>CM035791.1:26502005-27112005 GCA_020466265.1 Siphamia tubifer | reverse complement strand
CCAGGAAGAAGTTAAAGAGCTAGAATGGCATCTTACTTTGATGAACATGACTGTGAGCCCACAAACCCAGAGGAACAGTATCGTCAGAATGCACTACTTGAACTGGCCAGGTGAGATTCAAATATTTTTTAAATAAAGTTTTTTAATCCACAGTCTGCATCCTGTTAATGCATTTTCTGATTAAATGATGGTGTTTTTTTCTGAAGGTCTTTAATGCAGGGTGTGGATTTGTTTGACCCTGGTGCATTTGATTTGTCGGACTGGGATCAGCGTCTTCCTCCTCCTGCTGCCAAAGCTGTTGTTCAGACCCTTTGTGTGGTCATTATTTCACCTGAACAAGCAGGTAATAAACATTCACTGAAATTGATATAATCCCAGAGAGGCCAAAGAATATTTAAAGCCTTGTTTTTATATATATAAGATGATTGCATTTAGATAAATAGAATGAAGGTTTCATGAATTGTAAGTGGTTTTCATGGCTTTTCTTAAAATACAGTGTATTTGGGGAGTATTTGCAATATTGCACTTTCTTTTTGTGTTGCAGCCTTTTTGCAATATACATTAAATTAATTTTTAATACCTAATTTTGACAAAGCAAAGACATTTGCTGCATGACCTGATAGCCTGGGAGGGAGGGGTTTGGTCAACTGAAATTTCTGTTTATGTCTTGGATATGCAAATGACAAATAAAGTGATTCTGATTCTGATTTAAAAGTTTAGAAAATGTGTTCAAAATCAAAATTAATATAACATGTACATAAGTATTTGCTATGACCTTCAAAATTTCAGTTAAGGTGCATCTTGATTGGAGTCCATTTATGCGACATCTAGTTGAGTAGACTAAAAGGGTTAAAGTACAGCAATATTTCTGCAGCATTGAAGGAATGAGAGAGGTTTCGAACCACTAGGACTTCTGCTTGAGCTGGACACCCGCCAAACTGGAAACAATCATGGAAGAAGGGCCCTAGTCAGAAGTTGAGTAAGAACCTGATGGTGACTTTGGCAGAGCTCCAGTGTTACTTTGTGGAGAGGAGAATCTTCCAGAAGAACCATTTCTGCAGCACTTCACCAATCAGGCCTGTGGAGTAGAAGGCACATGACAACATGTTTGTGGTTTGACAAAAGATGCATGAAGGACTCTCAGATTATGACAAATGAAATTCTATGGTCTGATGAAAAAAGATTGAGCCATGCACCGCTCATCACCTGCCCAATAGCATCCCTATAGTGAAGCATGGTGGTAGCTGCATCAGACTGTGGAGATGTTTTTAACAGCAGGAACTGGGAGACTAGTCTGGGTCAGATACACAAATACAGAGACAACCTACTCCAGACCGCACTGGACCTGGGACTGGGGAGAATATTCAACTCTGTGAATGTCCTTGAGTGGCTCAGGTGTAGCCCACACTGAAAAAAATCCAAATCTTACCAAGTGTAATTTTGTCATTTGTCGTCAAAATATCTAATCACATTTAAAATAAAGAAATACACCACTAAAGAGTAAGTTTTCAGTGAGATATAAATAACTTATTTTTAGACAATAGATTGCGAAAATCTTATTTGAAGAAATCTCACCAAGATCATTTTCACTTGTTCCATTGGCAGATTTTTTTTTTTTTGTTTAGTTTTTTTTTTAAACTTAATTCAAGATTTTTTTTTTGTCTTCATTAAAGCAAAAACGGAAACAAAAAAACAAACTTACAAAGGAACAAGTGAAAATGATCTTGGTATTTTTCTCATTTTGACTAAAAATGAGAAAAATACACTTGGTAAGATTTAGATTTTTTTCCCAGGGGAGACACGAAAATGGCCATGCACTGTTACTCCTGAGCCACTGTGATGGAGTCAGAATGGTTCTGCAAAGAAGAATGGCAGAAACTTCCCCAAAATAGGTGCACCAAACTTATAGCATAATATTTCAACAGACCTGAGGCTGTCATTTGCCAAGTACTGGGTAAATGCTGTCAATACTCATGGACATGTCATATTATTACCTCTGCCAAGGAGGTTATGTTTTTGCCAGAGTTTGTTTGTCTGTCTGTTAGTTAGCAAGGTAACTAAAAAATGTATGGATGGATTTTGATGACATTTTCAGGGTAGGTTGGTAATGGGGAGATCTGGGGATACCTTTGCAGAGGTCTGCTCTCTGAATGCTTTTATATTTTAAAATGTTTTTTGAAGTGAAAATGAATTCATAAATTTTTTTTAAAGGCTGTTAACACTATTAAATGTAAAAGGTTTAGCACTGTGAATAGTATTTGAGGCACTGTATCTAACATGTATTTACAGCATTCACAAGAGGAAAGACTCAGACTCAGTTGCTTTCACCTTACCTCAGCACTGTTTTTTATTGAGCGTAGAAAGTTGCTATGGTCACATATAAGAAACATTTGGGCCTCTGCATTAACTGAGTGTTTTAAATTATAAAGCGAAGTTATAAATACTGTGATTTATTTATTTTTTTGTTCCAGACAAAGGTCTGAAGTGTCCCGTCTGTTTGCTGGAGTTTGAGGAACAGGAGACAGTTCGAGAAATGCCCTGCAAACACCTCTTCCACTCAGGATGTATTCTGCCCTGGTTAGGGAAGGTAAAGCACTGGATTTCTACCTCTGTCTTTTTCCCCCAGCTGCTTAGAATTCTGAGCATTTTCCATATATATATTTTTTTCAATCCCAGACCAACTCTTGCCCACTGTGCCGACTTGAATTGCCAACAGATAATCCAGAGTATGAGGAGTTCAAAAAAGACAAGGTTAGTGTATAAATATGAATGTTGAAATAGTTAGATAACCTTGGTGTAGTCCCTGCCTGAACAACCTTCTCTGTCCTGTAGGAAAGAAGAAAACAGAGGGAGCATAGACTGGAGGATCTACACGGAGCCATGTACACATGACCTGACAGTTTAGTGTTTAGACTCTGCAATGTTTGTCTTTTTATCTACTTTTATATGCATTTGTGAACTTCTAATGTATAAAAATGTCAGTTCATTCAGATAATAGAAATTATTTATTGTTAATATTTAGAAACATAAATCATTCCAAAAAGTTAATTTACTCAAAATCTTTTATAAATTTAGTCACTGAAACCGTTTACTATTGTATCCATGATAGACAGATAAAAGGAACGTGGTCTTAATAAGAGGCTTATATGACTTGAGTCTAAATACCAAGGCTTCAATAAATCTGAATCCAATAGTGTCCTGAACTGAGGGTCTAGGGCCGGGACATGCTTTCCTTAGATCATTTTTACAAGATGACAGGAGGCCAGGGTCCAGTTAATTTTAACTCTAAAGATGGCTATCCTTGAAAGATTAAATGAACTGACTTGGTAACAAAATGAACTGAACACATGGCAAAAGCCTTAGATATTTTACTGCATTCAGTCACTGCAACTGCACCTTAGTTTTAAATGCAGATATATTTCAATAGGTTCATGTTAAAATGTATGCATTTTCATGGTGAATTAGAAAATGGTCAATTTGTTGCAGCTACATGAGGCCCATTAGCTGCACATTTTACCCCTCACAGTGAATTTATGGTGTTGGGAGTAAATGCAGTCTTTATTTCATACGGAGTCACTGTGCCATAATTATTTCAAACTTTACTTTTCCATTTAACAAGAGTTCTTTGTTAAAACTTAGAACCCAAGCAGCGATAACTCTGACATTCTCTACAGTGAATTTAACAGATTTCACATCATACTTGTTTCAGACCAAAGCAGCAATGAAAGAAATGTTTGTTGATGGTTGAACCTGAGATTTGTTGGCATTGGAGCAGTAGCCTTCAAATAAAGGCCACCAATATCTCATTTGACCTTTTACAAGTCAATGTCTGGGAAGTTGTCCTTGCAAATAAATGTACTTTAAGAAAAAAAAAAGTTTCCTCACTTTTTCTCTTTACTTAGCATCAACCCTTATTAGCAGTACTATTTAAGACAAACAAAACCCTCTAGCTTACACAACCTGATGAAACTAAAGTAAATTAATTGACAAGTTCACTATTTCAGAGAAGATAAAACCCTGAAAAATGTATCTTCTGTTGCAAAATTGGGAGTATTTTAATGATTTAATAAAAACCATACAAACATTTGCTAATAATTTATCTTTTTTTATTTCATATTTGAATATAAATCTCTGTCAAATCAAAATACCTAAATGATAGACAAATCATACATATTTACAGAATTTATAAAAGGAAATAAAATCTGTGTTTTGTTTTTCAGGGATTTCTCCAACATTTCCATTACCATTCTTACACACACTTTTCAGATTCAGGAAATTAAACAAGTAAATATTTGATAGATTGTTTTGCTGTTGCTAGAATTCAAGACATGTACAGGTCAGGCAACCTTTTGTAATACAGGATTCTCTCAACAAACTAAAGCAAATGACTGAAATGCACAGAAAGAAACAAAGTCTACCTTTACATTTTGGCTTGTGAAGATGGTAGATGGTTTTACAGATTAAATCCAACCCTGATGTGAGGGTTCATACAAGCTGCCATTTTGAAGTAACTTGGTTACAGTATGATCAAAACAGGCTACGGCTGAACAAAAGAACAAAGAAAAAAACAAACCATCTGACCACACGCCTCTGGCACAGTATGAGGGATAAGGCTAAGACAGTTCATACACCAACAGACAAAAAAAAAAAAAATCCATTAGATTCTAGTCTTTTTGGCAAGAGAAGACAGAACAATATAAACACATCTGTCAAGTTTGTTGTAGTGAAGAAACAAGAAGTTAGGCAAAAACAGAAAAAGAAAACCGACATTTTACAACCTGACACATGATCTTCGCCAACATCATATCCACCCGTCAGTCATAATCACCAGTGTAGCAAATAAATACTGACCGGCTGAGCGGCTGTGGCTCAGTTGGTAGAGTGGGTCGCCCAATGACCAAGAGGTTGGCGGTTCGTGTCCCGGCTCTGGCTGTCCACATGTCAAAGTGTCCTTGGGCAAGACACTGAACCCTGGCTTAGGCCCCCAGTAGGACTTACCATAGACCTTAGAAACCTACTGGTGTATGAGTGTGTGTGTGTGAATGAGAGGCTAATGTAAAGCGCTTTGAGCACCATGAAGGTGGAAAAGCGCTATATAAATGCAGTCCATTTACCTTTGACCTTTGACCTTCTATCAGATGGAAAACAGGCCAGAACTCTCGGTTTCACGTCAAACCCACAAAAGATAAGAGGTAGGTGATGCAACCTTTAAAAATAAGTATTGCTGGCATCCAGTAGACAAGTTCAAATGTTCAATGCTACCCAGAGAGGGAGAATACTGTGTATGTGTAGTTATGAAATGTACAAGGGAAAAAAAATAAAATAAAGTCACATTTAAAAAAAAAATCAAATTAACCTGGGATTAGACGTTTCCAGGCGGCATTAGTCATCTTGAGCAGTAAGAGTTTGGCAGTTTGGTGTTGAGTTAATTTACAACTTAAATAAAAGAAATTGGCAACATGAAATAAAAACACATCCACAACCTGTATGATGTCGTTGGGTTGTGACACTGTACTGACACCACTGTAACGAGTGTTATGGCACAAAGGTCTACAAGCATTTACTTCTTTCCTCTGAACAATGTTGCTCGAAAAGAAAATCTACTCTCAAAATAAGGCTTCCAAGGGTCCAGCCTTGAATCAAATTAAATAAGTGTGGATACAAACAAATTAGATTTATCCAATTTCTCCTTCATGCATTTTCCTAGCTTACGTAGGTCACTTCAGATGTCTTGCTGTTGTTTTTACAAATAAGAGCCCTGTGTTCACTCCAACACTGGAAAAAAAAAAAGGCATCATCCACTCTGATGGACAGGAACATATCAGATGACTGATTATTGCACTGGACATGATGAGAAAAGGTAGTATGACATGTTGATACTGAAAAGAAAGCATGTATCAGTAGTGGACAGACTGAAAGGTGAATGCGCACAGTCACAGTTCTAACAGCAGAACAGATCAGTAGTTTTTATCCAGATGTTCTAAACTCACAAAATGACACATAGTGGACACATGTATAAGTAAAACTATTTAAAAAATACCATCAAAATTAGCATTCAAAATCATCTTTTGCAGGGATCAGGCAAAAAGAGTGCAACTAAAATCTGTCAGGTTAAAATTTTTTGCCGGATCACTTTTACTTGATTGATTTAAAAAAAAAAAAAAAAGGCCCATATGTTCACAGCCTATTAAAAAATAATAATAAAAAAAGACCCCGAAAAAAACCAAAGGACTGGTAACTATTCACTTTGCACACATTCAGTATTTTCTACACACTATGCAAACTCAAATCTTAAACAGGAAGTTGTTTTTTCCTCCCTATTCAGAAAGTGTGCCGTGCAGTGAGAAGCTAAAGGCCCAAACAGACGGGCCACATTAAGCATCGGGAGGGCAGATCATGAAGGAATGTCGGCAGGAAGGGGGAAACTTGTGTGGATTAAGTTTCTGTTTTCGTCAAAACACCAATGATGCAACAGCTTACTTAGAAAAAAAAAAAAAAAAAGGGTCCTGAAAACATTCATGGTTACAGTACTCACTTTGGCTCCAGATATTCAGCACCGACTGAACGCCAGGAGCCAACATTAGAGGGCGACAAAATAACAAAAATAAAAACAGGATCGTACAGCACTAGAACCCATTTTCTGTCACATTCCCCTCCTGTCATTTGCCTTCCTGTGGCTCATGGGAAACTTTGCGTTGACGTTTCAGACCTTTGGGGTACAGAGCTACAACATGGCTATACTCTCTGGAGTACAGTTGAGATGTGTGGACGTGCTGCTTCCCCCGGGTGACTTGAGGCCCTTGGTTGCCCCGCCCAATGCCGAGCTCCGCCCCCTGGGGCCGATGATGACCCCCGACCCGTGATGATGGCTCTGCTGCAGGCCGGCCATCATGGTCTCACTGGTAACGGTGCCAAACTCGTAGGTGAAGGTGCCGTAGAAGACCAGGATGTCCACTGTGAAGACCCACTCGCAGATGGCGGCGGCGTGTTGTAGGACGAAGCTCTCGTGAATGAAGAAGATGCCGCCTGAGAGGAAGGGAAAGTTAAGGACGACAAGCATCTATGATACAAATGAGTGGGAAAAAAAGACCCTTCTGTATGACTATATGTAGAAACTGGAGGTGACCTGGAGGAAAACAAAAGTGAATTGAACTAAAATAGCAGAAGCGGCTCAATCAGAATGATGCTCTGCAGCTTTTTGCAATACGTTCAACTTAATACTTTTATCAAGACAGGACAAACTATTTTTATCCAATGGAACACATTTAGACAGATTGATTAGGGGGGGGGAAATATAAGTATTATATAGGATTTAATTATTTTATTTTAACTACTCCTCTGGTTCTACTGATAGTTTAACCTGGAATTTGATGGAAAAAAGACTGAGAAAAAGCTTGAGTCTAAATAAAGAACTCAAGTTTTTTGTGACTTGTTTGTTTGTCTAAGTGATTTAGGCTGTTCTGATGTATGGATAATGTCCACCATCCTGCATAGCTGAAGCTTTTCTTACTGTCCAAACCTGGAAACATGGTTTAACCATCTTACTTATAAACTGATCATTACCAATACTTCTGAAAAACATTTACAAACTCGGCTGAAATAATGCAGTTCTATAGTTGTAACATCAGCATCATAGTTCTATCATTTTTGTACCGACAGTTATTGTATTTAAAACCTTTTTTAAAAAAAGGTGTGAAATTCAATTAATTGGACTTTAGACTCACGGTCCCAGAGAAACCCTGCCATAAGTCAGCATACATACACCATATCAGAGATGACTAGTTCATTATACTTGTGCTGCTGTAATGTTTTGTCACACATTACATAACAGACATCTGCAGAGACAGATGGATGTCACAGTGAATAAAGGATACTGAGGACGAGGGAGACCATCGCTCCCAGTGCCAGAGCCACTCGAAAATGGGCCATCCAGTAGTCAAGGGCCGTCACAGCCACTCGGTATGTGAGCACACACTGCAGGCACACAAACAGCAGCCCTGCGGGAAAAGCTACACCAGCACCCACATAGTGTAGAGATTTAGCGTGGTCAACCTGTCAAAACAGAAAAACAGTGAGTCAGTGTGACAAAGTTCCACATGAGTCTACATGAACTCAACAATCGGTTGTGATACTCTTTATTCAATGAGTAAATATCACTATAAATAAACAATTATTTTCTTCAGGTATAATTACATTTAATATGGATCAATGATGAGCAATAACTACAGAAACACATTCTCAAAGTAAGTATCACACTACATTTTGTATGAATGTTTTGGTCCATATTAACAAAGGACTCCAGGGGACATATTAATCATGATTTGTGCTTTTCTCACAGTTTTCAAACAGAAAAAACATCAAAGCTTTAAAAGATTAAGTTTGACATACTGTGCAGTCTCAGTCCATATCCAATAGTCTGGAGACTAGAGCACCTATTGCACCACAGTGGTTTATTTATAATGGAATGTTGTGACATTTTACATCTGTCAAAAGCTGAAAATAGTTAGATCAACTGTTTATTTAATTACAACAGTAAAAATAAAGACCAAATGAAAAGATATAAGGTATATTTTTAACACCCTGATGTGACATGATCTGTTATAAAGTGTCAGTGTCTGATTTCGATCAGAGCTCGTCTCATCATCTGAACCCGCTTTATCCTCACTAGGGTCACTGGGGGCCTAATCCAGCTACAATGGGTGAAGGCAGGGTACACCCTGTATGAGTCTCCAGTTCATCTCAGGGCTGAACATATATAGACAAACAATCGCTCTCACATTCACACCTATGGACAATTTAGATTAACCAATTAACCTATCAGTGCATGTGTTTGGATGGTGGGAGGAAACTGGAGTACCTGGAGAAAACCCACGCACACACGGGGAGAACATGCAAACTCCGCACAGAAAGGTCTGGTGTGGGAACCGAGCCAGGGTCCTTCTTGCTGTGAGGTACGAGTGCTAACCACTGCATCACTATGCCGCCCTTCAATCAGAGCTGTTAATGTGTTAATGTGCACCATCATTTTTTTTAAACAATTTGTGCTGTTTGGGAATTGCCACATGTTTTTGTCATTGAAATATTTTAATTCCACATGCATTTGTAATTTTCACTGACCAAACAAAAACTACATCAAAATGAATTGTACTAATTTATGGCCAATTATACTTAAATAAAAAGGATAAGGGGGAAAACATGTCAGTACAAGCTTGTTTCAAATTAACCTGGTTCGATAACTTACTTAAACACTAAATGCCTTCAGGAGGAAGTCAGGGCACAACGGTTTTATCCTCTTCACTCATAGAAGGTTTCAGGTGTTTCTATGTCTTAAGACATTTGAGAAAATCTGTATGATGTTTACCTGGAAGTTGCCCACCATGACCAGACCTACAGCGTTGGTGCAGCCGGATACTAGAGCGCTGGTGTTGACCCAACATCGGTGGCTGTGTTCGATCACCTGGGCGTAGCGCAGAAGGCACACCATCACCACTGTAACACACAGGAGGCACAGTCACACTGATGCAGGGAACACAAAATATACATTAAATGAATAATACAACTGCAGGAGCCTTTTAACATAACTCTCTCTGTTACTTGCTGTATCAATTCTAAATTATAGATGAAAAAATGAATGAGGCTGGTTTTTATACAGACTTTCAGATTCCAAAAATGCTTAAAATAACACAATGCTCTTGCTTCTTTAGAGTTTAATATTACTGAGTGAGAAGTCAAATCAATTGTAACGCAACTGCACGATTTGCTGACCAGCAGATTTGTTTCACACTTTCCATTCACTATTGACATCTCTGGTTGCAGATTAAAAACACTCTCCTCAGCAGACTTTGGATTGCGGTTATAACTGTAAAGACGCAAACTACAGTCATGTATCACCCATGATGAGGCAGTTCAACAGTAAAACTCACTACATTAACATTAAGGTCAACAACACGTCACGAAGCTGAGGATCCAAACAGCTGGGACAGAAAAGGCAAACAGATGAAGAAACAGGGGATGGAAGAAGAAGAAAAACATCCAGAATACTGAAAAATGGGGAAATACATACAAAACACAGAAGTTATGCAAAATGAAGCGAGAGTGAAAACAGCAATTAAAGAAGATTGGGGGGGGGAATGGGGCAGGACTGAAAGGTGATAAAACTAGACAGGAGGAGGAGTAATGGACGAAGGCCACAGAGGATGCATGTAGAAGAGAGGACAGAGGGGGGAAGTGGAAGGAAATCCGCATTCATTATTGATGAGAGCGTGTGGGCTATTTCAGGCTCCTCTATATCAGGCTGACATCTATGGGCACCGTACAGCATGAACAGAACACACAACAGACAGTACACTCTTCACCCTGACTACACCACTTCCTTGATAATAGTTCCAACTGTGATCTGGAATATGTTATCAACTGATTAATAAAAGAGGGGAAAAAAAAGCCAAATGGAACCTCCTATGAAAACATACATCACCTAATAAATGGGTTTGTGTAGGTTTAAACAAGTTAAGGCTTTAAGACTTTATGTCCTGCTGTACTAAGGCCACACTTAACTGATGCTCCTGATGTGAATACACGAAAACACAGAAAAAATCTAAATCTTCCCAACTGTATTTTTCTAATCAGACTTAAAAAAAAAAAGAAAGACCTAATCACTTAAAGAGTAACTTTTTAATAAGGCATAAGAACTTATTTTTTTTTAGATCTTAAAAATCTTACAAAGAGCATTTTCACTTTTTTCCATTGCCACGTTTTTTTGTTCGATTGAAGAATTATTTTTTTTCTGAATTCAAACAAATTTCTTTAAACTGCTAATGGAACAAGTAAAAATGATGTTGGTAAGATATTCAAGATCTAGTAATTAGCATAAAACATTCCCAGTATGCGTTACTAACTAGTAGCATAACATAGGAAAACAAGTGGTCGTGTCAGGTACAACAAACTCAACCCCCCTTACACACATTTTACCTAATAAACTTTATCATTGTGAAAACACATTTTGGTGACGGTCACCTTGAAACTCCGTTCACCGAAATGTGAATGGGATCTATTCTGGATCACCTCGCACCTTTCCTGAAAATTTCATAGAAATTGGTGCAGTAGTTTTGCGTAAAGCTGCTGAGAGACCAAACCGACTGAAAAACAAATCCTCTCTCCCTGTAAAAAAAGTTAGCCTATATCGATATACACATAAAGCATACACTTTTAAAAACAATTTTAGAATACATGTACATATATGTATATATGTACACATATATACAGGGTTCCTATCAGTTAAATTGATGACTTTTTAAAACTACTTCGATCACAATTTAAGGCCATAATGGCCAAAAATGTGTGATGTCTGAAATTTAGGAAAATTTATTTTTTTACTCCAACATCTTGATTCCCACCGTTCCAAGTCATTTCTTACCTGGAGGTGCCAAGATAGTAATAATTGGTTCCTAACTCCAACAGGAAAATTCAGTTTGGAAATGGGGGAAATGAGTAGACATTTTGGAGACATTTAAACATAATACAGCCAAGAAGTTCATGGCAACATCATTTAAAACCTAAAATATCAAATTTAATATATTTCAAAAGATTATTAAATGCAGATTTGTAAACTCAAGACTTTTAAGACCCTGTGGGAACACTGTAAAAAGTAAAGGTAACATGGGATCAAATGAAAGAACTACTACTTTAAATATGCGCTTAAAAATTTTATAATCCTGGGACACAGAGTATGGCTAAAACAAAAATAGATTAAAAAAAATCCTGAACTCATAAAATAACTGCACTGATAACCAAGTCCAGTGCAACAGAATTCAGTATTTTCTGCTGGTTTTAGCTGCAGATTTTGTACAAACAAATCTCTGAACACAAATAACATAATATTCAAAGAGCGCATCGACATTTGTTTTGTAAAATATTATGTTCTCTAGTTATATAGTGGAAATGGCTTATTTGTGCAAACCAAACCCTTTTCTTATCTCTGATTACCACGACATTGTACATTCATGTTTTCGTTCATTCCAGTTTTTGGGACGCCTTACCCATGAAGGCTCCAACGTTGCCGATCAGACTGAACAGGCAGCTCTCAGGAGGATAAGAACCACATTTACTACAGGACAGACAGGGAAACAAAACGACCCTCTGAATTAAAAGGTAGAAGATTAACTTACCACAATCCTTAAACCATCTGTCAGTGTTTATTACTCTGGTGGTTTCCACTAAGATGAGCTGTTTTTGAGAATTTTATGCTTAGGTTAAAAAACATAAACTAATGTCCTGTAAAAGCACCATGTCATAATATGAAAACATAAAACTGAACTTTGGATCATAGCTTTCTTCCATACATACTGGAGGAAAAAAAATCCTGCTAATCTCATGATGCCTTTTTACAAGAGTGCTTTTGTACCCACACATGGTTAGAGGCCGATTTAAAGATTTAATAAATGCAGGGTATGCAAAACGTGGGTTAATGACTGTCAGAACCATAGTGTAACAAGGTACAAATTCATGCTTCAGGGCTTTTGCTGACAAACTACTTTTGTATTCTGTGAAAACATAAACTCTTAGTTCAAAACGGCAAACCTGATGAGGGGGATGTCCTGGATGGTGCAACATGTCTTTGGGAAGCCTGGCCGAGGCAGCTCCTCCATACAGGTTACATTGTAAGACCTATCGGAGTGACAAGATGAGTTCAGTTCATTTAATTTCCTCAGTGGTGTCTGAAGAATGAAACTGTCCAGTTATGAAGATACACCGCTTATATACCCATCTTTTCGCATCTTTAAGAAAAATCACTCACCAGTTCTCCACAGGACAAACATGGTGATTCATCACAGCCATGGCATACCTAGAGGGTAAAAACACTTCATAATTCAATGCAAGAAAAGGCAAATGTCAAACAGTTTTATGACTCAGAGAAAGCTGTGAAAGAGAGTAGTCACTGGAGTACATGGACAAAAACTGAACTGTATATGTATAAGGCAATATGCATCTTTGCACATCAACACAGCTTTTGATACAGTATTGATACCAATACTTTCTCAATATCAGTTTCTCACCGATTGTTTTCCAATATCAATTTTCAAAAAACAGAGCAACATTACACATTATGGAACATTATTTTTGCTGCTTCTGCAGCATTTTACACCATTGTCCATTTCAGGTCTTTAGCACTCAAAGCAGTTTTACGACATACAAAATAAACCTATTACCACAACGTCAATTTGAAAGTTAACACATTAGTAATAAAAAATACAAGTTGTATATACATAATTGTGATGAGGTTTAGTCCATAGTTACTGAAATTTGGAATGAAATGTGGACATTTTATATTCTACATTATCCAATGTCCTATCCACACCAATAAAGTTATTTAACAAAATATTTTTTGAACTTTATATTTGGGTCTCATCTAGCTACATGTAGACAGTGTTTTAAGACCCTAAACAGATAGCAGTAGACAGACAGGCAGCGCTCAAACTTAACAATGTCTCGATGTCCCTGGGACCATAAAAAATGTCATCAGGACACAACCTTATATCTAGGATAGTCCCGGGACAATGGCAAAAATAGATCTGGAAAAAAAGTTCCATTCATATTAGTTGCAAAACCATAACACATACATAAACATTAGCCTACCCTTTCAATTTTCATAATAGGGCCAATGTGCCTGTGTTGGTGGTGCAGTGGTTAGCACTTGTGCTTCACAGCAAGAAGGACTCTGGTTCAAATCCCACACCAGACCTTTCTGTGTGGAGTGCATGTTCTCCCCGTGTCTGTGTGGGTTATCTCCGGGGTTTCCTCCTACCATCCCAAGACATGCACTGATAGGTTAATTGGTTAATCTAAATTACCCATAGGTGTGAATGTGAGAGTGACCTACAGGACCTTTGAGCTTTACTCAAATGGATAATTGCATCTGATGCGCATTAGCTATATGTTCATGTAATTTCATCATAGTATCTCAAGTATTCATTGAGTTATAGCATGATATGTCTCTGCGGACACACACACACTGATTACAATGATCTCTACCAACCAATGTTGGGTGAGATTAATAAATAGAATGTTCACATGATGCTTAACCATTCTGGTTAATTTGAGAGAGGAAAAAATCGGGGACACTATTGATTCCATTTGGGACAATACAGAATTTGGGACCACTGGGGGACACAAAAAAAGTTAATTTCGAGCCCTGCAGACAGGTTTAACTTAATTTGTTGCTGCTCAACTTCCCACATGACAGACTAATGTGTCTGTTGTGTTCAACATGATCTGAAGGTCTACATTGTCGATGGTGTTCTGTATGTCTGTACTAGATTTGTTGTCATCTAGAGGTATTTGATTAAAAAAAAGGAAAAAGTTGTGTGGAATAACCATTTACAAAAATATTCATATTAATGTGGAAATGGCACAACTAATTTGATTAGCACCATAAGTGTTAAGGTTTGGACTCAGTGTAACTGTAAACATCAGACAGCTGTAACCATGTGATAGTCAAGTCAAGGTCAAGGTTCATCATAAATGTGAATTAAATATTCATTTATGTTTTATGTGCAAAAATAAATCAGTAAAAGTCCCAGCAAAACCTTTTTTTATTTAGTTTACAAAGTTATTAAAGAACCAACATTTAAATGAAGAAAAACCTCAATTTTCTAAATTTCTAATGACAAATAACATTGAGGATCTCTGATGCGGAGCAATGTAGAAATAATAGTCCAAAGAAATAGAAAAAAAAAAGTATGCTCAGAGGCCGATTCTACAGGAAATCACGGGTGATTTGACAATTATTCCTCAAAGTCAAACTGTTCGCTTCTTCCACATTTCTTCCATTTGTATCCTTTAATATACATACTCTATTGGTGTTCTGCTCTGTACTGTAGAAAAACCATACATGCCTAGAAGGATATTTAATATTTTAGATGAACTCTTAGCCTGTGCACCATCTTAAAGCAGAAATGTTGTACTCACACTATCCATATTCCTGTGATGGAGAAGGCAGACAGGCTGACAGGCAGGACGATCCAGGCAGTCATTGGGCTGGCAGTGAGCTGGCTTTGTCCCAAGCATGGGGTGAGACGGCTTCTTCAGGATGGGGTGGCGACACAACACGAGGGATCAGGTGGGTGGGGTGGGTGAGGGTATGGGGTTACTAACACACAGGGAAACACACAGGGGGGGGCATGAGAGGACAAAGGGGGAACAGCACAGCTCTTCTGCTCCAGAAGGCCTGACAACCAGCAGCGAGCTGAGGAGGAGACACAAGATCTGATTAGAAATGAGAAGACACACAGTGCAGTGTTGACGTTTCACCCTCCAAGGGTCTACTGTAACTGCAGCTGTGTTGCATTTTGGGTGACTCTGGGTTCTGTCTGAGCCTTGACCTACAAAGCTGACTTCAAAGGGACATATTTAACATGTTTTGTCAGACCACAAATGCTAAAGCTGACAACCAGATGACATGCTAAGTGGCACGTACTGCATGTTCTGAGCATGCGCAACAGGAACCTTATAAAAAAAAAATTAATTAAAACAATTCTTGAAACAAGTTATAGTCATCTTTACCATTTATTATTATTAACATAAAGTGAAGTGACTCATTTTGGAAAATAATGTTTGATATACTGTGAACTATTCTGGATTTGACATCTACTCTATTTTTATTTTATCTAATCAGGAGACATCCTGATTAGATAACCTGGACTGGGACCAAGACCTCATTTACTAGAAAGATCTGAGGAACTGAAGATAAGATTTGTTATTGGAAACTTTTTCTACTTTGTAATATTGGTATCAGACTCTCCAGAAAAAACTAAATAGTATCAGTCAGACTCTGCTATACATGTACTGTATGTCTGCCACCTAGTGATGGCCAATGTATATGGTGACCTTTACCTTAGCAATACCCCTCACCTTAGTACCACAAACAATAATTACACAAGGAATTTTAAAAATTACTCAAAATGTTCATTTAAAATCATCTCCAGACTTTTACCATTTCGTGTTTTAAATATTTTGCCTGTTGCTTATTTTATTTCATTATTGTACAACATTTTGTACCCTTTTGGTTTTTTTTTAATTGTCTGTAAACTAATGGGCAGTGATTATTCTTTTTTTATTTGTCTGTTCTACCACCTTGTTATTGTTCTCATCTGTAGAACACACGAACCGTTGTTTTAAAAAAGTGCAACATGAATAAAGTTATCAAGTTCTGTGAGCAAGAAATTAAGTATCACGTCCAACAATGAAGCTGTCAGAGCAAAATGTACTCTTAAAAGAATAACAACTGAGCCAAGGTCAGGCGCTGAAGGAAGGAGTTATGGGGCAACGTGGATCACTTTACACTTAATACCGTGTACAGTTACACATGTGTCCTCTGCTCAAAAGGGAACACACACGGACATCAGATGACCTTATTTTAAGCAAATCAAATGAAGGAGATCTCAAAGAAAGGTAGAAAATACAGCATTATTGAATACCATTAGACTGGGTATTTCATTGCACAAAGTACAAGAGTAGACAACACTGACACATTTCTCAGTATGGTTTTCTGGTCACCTTCAGTAGTCAACTTCCCAAGTCTCCTTTCTGTCCTTACCTATCCCACTTACTCAGAATCACTTGATTTATTTTTTTTTTATTCCAAGCCATTTTATAATGCCATATACTTACAGTATATTCTACTACTATCTGAACTTCCAGGTACTGAACTCACCGTTATTTGACATCACCTTGTACCAGCAATGTTTCCTAAAAATCAAATAATAATAAAAGTAATAAAAGCTCTCATGCAATTTTATAATCTTTTATCATTCATGCATATAATAAGTGCCTTTAATACATATTGAGCTCAGAAAATGACTAAACATTACCTTTGCCCTGAACTCATTTGAATATCATGTTGGAAAATAAAGCAAATCCTTCATTTGACTTTTACAATCTAGAATAACATTATTGCCCATCTTGTAGATTATATTGCTTGAAACACACTATTTATATACATAACCTTGAGATTCTTTGAGGGTGGCAAGAAGTTCAATTTGAAGGCAAAGGTTTCAAAATTGTACATTCCATGCAGAAGTCAATGGAACATCCCAAATTATCACCTAAACATGTCATATTTACAAATGTCTGTTGGTATTATGATCATAAGTATTTGTTACTTTAATGGAACTCCTTCCCAGTTGAGTAAATCATGAATATTACAGCCATAGTCATGCTAAAATGGGATCAATTTTGGAGATCCTTAATATTGTGGTTTTGCTTCAGCAACTGTCATAAATCACTGAAAAGTGGTCCAAAATGATTCACGACACACAATTATTAATTTGATTGACCCAGACACACTTATTTTAAAATAAATGCAAAGTGAGGCAAGACAAATAGGATACCAGAACATGTCTTTTTTCTTCAAACATGGGAACTTGTCAAAAGAACTTCTCCAAAAACACCTGACATAGAACCAATTAAAACCACAATATATTTCTACTTCTATCAATTGTGCCCTCAATAAGTACATGTTCAGCAGGTGTGTATGACAGGTGATTTTTAAGGAAAGGCATTGGTGTAATTAAGGGTGAGGGGGAAGACTTCCGAGGACAGAATGTCCATTACAGACACCCCCTACTCTTGAAGACAATGACTCACCCTTCCCATCTGCTACACAACCTCCATCTGGATGAGCATCATTAAACAACCAGACCCTCAGTCACCATGGATATATGGCATTTGCTCTCAGCTTCACATTTGACAGCGGCTTATTATCCTTTGCAAACAAATAAGTTTTGTTTGGAGTGAACTTGATCTCTCTGTATTTTGTCGTCCACTCTTTGAAATATTTAAATATGTCTGACAAGGGCTTCATTGTTGTTACGTAGCTTGACATTGTGCTTCCTGGTAAGCATGGCTTTTCCAAGAATGAATATTCACTGCACCTAGCTATATTGAGATCTCTGTTTAGTCAAAGATGTTTAAATGAACACCAAAATAAAAGGAAGTCAATATACATCATCATCTAAAAACAATAGACAGATGTGTAGTTACAAAACATGGCCAGGCCTATATCAAGTCAAAGAATAGATTTTGTTAATAGAAATACTACTGATTGCTAAGATGTTTTAAATTTTTTGGGAAAAAATAAAGTTGCTACATGTAACGTCTGTGTAATAACTGGGCTGGAATTATGTAAGGTTGTTGCCAACTTGTCACCTTTCAGTGGGAATGTCAATTTCAATTTTACTAGAAAAAAGGGATTTTTGCTGTGGTCAACTGGAGCATGTAGCGGAAAATGTGATTATAAGGTTGAAGCACCTTTGTAGAACCACTAATCTTGAAATATAATGGTTATGTAATGACTCCTTCAACCTTTACAATGGAAAAGCAGCTATTATTTTTTATATAAAGGATCAAGAAAGAAAATGGTCATCTATGGAAAAAAATAAATTACATACTCAGGCCACAGTTAAAAAAACAGTCAGGCTTAAACACTAAATACATAGTAAAGACTAACAACGTTATAACGACTCAAATATTCGATTAATTGTTCGACTTAACCGATAACTGTTAGAAGATAACTTATATGGAAAGTGAGGGCCATTCAGTCTTAACAAAAGTCAGCACTTTAATATAATGGATCCAACAAAGACTAGTTGTGGGAAATATTAATGAAAGTTCACGATGGCATATCTGTTGAGCCTTAAAATAACAGATAAAGGAGTTAAAACACACCGTCTAGACTTGTTAAGCTAATATGAGTAATGTATGGAGTACTGTACCAAAAGCACTATAACACCCCCACTGCCCGCAACCAGTCAAATGAAACATTAACCACTATACTTTAATATATCATAACTGTGGCATCATATTTTACCGAATTAATGCTCACTAATTTCATTCGCCGATGGGAACCAACCGAACCGAACAACATTTCAGTCCGGCCGTTAAGTCTGAACCGGGTAAATAATGGTTCAGTTAGCATCCTTAGCTTGATGCTAGCTACCCGGTTAGCCTGCACTTCACCAGTTGTCTTGACTTGACAGTTGGCCGCATCTTGATTTCCGCTAACCTAAGTGATAAGCTGTTCAACAAGACGCATTTAGAGGACCGGGATATTGATCCTCGTGACACAGGCAGTACACGGATAAGAAACTATACCTACCTTGAACCTGCTACTCCCACCCCAGACCTCAACAACCTTGATTTCCCTTTAAAAACAGCGTTTTGTTAGCAGATGAAGCTAACCGCAACATGATTTCCGCCCGTGTTTTTCAAAATAAGACATTTTATGGCGTCAAAAAACATAATTTCAACTAATTTTAAGGCGGTAAAGATATTAATAAGCCTTGAGATATTTAACATCCATATATATATATATATATATATTCTAAGTTGCTTATATTTATTTACACAAGTTTAATTTCAAGTAGCCTAGTTGGTGTACTTGAAGATTTTTTCCCCATTTTCTCTAACATTGTCCTTTAACTCCACAACATTTGGAGGCATATACACTCTTTACTTTTATTGTGCAGCTAGCTGTGGTCAAGCATTTTGCGAATGACAAATTCTGTCTTTTTTATATCCACATGTTTTTGAGTTACATTCAACAATTAGATGCCTTTTGCAGGTTTCAAAATACAAATATGTCACATTTAAGCAAATAATCCATTTCAGACACTACCACAACTTACCATATTTATTACAAGTACTGTATGAAGTACTCAAATTTTATTAATAGGATGAAAAAAGTTATATAGCACCATACTTACCAACATTAAATATGCATACGTTAATGGATTAGTTATGATCAGGTTACACAGGCATACACTCGAGTGTATTTTGATTATACATTCTATAATGTTATAACTTTCTTACTTAGGGGTGTAAATGCAGGCATTTTACTTGTGAAATGCTGTTTGTTGTCTCTTATAATTCAGTAAAATTATTAGCCTAACAACATTCATGCAAACATCCATCTAGTAAAATTAGAAGGATGCCCATCACCTTACATACATATATATATATATATATATATATATATATATATATATATATATATATATATATATATATATATATATATATATATATATATATATATATATATATATATATATATATATATATATATATATATATATGTATCACACTGTGCATATAAATGGATTCTTATGCATCCTGTTAATATACTATTGTTTGCTGTTTATGGCACAATTTACTGTCACTCACACGCGCAGTGCTTTTATTTTTGCACAATCGCACCATCTCTGGACTCATTGCAGTACATCTAACTTTACACAGCTTTCACTTAACACTCTGGGCCCACTGTGCCACTAAAACTCTGCATCTGTAGGGTGAGACTCCGCAATCCAAAGTGCTATGAGTATTCAAATCCGTGTTGTATATATAATGAATGTAATAGCGTCGCCTCCATAAACTGCACTATCTCAAATGATGCAACCAGCTGTGGTGAGATTAAACACTAAATATACATTTTCAATCTTTTTCACACAAATGAGATAGATTTTGCATAACCCACAACATTTATTGTGGGCTTGTATTTTGCATCTTAAATTAGATAATGAATCTTTCAAAGAAACCAAATAGTCAGCTATATTGCAAATATTAAATAGTTGCAATGACATCAATATAAATTACATTACAGATTAAATAGACTATTTTAATCAGCCACCAGAGATTAATGTGGAAATAAACTCTTTTTGTAGTAATGACCATTTAAAATCATGTGATCTTAATTTGGACTTTTGAAGGTCACTCTAATTCAAACGTCACAATGCCCCTTTGAAGCCATTGCCAGGTTTCCTATCATTCATTAATAGCAATTCAGTCTCTATCACCACTTGTTTTTCTTTTACAGTCCATTTTAATTTTTTTAGGTGTTGACCAAGTGAACCCTGCCTGACGTCTTTGGTCAACAATAGGTCAAAATGTATACACACAAAATATGCAAAAAATGTCATAAAAATAGCATATATATATATATATATATATATATATATATATATATATATATATATATATATATATATATATATATATATATATATATATATATATATATATATATATATATATACACACACAACATAAAAAATAGGGCACTACCATTTTAGGGGGATACCATTTCCTTCTGCAGCTTTTACCACTTTGTCCAAACTCAAACATTTTCCTCAATGCCACTAAAGATAAAAAAAAAAATAGTAGAGTCTCCTCTGAGTGAATAAGGAATGACAGTTGTCAGACTTATATTTAAATCTCCAATCTGTGTCAAGCCACTTCTCATTAACTGAAGTCTACCACAGAGGTAGACAGAAGTTGAAAGGTTTCTTCTTTTGTCTCAGATCTTTGAAAAGACACAATGCCAAAAAACATCAGAATCTCTGGGCAAGACTCTTTTAAATGTCCAAATCAATAAAAAATCAAAACTGCAAGCAGTCTCAAAGGCCTTCGCCGTCCCTCGCGACCGCCTCCCTTGGTGGGCGCCTCCCCACGCGACGTCTGTAGGGGGCACTATAGTGCGAAATAACCATTTCTATTGACAAACCGGTGTAGACATCGTAAGTAAACTTAACAATATTTCCTATCAGACTCGGTCCACGGACATTGGCCTCCTCCTCTCACGCTGAGAACCCCCTGGCTCATGGGTCCCTTCTCCGAGGAGGCTATAATGCGCCGTGGGCGGGCCACAAAGGCCCACTGAGACCCCCCTGTCTCATGGGTTAGCTTTTGCCGTTCTTCGTGACCGCCTCCCCAGGCAACGTCCAAGTCAAATTTCAGCAAAATCGATCTACAGCCATTTTAATGAAGGCGATTTTTTTAGAGGTAGGTAAAATCACAGTATTGTAGTATAACATTTAAGTGGATTCTCATTTTCTTTTCCATAACCCCCACCATTCACCTCCTCAATTTTCAGAGGGGCAGACCACCAGCCCCTCCTACCCCTTCACGGGGAACCAATTTAGCTCCAGAACCTCGCAGGACTTGAACCCACATTCTTCTGTTTCCTACCAAGCGTTTCCTTGACCCATTATCTATCATTCCTGAAAGTTTTAATCAAAATCCGTTCAGAACTTTTTGCGTAATCCTGCTGACAGACAGACAGACAAACAAACAGACCCCAATTTAATACCTCCTTGGTAATAAATACATTCACTAACCTTTTCTGTGTCTCACATGGTCCTCCACAATTGTCTTATAATCCTCTGCCATGTCTATCATCTCCTACCACACACATCCACACTTGGACATTCACACACTAATCACCCCCAATCTCCCTTTGATAGTTAGTTTCCCCTCCACAACTGTTTGAACATGTGCCACCCAGCACGAAACACAAAGATGTAATTAATTACACCAATCAGGCTTGTGTTACACACATCCACCTACATCTCACTGTCTTTGTGGAGACACACTGACAATGTATTTCCAAGTTGTTTGTTATAAATACAATACCTACCCAAAATTCAAATTTTCATTCTAAAACCAGTTCTTAATTCTTAAAATGATTAGCACATGGTTAAAAAAAATTGTCTGCATTTGCCTTTTCCAAACTTAGGATCAGGACTCAAGACGGGTTATGGACCAATTTTCTTGTTCTACTGTAATATGTTGATTAATGTCTTCTGTTTGAATAGAAGAAAGGTGTTTTGCTGTATGCTCACTCCTCCTCAATCTATATGATGGAGAAAAAAAACATGATAAAGCATTGTTTTAACAGTGGGGAAGTCAATAAAGCATTTAAAACTCATAGCACTGTTACATTTTCCTTTAACAATACCAACTTTCAATCTAGGGAAGTTTTGGAACCAGTGGTATTGTATGCAAAAAGACATGTAAATAAAAAAATAATGAGAGCATTAATCACAGCTTAATTACACTAACAGTTTCAAAATGCATTTGTTGAAGACCTGAAAACCCCAACCCTAAACCTTTACTTAGCTCTATGTTTAGCTATATTTTACTCTGAGCAAACATCACTGCAACTATAGACTTTACTTTATACTAGATTATAAATAACATAATCAAACCACACTGTACCTTTGTATATTTTAGTAGGTACTGCATATTTTAATTACATCAGCAAAGGTCAGATTTAACACACACTTTTACCATTACAGAACAATCTGTTTATATTTTCCAGCTGTAAATAAGAAAGAATGGACAATGACAGAAGGATTTATAAACCTACAGAAAGGATTATATCCTGCATTCTTGTTTTACTAAGCTGCTTTGAAGGGACTTTACTGAATTTGATCCGTAAATCTTTGCAAACAATAGTTATTGACTGACAGGAAATGGGAGACCTTGAGAGCAGATATTAATCTTTGTGACATTCAAAGATGGAGATGTAGATTTAATTTTGCATCCTTGTTTCCAGTGCTATTAGTAAACTGATTTAGGAA
Source organism: Siphamia tubifer (assembly GCA_020466265.1). Lineage (NCBI taxonomy): Eukaryota > Metazoa > Chordata > Actinopteri > Kurtiformes > Apogonidae > Siphamia > Siphamia tubifer. The sequence goes on along the minus strand of CM035791.1, from coordinate 27,088,594 downwards.
GAGTTGTTGAACACTGTTAAACACAGAAAAAAATATTTTAAACCCTTTTTGGTTTATAGTAACCTAACAATTTGCGGTTGCTTTGTGTTGAATTGAAATGTGAAATTTTGCACAGTTTTTACCAAATGAAGTCATGATGATCCACAAATGCTGCCTATCATACGTTTCGTTTCTTTTCTTTTCTTTTCTTTTCTTTTCTTTTCTTTTCTTTTCTTTTCTTTTCTTTTCTTTTCTTTTCTTTTCGTTTCTTTTCTTTTCTTTTCTTTTCTTTTCTTTTCTTTTCTTTTCTTTTCTTTTCTTTTCTTTTCTTTTCTTTTCTTTTCTTTTCTTTTCTTTTCTTTTCTTTTCTTTTCTTTTCTTTTGTATGCCAAACCCAGTTCATTACCTGTTCACACTCCACTAACAAGACTAGTCTGGTAGCTCTACTTAAATGTCACTGCTTTAACAGGTTTAATCCTCCTCAATTATTTTAACCAGTCTGCTGCAGTGGGCACAAGGAAGGTAAATAAAGAAGACTAAACTGACTGAGGACTCATAGTACTGTCAGTGGGAGGGTGACATCTCTGGTTAGAGAGGACTTTAATCAGAAGGGCCAATAAAATGATTCAGTTACAACCAAAGTTATGTTACGTATTTGACTTCTTTTGAGTAAAAATGCTGCGGTTTGCTGAAATCATGTCAAAATATACCATTGCCTTACAACTGACAGATCCACTGACTTTTAATGTAAAGACAAAGGATTATTTCTGTTTGTCTGTGGCTTTCATGTGTCACTTTATGTTCAAGAAATCCTCCACCCCCCCCCACCCCACCACCCACTCAGGAAATAGGCTAACGCTTAAAGCCTTATCCTCTTTTATGTACCAGCCTCTCATTGTTCTCCTGTCACTATAGGAATCTTGAAGATCTACAAAATATTATCCGACATAAATAATTATTAGACATGTTTTAAATATAAGTGTCAAGAAATCAGCAATGTAGTATTAAATAATCACTATATTGTCAACAAGTTAAGTTCAAGCAACGTGTACAAGACATGATGTGATGGTATTTCCTGTCATATATGACTTTGTTTGAATAATATGCAGGAATTGCAAGAAGATTAATATATGACACATGCATGTACACTATATTCACAAAAAACCTAAACAATAGATATTATCTATTCCATCAATGCCTTTATGTTTTCTGTACTTATATGCATTAGTTGCCACATTTAAGTTATTTATAGTGTTGAATTTATGATGGGCATTGGTGAGATATACCCCACAGCCAATGCCATGTCAGTCTGTAAGCTCAGCAGGGGATAATGGTATTTAGATGTCCTGTAAGCATCAGATCCTCTCAGTCAGCAACATTAATGGGGCCATGAGGCATCCTGCTCATGTCCTCCGTGCTTAGGTAAAGGGGTATTAGGTGGCAGTAATGCTGGTAGGTCTGTCTGCTGCGTAGTCGAGGGGGGGATCAACATGGGGAGCACCAGCAAGATGGTCAACTTGTGGAACAGGAGACAAAGCCTGTTCCCCAATTACAAAGTCAGTGATACAGATCGAAGACCTTCAGAGACAGTTTATCCTTTAGCCAAGGAAAGCTGTGTGAAGACATGGAACTCCATGCAGGAGCTGAGCAGAGACATCTACGACATTTATGCAGAGTATGAAGATGAGGAGGATGAGTACCCTCCGTATGGCTTCACCAAACAGTTGTCACCTTCCAAGAAGAACTATGTAATTAACATTAATGTTGGAGGGAAGCCCTATCAGATAGCCTACAAGATGGCTGCCAAGTACCCCAAGACTAGAATAGGACGCCTGGCCACCTACACCGACCACAACATGAAGTTGGACCTGTGCGACGACTACATTGTGACGAGCAATGAGTATTTTTTTGACAGAGATCCAGATGTCTTCCACAGCATCTTTAACTTCTACAGAACTGGTGTGTTGTGGATCCGAGATGAGTTATGTCCCCGGAACTTCCTGGAAGAAATCAACTACTGGGGTGTGAGGATCAAAAACACCCACCGCTGTTGCCGCATCTCCTTCGAGGAGAGACAGGACGAACTGAACGACCAACTGAAAATCCAGAGGGAGCTGGAGGCCGAGGTGGAGATTGAGGAGAACGAGGAACTCTTCCAAGACATGTTCATGGGTCATAAGAGACGAGCTATTTGGAATTTAATGGAGAAGCCATTTTCATCTGTCAAGGCCAAGCTGATGGCAGTGGCCTCCAGCCTGTTTGTCCTGATCTCACTGGTGGCCATGACCCTCAACACTGTGGAAGCCATGCAGTACAGAACTGCCTCAGGTCATCTCAGTGGTAAAACATACTGGGAATACGTAGAGTCCATGTGCATTGCTTTCTTCACCATGGAGTTTGTGCTCCGTCTGGTGTCCACTCCTGACCTCAGATCCTTCAGCAGGAGTGTGCTGAACACTGTGGACCTGATCGCCATCCTCCCTCAGTACCTACAAGCCATCCTAGAGTTTTTTGATAGTGATGAGAACTATGTAAAACACGAGGCTGACATGCAGGCAGTGGGACAGGTGGGAAAATTAGGGCAAGTTCTGCGGATCATGAGACTAATGCGTATATTTCGTATCCTGAAGCTGGCACGACACTCCACAGGTCTCCGGGCATTCGGTTTCACTCTGCGACAGTGCTACCAACAAGTGGGCTGCCTCTTTCTCTTCATCGCCATGGGAATATTTAGCTTTTCTGCTATGGTTTACACTGTGGAGCATGACATGCCACGCACAAACTTCACCAGTATTCCTCATGCATGGTGGTGGGCAGCGGTGAGTATATGTATATAAAGTCTGACAGGATGAAAGAGCAGGAAGTTGAATCTGAAAATGTATTCACTACAATTTTTTTTTAAAAAGTACCAGTAATACAAAAACATGAAGAACAAGTAAGTCTAAATATAAGAAAATGTGTCACTGATGTAATAAACTGAAGTAACCTGTTTAAATAATATGTGAAGTGTGGTTCTCCTCAAGATTTCTTCTTTTTCCCACTGGGTTTTGAAGTTTTTTCTTGCGGAGAAGGAGGGTCTAAGGACAGGGGATGTTTGGGACTTTTCATATTTCTGTAATCGATTGTGTTTCTGTAAAGCCTGAGACGACTTTGTTGTGATTTGGGGCTTTATAAATAAAATTTAATTGAATTAATATCCAATTCCCTAACCCTGGAAAAACGACATATAACTTTAATGGTGTGTTGGTGCTATAATGTTATTAGATTACACTCCACATTGCGAAACAATAACTGTTCTGCAGAATGTGTCTCCTCATTCTGTGGCATGTTGGATTTAAGAGCCAGTCAGACAAAAGATTCAAGCCTGGTTATTGACTGTGTGTACACAGTCAATGAACACAACCCTTTGATTAACTGGACTTCTTGTTGCCATGAATAAATCCGGCAACAGGTCATTACCCTCTAGTCGAACATTCTTACTTATAATCCAGGGGAAGGAAATGATAATCCCTGTAATCATAGTAATGGAGTCTTGTCATTGAGCAGAAGCAGAACAGTAGTGTGACGTCTTCATGGTCTTAACTGAGAGGATCACCTGTTTGTCACATTGTTTTTTTTTCCTGTTAACCTGATAAGTCTTTCACCAAACTGACCATAGTGAAAATACATCCTGTTCAAGTCAAGAAATTCTCTTCAAGAAAGAGAAAAAAACTTGTTAAACCAACAAAATAAATTAATACATAAAATGTATTTATTTATATGTACACCTTTTGATAACGCTTTACAAAATACAAATGCATTTAAAACAACTAGAATCTTTAAAAATATATAAATGATCATAAAACAGTATAAACAGAAGTTTTGAAGATTAAACAAGATGGAAGGAACAAATGAGACGTCTATTCAACCTAGCATAAGATGAAGAACTAAAACATTAAAGGAATTCAGTATGTATCTGCATCTGTTAATGTAAAATAACATTGTTACAATACAAAGAAAAACGAGTTTAGCTGAACTTTTTTATTTGCAGGAGGAATGAGCAGAGTATGATCACAGCAGTGAGTCAGTTCTATCACATTCTACTTCTGTGCCTTCTTAATTCTTTTATATTTCCATGACAGGAAGAATTAATAAGGTTTTAGTGAATTAAATAAGGAGAGGGCATATGGTGGACATATTGTCATTTGTCCACTATTATAAGGCTGACATTACTGAGACAAATGATAATTATATATATATATATATATATATATATATATATATATATATATATATATATATATATATATATATATATATATATATATATATACTTGCATAATTAAAAAAAAAAATTTCAGACTTTTTCTTATACCTATATTGTGTACTGACTACATTGAGCAGTTTTACTTATTTTTAGATACACAGAGTACTGAAATATATATATCTCCTGAGGCTAGTGATCCATGTTTTCTACTGAAACTGACAGACTTTTTTCTGGTCTCTAGGTCAGCATCTCTACTGTGGGTTATGGAGACGTCTACCCAGAGACCGTACTGGGCCGAATCTTTGCCTTCATCTGCATCGCTTTTGGAATTATCCTCAATGGTCTGCCCATTTCCATCCTCTTCAACAAATTCTCTGATTATTACTCTAAACTGAAGTCCAATCAGTACACTGCCTCACTGAAGAAACGTGGGAAGATTAGATTTGCTAAGAGGACAATCCAATCACTCAACCAGATCTTTGGAATGCGGCAATGTCACCCAAACTGATTTTTTATGTCACTGTTTGTTTTACTTATAAAACTGTTCTATGTGTGTTTGCAAAATTATGAAAAAAATCATGTGATCATGGTGCAGGGGTGGAGCAGTTAAAACTGCTACTGTGAATCATATAAAGCAAAATATTGCTGCAAAAAGAAGGTTTTGCCAGTTTGGTCATGATGCAATTACAAAGTTGGGTGCTTTATGATCAGTTCTGAACCTGGGAGATCTGGGATTAAAACAGCTCTGGTTTTTCTACACGGTAAACTAATTATGTGTATATATATATATATATATATATATATATATATATATATATATATATATATATATATATATATATATATATATATATATTATATATATATATATATATATATATATATATATATATATATGGGTATGGACACAGGTATAAAGAGTTACACTGAGGAATGCAAAACTGAAAGTACTTACAGTTTTATATTTAAGATTTACCTCCTACTATTGCGAACTCATATTATACTGTATACCAGGGGCGGACAATCCTGATCCTCGAGGGTATGTTTTAGACATTTCCCTCTTCCATCACACCTGGAAGCCATTACATCATTATGAGGCTTCTGTAGGGCCTGGCTGATCATTAATTGAATCAGGTGTGATGGAAGAGGGAAATAAAAACGTGCAGGATTCTGGCTCTTGAAGACCTCTGCTGTATGCTCAAGTGATCTTTAAACCCACAAATGCAAAGAATATATATGAATTCTTATTTACTGTTCCACTTCTTGTTGTGCAGAATGGGTTTAGTAATGTGACTGAAGTGCATAGCACAAGGAAACTGTAATAATGCCAAGACACTGGGAATTTTTTCGGATTTTGTCAAGCTGTTTTGTTATGTGGAATTAAAGAATGAATGAAAAATCTGTCTAATTAAAGCCACAGCTCTCATAGCCTTACTGGTTTTAGCTGCTAATAAACATGGTTCTGAGTAAATCTATGAAATCCATTCTAGATGCAACTGCAGTGTTATGAATCTGTCTACTTCCACAGGCTGTTCAGTGGGTTTGTAATGAGTGCTTCATGTTTTAATGCCAGTACTGCTTGTAATGTCGTTGTATGCTACGTTATTTCTGCACATTATGCAGTGATGTTTACTCTCAATGCATACAAGTAAGTTACACAATGCAGTTTGATACGTTTTTAATAAACACTGCTCATAAAAGTCTGCTCTTCATTGCCAATCTTCTCATGTGGCTTGAGATCAACACACTCAGAATGCACCACTACTGACCTCTGCTGGATGACCTGCACTAGTGCAAACATTCACTACTGTGTCCTGTTTTTATCCGGACGAAATCCAATGAGTTATTATCGTCAGGCTTCGTCCGTTGTCGTCCACAATTCACTAAAATAGCTTCTCCTCCCTCATTTCTCAACAGATTTAAATCCTGATTGATTCATCAGATCTAAGCACTGAGCACAAAACGTAACACTTGGTCAAATTGTGCCTTTGTAAACAGTGTTCTTTATTTTTCCAGTCTGTCACTAAAATCACTACTGTTCCCTCAGTTCTCAACAGATTGCATTTCCGATTTATTCACTTAGTTCAGTTTCAATCGAGATCAAAGAAAGTAATTGCCCCAATTTCTACCAACAACCTCCTGCAGCATTTAACAGCTTTAACCACAGTAATATTCATTACCCACTTACCTACTTTTGTTCAGTCAGATGTTACCCCAGAACTATGGACAGACGTGTGGATAATGCTGTTTAAATGTACAAATAATTAAGAGACATATCTCTCTCCATACCTGAAAGGTTGACTTTTTAGACTTGGATTCTTAGGTAGAGGATAAGTAGTAATATACACAAATATGTAATATTATAGTAGAGCTAAAAATGACATCATTGTCATTGATTACTGTATATTTTGTATCAATTGTTTAAAAAATTTAATCAAGGTTCGGTATGACATCTCCACACAGAAAACAGTCATGTTTATGAAAGAGGAATCAAATTTTCACATTATGATTTTATTAAGATCTTATCTAATGCCATTGTGAGCCCAGGTGAAGCAGGTTCAAAAGAGAAATGGACACATAGAGACAGAAGGTTCCCTCCAATATCACAATTTATTTAAAGAGATTTGCTCCAGAATTACCAATAAAAAGAAATACTAAAAGATCAGACTTTATTCCATTTAAAAACAGTGGCTTAAAAAAAACACAAAAAAATTAAGGAAGGTGCTACAGGTCAGCTAGGTCACCAGGGGGAAGGTACCAAGAGGCCAGGGTGTTCAGACCACTTCGTGCCCCACCTGTGCACACAACAAAATATACAAAAAAAGGTAAGGAAACATAAAAATAAAATAAAACGGTGAAAAGCATGCACAATGAAACCAACCACGACCAAGGGAGTGTGAAGCTCAGTGAAACCCAGACCACCAGCCCTCCACCATCAGGTTGCCACACCCATAGGCACATAGGCCGTCGAGTATGAGGCGCCCATTAGGCAATATATCAGGAATAGGTCAAACATATGCACTAAAGTTTACACATGGACTACTTTTCCTTGCACGTGCACATGAAAAACTTGCGCATACACCACATTTTCTTGCACATAAACCAATTTTGTCATGAGCATGTCTGTCAAAAGCTCACACAAAAACTATATTTACGTCACACATACACCGCTTTTGACTTGCACACCCACGTCAAACGCTCACACACATAACACTTTTACTTCCCACATGCATCACTTTTGTCTGCACATTTACGGTGGAGTATGAGCACCACATATGAAGAAAAAAATATGTTTTATATGACGAGATTAAAGTTGAAATTTCGACTACAGTCGACTAAAATTTCGATTAAAGTCAAAAGTGACATTGATCGTAACTAGACTACTACAGTAGTACATGTGCTGCTGCTAGGGGGGGGGGGGGTTCTAGTGCAGCTAAGATACCACAGTCTGACAGGTGGACAAACACTGCAGTCGTCAGTGCGGCAATGGGACCTAAAACCAGAGGTAAAATGAATTACAAAAAGTAAAATAAAAGCAGTCATGAACATAAAACCGATTACATTATAGGGGAGATCTTTTCAAGAAGGTAACAGGAGAGAGCAAACAATTGGTATGTGGAGTCGAGTTGGCTGTAATGGAACAATGAACCACAGGTCACACTATCACTGCCCTGAGCTGCCGTTAACTATTAAATCATGTAATGAGGGGAACAGTCCACAAGGTGGCAGCAATATTACAAACTTCATACCAGATGCCTTCAAACACCACAGAAGAAGAAATCCCAGCTCCTATAGTCCTCTGCAGTGGTAAAGTCACCTCTGTTGTTAGCTGTCAACCTGCTGTTACACTATGGCACCTCCAGTTGCTGTGTCGCCTCTGATTAAGGTTAGTGTTGCAGAGCATGTAATTAAATCGGCTTATGTATGTTTTCTCAAAAAGCGCAAATATGATCAGTTTCTTAGTTCACCTTCACGGAGCACGCGAACCTGCTAACTTTAGCTAACGAAAATGCTAGCTCGCTAACTGCTAGCGTGTACGTTTGCCTGAAATGATTCGATGACACTGATTGTAATAATACATGAATATAACATCCTGCTGTGTTTGATTTGTGCATCAGTTCAAAGAGTGTAATAAAACCTGCATTCTGGGAATGACACCTTTGACGACGCTAATGATTGGTCTGCTAATAGCGGCTCCATTGAAACAATGTAGCTTTATTTAGCTAGCCCTTAATGGGAAATCATGAGCATCGGAGTTTTTATTATTATACATTGTTTTTAAGATCTGTCAAAATAAGAATGGCAGACCATTCAGTATTTGAATTATGTATATATTGCGGTGTAGGCTACATTATCTTTACCGCGTCTGATAGTTTAGTGTTGATGAAAATAGTGATTCATCTGAGGTTTAACATTTTAAAATTACATGTCAAAGCAAATACTGTATTTGATGTAACATGGGATGTTCAGATGATGTAAATGTAACCTTACAGAGGTCAACCTGGGATTTTATCATATTTGTTTTAATTGGAACAGATAATTTAATCTTTTGTTAAAGTTGTTTTATTTGAAATTCAGATGCATTAATCGTTGTTTTGTTATTTGATAATATGATCTTGACATGGTCTGAATGAATTGTATCATATTTAATTTTTTTTTTTACAGACAGCAAGGTACTCAGCTTTGATTGCTGGCATCATTTATGGCAAAAAGAGATATGGTGAGTTATATATAATCCAATCTATACCTGATGTGAAGTAACTAATATTTTAGTGCTATACAATAATAATAATAATAATAATAATAATAATAATAATAATAATAATAATAATGCTAAACCATCTTATATTATCAAAAAAGATATTGCCTAGATAAATTATGCATAGTTATTAACTAGGCAAGTGCCAGTACACTTTACAGCAGGGGAATGCTATATGATCAAAAACTCATATCTGAATAATGATGTTTAAGGTGTAAATGGGATAGCCACTTGGGAGAATATTTGTATTCCATTTCATTTACAACCTCAGTACAAGTTGTTTGTTGAATACATAATAAAATGTTAATGCATTTAAAAAAAATAAAGCTAAATTCAGTTTCAAATAAACAAAGTTTATATTGCACAGCCTTACGCTACAGTGACTACTTTATGTCATTTTGAAAGATCCCTGAAATCCCTGCCAGTGTAACCAGGTATCACTTAAAAATACTGTTTTTCCTCAATTTGCTCAGATCACCTGAAGCCCATCGCTGCAGAGGAGAAGAGGATTGAGGAGGAAGAGACGAAGGCCCGCAAAGAGCAGGAGCGCATTGCCAAGGAGCTCGCAGAAGGTAGGCTACTCATGCCTATTATTAAAGTAAAGGTTCACAAATGGTTAAAAAAAAGTGTTTTAAAGCTAATTGGAAAAGTGATAGTTTCTGCAGCAGCTTTGCCTGCAACCATTAGTATTGGTTTTATTACATGGTGTGTATGTGTTTACTGTGCAGAGGGCTAGGATTAGAGGATGGCATGGATATGTAATTTAAAATATACTAATTTCAGTTCTTTTTATACTCCTTACAGCAAGTGAAGACACCATCCTGAAATAAAGCTGTGGAGTTCTGTGTGAGGATGTCCACTTGTGCAATTTTCCTGACTCTGGTCACCAAAGGGAAGGTTATGTCACAACAACTTCATGCCTTCTCTGAATAGGAGCACCCCTCTCCAGATTACCAGCCACATTACTTTTGTTTGTTACATGATGCGAGACAAAACTCTTTAACTCTGTAATTTTGCAAATGCAGCTGTATTTCTAAGTTAAGCTTGTGTTTATGAAGAAGCAATGACATAAATGCAGAATTACACAATCCCCTGTAGTTCTTCTTTGTTTATCCATGTGTGACCTTTGGATATACACTCCCTAGTTCTTGTCAAAGCACTGATGGAGCAAATGTGTTAATAAAATGAAAACTTTTGAATTTCAAAATAAGAGCTTTGTTCTTCTTCAACCCCATTAAATGTCACAATCTTACTCATCTATTACCAGTTACTTTGAGAAAACATGACCGAACACTTGTAGCAAAAGTCACCATCCGTGTATTACATTTTTATTCATCAGTTATTGGAGCATTCTCTCTAGGTTTATAGGGGCCTTAACTGTAGTTTGGATCATATGTTTGTAAAAATGGATGATTGGTAATTAACATATGTGACTTCAATCATTACAATATCACATTTTTTTCTATTGGACTTATATTGAGTAGGAAAAAAATGAAGAGCGTGCACATAGATGGGGTAAAGAAATAACATTGTCATTAATCACAAAGTAACACTGGTTAAATAATATTAATGGGGTCTATTCTGATTTATTGCAAACCATAAATAACTTCATAATATTTTTTTGTTACATTAGACCTAGGTGCTGAGAAAACAGCACCCAGCATTAACTGTATAAAACCTTGTGTTGTGAACCAAGTTAGCAGAAAATTTGCTCACTAGCAGCATTTAAAACGACTACAGATGTAATTAGGGAATGTCACATCCTGAGAAAAATCGAACTACTTCTTTATATAAATGAAACAATCAGAAGGAATTCTGTTTTCTAAAACATATATTTCTATTAATATCTGAATCACTATGAGGGTGTAGTATGTTTACATGGAACACTGGTGGCTTATGTATAATACTACTGACAGTACCACATACCCTAACCTGTAGTTAAATGTATTTATGACAGACAGATGAAATTAACATTTTAGTCCAAAAAAATCCTTACTTTCAGAAATTATAATTTTTACATTGTAATTATTATTACTGAAATTGGTTACAGATTGATAAATACAATTATTACAGTCATGGTCCACATTAGTTGTTTGAAATCAGAAAAGCTAAAGAAACATGATAATTTATTTTCATATAAATGTTAAATTATCAATGAGATAAAATAATGATTTCTTTCTGCAGTTTTTTTTATGTTCATATTCTAACCTTTTTTTTTTTTTTTTTTTTTTTTTTTTTACAATCCTACTGCCCAAATTTTAATAGTCAGAGTTCCCACACATCCTGGAGAACCTGGAAAATGGTTGACCAATTTTCCATTCATGGTAAATATATTGAAAATGAGAAAAAGGGCCAAATTTCCTGAAAATAGTAGAATGAGCCAGGAAAGTTAATAATTGTCCCCCTGCCTTGTGTGCCTAATCTGAGATGAGACAAAGGAAATCATTTTTCAGTGACTTCTTGAAAACATACAAATATTTTTTGAGGAAGTAAGAGAAGAGAAAGTTGAGTTGGGAATTTTCCAGGTGAATATTGTAGCTCCAGTCTGTCAGTTTAATGAAATACTACGCTATAATCTGTGGGTGTGTTTGCATTAATCTATGATACATTTACCATAATTATTTTTCATAAGTAAATTATAGCCATAGACTGCACAACAGAGAAACAATCTGAAGAAAATAACACTTCCAAAGAACGAAAGGGAATGGATTAATGTATGATGGGATAACTTGTTTTTGTTTCCAGTGAAAATATCCTGGAAAAATCCTGGGGGAAAAAGTGGGAAATCTGAACATTGATCACATTAATAATAAACTCAGTCTGCATAATCACTGTTGTATAGATATTGCAAAGAAAATAATAAAAAAAATAATGTCTTTGACATGTGCAGTGTAAGGGCTTAAAAAAGTATATTTACTCCCACATGACAATTATGTAACTTGTCCTGTCTATGATCAGCTGTTCATGACCTGCACCGTCTTGAGTTCATACTTGATCACCTGTCTCATCTATCCGGGGTTAGGGGGGAAAAAAAAAGTCAACGGTGTCTGGAGGGAAGTTATTTTGGTAGAGCATGTGTACAACGAGAAATGTAGTGGAATTAAAACCACTAAATCCTTATAAAAGAAAATGGGAGAGAAAGATGTATTTTCATATGAATTGTCATTGTCAAGAGAACGGTGGCATTCCAGAGGGTCTGGGAATGAAAATGTCAACACTGTGACGGAAATGTTCACATTTATTCCCGGTAAGGTACTCAGTGAACCAGACTAGTGTGTGTCTGGAACAGGATCAGGTAAACTACGCTAAGCTTTTGTTTTGAGATTAGGTGCAAGTTGAGAGTTAATACCTTTGACATGCGACTTGTCAGACTGATAGTTTTGATAGTGTTTAACTTAGTATCAGGTGACAAATTAGGAAAAGCCTAAATGAATGGAAAATCGTAACACACACACACACATAGATGGTACAAGTGAGTAATTATTAACACTGAATAATGGTATCATGCATAAACAGCCCAGTTCATTCTGATTATGGATCTCAGAAAAAATATCTACAAGCATTAAGACTCAAATTATATTGTCTTTCACTTTTTTACATATAAATATAACTAATATCACAATATAGTGAACTGGCCTTCAACAACAAACAGTGCAAATCTTCCCGTACAAGTAATTTGTGCATTTGAAACTAGTATTTCCAACAGTCATAGCTCAGCCAACAGTCATATATAATAATCCATTTAATGTCACATGGATTCTGATCTGACAGTTCATACTGATGATGCATTGATTAAAAACACATCTGTGTCTGTATCCACATATGGAGGAGGAATATATGGTTTTGCAATTTTGGTTTTGCTGGCTATTCCAGTTTAAGATGGTTTTTGTATCTGGTTTTGCTGGTCATATCCAGCTGGTGTAACCAGTCATGACAGCTTATGATGGTCATCTAGTTGGCATTGCTGTTTACTGTTATAACACAAGTAATAGCAAAGGTAGTGTAGCTGCTTGTAACTGTTCAATAAAGAAGGCCATTCACAATACACTGGTTATTTTCATACAATTAAATTATTTTTACACTGTAATGCAAGAAAGAAATATAATAAATATTAAGAATTACATACATTTGTATAGATGGACCAGTGTGGGTTGTTGAGGTGTGGTGAAATCAATTTTTCTTTTTCCTCCTTCCTAATGTCCATTATTTTTTGGCTAATATAACGGCCAATGCTGCAGAGTCGCTTAGTTTTGTCCTCCCCCTCAACCTCTCGCTCTTCCAGCCACTATTGGAAGCATTCCGCAAAAAAAGTCTATGAACATGAGATTGATATAGAAAAACTTCCCACACACTCAACATATTTACATTCTATACACTAACCCCCCCCCCCCCCCCTGTCATTTGCCCTACAGCCCTACAAAAAAGTCATCACAGTGCAGTTCAGATCAGTTGAACATGTATGCACAGTGTGTACACATTTGTTAAGGTGAAATTCAAACAATTTTAAGAGGTCATTTTCAAATCTTACATATGTATATACATACATATGTATATATATATATATATATATATATATATATATATATATATATATATATATATATATATATATATATATATATATATATATATATATATATATATATATATATATATATATATATATATATATATATATATATATTTATATATATATATATACATACACACTCTTTATTTTTTTCTTTTCACTATTTATCAGTGATGTACTTTGTATTATGTTATAAATTAAAATTCTGTTTCATAAAACTGGCAAAAAGTTTAGAAATGAAAGAAGAACACAAAGTTTTATCCAAGAAAAGGGAAACTATGTGGATTTCTTCAGACACATTCAAAATAAATCAAAGATTAAGATAAAACTATAATTGGAATCAACCTGAGAGCGTCTGCTAATTTTCTTTTTTGGCATATGGTTTTGTTTTTCAAAGTGTGTCGCGTCTGTGTAAGTAGCTTTGGCTCATCATCTAACCTGGCAGAGTTCATATTACATCATTAATACCAGTCAGTTATAACTGCAAGCACTTTCAAGGCCTTAACCCTATAATGCTGAACATATATTTGATACATGGGTTTTGAAGTGTAACACATGCAACATATAGATCAGATATAACACTGGTCATTCACCAGCAGCTGTTCCCGTGACACTACGAGACTGTCTGAAGGTCAATTTTGAAAAGGAATTGCCAATTTGTCAGACATGTTTGTATTCTATTCAAAGATAAAAAGTCATCATGAAATTAAAAAAAAGTTATAAATATGAGATTTTAAAAAAGCACAATTGTAAGAGAAAGTCAAAATTGTGAGATAATAGTCATATAACTATAATATATAAAGTCCCAATTTCTCTCTTCCACTGATTTTCCCTCTGAAGTGACTTATATTTCGTACTGTCACATCTGTTTAGTTTGAAAAAGTAATGAGTTTATTCTGAGAATGTAAGGAGTATAAAGTACAGATATTTATATAAATGTAAAGAGTATAAAGTACAGATATTTATATAAATGTAAAGAGTATAAAGTACAGATATTTATATAAATGTAAAGAGTATAAAGTACAGATATTTATGGAAAAATCTAGGGAGTAAAAGTAAAAAGTTTCCAGAAAAATAAATACTCAAATAACGTACAGATATGTAAAAAAAAAAAAGTACTTCAGTACAGTAACAAAATACTTTTACTTGGTTACTTCCCACCTCTGGTTTTATTAGGTTTTTGTTTGTTAAAAAAAATACAAAATAAATAAATACATGTGATCATTGAGAGTCAATGTATCAAACATGATACAAAATAGAAAATCATATGACATTTAAAAATATCTTTGTGCTTGTTCAGAAGAACCAATAAAGACTGTGGTTTCAAAGAACTGGAATTGTCTTCCAATGGTTCAGGCTTTACAGGCTTAAAGTAAAATTCAAGCATTTTTCATCCCTTGAAATTTAGAATGAAATGAATTACATTTTACATTGTGGTAAAGAGAGAATATATTTCCAAGTGCTCCAGAATCCAGGGTCTCTTCCAGATCACCACCAAAATGTAATCATTAGTTCCTTGTGACACTCCCAACACATTCTGTAAATGTTATCGAAATCTATCCATAACTTTTTGAGTAATGTTGCTGACAGACAGATAAATAAAGTCCAGTGAAAACATATATATTTATATATATATTCATGTATATGTCCACGTATGATAAACAGCATTTTAATGTTATATTTTTTTCTTGCACCTGTCTATGTATATATAAAACAACAATAGCACAGAGAGCTAAAAATACAGCTGACTTACGGGCATCCAGCGTGGCTTTATTTAGTGCTCAGCTCCAGTAGTTCACAAAAATACTTCCTTAGGGTGACTGAGGGGAACTTGTTAAGTGTCGCAAAGGGATGAATGGGATTACACTGAGCTGCTTACATTTTTTTTTCCAGCAAATAAAAACTATACTCATAAACCTCAGAATAACAAAATAAAACAAGGCAGTCATAGACAGCAGACCTCCACCAAAGCATGATATGACGTCAAAACATGACATGATGGAGCCATAGGTGTTGACCCATCTGATGTCTGAAGGTGAGACAACGTGAATGAAAAAAACGCCAGATTATATTTTGTCTGAATCCTGAGTTATTACCACTGATGTGTTTTAGCTGTTGACCTTTAGTGTGAACTTTGACCTCAATTACTCAAAATCTAATGGCTTCTTCCTTGATCCATTATCTCTCATTCCTGAAAGTTTCATTAAAATCTGTTCAAAAATTTTTGTGTAATCCTGCTGACAGACGGACAGACAAATGGACCCAAATTTAACACCTATGGCAGAGGTAATAATTTGCATATAATAATAAAACCCACTTTGATACGATAGAGAACTGTGTAATATGAGATTAACAATATATGGAGTAAAAACTGTGAAGACATTTGGTTTTGATGCTAAGGAATCATCTTTTTTTCCCACATTTTTCTGCTCATTATTGTGGCGTTTACTTCTGGTAACACACATCAGCTGTTTCTTATCACATGCTTTGCCTGGGATTAGAGTTTGTAGCTCTGGAAGCATTTATGGAACATCATGACGGCAGTTACTTAACTGAGTGAGTGACAGCAGATGGGAACACCTGATGTGACATAACCTGACAGAAGTGCACTACCAAATGCTATAATAACAGATTACATCATTATGTTTGTCATAGCTTTTTGTTAGCGTTGTTTGACGAGGAAGTGTGTATTTTCATAGATCTACATACACGTACCACTTGGAAAATCAGAAAATTGTGTAAAAGCTGTTTTATTCAGACACTTCAACATAAACGGTCAAATCAATACATTATAAAAAGTGGAATATTCACTATTATAATAATAATAATAATATATATTAATAATATTCTGTTCTTCATTGTCATTTTACTGATTCTAATAAGCTGATTTACTAATTGTTTGAAAGTCTGCAAAATTAAAACAAAAAAGCTTGAAATATATTCATTTGCAGACTATTTGTCTATATAAGATGTACGTTTCAACTTACAGAAATACATGCACCTTTCCACGATATTCAAATTTTCTGAGTAGTACCTATATAGTCAAAATAAACTGTGCACTCAGAGAAACAACAGACTGCATTATTTAATATCTGAAATAAAAAGAGTGACTTGTGTGATATTTTTTTTTGGTATTTTATTACAAAAACAACAACTATAATAATAGAAATATAAAATGATATTGAAAATCCCAGTGACTATGAGATGCAGCCCTTTTTGGGGAAAAACCTTACTTTTTTCTGTAATTATTGGGAAATCAAGGTATAAATAATAAAAAAAAAAAAATTGTGGGGGAATTGATTTAGTTCTAACATAAGGGATTATTTTATATAAATATTGTGTAAGTGATTGGATTTACATATAAAGCTCCAATGTTAAATAACGAGTCATTTCAGGGGCACTTCTTAAAAAAATGTGCCACATTAACTCTTTATATCTAACAGGTTGATATTTTCATGTAACCTTTGTGTCTTCAATACATATCTACCCATGTAAACACCTCCACTGTGGGCGTGTATCTCAAGGCTCAGGCCACCTTTTTACCCCCAGAGCATCTGTTATAATACATCCCATTATGTAGCCCTGCAAACAATTACATAAAGCCTATACACTGCTGAATGCCAGGGTTCATCAGCTTACAGCGGGGATTTCGTTAACTGGATTAACACTAGATTTAAACTCTCTATTTAGGTCCAAGAAGTGAAAATAATCAGTGAGCCAATCTGTGACACAGGTATAAAAAGGCTCACACACTGTTTCCTCTCCGTCTCAGACACTCCAACATCTCTGCTCTAAAACTTTGTAACGCTTCATAACTACTCCTCAGGTAAGATGCGCTGCTTCATGGAGTCTTCATGAACTTTTACAATAGAAACCTGGACTCTGAAGGACTTTTTTTTTTTTTTTTTCTCTCTTTTAAACAGTGATTTATTTTTTTAATGGAGACAAGTAGTAAGTGAGTGAAATAACAGAAGCTTGGGTTTGTCTTTAGGATGGACTTCCAAATGTTTGCCCTGGTGATGCTGTTCCTGGCCTGTGTGGAACAAAGTTTGGCCACCTGTGTGGTGGACAGTTTCACAGTCAAGGAGGACTTTGACCCCCAGAGAGTGAGTAAAAAATACAACAGAGGGTTTGTATTTAGAAAGTCACCAGTGAATACATTACTATATAGACTTTATTTATATGGACAATTACCTTTGTTTTTTACTCTTTTGTTTTTATTTTACATATATAATAATACCTCAAACTTATATAGCGCTTTTTTGGACGCAAACAGACAAACAATGTATTAAAAATAATTAAATAAACAACAACAACAAAAACTAAGCGAAAGCCAGTTTGAAAAGATAACTTTTAAGACGGACATGTGGAACTGTGGGCTGTTGAAATAAATAAATAAATAAATAAATAAATAAATAAATTGCTATGGCATTAATGGTAAATAAGGACAAATCCTTTCATATTCATGGTTCTAGAGTTTGATGGTCTGTCTTTAATGAGAGTTTTAATATAAATTTTTGGGTCTTGTTTTATTACAGTATGCAGGAAAGTGGTACGCTCTGCAGAAAAAGGATCCTGAGGGTTTGTTCCTGCAGGACAACATTTCAGCTGAATACACTGTTGGAGACGACGGTGCCATGGTCGCCTCCTCCAAGGGCAGAGTCACACTCTTTGGGTGAGCACTTGTGGAAATGATCTGTTTAGCTTCAGTCTAGTTCAAGGTTCCTACAGTTAAGGGCAAGTTAAATTTAAGACTATTTTAATACCGTTTAAGACCAAGCCAACGATGAACCAAAATTGAAAAGGGGAAAAAAAAAAAAACGCCACATGAATTACCTGGGGACAGTTTGACCCAACTGTTTATTTTAAATAGATTATTTTTTGGTCCAGTTGCTGCTACATTCATGAACCATTTGCATCAAGAAGCATCACTTTACCATTTTTAATATATAACACACACTTGCAAAAAAGTAATACTACACCCACACAATGATGTGCCCTCATTTTCTACTCACCCTAAATTATTTTTCTACTATAGACAGCCTAAATGTTACCAAATACTTTTTATTTCAAACTAACATAAATCATACTTATGTGTGCAATTTTTTAAGACGTTTGAAAATTTGATTTAAGACATATTAATGCCAATTAAGGCCTTATATTTATAACAATGAATTCAATACCTTTTAAGACTTTTCAAGGACCTTGTTAGTTATCATGCGTAGAATCTACTTTCCTTTACTGACATTGTTTTGTGTGTTTTTCATCCAGTTTCTGGGTTGTGTGCGCTGACATGGCTGCTCAGTACTCTGTTCCTGACCCTACTACCCCCGGCAAGATGTTCATGAACTACCAGGGCCTGGCCAGCTACCTGTCCAGTGGTGGTAAGCATCTGGTGTGATACATATACACACACACACACACACACACACACCTTTTTCTCACAAACACAAATCTAACTTTACTCTCTGCTTCTCCAGGTGACAACTACTGGATCATTGACACAGACTATGACAACTATGCCATCACCTACGCCTGCCGCACCCTGAAGGAAGACGGAAGCTGCGATGATGGTTACTCCCTGGTCTTCGCCCGCAACCCCCGTGGCCTCCCCCCTGCCATCCAGAGAGTGGTTCGTCAGAAGCAGGAGGAAATCTGCATGGGCGGACAGTTCCAGCCTGTGCTGCAGTCTGGTGTGTACCCACTCTTTCATGGCCTCACATAAATACTGTCTTTATTTCTTTGAAAACTTTTAATTTTAGAACATTGTAGGTAGAATCACTGCAACTAATCCCCATATTCTTTTACTGTATAGACTTCTGTTGATAAAAAAACCCCACTTCTTACAGCAGTGTTTTTATCTGTAATTTAAGTGTTTAGCCTTTATATCCATTGATAATGCATGAAAAGAGTTATGGAGCTAAATCCAGGCCAAATGTTTTGCTAATTTGAAAAAAGAATTGTAATTGAAAAACAAAAATTCGAAACTGAAAGTTCAAGTTTTGATCTTGAACTTTGAAATATACAACTATGGAGCTAAATCCAGGCCAAATGTTTTGCTAATTTGAAAAAAGAATTGTAATTGAAAAACAAAAATTCGAAACTGAAAGTTCAAGTTTTGATCTTGAACTTTGAAATATACAACAATGTATTCAAACTAAAATAAGTGTAGGAAAGTTTTTTTCAGGTTAAATATAATTTTGATTCAGTTTTGGAATTTTTTTGAATAAATTATTTATTTTCATTTTTCACTTTCATATATATTTTGATATTTGAGGTCTTAATTTTTTCAGTTGCAGATTTTATGTTTTCAGATTCAGATCTTATTTTTTTACAGTTTCAAATCTTATTTTTTTGGTTTCAGATCTTTTTTTCACTTTCAGATCTTTTTTTTTCAGTCGCAGACTTTTGGCCCTGATATTGCGTGGGGGGCGTGGCATCAACTTAGAGGGGCGTGGCATCACGAGTGACAGCATAACAAAGAAGGCTGAGGACCTCCCTCAATCACGTTGCCTTCAGGGAACGTAGGAACTGCGACAAGTTTGACTCTACACTTTCTATACACCACATTCATGTGATTGGCAGTTAAAAAACTGACGCCAGTGACAACGTTGTGTTTAGCAAACTGTTTTAGAACCTGCTTGGCTCTAATAGCAGTATAAGAGCAATAAACTAGGCCAGATTGTGAAGTTAAACATCTACACTTTAAGTGTTTATAATACCATGAACGCAGCACAGTGTTTGCGATCATGGCGTCCGCTCCACCGGGACCACCTGTTGGCGCCAGCCAGGTAAGAAATGTTAGATATTTTTGAATAGATACTCTGGGAAATCATCATAAATGTTATAATGATGGGTAGTTTGTGTAACATAGGGACATACATGAAGGGAAAAGTGGGGAATTGGCGTTAGCATTAACTATGCTATGTAAACTAACTCCATGAAAAGGTGACGCTAATAACTGTTAATTTAGAGAGAGGTTCTGTATGAGCACATTTATAAGGCTCTGTACAGCTGCTGCCACTGTCAAGTTATAGTCGACATTCTGGCAAACACAGATGTAAACAAAAACAATACACATTAAAGGCAAAAACCTTAGCCTTTAGCTAGACACTGTAAGGAGTGTACAATTAGGAACACTATTAGCATAAAGCTAGTTAATGCCAACGTCAATTCCCCACTCTTCCCTTCATGTATTTCCCTATGTTACACAAACTACCCATCATTATAACATTTATGATGATTTCCCAGAGTATCTATTCAAAAATATCTAACATTTCTTACCTGGCTGGCGCCAACAGGTGGTCCCGGTGGAGCAGACGCCATGATCGCAAACACTGTGCTGCGTTCATGGTATTATAAACACTTAAAGTGTAGATGTTTAACTTCACAATCTGGCCTAGTTTATTGCTCTTATACTGCTATTAGAGCCAAGCAGGTTCTAAAACAGTTTGCTAAACACAACGTTGTCACTGGCGTCAGTTTTTTAACTGCCAATCACATGAATGTGGTGTATAGAAAGTGTAGAGTCAAACTTGTCGCAGTTCCTACGTTCCCTGAAGGCAACGTGATTGAGGGAGGTCCTCAGCCTTCTTTGTTATGCTGTCACTCATGATGCCACGCCCCCCACGCAACATCAGGGCCAAAAGTCTGCGACTGAAAAAAAAAGATCTGAAAGTTAAAAAAAAATCTGAAACCAAAAAAATAAGATTTGAAACTGTAAAAAAATAAGATCTGAATCTGAAAACATAAAATCTGCAACTGAAAAAATTAAGACCTCAAATATCAAAATATATATGAAAGTGAAAAATGAAAATAAATAATTTATTCAAAAAAATTCCAAAACTGAATCAAAATTATATTTAACCTGAAAAAACCTTTCCTACACTTATTTTTAGTTTAAATACATTGTTGTATATTTCAAAGTTCAAGATCAAAACTTGAACTTTCAGTTTTGAATTTTTGTTTTTCAATTACAATTCTTTTTTCAAATTAGCAAAACATTTGGCCTGGATTTAGCTCCATAAGAGTGGTATATCTGAAATTATTTGACACTCCTCATGTTTTCTTTCCCTACAGGAGCCTGCTAAATCTGTCAAATTGGAGTTTGACACACAGCGTTGATCATCCTGCTCCTCTCAAAGACACAAATAGCACAATGATCCTGTTACATGTATGTTCAAGTTTATTATCTGCTGTGTCCCAGAGATGGATGAAAGAATTATCAAATGAATTCAATTTAACTTCCTGTGGAAAATGCAAATATATTCCCCAAAGCCTAAACTTATGAAACCTGTTACTGTGGATGAGAGTGAAGAATACAACCAACTGTACTGTACTGTCATTCTGATGGGTAACATCTGGACTGTTCGGACATGCTACTGTGATATTGGTGACAATAAATTTTGTAAAGAAACTTGCTGTTGTCTTTGTCATTGTTCAGATGTCTGTGTGAACGCAGAAATGCTGAATGATAGTAACATATACAACTTTTAAAACAGATTTATCAGTAAATTAGGAGCTGATCACTAATACAATCATAAAAAAATATACACTTACATTATTATTATTTACACTTTACAATTCAATAAGGAAATATCAACAGTAAAAGCCAGGTTTTGTGTTAACCGTTCTCCTCTGAATATCTTTCAGACAGTGAATATGGTCCAGGTCTCCCCCAATAGTCCACAGCTCGAACTCTGTAAAACCCACTCACTTCCTGATCAACTGCAAAACAAACAGATGTGACAATAAACCTGGGCTCAAAATATGTTTCACAGAAAAGTCAATGACCTATTGAATTTTAAGATTCCTACCAGGAGAGTAAACATATGAAGTAAAAATAGTGTCTTGGATATTGATTCTCCTGAATTTCTTGAGGTCTGTAGAGAATTCGACTTCAAATGTCTTGATGCATCTGTAAAAACAAAGTAATAAGTATAAACATATTATGATAATAACAATAAATGATATTACTGTCATGATCATGCTATATTTATTTACAACACTTGACAGACTGTGATGTTGCACATAAATAAATTGGCACCGTTTTAAATAAAATCTCTATGTACCTTTAATGATTTAACCCTTTAACCCCTGATGTGTCAGTGATGATGACATAGAAATTTATGATTCATTTTCAATATTCAGAAAAATTCAACTGCTTGCTCAAAGGTTACACTTCCAGTTGTTCTGATAGAATGGACCTTGTTCTTTCCATAGACATTTAATTCTGAATGTTTTTTTTAATCTGAATTTTAAATGTAATTTTGATTTTAAAGTCAGAAATCTGTCTTTTTCAGAATTTAAAAAAAAAATTTGCTCCCTTTTTGCTCAAAATTCGGACTTTAATTGTGATTTTAAAATCAGAAATCCTTTATTCAGAATTCTGACTATTCCTTAGAATGATTGACTTTCAATTCTGAATAATGATTTTTCCACCCCCTCAGAATTCCAACAATTGTTTTCTAAGAATAACTTTTTTTTTTCAGATTTTCTTCATACTTTCAAAATTCCAACTTTTTTTTGTCATGGCAAAAAAGTCTGAATTATGTTTTTCACATAATAATAACAATAATATTACTTCTAAATTGTCCATAAGTGTGAATGTGAGAGCGATTGTTTGTCTATATATGTTCAACCCTGAGATGAACTGGAGACTCATACAGAGTGTACCCCGCCTTCACCCATTGTAGCTGAATTAGGCCCCCAGTGACCCTAGTGAGGATAAAGCGGGTTCAGATGACGAGACGAGATAATAATAATAATAATAATAATAATAATAATAATAATAATAATAATAATAATAATAATAATAATAATAATAATAATAATAATAATAATAATAATAATAATAATAATAATAATAAAGCATCTATTGGACCATAATGTTATTGTTTTATTTCCTCAGTGACCATAACCTTCTGCATTTCAACGTGTTATTCCAGCTGCATATGTCCAACAGAACAGCTCTGCAGAGTTTGGTCAGAGGAGCAGAGAGTCATCGGTGCTCAGTTTTAGAAAGAAATTCACTGAATCAAATCGTCAGATGGTCCAGTCGTCTGACTGGTGAGTCTCAGTCTTGTCCCGCCTCCCTGTTCACTAAACAGGTCCAGAGGATGGCAGCATCAATTGTGAATAATGACTCCCATCCGTTACATGGGGAATTTCATCTTCTCACCTCTGGACGGAGGTTTTTGGTCCCAAGGTGCAGGACACAGCGATTTAAAAAGAGCTTTGTTCCTGTTGCCATCACTGAGCTGAACAAGAAGCAGTGATATTGCACTTTGTTTACTTATCTTAGTCATGTATTTATTCCCTGGCTCTATTTATTTATTTATTTATTGAGTTTTTTTTTTTTTTTTTTTTTTTTTTTTGATATTATTGTGACTCCAAACTTTTAAACTTTTAAACTTTGTTTTTACCCTTGTTTTTATTCCAGACTGTTTTTATCTTTCTGGGTTTCTATTGTTTTATTGTATTTTATTCATTTGATCTTATGTATTTTATTTCATTTTATTGGTGGAACACTGAGCACTTTGTTTTCCTTGATCACTCGACCTTGTTCAATGTTCAATGTGTGTCCTGTATGTTTTACGACTAAATTATCACTTTGACTGCAAGACAAATCTACCCACGGGTATTAATAAAGTAACCTTGAACCTTGAACCTTGAACCTTGTTTCTCTCCTCTTTGTTCAAGAACTCTTCCAGAGGTGTTGCAGGAGCAGGGCACTGAACATGGTCATGGACTCCACACATCCTCTCCATAAACACTTCCAATCAGGATAAACTGTTCTGGAGCATTAAATATAGAACCACCTGAATGATTAACAGCTTCATTCCATAAGATGTCAGAATGTTGAACTGCTGATATGCTCGCACTTTGCACTTTACTGTGTATTTTAGTTTTCATTTTAGTATCTTTTAAAAGATTTTTTGTATTTGTAATTAATTTTAGGGTTTTACATTTTTATGGGTGAGAGGGAGGGTTAGGGTTAGGGTTCTTTCATCTTGTCTGCACTACTGTTGTATGTACGGCAAAATGACAATAAACTTGATATTGATAATCTTCTTTTATAACTCCTACATGCACAACATTCATCACAGACTTATACGGAGCTAAAGAGTCCACAGAAAATAACACAGAAGAAAAATAAAAGTACATTTCTGTGGACCTACTTGGAATCAACACAGTGGTCGGACCAGATAACCAGGACTTGAGATTTGGTGATTCTGATGAAGCGTAAACCATTTACCTATTAAAAGGGTAAACACAGACCTATTAAATTTAACAATTGAAACAGTATACTAATATTTACTGGAAGTTTAAGTCCACACATATATCTTAAAAACTGAATGTTGCCCTACAACCTAAAAACAGGCTCTCATTTAAACATTAAGGAAACAGATACAGTATTAACACAGAGATATGGATAAAAAAGGAACCATGTTTTTTTATGGTCTTACAAACCTGGTCTGGAACAGCTTTGGGTTGGGCACAAACATGGATGAGGAGGACAGACGGGACGGATAATTTAGTCTTAACAGTCAAAATATGTCCTACAGGAACAGGCCAGGGTCCACCAACACGAGGCTCCTGCAACAAACAAATACAAGATATTAAAGGAGGTGAAGGTGAATATTGTCACCACTTTTTATCCCATAAAACCCAAACATCCAACAGTAACTAAAACCATTCACTGATATAAAATGCTTACTATGTGCTGTTCTGCTATTCCTTTACAATACATGTAAACTAAGTAAGTAAGCAACTAAATAATCCATAAAATAAGAATACAATGAGAATCTACTCTGGAATAAAAGTTGGGATAGAGTTTCATTCTCGTTCATCTTTACTAAAAGATAATAGATTTTTTTTTTTATCTTTCAGAAACAATACATCTGCATATGCAATAATTGCATGCATTATATATATAAAAAAACAATGTCATGAATATGTTACCTGCACACTCCGAAGGTGTCTGAACTGTTCAGGTGTGGGGTAATCAGGGCTCCCCATGCTTCGCCATAGCTGATATGGGTTGGTGGAGTTATTGTCCATGTAATAAGTGACATAAACAAGATCTGAAACAGAGACAGATTACCCTGGTCTGAAATCAAAATGACACTAAACTAGTGGTTCCCAACCTTTTTTGGTTTATGACCCCATTGTAACCTCATACATTTGTGGTGATCCCAGTCATTCAAAATATACCTTTTCCCCTTCTTTTGTCTGCAATTTATTTGTTTTTGATCATGTAATAGTTTGCTATACTATGTTGCAAATAAACATTATTTTTAGATGGCATTTAGTCTATATAATGTATATTAATATGGATGGAGACAGAAAAGCCAGGTGTAGGTTACTGCACAAAGGGAGAGTTTTATTTTCCTTGGTCAGGATATGTACAGTCAGTCCAGTTTATATTTACAAGGCTGATAATTAATACTGAACAAACAATAACTCAAACTATGAATTATGAAAGAGTTGCACTGTCTTGTTAGTGGACATTGCTAGGTTGCAGTAAACTTTAATAAAAGATTTTTTTTTTTTAGCCGTTTGTCTATGTTGTTCCTCCGCTGACAATTTGATGACATCATCATGACCAGTTGACTTGACTTCGACTTTACTGACAGATAAGTCGACTTGAAAAAAACTGGTCGTTAATGCCCTATATGTATGTATATATATATGTGTGTGTGTGTGTGTGTGTGTATTTATTTCATGTATGCATTTCCAATTTTAATTAATTGATGACACATTTAATTAATTCATGATATATGTATTTACTTATTTAATTTCGTCCCGTCGACTCATCATATACAGTTGTCCTCAAAATTATTCATATGCTTGCCATTTTTGGTGACTTTTTTGTTTTTGTGATAAAAATAATGAGTTTCATCCATTTTCTTTCTGATCTGTATGTGAAACACAAGTGAAAGAAAAACAATAAATGATATTTTGGGGGAAAAAAAATTCAATATTTCAGTATTTTATTAGGTATGATCATGATCTATTCGTGACTTGACCAGATCACAGTTTTCATATAATTCACAACGTTACCTCGCTCTGTGTGGATTTCTAGTCTGTCTGTCTGTGCGAGCGCATTTCCTCTCTTCTCACTCTAGCGTCACCAATTCTCGTTGGATAGTTCTAACATTTGGCATGTACAAGGAAACATACACAAGGATGAAATGGACCGAATTTCAGCCAAATCGACTCACAACTTCTGGTCTGACGCCATGTTGAATTTTCACGTCATCACAGCAGAAATTTGCCATTTTCAACATGTATTGGTGATTTAACATGGTAATGTGTGATCATGATGTATTCGTGACTGGACAAGATCACAGATGACATATAATTCGTGAAGTTACCACACTGTGGATTTCTAGTCTGTCTGTCAGCAGGATTACACAAAAAGTTCTGAACCGATTTTGATGAAACTTTCAGGTATGAAAGATAATGGGTCCAAGAAGAACCCAATAGATTTTGAGCAATGAAGGTCA
The DNA here is from genome assembly GCA_020466265.1 of Siphamia tubifer. Lineage (NCBI taxonomy): Eukaryota > Metazoa > Chordata > Actinopteri > Kurtiformes > Apogonidae > Siphamia > Siphamia tubifer. The sequence goes on along the minus strand of CM035791.1, from coordinate 27,061,529 downwards.
AAGGTCAACAGCTAAAATACATCAGACAAGAGAGAATCTGACATTTTTTTTGCATTCACATCGTCAGACATCAGATGGGTCAACACCTATGGCTCAATCACGTCACATTTTGAAAAGAGAGACACAACTCACCATGTAGCTCAGGCAGTCCTCTCAGTGAGACAGTGACATCATCAGTATTTGTGGAGGTCTTGTTGTCATCACTGTTATAGACCAGCACCACTACCTGCCAGCTGTCTGAGGTACCAGGTATGAAAGGCTTGTGTCTGCTGGCCATAACTCCCATGGTGCCATTGGTGGTTCCTGCTAAGTTCCTAACCTGAGCCAGGACCTGGGTCTCCCCTCAAGGTGGAAAAAGCATGTGATAGAAGGAACATTACAGGATCTTCATGGCCTGTACGAGGAGCTACAGAATATGAGAATCAAATGATGATGTGATCTATAAAGAAAGAGTTACCTAGAAAAGCCAACAGGCCCATGGCAATGAGAACGGGTTTCCTGATCAGCTGTACATGAGGCGGTTGGGTGTTATTGACCTGGAAGCGAGCGGTCAGTGTGCGCTGGGTGAACTGGTGTGGATGGTAACTGAGGAAGGCGTTATCATTGCTCAGTAGGGTGTAGTTGATGGTGCTGTTGGGGTTTGCCAACAGCAGGTCCTGGTGTTGGTTGATGACCTGAGAACGACAGAGGATGAGTTATGGTTTATTTTAACAGGCAGGCATTAAGTATACATTACATCAAAACAAAAGGGCAGACGCACATAATCATTAAAAGGTCCTGTCTGTAGGATTGTGAAAACACATTTTTGATCTATCTGAAAATGTAATCAAAATCCATCCATAAGTTTTTGAGTTATCTTGCTAACTAACAGACAGACAAACTCTGGCAAAATCATAACCTCGTTGGCAGAGGTAACAAAGCAATCCAGACGTTTTTTTTGTTCTTTTTAAAAAAAAAAATAGAACCAATGCTCAATGCATTCAATAACAATAGAGAACACGGCAATATTAATGAAATAACCATGGAAGTGGTCTTGGTGGTCATCATAAACCCTCCTGCAAACTCTAACAAGAAGTCCTTGTCTCGTTATCTGAACCCGCTGTGTCCCCAATAGGGTCGCGGGGGTCACTGGGGGCCTAATCCAGCTACAATGGGGTACACCCTGTATGAGTGTCCAGTTCATCTCAGGGCTGAACATATATAGACAAACCATCACTCTCACATTCACACCTATGGACAATTTAGATTAACCAATTAACCTATCAGTGCATGTGTTTGGATGGTGGGAGGAAACTGGAGTACCTGGAGAAAACCCACACAGACATGAGGAGAACATGTAAACTCCACACACAAAGGTCTGGTGTGGGATTTGAACCAGGGTCCTTCTTGCTCTGATGCTAACCACTGCACCAACAACAAGACAAGACAAGAAGTGGGAAACCAAAAAGTAGAAGTTCACTATATAACTTGTTTTGTCTCTCTCTGCACCTTACCTTGATCACCATGGCAGCATAGGTCACATCAGCCCTCCACTCCTGCGGCTTCGACCAACCCACCAGTGGGTCGGCCTCATCGTTGTAAACAGGCAGGCTGCGAAACGAAGGGAAACGCTCATGGATCTCCGTCATTGTCTGGATCTCCTGTTGGAGGATGGGAAAAGAGTACCCTCCTCCCTAAATGACAACATCATAAAGAGTTTCTCATCATTATCCATTTATAAAAATCATCACATTTAATTTTTACGTGACTTCAGAATGGAAAATCGTGCCTTTTTATGCAGGGCGATGTAGTCGATTCTAACCCCCTTTTCTCCAGTGAAATAGTTGGTACCATTGTAGCAGTGCTGCAGCATAGCCCAGCAGTATGGAGAATGAGGAGGGGAATGACAGGAGTCTCCTGGACCCCCAAACCTGAGGAGATGGCTAGCAGCACGCAAACCCTCTGAACTGGCATCATAGTAGTTCAGAAAACCTGAAGTGTTATATCATGAGACTGTGTTAAATACTTTTAAATGACAATCTCTGACATAAAGGCAAACGTAGGCTTACCTTGAACTGACATAGTGACATTATCGAAGTCATGATTGTTTGGCTCATTCCATGTTTCAAAGTTCCACTGAGAAACACTTCCTAAACCATATTTATCTGCAATTCAGATATAATACAGACAGGACTGGAATTATTGTGATGGAAACACACAGAGTCAAACAAGAAACACTTTTGTCTTTCTAAAATTGCCTTTTTGGTATCGTTTCAACTTGTGACCTGTAATCTGATTAGTTAAATTATCTTAAGGCTTTTTAATATATATATATATATATATATATATATGGATTAGATTTATATAGCGCTTTTCAAGGCACCCAAAGCGCTTCACATTAGTGTTCCATTATTCAGGCTACAGGTTACTCACCAATGTAGCGCTTGGCTAAGAGATAAACTAGGTTCCTCCATTTGATCACCTGTGATTTATCCTCGAGGTCAGTGAAATAGTTAGAGACACTCCCCATCAGTTCAAAACCTGACGACCATAAGTACAGGAACAATGACATTATAGAGTGATTGGTAAGGAGCTATAAAAACATGCCTGATGTGGATTTATGAAAAGATTTACACTGAAATCATGTGATAATATGAAGAGTGGTGTAATACTTTAATACAGGGGGCACCAGTCCAGGTCCTTGTGGGCTGGTATCCTGCATGTTTTAGATGTATCCCTCTTCTAACACACCTAATAATAAACCTATCATCAAGCTCTGCAGCAAGGTTGCAATAGTTTGGGATTTTTCAATATAGCTTAGTTTTAGTTAGTTTTTGACTTTTTCCCTCTAATTCAGTAAATTTTAATTTGTTTTTAGAGCAGACTTACTAGGTTTTATTAGTCATAATTTTTTTTCTGAATGCTAACTTTCACTTTAGTTTTATCATTATCTTTTATCTTCCTCGCTAACCTTTTCAAAGGGGGTCAGGTTGGGGTGGGTCTATAACTGAGCAGAGACACACATATATGTACAATGTGGTGTATACATTCCCTATAGCAGGTGTGTGTGTGTGTGTGTGTGTGTGTGTGTGTGTGGGGGGGGGGGTTACTATCAATATTACATTGACAAAGATAAAAAATTAAGGGAATATTATCCATAATTTACATTTTAGTAAGTTTTCTAAGCACACAATGTGGTTTCAGTTATCATTTTTTTCCCTTTTAATTATAGTTTTTATTTCTTTCAGTGAACAAAAATGTTTTTTTTTTTTTTTCCAATTGTTGTTATTTTATTCCTTTTCATTAACCATTATAACCTTGCTCTGCAGAAGTCTGATAACAACCGTCAGGGTTCCTGGAAGAGGGAACCATCTAAAACATGCAGGATATCAGCCCTAGAGGACCTGGATTGTTGACCCCTGCAGCACAACATGGAAGTCACAAATACAGTATATACCTGGATGGAGTCCATTAATCCACAGTAGATCTATCAGCTGGTCCAGTTTAGTGAAGTTATATTGAGGTTCTCCTACAATGTCTCTATAACAAACAGACCCAGATAGTTCAATTGTCTAAAAATGTGTTTAAAACAACAACATAAAAACAATCAAAAACCTGAGCATATTATTTTTATGCAATTTTACTTGTGTGACGCTCATTTTGTTCACTTACTGTGCAGTGATCAGCTCCAGCATCCAGTGTATCCTGACTTGTTGAATCCCTCCATGGGGGACAGAGCCCACATAGGCCAGGTTAAGCTGCTGGTCAGTGCTCAGGTCAAACTGGTCAGCCTCAGTGTGAGGGAGAGGAGGGCTGAACATAAAGAAATAATCTGCTCTCAAACAGAGAACAAGACAATAGTGTGGATGTACAGTAAATATTTGGCAAGAGCTGCGACTCCATAGTGGCCCAAATACATTTTGTTGTGTTTTGAGAGAATATTTAAATCAGAGGTTTATATTTGATATGTTCAAGGACTTTATACATATTAACTTAACCAAATGTAAGTCTGAATCAACTTTTTACTTCTTCAAGGACTGCAGGTAAGTGTGAAGGTCAATTTTATGTTGAAATATGGTTGTTAGAATGACTTAGGTTAGATTGCATTTTGAAACTATAAAGTCAAATGTCAGTTGTAGAAATATAAACCATTGCACAGAAACACAGGGTGGTAACAACAAGGTGAAAGACTAATATCTGTAAAAGTTAATGTAAAATATTTTAAGGTTTTGAAGTCAACCTGCACACAATGCAAGTATTCACTGAAAAAGCGTACATTTGAACCTTCTGAGACCCATAAAGTGAAGATATTCGCCATTTTTACATCAAGTAATTGGCTTGATTGGATACAGAACAATGTAACAGTTCTTATTTTCTCTGATAAATTTTTACATTTTTAATGAGTCCTTTTCAGTGGATATTTTTAATAAAAAAATGTTTTGGCAAGTAAAGCTGTGAAACGGTTGCCTACTACAGAGCACAAAAATGCATTGCTGGGTCTCAGGAGGTCAAATATATATATATATATATATAGAGAGAGAGAATTTTTGTTCAAAAATATGTACATGGTATAATATCACTTAACTCCTTGTGCAAAATCACAGACTCTTGTGTTTCTAAAGATAAACATGGAAAGTGGTTTATAGTCGAAAAAACTGTCAACTTCCTGACATAAATTACACTCACTATTTCCAGTCAAACAATGTTTTTTTATTCGAATACAATTTTGGCAAAATCTAAAAATTAAAAATAATTATTATTATTTTTAATAAAAGAATAACTTTTCTTTTTTGTGCTAAAATGTTTGTTCTTACCAGAAACCGGTACTTCTCCAGAAATGTTTAAGCTCTCCAACTGGTCTTCTCACATCCACTGTGATCACATATGAAGTGTCCACTATGTCGCAAAAGTGCAAGAATACACACATATAAAAACTTTTCCACTGCATGACTTTAAGCATCACAGTTGCCAAGTCACGTTAATATAAAACCTTAAAAATGTGAACACGCAGAAGAGGTGCACATACTGTAAGAGTAAAGCAACATGTTGGGAACAACACGAAGTACAGACATTTGGACTAAAACAACATCCTGCAGTAAGTCAGCTGACTGTTGTGACGTCATATATATGCGACAATGCTGTAGTCTTCTATGGAAGTGAAGGCATTTCATGAGTAAACATGTTTTTAACAATGTCTTACGATAAAACCATACGAATAAAGTTAGTAAATATATTAATGTGACAAATATGGTTATACATTATCATAAACCAAATGTAGGTTAGACATTGTTTATAAGACAATTTATTGCAAAACTAACAATGCATTGCAGATTTTCAAAATACTGATGCAAATTACAAATAAAATATGGTTAATTTTGTTACTATAATGAAAAAGAAAACCACCTTGACTAGATGGATTGTAATCAAGTTACAAACCAGACAGATTGTAAATTCAGATGTGGTTAGAATGTAGAACATTTAAAAATTTAAGTATATAGATTAATGACAAAAACACAACCCATTTAAAAGTGTAATATATTTAGCCATTTGATGAAAGTTTTAGAGGTACATACTTTATTTTAGCTTTGGTTAATTTAACACAATTACATTTCTTATACTTCTGTTCATGCAACCACATGTATTCAGATATGTAGCCTTGCAAAATGGGAACTCATTCCAAATTTCCAACTGTTTTCCAGAGTCATCCTTGACAAAACCTTATAAAATTGTGAGGCTGAGAGAATTAGCACCCGGTTGATAAATAAACAAAACTGACAAGTAGCTGTTAATGGGACATTTATTTAAAAAAAAAAAAAAAAAAAAAGTTGGGGAGAATCAAGAAGGCATGAAAGAAAATTCAGATGTCATTTACAGTTGAACTTAAAGATTACTGTTAAACAGCAACAGTTATACACAACCATTTACACAACCTGTACAAATATTTTTTCCCGCACATTTTCTAATTTAATTCAAAATAACTTAAATAGGTTTCTATGTAAAAGTGCAAATCCTTATGCATGGCATGTCTGTGAGTAAGACCATGGCGACAGAAGGGTGCTTAGGTAAGTTAACTGGTTACCAGGTGTTCACTTGTAAGGCATTACAAGCACATTTCATCATACGGAACATTTTCCAACTGTGAAGCAAAGTCATACATAATGCTTTTAATGTACAGCATTCACACTTGTAGGATTATCTTGTGTAGTTATGATGCCTTATAAGCTTTGTTACTGAGCACACACGTCTTCTTCCTTCTCAACTTCTGATTTGACAGAACCCTATCTGAGTCGAGTGTGTCCAGCCATGAATCAAACCACATCGTAGTGTTGTTCAGGTGATCTCATACAAATGCTCAGAAAGAAGTCAGGATTACAGCATAGCAAATGCACAGTTGCCTGTTGGGTAGTGTTAAGTTTATCATTAAAATCACAGTTACCAGATGCCATTCTCTAAGGGATGGACCCGGATACGGTGGGGCAGTAGTAGTACTAGTAGTAGAAGACCACAGGTTTCAGTTCTGACAGTGAGACAGTGTTTGTTTGTGATAGGAGGGGATGGTGATTCTCTACAGTCACAAGGTATGAAGTGACATGAGTGGCAAATGGTTAATGTTCTGACTTCATAATTTCTACAAGCACCCTCCTGATTGCTGAGGAGGCAGGGAGGGGAAACTGAAAGAACTAACCCACGCAATCTATTGGGCCACACATGCTCTTTTTTTTTTTTTAATTAACATGCAGCCGATGCAAAAAAGGGTGAAACTGACGTGTCATCACCACGAGCAGGACAGTAGATTATACACCATATTTGCTCCTGAAGCACTGGTCACCACGGATTCTACTGGACAGGACACTGAAAGTGTTGGAAATAAAAGGTTCTTCGGCATTTGCAATACAAAGGAGAAAATAACGAGCACTGAGTCCTTGTGTGAGTGTTTGACATAAAGTAACTATGACTTCTGCTCAGCTCCAGCAGCAGCCTGGGCTGCGCTCTCCGGTTTAAGGATCTGATAGGTGATGAGGTACTCTGGGTAGGCCTGAAACACAAACGTTACAAAGATTAAGAGGCATCACAATGAAGCTTTCTTATTCTTGTGAGCATGCACACACACACACATATATATATATATATAAATACATATTCAGGATTCAGGATCCAACACATGAAAACCTCAGACAGATGATTGTAATGGAAATCAAGACCATAACAATAACAAAAAAGAAAAGAGGGCCAGAGTGGTTGTGATATTTCAGATGTGAACATAGTACAATATTTGGGCGAGTTTTATTTATTTATTTATTTTTTTACTTTCCATGTGATTGATGCCTGAGATTGTATGTAATCAGTAAATGGAGGAACTGTGATACAGTAACAAGCAAGTAATATTACCTTTATCCAACCAATTTTTAAGAGCTGAAATCATTTCAAAAGTTATTATAAAGCCTATAATTCAGGATGGATTCTAAATGTCTTAAGTACCTGCAAAAACCCTGATAAAAAATGTGTAACAAATCTGTTTAAATGCTTTTCTTACCTGCTCCCCTCTGTAGATAACATACTCAGCATAGGCCAGGCCATTAACGCTGGGTCGCCCAATAACTGAATGGTGTCCTGGGGGGGCATGGGCCATTTTCATGGCACTAAACTGTAAGAAGGATTTCCCCAGGGTCACTCGGCAGAACAGCATCTGCCTGAGAGTTAGGATTAACAAGACAGGTCAGACACAGACACACTGATCTCACTCAAATATTTGAGAAAAGATTGACAATTCAGTCCATTTTGCAGAGTTAAGATCTAAAGCTGAATTCACCTGTGGCACAAGTAGCAGGATCTGTCTTTGTGTGTTGGGCAGCCTGTGCCTCCCCCAATTCCGTAGACATACTGATTACTCTTTGATGAATTTTCTGCAAAGTAGATTCCTGCTCCAAACATCCCTCCTATGTATGCATGACGCTCATCAAAGCCTTTGTGGATGATGGCATTAATGAACGGGGAACCTGAAGCATGAATGATAAAAAAGAGCAAAAGATTTTGTTGCCTGATTTCAACCAGATGGAAATCTTTACAAGCTATAGTTAATGATAACAAAAATTCTGCACATGAACAATGAACTGCTAATGCAAGAAAAGAAAGATTATTGTGTTGCTCTATGATTACCGTGGAAGAGCATGCGTTCATTGTGGTGGTTGTGGTTCTCATCTGCAATCTCTTTCTGTCGGTGCGTGTAACGTTCCCTCAGCTTCTTGTTAACCACTTTCTGGATCTGTCCGTGACATGAAGGAGACATGATGAATTTTACTGTTACTAACTGTAAAAGCAACAGTATCAACTGAAATATCTGGTTCTAACCTTGATAATATTGTATCTGCTGAACACACCACCGGCATTACCGCCATCTCTGTGTTCTCTGATTGTACTCTGCATCTGAAGGACATAAAACAAAACATCTTTTATGCAGTTCTTAATCATTACAGTGTTCAGCTTGACAAATAACTATTCACGGTGTAATTTCTCTAGTATTAACCAAGAGCTGAATCCCTCACATATCACATATGACTTATGCTCATCAGTTCAATTATTAGAAAATGCCTTTATTCAGGATGTACGTGACAACATATACATGAGGAAGGGCTTAAAAAAAGTAGAATAAACATTCCATAGATAATCCTCCAAAAAAAAAAAAAAAAAAAAAGTAAAACTCAAGCGGTCTACTATGTTGAATGCAAGTGCAGGGAAAGCAGCCTGTAAACCAGTGGAGCATGTTGCCCTTTCAGTCTAATGCTTTGCTGAGCAGCTCTAGTCTGTGTGGTCTGATCACTGTAATCTCCTTGCTTTAAGCAGCTTCTTTCACCCTTAACTTGGACCACATCTTCTACGAATTCTAATAGATTGTGATAGTTTGAAATTGTTATTTCAGGATATTAACCCTTATATCAGTCATTGGTATTTAAACTTCAACTATACATCACCCTGACCTTGAAAGACTCTAATGGAGAGGATAAATTAACCGGATACAGATTTGTAGAGTTGAGTCACTCACCTCTTCTTCTACAGACTGATATTCTTTATCATCTGGGGCAAGGTCTATAAGGATGGTGCCCTGGTTGGCACAATGGAATGTCAGATATGGATTAGCACCTGAAAGTACAGAAAATGCCACAATGTATGAGATTAATGACAGACCACTGAGTCATAGTATAAAAAAAATACATTTGCAGAGAACATACTGCGCCGCTATTACTGAAACACAAAAAATAGTGCCAATCTTCCTGTGCTCACCCAGGCCTCACAGCTGTGATGTCTTGCTATCAAGAGTCATTCAATAGATCATAAAATCAATCCCACTGTGTGGCTGTGCGTTTTTATCAACAAATGTTGAAAACAGTGTGAATGGTATAGGAAGCCTCCAAAGCTCTTCTGGGGTAACATCTGACTGAACAAAAGTAGGTAACTGGGTAATGACATATTACTGTGGTTAAAGCTGTTAAATGCTATGCAGGAGGTTGTTGGTTCAAACTAATATTGGGGTAATTTCTTTGGTCTGGACTGAAACTGAACTCAGTTAATCAATCGGAAATGCAATCTGTTGAGAACTGATTTTAGTGACAGACTGGAAAAATAAACCAAGTTGTAAACAAATTGTTTACAAAGGCAAATTTTGACAAAGTGATAAGCTCTGTGTCTAATGCTTAGATCTATCTAATGCAATGAGAGAGGAGAAGCGATTTTAGTGAATTGTGGACGACGCCGATGACGGACGAAGCTAGATGGCAGTAGCTCATCGCAGACTTTGTCCGGATGAGCTAATAATAAAAACAAGCCTCACCTTGCTGGCCTCCCAGCAGCCTCTCAACACCCTTGATAAGCTTGTGTCTGTGGCCGTAGGCATTAATCCCAATCTCTTTCAGCTCCTCGTGGCCCATGTCGGCCAACACATCCAGGGTGATCTGGAAAAGAATAACACAAAGGTATGGGGAAAAACACCTAAACAGTAAAAAAAAAAAAAAAACTTCTATTGCTATTGTACAGAGCTATTCTTCCATTATTTACAACAACAGAGAAATCTATTGATTTACAGATGTTAATATGTGAAAGAAGCCACTAAATCTTCTGTGCATTTAGGCATCATGTATTTAGAATTTCTCCATTACTCACCTGCTCTCTTTCAAAGATATCTCTGAGGTGCTCCAGACCCAGGCTCTTCAGGAACTGACTTATGTTCATGTCCAGCATTGCCACTATTACATTAATACAAACAGTCAAATGATGACATTTGTGACTACTTTTGCAGACCAAAAGAGCATATTGCAATGATTTAAAGAAACATACTCTCGCCCTCTTTGCGTTCGGCACCTGTGGCTCCATCTGCAACTCCGGATGCCCCGGATGCGGCAGCAGCAGCCAGCTCAGCAAGCGGCCCAGCCAGGTTGTCTATGCTACTGGCAGCTGACAAACAGGATGGTGTGGATGCAGGAGAAATGACTGACGCACTGACCACTGTCGCCTGGGGTTTAAAGCAGCTGGGCAAAGCATCTGGAGGCATAGCGTCCATCAGCAGAGCCCTGATGTCATCAGCCTGCAGGGATGGAAAAAGAAGACATAAGGACTTTTCCAGGCTTAAAAAACAAGTTTGTATATTAGTTTCTAAACTCTTGATGTCTTACTGTCGCCAGGTCCAGGGCAGTCTGACCCTCTTGGTTCTTCATGGTGGGGTCGGCTCCATGAGCCAACAGCAGTGCACAGAGCTGGGTACGACCTTTCTGTGCTGCCTCATGCAGCGGTGTAAAAGCCCATTTGTCTGTAGCATTCACACATGTGTTGTACTTGATCAGTAGAGCTGCGATGTCCACATGCTGTGATAAACAGAGGCAGCAGAAGGCAAGCCAGTTATTTTACATTCTCACTATTGTCTGTTAATATTTAGTAACTACATACAATTGATTATGGGAGCAAAAAAGAAAAATATTAGGGGAGCAAGCAAAAAAGAATTCTGGGCTTGGTAATAGCATTAATTTTCATGATGGTAAATTTCTTCACTATTAAAACAGCTATACAAAGCTAGCTTGCAATCAAAGATTTTATATGTATATTGGCTTCTTAGTAATGCAGTTCCTTGTTTTGCCAAACAATATATCTCAAGTAGGCCATTAATTAGCAGCTCACTTTTCATAAGTGCCAGGAATAACGCTAAATCCGAATGAGCCTTGACTAACAACTAATTAAAAGCCAGTGTATTGATAAAGTGCATCAGCAAATCATTAAGGGTGACTATATGTGCAATACCATAACATTCAGTGTTTAATGTGGCTTTAAGAAGTGCAATTTCTGAAGGCATATGATGCGTAAACTGTTTGTTGTTGACACTCGCCCCATATGAAGCAGCATTATGTAGAGGGATAAGGCCTCCTTTGTCCTGGGCGTTGACATCAGCTCCATGCTCCAGCAAATACTCTGCCACCTCAAGGTTGTTGTAGCCAGCTGAAGAATATTCAGAGGAATGAGATGAGAAAACATGCACACACTACAATACAAACTTTCTTTTTCCAGCATTTCACAGGTCTACAATCAGACTCAAGTCTGTATTTGAATCAGAAATATGTCAACACAGCCAGTGTTGATTACCTGCGAGGTGCAGTGGTGTAGAGTTGCGTCCTTGAGTATCTCTGCAGTTTATATTCTCTGGTGAACAGAGTTTCTGAACTCGGGCCAGACATCCTTTCTTGGCAGCATCCAGCAGGGCGGCATCACCCCTCAGCAGGTCCTGGATGTCTGTGTCTCCATCTTTCACCATGTCCAAAGGCATGTTTCCATCACGGTTCTTTTTGGATGGATCTGCACCATGCTGAGCACAAGAGGTTTGTTCATATTACATGTGATGCGGACTGCTATAAAATACTATATAAACCGTTTTAAAATATATTGTGTGTCTCTTTTCTTATTCTATTGTACTTTCTTGCGCATTTATGTTTCACATGGCTCATTTTCTCACGTGTGCATGTGGTGTCAATTCGAAATAAAAAGGTTGTGATGGATCCTTACTTTGAGTAGCAGTTTGCAGATCTCATATTTGCCTTTGGCTGCAGCCTCATGAAGTGGGGTGAACTTCCAAAGATCAGCCACATTGACTGATGCTCCATGTCTGACGAGCAGCTCAGCCACCTCATAGTGACCGTAGGAACATGCATTATGAAGGGGAACCAGACCACTGGAAGAGGAAAAACAGATATGAAAATGCTGTAGGCATTTTGTTTTCATCATACATTGTAAAACTCTGTTGGGTAAATCAATAACACAAACAAAAATGTAATTAGTTACTCTTGTTTTGAGTAGTTTCTTTTAAATTTGTATACATAATTTCATTTATTAAATTAAATTGCACAATCACGAGTACTCACCCCTTGTCTTTGGCATGGACATCAGCTCCATGGTGAAGCAGGTACTCGACTACAGCCACTCGATTGTAACCAGCCGCAAAGTGAAGAGGAGTGGAGTGGCGGCCTTCCAAGTCACGGCAATTTACATTTTGAGGCGTGCACAGTTGCTGCAGAGCCAAAACAGGACAATGTAAAGCTTATTCAACTGAGCTGTTTAAGTTACACTGATTAATCAACATCAGTAAGATGATGACAGGATTCATGACATACTTGCACTGTATCCAGATCCCCCGCTTTGGCAGCCTCCAGAAACCTATAGTCCACATCAGAGTTTCGTGTGGGGACATTTTCTAGAAAACAAAAAGGAAATGTTAAACTAATTAAATCATCATCAATGAGTACAGCAAGTTTATTTATAAAGTGAAATCCAATTAGTCTATCTGAACACTGACCAGTGATTTACTTTGGTAAAAAAAAAAAAAAATATCCAATTTGGATTTACATGCATTTTACTTCTGAAACTATGAAAAATGTAAACTGATTTAAGGAGTGGTTACCATTGAGTATTTGTTGTACAGCCTCATTGCCCATTTGGGCGGCAGTGAAACCCTGCAGAGACACAATGGAGGGGTCGGCCCCGTAGCTCAGCAGCAGCTTGCAGGTCTGAATGTGACCAGCCAGTGCGGCTCTGTGAAGTGCTGTCTGACCTAGTGTGTCCACAGCATTCACCTATGGAAAGACGAGGCATTAAAAGGTTAGTACTACAAATGCTTATTTCAACCCTCTGAGATTGTAAAACTATTTCAACAAATTTGCAGCAGAACATGAAAAAGGTTAGCCTGGCAAGCCCAACTATGATAGTAACACATAGTCTGGATACGATCCATGGACTTATTTTAAGAGTATGGGTGGGATCATCGGAGTCTTTCAAACTGCTCTGCATGGCCACCGCTATGACCAACCAGAGCAACGAACAATGTGACATATACAGGGCGACGAAAACAAGTCTAAACTAGCATAGCATTGTTACACTGTTGCGCAACCCTGTCATCATTGTGCTAAGCCTGCCCTACAATCTTGCTACACAGATGCAGACTTGTGATCAGATCGGTTAACTGGAACTGGTCCTGGCTGAGGCTCTATGGAGTGTTTCCATAGTCCCACGATTCAGCCAAAAAAATATTTTTTGCCACTAGAGGCAGGCTTGTTTACTAGGCTAGAAAAAGGCTACAGAAACGCACCTTTGCTCCATGTTTCTGTAGAACCTCAAGGATATCATTGTGAGCTCTCTCAGCAGCAACGTGCAGGGGAGTCATAAAGCTGCAAGACACAGAGCAGGACAGGTATCAGCTCTCTGTATAGAATGTCTTAAATTCATGAAAGATGTTGATAAGTGTAAACTCTGCACTTACTCTTTATTTTTCTCATTGATATTGGCACCTTTACGCAGCAGTAGCTCCGTCACCTGCTTCCTCTTCGGGTGAGGGGAAGCCACAGCACAATGCTGAAACACATAGTAGCTTTAAATTAGTGGAGGCATGATCAATAAAACATCAGTGAACCCTGAACAAATGTCATTTGGCATTAATACAACACAGCAGCAATGATAAGATCCCTTTCAACTGGGTCTGATAAATTTAGACTTGGTTCTGACCAGAGCAGTCTCATTGGTCTGTGGATGCTTGAAACTGATGATCTCCAGTGCTAGGGTCTTCTTTACTTTGGCCATGTCTGCCTCCCTAGCCGCCTGCAGCAGTGAGTGACCTTTGAACTCATCTAGATAGGAAAAAAAAAAAGAATGTAAACATGCAGCAGCCACTGAGTTTGAGGTCTGAAGAAACAAAGACTGAATACAGACACTAAACTTACATGTGAGCCTCTCTTTAAGCTCTGGGGTAGGGGCCATATCCACAGCACTCTTGCTGTGACAGTTCAGCAGTGTGGGGTCTGCTCCATGGCTGAGCAGCAATGAACAAACTTCCACTCGGTTCTTAGATGCCGCCTCATGTAAAGGAGTGAACTGCCACAGGTCCATGGCATTCACACAGGCTCCATGCTGCAGAAGTTACACACATCAGATCAGATGTGACATTTAACTTTTAATTCATTGATGTATTAAATGAATGAAAGAAGAAAAATAAAACACTTAAACACAAGACATGTGACATATAATACAGATTCAAAAAGGAGGGAGACGTATAACTTCTAAGATCCACTCCTAAATAAAAAATATTCTTCCTTTTGATTCATCATTTTGTGTATTTTAAGTTAAGTTACAAGATACAGTTAGTCGTTAATATGTTCCTGCTGGTTTATTCATCTGAAACAGTTGTATAATGTTGTTCAGCACATCTGACATGTTCAAGGTCTGACAGAAAAATCATGTTAACCTTCTGATATCTGTTGAGAACTGAGGGAAGAGTAGTGATTTTAGTGACAGACTAGAAAAATAAAAAAAATGGTAAAGAAATCGTTGACAAAGTGATAAGTTTTGTGCCCATTGCTTAGATCTATCTAATGAATCAATCAGAATTGCAATCTGTTAAAAAATGTAGGAGGAAAAGCGATTTTAGTGAATTGTGGACGACGACGGACGGACGAAGTATGACCGCAATAGCTCATCCCTAATAATACTACTACTAATAATAAAGGCTTCAGACAGATGATCCACATGGATAGCAAATTTTGAGTGCAAAATGGTGAATTTCACTGAAAGATGACTAGTCTGCAGGTACGCATCATGTTGAGTCACCATCTGGCAATAATAATGGTAACTGCAGACATATATATTGATACCTTTTTAGAGGGGCTTGGTGTTCGTGAAATTATGACTGATCATTGTAAACACACTGAAATACTGAAACAAGTTTAACTTTCTGGTAGACAAAAAAAAAATAAAAAAATCAGCTACAAAACAGGAAAAGAAACTTTAAAAGGGTTTACTTACCTTAAGCAGAAGCTCAGTGACCTCAAAATGACCGTAGGAGCATGCATTGTGAAGAGGAACAAGGCCACTGCAGAGAAACAGCCAAGTTAGTGACATGAAAAACGACTTAAGTTTTGGTTAAAGTTTCCAGTGTCTTCATTTGTTTTGCAGCCCTGGTGCCCTTACCCTTTGTCCTTTGCATGCACGTCAGCTCCATGCTGAAGCAGCAGCTGAACAATTCGGACACGGTTGTATCCGGCAGCCAAGTGTAGGGGTGTGGACTGAAAGAGAGAACAGACTGTTAAAACATGTAATTAATTGGCTGGTTTAACGTCTGCTGCCTTCGACGGCCACAGGAGCAAGCGGCTGATTAGGGGCCAGAAGCAATGTGCTATGGCACAGCAGGCTATGCTCGGTGAGTTGCAGATGAATATGGTGATGCAAGGTCAATGGAATTGTGGAAAGTTCAGTGATAAGGTTCATTTGTTGTCATTACCGAGTTTGACCTGAATGAAAAAGCACTGTCAACTTAATTTCTCAGCTACTTAGTCTTCCATTAGATAAGGTCAGAAAGATTCTAAGTTTCTGACTAACTTCACATTATATATGAAATAGCAAGAAGAAAATATTAGTACACACGTTAAAGTAGGATATTCTGTTTAAAGTAGCTTTGTAATTACAGTTGGGTACTGAATAACAGCTCCTGAGTTGGTAAATTCTAACACCACCCATTTTTAATTAAGAGTAAAAAAGAAAAACTTAGTAACTTAAGTGGAAATAAATTAGACATCTCTGAATGTCAGCACTTGACTCAAACATTACTCAGTGTGACTCAAATGTGATAAAAGCTGTTATTAAGGTAAACAGACACAGTTTTTTTCAGCAAGGAATTAGATGCTATTTTGATTCAATGGTGTTTTTGGAGGCTGATGAACCCAACTGTAACAGGATGCAAAATAGTTAAAATAAGCAGGCTGAGGATTTTAAATTAATTTCTCCAAGCTATTAGATGATAAAACCAAATGTCTTTATTTCAGCCAAGGAAAAATAAATGTTAGTCTCAGCAAAGCGGCAATTTCAGTGAAGTTGAGAAATCTAGCTTGTAAACAAAAAGGGTTTGATTCATTTGAACTTCCATGCAGTGATGTTAATACAAAACCCATGAGGCCAACTGTTACAGTTGAAGCCATGCTAACAGATGATGAGAGCCGAACCATGGAGGCAGCACTGAAGACAGTGATGTGATGATACGAGCATTCAACCAAAAAACAAAAGTCAACCAAAACTCATTACCATGAAGGGTTGCATAGCACTAGAATGACAGGTGAGATGTAGTTCATTCATTAATGCATACCGAATGTTCCAGAATGAAATGTGAAGTAGACACAAAGTGCACAGACACATATTTGGGATTCGCTTCACAAAATGCAGAGGGCAGGCCTTTAGGCATGCATAAGTGATCATCAAAAACAAAATGAAAGATCAACACATGAATGCCAAAATCAGACACCGACTTGTGAGCAAGTGATTGAAAATTTGAGGAAGTGTGGGTGAGTGTACAGAGGAGAAGACAGACGCTGAAGAAAGCAGGCAGTGGACATTTTGAGCTCCTCTCCAAATCCATAAAGACGAGTGGTCACCATGATACCAATCCAACTCACACACTCAGTCACATGCCGCGCACACACATCTTACACACAAGAGGAGCGTCAGGGTGGGATACATGAGTGACCCGTACACCCAGGTCCATGATGTGCAATTAACAAGTGACAGCCAGCTTATTGGTCAAATAAAAACGATGGATTAAAAAGGAATAAAACGAAACAAAAAGATCACAACAGTGCATCAATCAAGTGGCCGTTATCAAGGTCAACTTACCAGCATTTTTTGGGATGTTGACTGATCGACAAATGTTGCCAGAGTCACACGGAAAACAAAATGAAACAAAAATTACAAAATGACAGTGTCTTTTCACAGAATTTCTTGTGTCCACTCTTATAGTAACTGAAGTTAAAATAAAAACCCTCGTTAGGGATCGCTGCTCGCTTCATCAATCATGCTATCAAAATCAATGTGACAACAGGCCACAGGGCGAACTTCCTGAGGGTTAAGGGTCTCTGATCCTCCAGTTTCCTATGTTGCTTTGTAAAAAACTAAAGTCTTGTTAATGGTGAAATATCAGGCCAAATGTGCATTGGTGTACTGACTTCATTTCATGCAAGTGTAAGACAAAGGAGGAAGAGAACGAGTCATATTTAAACTGCTGATGATGAACGTGTAGTTAGGAATTATGAAAAATGTAGATTATAGACCGTTAGCATTGTGTAATTGGTGATTGAGAATATGCAAGAGTATTTTAGTTATTTACAAAATAAAATAGCATTATTGTGTCATAAAAAAAGAAACACCTTGATTGTAGACCAAAAAAACTAAACAAAACCCATGGATCCAAAAATGAAACCCACACAAAATTGTCAGTAAATACAATTTCCCATTCACAACACAGGAATGAGATGTAAAAAACCCCTACAGCTAATTTAGCAAGACTAAATAGTGACAGTCAGTAACATGCCAAAAGCATTCTATACAAGTATGTGTATACTGCTATCCTTTTAGGACAACCACACACAATGAGAAGAAAATTCACAATATTAATACCAAACATACTGTACACTAGATAATCTACACACTGCTTATATTATAAGCAGATTTACAAATGGTGCAAGAAATCAGGCAGAGAAATAAATTGTGCAGAAAAGCTGGACTGGCATATTCTGACTGAATACGTGCATGGCTGATCGCTGATATTATGACAGTATTTTTTTTGTATAAAAATGTGATTACATTGACAACTTTACTGCTGATCAACTCAAATCAGACAAATCAAACAGCTAGAAAAACAGTGAATTGTAAATATAGGAATGTTTTATCCATGTACCACTCCAGAAAATTAACACAAACTCCATTAATGAAACTCACTGTGCTGAAAAATGTGGGTTAGTACAGAAAAAAAAAAACCCAACAAAAATACCCTATTACCAAAAATAAATATTAGTCTCACACAGTGAATGAATAATGAGGGTGGTGAAGAGAAAGTTGAAATCTGACCAAAGAAAATAGATTTTGAAGATTATGTAATAAAAGTCACACATGCATTATTTGAGGGCAAAATCTCACCAGTATGTGGCATAGTGGTAACGTCATTTCACTTAACACAAATCCAATGACAAATCTTGTATGAATGTGTAAGGACACAAAACAAATTCAGCCGCAATCATATGGCACATTCTTTTCCCTCTACATATTTTGGCTTGTTGTCATTATTGTTCAGCTCCTTATGAAATACAGTATAAGTAGTTGTAGTGTGTGACAGTATTAGTTAATTTACCTTTCGGCCATCACTGGCATGACAGTTGACATTCAGTGGAGTCAGCAAGGCCATCAGCTTCTCCTCATTTCCACTCCTGTAATAATTATATGGTTGATTAATCAGGTAGCATTACATATTACCAAACCAAATCACGATTCCTTGGTATTTCAATGGGGATCCTAAATATTCAGTGATGTGCCAGAGAATCTGTGTGGTATATAATTTGCATTTGTTCTCTGTGGTTGTGAGAGAGAGCATGCTCCGTCTTTTACATTTGTGTGTGATGTCGACATGTTATACCCATTAATCTTACTGCCATGTGAAGGTAGTGCATGAATGTTCGACTCGTATGAAGTAGTATATGTGAAATGATGAGGCTCTTACTCACCTTGCTGCTTCCAGAAGCTCATCTTTCTTGTATTCACCTGAATACAAAAAACAAATATGCAAATTAGAGTTAAACATGACTCACGAAGCCATAATCAAAGCAAACTGTTTTGTACTTATGCTATTAGTGCTGATATTTATGGAAAATGGAAAGCAGGACTGGTGCACTACTTTTGAATTTTCTACCACTTAAAGAGGTGATTGTGACAGAAGAGTACAGAGTGCCTTTATACATGGAAATAAGGCTATAAATTCCCAACAAAACATTTGTTGCCATTTGGAGTGGAGGAGTGTGAATCATCCATTGTTGAAGCATTGTATATTTCTGTTTACTAACCGGTTATGTGTTCTATTGTTGACAATACACAAAGTAATTCTTACTTTGTCCAGTATTTATATGTCATTCACTGTTAAAATGCAGGTTAAATGCCTGAGTAGTTATGTTAATTTTTTATTTATTTATTCATCCAGGAAGGTAATAGTTTCACACAGATAGTACTTACACACATAAACAGACTAAATAAATGTCACGGGGGGAAAAAAAGTCAATGCAAAAAGATAATAAAAATTACCATTGACCATAACATGATATCTATAAATCAGCACCGCCTGCAAAAGTTATGAAAAAAAAACACAGTTGGATGGTACTGACCAGTGAGAACAGCCTTTGCTGAAGGGTCGGCTAGATCGAGGGCAGATTTGCCATCTGTATTACGGATGTTCGGGTCAGCTCCATGTTGCAGCAAGACTGAAAGAAAAGGAGAGGCAGAAAATGTTTGTGTTCTTAAAGTCAGTAAGTATTGACTCTTTTTCCAAATAACATGTTGGTGATTAAATATAAAAATTTGCTTAGTTGGCATTCAGTGAAAATCAATATAAACCTCGCAACCTTCACCTCACAATGTTCTGTCAACACCATTCACACGGTCCATTTTTAAATTAACTATACCGATTGAAATTCACCAGCATTCTGGGTGACTTCAATATCACTAGAATCCTTACCAATGCACACATCTATTTTTCCCTTGATGGCAGCTTCATGTAATGGTGTGTAGTTCCAATTGTCTCTGGCATTGGGGTCTGCTCCTTGACACAACAGGAGGCTGACGACCTCTGCATGACCAAAGGAACAGGCATTATGGAGAGGGATAAGTCCTCCATCATCCCTGGCATGGACATTAGCCCCCGTCTGTAAAAGATGCTCCACCACATCTTTTCTTCCAAAACCTGAAAATGAAAACACATTTCACTTCAGTGTTTACTTGTCAAAGTATAAAATAACATAACATAAAACACAAACAGAAAATTAGGAAAAGATAAGCACAGCACCATTCTAGCCACAAAGTGTTATTAATATACTATACTGATAATATGGGTGGTTGTGGCTCAGTTGGTAGAGAGGCCACCCTATGACTGAAGGGTTAGCAGTGTCCTTGGGCAAGACACTGACCCTAAATTGTTACCAGTGGGTCAGGCAGCAGCTGCCGACTGGTGTATGGGTGAATGGGAGGTGTATGTAAAGAGCTTTGAGCATCTTGAAGGTGGAAAAGCACTAAACGTGCAGTCCATTTACATTTGTATGGCATTTTAGTTTGGTCTCGACTTGTTGCTCTTTACATTCTGCCGTGCTCTGTTGAAATTTGTCTTCATTTAATTTACCTTAATGATCGTTCTTTCTTGTAGATGAAATAAACTATCATCCATCACCTACACATCTACAGTTTAAAACAGAGTGGTTATAACAGCAGAAGTTGGAAGTAACAGAGTATAAGTACTTTGTTCCTGTAGTAAATAGATTGTTTCAGGTATCTGTATTTTACTTGAGTACTTATTTTTTTGACGTTTTTAGTTTTACTCCTTAATTTTTTGCAGAAATATCTGTAGGTTATACTCCTTACATTTTCAGAATAGGCTTGTTACTTTTTTCAATGAAACGAATGTGACAGAGCATACAATATGTCACTTCAGAAGGGGAAAAAAAAATCTGTGTGGAGGAGAAAAAGGTAGCACAGGTTGTGACCAGGGTCAGTACCAGAGTCCTGCACGGGGTCCATTTTTTCAAAACTTTTCTGCCTGTACCTGGCAGAGCTGAATGATCCAACCCATTGTCTACACAGTAATTTATAGTTAATAATTAATTTATTTTTGGCTAAAAGGCACACCATCAATAAATCTCCAATATATGATGCTTAACACTGTCTGTGGGTGAATGTAAAAAGATCACTTCAAAATAAACCAAACTTTAAAACTAGATGACCATCATCATTAAATGTCCTGCAAATTATTTTCATCCATGAATCTCGATTTATTGTTTTCACTTCGTTGCCCATTACAGTCCTGCATTTTGTTTATTTCTAGCTGTGCCTGTAACTTGTGAAAATTAATTTTTATTATTATTATTATTTAAATACCGGTCCCCCAAGTTTTTGTGGGTTCTCTGTCAGGTACCAGACCTGGTGCAGGACTCTGGTAAGTACCATGTGGAATTAGAAAACATAAACATATGGTTTTCCTTGGTAAGATAAGTAATGTTCCATTCACGGCAAAACATAAATAAATAAAAATACAGTTTTACCTTTTCAGTTCCTTACAATTAAGAAGTTGTACATGTCTACCGTCACTGAAGTAAAGGAATTGAATTAGTACTTCTAGTTTTAGAAGAGTATCTTTTCACAGGAGTAGCTGTGCTTCGACTTAAATTGTACTTTTGCCACCTCTGCATAACAGTAAAATTCAGCATGACACAATGAAGTCGATTTCTAATAGCCTGAAAGTTCACATAACTGAGGTGTAATTATGTTGCTTAGAGCTTATTTCCCCCCAAGCAACATATAAAGTGAACTTACACTCACCAATCCTGTGTTGTAATATAAAACCTACAAATATTACTATTAATACATTTAACATTGTACGCCTAATTTACAATGGGTTACAAGTCACATGTTAATGGCAGACATTGGAGGGGACTCCCATTTTTGGGGGCATTTCGCTCGGGGGTAGGTTTACGTCCAGCGTCATTGAAGTGTTTAATGCGGGTTCTTGTGTCGGTGCGGACATAATCCTGTTATCCCCTAACCCCCAACCCTTACCCGAACCTAATCCCCCAGGACACGCACGCACGACGAAGTGCCCCGAAAAATAGGAGTCCAATCAGGGGAGGGCATTAAATTAGCTTGTTAGCATAACAATGCTAGTAAGTTAAGTCAACTCAGACGCTACAGACGATATATATACATATTTTTTTAATCTAATAAGGAGGCCAATTGTATTAAAACTTTGTATAGCTAACATTGCATAGCCACCGACCAGAGAAAAACAGCATTAGCCGGTTGTTCGTCGCGGTTTGTTGGCTAATACTACAAAACAAACAGTCCTGCGGTATCTTTAGCTTTAGCATATCATTACCCGCAGCGAAATGAAGGGGTGTTGATTTCCGACCAGCCATGTCCTTCGCGTTTACATTGACCGAGTCGACCAGTCTTTTTACTCGGGATACATCTCCATTTCGACAGGCCTCGAACAGCTCCCTGAACGCCCCTCCGATGCCGCTGCTAACATCAGCGGGGCTGGCAGCTCCGGAGCCCGGGCTAGAGACGCTACTACCACCGCCGGAGGTTGTCGTGGTGGAGCTTGCGCTGCTCGCCAGGACGGGGGCTGGCAGGTCCGGGGAGGCCACGACCATCTCGATCCCTCCGCTGCATTCCCTCTCATTCTCCGGGGGTCCGACGGCCGATGTTAGCAAAGCCATCGGCGGAGAGGCCGGTGGAGCGCCTGAAATAGCGTTGTTTCTTGGCGGAGACTGTAATGTACTTTGCTGTTGTTGCTGCTGCGAAGAGCGACGAGGCACCGCCATTACCGCAGCTCTCAGGCAACAATAAAAACTGTTCCTCCTTTCCGGTGAAAGTGGTGCGTTTCCTGTCAGCTGTTTACTCTCAGACCCTGGATGTGGAAAAACGCTCTCCCACCCCAGCAGTACAATATTAGTAATACTTACATTTAAATATAAACCGGGACCTAAAAATAAAACTATCCACGTTGATTTAAAGCTAAACTCTTACTAAAACGCCATCAGCTACTTTTTCTTTTCGTGTATTTATTCATTCATTATCACCTTAATGACAAACGTGTATATAGATAGATAGATTTACTCCACATTTCAAATAGAACAAAATACGTTTTAATCCATAAAAACCCAGTGACTTTTGTGAAAGTTCCCAAATTATTTTTTGGCCGTATTTAACATATCTTCAGTGGATTATCACTATATATCGTCAATGTAATGTTCTATATTTAGCATTTTTTCCTTATAAAATTTTGATAGACCATTACCCCATATTTAGTTTACTGATCATGTACTTTAATCCTCTTTATAATATTACATGAGTGTTATATGAAAAACTGGGGAAACTCAAGAAAAAAATAATCACCTTTTCAACAATATAATTAAATTAACATTCATCCACCGTCAATGATCCAACTCCACAGGGTTTACTGGTGAAACTATGTCATAGAAGATGGTGTTTCAACAGTAACTTCTGAACGACCACATTGGCCATATCTGATGGCCAATGTGGTGATTTAAAATGCAGCTACACTGCTACTGTAGAGGGAGAAAACATGTAGAGAAACTTTGCAGAACAACACACACCTGGTATTTCTCAATATCACTGTACTATAACTAAGAATACAAACTAATCTACCATGAAAATATTTGACTTATTCAGAGTTCTCTGGTGGAACTAGTTCTTAAATAGGCCTCCAGAACACTTTAGGCCCATCTTTTCTCCATTACCTTGACTGCCACAGACCACACCTTACCGTCTTTGCAGGGAAAAACCATTGTTTTTGGTCCAAGTGACCAGCAGTTTCATTTGACCTGAGAGTCTTTGAGGAGCACAACACTGCCTAGCTCCAGATTTGATGTCCCCCTTTGCCATTTCTTTGTGTGATTGGAGGGTGAAGAAATACTGCTTCCTCCACTTATCCCAGAACACATTGGCAAGGCTTTGCATTTCTTGCTACTGCCGTTTGTACAGGTCTTTTACTTCTAATAAACCTGCTGATGCTGTCAAAAGTTTCAATCCTCTTAGCGGGGAGAGCTGAGGAGGTATGACAAAGTTGTGAGTTGTCAATTGCCACAAAGGTCAGAGGGCATCCATTCATGATGGCTGCTTCTTTATCCATGAGGGTGGTGAGGATCTGGTGGGTCAGCCTTGAATGTGTAATAGCATGGAGTCAACTATTTTCCACGCCAGCTCGACCATTCATTCCCAGTACCCCCCCCCCCCCCCCCCCCCCCATATGAGAAGAGCGGTGTGGATTAAATGTCCGCTGGAATCACCTGTCCGCCGTGTAGCTTTCAACTTGTTCAGTCAACTTTAAAAAGAAACTTGCAGTTCTTTACAGGCCCGGATGACATTGGTGCCTCTATCTGATCTGCTCTCTGAGAGGGCCTCTAATGCACGTGAATTTTCTGAAAGCATTGATGAACCTTGAAGTGTCAAAAGCCTTAATGGACTGCCCTCGTGTTCATGCAGGAAAACATTACCGCCCAGCTTTTGCTATCAGAGCTTCCACCTTGTGTTAAACTTTAAAGGAAAATGGTTGCACAGTGAGGCGGTCTGTGGGAATTAGGAAGTTGCCCTGCAATTTGTGGCAGATGATGCATGTGTAGATGTAGCTGCTTATTTTGCTTTTTGTTCCAGTTACCCATAAACCTGTCATACACAATGCTTCTTCAGTCAAGAGGCAGCCTTGGTGCTGTACCTGCTCATGGTCATGTCTTATCTGCAAGGATGCAATGTGCCATGATGAAGACATTCATCCACGGGCAAATTTGCCTCAGAGATTCAACCCCCTTCCTTTAGCAGGCCAGTGTCAACAATGAAAGAAAGGATCAGGTGCCCTTAGAGCATCCATTCTGTTAGTCAGGCTTTGTATGTTTTGATGATATTCTTTCTGCTGCACATTGCATTAAGATGGCTCGTCTAGCCAGTTCAAGTCCTTTAACTCAGAAGTTTACTACAGAGATGCCATCCTTGGCAGTACTGTTCCTGTGTGTAGACATTGTGTTCTTAAAGTGCTTTGCCACATGAATAAGCTGGGTCATGGCATGTGTAGAGATCTTCAAGATTAGAACCATTTAAACCTCAGGGAGTTCAGCTTACCCAGACAGGTCATGGTTGTTAGTGATGATGCTTGAGGATGTATTTCAGCATCCAGGGACAGGTCAACCAACTCAATTCAGTCTATTTCAGGCATTTCATATTTGTCTTTTGGATTGGATAAGGACCTAGGCCCAGTAAGTCATACACTACCATTCAAGTGAGATGTAGGAATAGCTGG
Source organism: Siphamia tubifer (assembly GCA_020466265.1). NCBI lineage: Eukaryota > Metazoa > Chordata > Actinopteri > Kurtiformes > Apogonidae > Siphamia > Siphamia tubifer. The sequence continues at coordinate 27,036,148 of CM035791.1, read as the reverse complement.
ACCAGGGGCTGGGACAATGGATGCTCCAGAATATGATGTCAGCCCTTCTAAAGGAGGTGATCAGCATAATTTGTGTTCCTTTTTGTCCTTGTAAGATCTCTATCACCAGGTTTATATTTTGACCAGGGGCTGTATTCACAAAGACATTTGTCTTAAAGGTCTGAAGATAACTCGTAATTCACACATTTCCCAAGAGTTGTCTTTAAATCCTAGTAATTAAAAATGACTCCTAGGATACAAGTTCCTTTGCAATAGTTGAGGTCTGTTGTTATGCCAACAACCCTGTTAACCCATGAGTTAAGCAAGGTTCGTAATTTTCTGAATTAACAGGTGTAAAGTCTGATTCACCATCAACTTAACATTGCACCAACCTTAATGACTGTAGGCTACACTACTATCTCACTCATCTGCCGTTCAGCTTCATCACTTCGCTTTTAGACCCTTTTCATTTTTGGTTTGTTTGTTGTTAGCCGTAGTTTATTAGGCAGACGCACATTGCCCAGTTTCTTGCTATTCATGCATTCAAATCTGAAAGTAGACCGTTACATTTGAGTGTCAGATGAGTGACTGGCGGCTCACTTCAGATCCGTAATATAACTTGCTGGGTATTGATTAGTGTCGCCGACGTTAGCATGCCACAAACCCCCTACAGTGGTAGGTTGTCTGCCCCACCTGAAACTTTGTTTTACTACTTCCACCAGCAGTAACAACTTACGCCATTAGCATCATCATACTCCGATTCCAGTACACATTTCCAAAACTGCCCTGAATAATTATTCTAGTCTGCTTCTGCTCCTTTCAACTCATTTCACCCACTTCCACAACACATTACTAGCAAACAATCTTCATTTTCTACTGGCTCTGCAGGAGTTAGCATTGATTTTCAACTGTTTCAACTACAATTGTTATTAGAGTAACAATGTGATTTGGTTGTCTCAGTCTTGATACATCTATACCTTATTCCTGTGGAGTATTTGTTATGATCTTCAATCAAAAGTAATGTACTAGTCATACCTATTACAACCCTGTAACTGTATACTTTTTTCTTCAAATAAATCAATAAGTCTTATCTGAAATTAAATGATTATTCAATGCGGACAGCTTTCTTTACTTCATGGGAAATGATTTAGTCAAGTTTTTGTATTTTTTGTATTTATGTTTTCATGTTTCTGAGTATTTGTAATAGGGGTGCACAACAAATAAAAACTATCTTTGATGAATGAGTTTTACAAATTGATGGTTTATGACAATTTTAGTAATACACAATTTAGATTCCTCGAGGATGGTTCAAGATGTTCTGAGTGTATGGTAGTGCAACATAAGTTACATAACATACCTGAAGGTAATACAAAAAGATTCATGTTTTAGTAACTTCCCATTTTATTCATTTCCCATATTATTTTAGAACAGAGATTTTTACTGGGGAAAAAAAACACTTAGGTTAGAAAACTAAGGCTTTATGAAAATATTTCAGAATTCAACTTGAACTTGTATATGAAACTAACTGTAAATTGAAAATGGTCAGCATGGTGGGATTTGAACATTGCCACAACAAAACAGACACAAATAATAAAACCTCTCATATGCAACATGTTAATAAATGAACTCCTCATTACTTCAAGTGACTTTTGTACCATTTCTCCTTATTTATCATACAGTTGTCCCAGCTGAGGGACGGCATGATAGGCAGGGATGGGAAGGCAGTAGCAGCTCAGAGGAAGAAGAGCTTGTCTGACAGGTTGATGGCTGGCTCGGAGTGTAGGTACTGGCCAGAGAGGAAAGCCAGTTTGTGGGCATACTTGCATGGTGCTGGAACACGAATGGTGCCGGGCCAGTTCCAGTATATGTGGCACATCTTGAATGTTAGCCTAATACAGGGCAAAGACACAATGTCAAAATATGGCTTACAGTGAGGCAGGATTTCTTCAACATGACCAAAACTACAAAGAGCTTCTATAAATGTCAATGGTCTCATCAAAACCATGACTACAAAAGTGCACACATTAAAACATTGGCCACAGCAGATACTAGTTTTATATATCCTTGAGATTATCTATTTAAGATATTGTTGTTTAAGCTATTAAACCACAGGAGGCAGCTCAGATGGGAGGTAAATAGACTTTAGGTTGACATTATATATTAGCAGAAACATCAGAACGCTGAAAACTGAAAATCACCAGTGTGGGCATACAGAGCAGATACATTAGCTTATTATATGCTGACATTTTTGTGCATTACTACTGCCTCTGTGTGAATTTTTCTTAATTTTAATCTTATTGAAAACAATCATATGTAGGAGTTATGTTTCAAGTAATCACAAAATGGCTCCGACCGTTACCGGACATTAAGGAATCATGTTCATTTCAAATACTGATATCAGTGACAGTAGTAATGCAGCCAGAATATTTGTATTTGGAAAAGTAAGTGTCAGCCAATGTTTATGTTGTCATTTTGTGTTTTGAATTGATGTTACGGTCATCACAAAGTCAGTAGTGTTTCAGCATCCAGGTTGGCAGTTCTCACTGAGCAGCACATGTGAATTGGCCGATGCTGATACACTTAAAAACTAAAAAAATCGGCCCGGTGATGTATCAGTCGACCCTTACTACACACCCTTTCATATTAGCATGGTTGGCGCCAAAGAAGAACAGTAACTAAACAAAAACAGCGGATTTGAAGCAGACGTTTGTCCTGGGATTGACATCTTGGTGATGTCCAAGAGGACAACACAGAGAACATATGGATGACAATGATGTAGCAGCTCAGTATATTTTATACGCACTGTACACTCTTGATTAATTACACATAAAGTTGATGTTGTCGTGCTGCGTCTCTGGTCACTTCTAGAAGGGGACGTGTCCAGACCAGTCTTATTCAAGCTAAAGTTGGGTCATGTTTACATGCACAGAGAAATTCAATTACAATTGCATAATCTGACTTGGTTACTCCGACTTCTCAAACTCCAGTTTGATTTTATGATACTCTGATTAAGGTGTTTACATGGCTTTGATTTTAATTGGATTAACACACACACCACTCCTTGGGGGAGAACTTCTTTATAGCATTTACAACTTATGTTAAAGCAATACTTTCCATCTTACTCATATGTACAGAGGGAAGGCTCATATAGCCAAAAGTGCATAAGGACATAATGAGACAAGACAGTGGGGCAAACCAGCTGTGTGGTTTAGTGTTGAAAACAGAACAAAACACATGGAAGACATGACAACACTTAAGATTAGACAAAGACATAATAATTGCATATTCGTCATTATACATTGGTGTGTGTTCATGTGCGCATGTTGGGGAACAAACAGAAAGGCTTTACTGCTTTTAAATGAATGTTACAAATTCTTTGACACATTTGCTGGGTCAAATTAACGCTATTTTAAAATCTTTGAAATCAAATAGAAAACACACTTCTAACTGGAAACATACTTTGTAGAATGTAAAATAGCAAACATACCTTTGCAAATGGTCTGGAGTGAGGCTTGCTGTGTTGTACAAACAGATGTAGTGTGTTGGAAGTCCACAGCCCTGACGAATGTGGTGCGCCATCAAAAAGAAGTCCACCCTGAAAAAATATGCATTTAAAGATGTGAAAAACCTTACCCATCATGAGCTACAGTGTTTGTTTTTACATTTTGTGATTTGAGTTTGGAAACAAAATTCACATATCCTATGTTATACAGAAAAAACCCATGTAGCAATAGATCAACATGGTGTGGGGTTAGATTCAGAAATGCAATGTTCTTCCTCAATTTAATAGGACTACTGCTTTTACATGGTTAGCCTTTAGGTGACAGATCTAAGAAAAAAAAAAACATTAACTGGGAAAATTTCTTCAATGTGATGATTTTCTAGAATTTTAAAGTTCTGTTAAAATTCCATTCTGCATTTACTGTATTAAAATGAGTTAACTTTTCAGCCTATCTGTCTGAGGAATCGTGTCAAAGACCTCTACTGTTGTTAAGACAAACCAATGTTAAACTGACCATTTTCTTTCGGTGAGGGTGTGGTCCAGGATAGTCCCAGGTGATGGGGAGCCAAAGTTGTTGGAAGCACAGGAGTACAAAGTGGTGTTGATGCGCTTTTGTACCACAATGAACACCAGCTTTGGCTCATAGTTTGGGAAGGTTTCAAAGCTTTTGATTAGCTGCGGAATCTCGTACTGCTCTACCATATTCAGCTGGCTCTCTGACACACCATCCCGATACACCACAATCTTGTCGGGCAAGTTGTGGTTCACCTGTACAAGAAAACACACAAGTGTGATCTTCCAGATACCTTTTATTGTCAAGGCAGTATATATGTGCAAAAGTAGCTCTATCAGTGGAGGTTTCACCTAAATATGACTATATTTGATCAACTAGGACTTTAAACCGTCTCCAAGATCTATAGAGAATAATCTGGACATATAAGAACACATAAGAAATATCCAGTTAGTGGCTAGCCAAAAAGTCTAGTCAGGCGGGCTAGATTTTTAGTGGCAAAAAATATTTTTGCCTGACAAATTAGTCTAGCAATGCTGCAGAGGGCCTCCGCACGCTCCGGTCTGAGATTGACTGGAGCAATCACAACATTGTATCTGTGTAGCAATTTTATTCGGCAGGCTTAGCATAATGATGACAGGGCTGTACGATGGTGTGGATTGCAGAAGAATTACAATGGTGATGGACAAGGAAACAGGTCATTCATAAGAGCGGGGCAGCTATATCAGAGCCAAAATAACCCAGTTTAAAATTGATCTTTTATCTGCCGTCTAATAATAATAATAATAATAATAAAAATCCTGATGACAATATGTGCCAAAATGCCGAATATCAGTGCTGGTAATCCACCTGGACGATTATCAGTCAATCCCTGGCATGTATTGATGAGTAGTCCTGGATCTCATCCATTAAAAACATCACTGATAATGACAAATCAAACATTAAAGGGACATAATTTGTATTTTTCTTTTAGTGACTTCTTAGACATCTGCTACAAGTCTGTTTATTGAAGCTAGTGAAGAAGACAAAAAAAATCACAGGCACACTTTCTCTTTAGTTTTGGAATTTAAGTCCTATTTGATATTTGCCATTTTAAGGACTGCAAAAAAAAAGGACTGAAATGGGAACATTTTGTATTTACCTCATAGTACTTCTTTAGAGCAGCTAGTAAACACACTCTGAAGCCACTGATCAGTTCCTCATTTGGCGTCTGGAAAGTCACTCTAGAGTACCACCTGGTCAGTGTACTGCAAAAGAGCATTTAATTAATAACTAGAAAAGCATTTGGAGAGCGCAGATTCTGCCAAGGCAAATCAACTGTCCCCTCCTGAAAAACAGGTGTGTGACCCACCCCTCAACTAATCACCACCAAATTGTTTTCCACTTGTTCTTTATGCCAGTATCAACATTCCCTGAAAATTTCAGCCAAATTGGTCCATAACCTTTTGAGTTATCTTGCTACAAATCTCCCCCATACCTCCACTAATCACCACCAAAATTTAAAATTTTTTTCCTTGGACCTATATCAGCATTTCATGAACATTTCAGCCAAATCCATCCTTAAATTTTGACTTATGTTGCCAACAGGCAGATGGACAGACTGATATATTCCTTGGTGGAATAAAAACAAATTTCTATGTTTTACCAGTACTGCCAAGGAAAATGGAAATGCAAATTGAAACTACTCACAATATGTTAGGGACATCGTTCATTGCAATCTCATTGTAATTTGTGTGTAATGACAAAATATATTCTATTCTTATTTACATGAGTGCTTTTCCCATTTGGTCAAAATTTGAATAAAACAAGTAATACTTCCCTTTGATATTACTATCACTGCATGAGAAGAATCATCATTTTCATTACTTCATTATTTATTATCCCAACAATTAAGACAATGATAGCCTAGTCGCACTAGACACCCCTAGTGGCAGCAAATCTAGACCGTTGACGGTCTAGTTATGCTCAATGTAACGTTTGGCTAGATTTCCCTGAAATTGGCTGATGAATGAAGGTGAAGTATAGAGTCAGAGGGCGGGTGTAAGAAAGTGATGCTGCAACGATTTGGAGAGAAATAACCATAGAACAACAACAATGACGATAAATGGCTGCCAACTGGGCAGCGATTTACTTTTATCATAGATGAGTGAAGAATGAGAGAAAATGCCACCAATCTTTAAATTCTTTTTTTCAGAAGCGACAACAGCTGTTAAGCTCCATAATCCTCAAATTGATTTAGTCATTTGTAGCTTTCTCCAGACTCCTCCATGAACTTTTCGGTGCTCTAACTACATCATCCTAAAGATCCCGCTGATCTGTCCTATTGCATACAAAGAATTTGAAAGACAACCTTCTGGCCCGCCTCCCTTGCCTATGAAACATGACTAGACCTATACATGAAATGATTGGGGATAGCGTGGCTAGACTAAAAGCCCCAAAACACTAAAATTGGCAAGTCAATAGTGGTTGTTTCCATCATTTGCAGCAATTGACGGTTCGATACTGATGTCTCATGTTCCTCACGAGTCGTCATGATGTTCTGGGACAATACGTTTCACTCCTCCACAAGTGCTACATGCAGTTTTACCAAATCACAGAGCGTGGGGTATGACCATCTTGTCGCTACTTCACCTGGTCCCAGATGTGCTCTTTGGGGTTCAGGTCAGATGACATTATTGGCGAAACCATGTGAGGCAGTCTGACTTTCTGAAGTCATGCTATGACAATTCTGGCACGATGTGCTGGAGCATCATCATCGATGAACAGAAAGTTGCGGGTGTGCTGGAAGAATTGGGTGATGATTATGGTAGGGCTCTCCCCAAAAGTATAGACAAAGGAGGCACGTGTCTCTCTCCCCCGCACCCCCAATCAGGAAGCTTTGTGTAGGCCTTGTGCTGGGTTATGATTTGCATCAGCTGGAGTTTATTTCATGTGTCGAAAGAGGCCTTTGAAATGCTTGAAACCGTGAGCTAACGGCAGTCGTGAGAGTTAGGTAGCACGATGCTGGAGACAAGAAGGTGCTCAGATTGTGGCAAGGAGGTGGTGTGCCTCCATGCTACCGTCTGGGGAGAGCCCTGGAAGGGTTTTATGATGTCTCTGAAGAATCCGCAGTGATTGAGCCACCTACAATCACCAAATCTGTTTTGTGCACACTGCTAGCCCAGACTGTTGCACCTCCTCCACCAAAGTGAACCCTGTGGACCATGTTGACCTTGGTGTATCACTCATCTTGCCTTCTCTGGCAACGCTAACAACCATCATTTTTGTGCAAGGTGACCCAACACCTGTCAGTGAACAGGACGGTAGACCTCTGCTGCACTGTCCAGGTCACATGGTCTTGTGTCTCCTGTAAATGGTCAAGGTGGTGCCTCAATGTCAGAGGTATCATCTGTAATAGTCATCTGACATTCAAGCCACAGTGGTGAAGTTAGATACAAATGGTTTGTCTGGAAACCAGCTGTGTGGCAGTTGCATAATGGCGTCTGAGTGCATAGGTCCTTAGGTACTGGTCATAATTGTGGTTCATTACTCGTGGGGCTTCACCCCTGGGTCTGTCACCAACAATACCAGTGTCTGTGTCTTGCTGCAAGTCTGCTGATGACACTTTGAGACACACCAATTTCACAAGCAACATATGTGACTACATGCTACTGACCTGAAGGCGCACTATGGCCATGTAGCGCTGCTCGTCTGTTAAATGATGTATGTTCAGGGCTGTTGGAATGATGAACTGGGAATGACTTACTGACAATACGAGCATTTTTATACCCCCAGAATGCTGAAATTGATGCCACATTGAAAAATTGTTTTTTTTGTATTGGCCCCAATATGTAAGGTGCACTGTACACATTGAGACATTGTGTCTATCACCCAAATATAATTGTCTTCCTATCCCAAAAATCACTGAAGTGAAACAAACACTGTGTATGAAATCCACTGAGGACCTCACTATATCCCTAATTTATTGTGAGTAGTGTATTTTCTCAAATAAGCATTTTTTATGCATCCAGAAATTGAGTAATATAAGAAGCTGCAGATGACTATGCCCTTAAAATTAATACTCCATGATAATTATGGCTCTGGAGTCTAGTATAAGTTTGGGGAAATGATAATGATAAACAACGCCTGAAGAAGAAAACTATTTTACCCATTTACACTGGCGACGAAGCCCATGACAGACTGATGTGCTTTGCTTGTGTCATGGTGGACATCAACTCCAACCACCATCAAGTTTTTCTATTTATGCAAAACAGAAAATACATTACTTCATACTGTTTTACAGTCACAATATAAGCTATATTTATTTTAAAACATATTAATGATTTTCCAGTGGCATTGGTCATTGTTTTTCCTGCAAAATAATTTTAGGTGGAATTATGTTACAAGGTCTTGGCTCAAAGTGTAAATTAACTGATTAAACCAACACAAAAATACCAATTTCCATCGAGTGCATGCGCATAAACTGTCTCTCACCAGAGGGATGTTGACAGTCCACAGTTCACCACCGAGTTTACTGTTCATTTGCAGCAGTATCTTTTGAGCAACAGACTTCAACTTCGGTGGTTGGGAGATGGTCTTACTATTGATTACCTGACATGGCATGATTAAAATCAACATTAGTTTACAGAAAGAAATCTTGTAAAGTATGTCAATGTACACCTCCAGCTCTGACAAAGAAATATTTGGACTGACCTGAGAGGGGACGGGACTATTCACACAGCAAAGCTTCTTAATGGCACTGTAGAGGTCATCCCTGTTGCCAATAATAATGCACACTACTAGCTGCATATTGGGCTGCACACAGATGAAACAAAGAAACTACATAAGCAGCTTAACATAATTCATTAACATTTCAGTAGTTAAATAATTATGCTTAAAGGAATTTAAAATTTAAATGAAATGAAATTAAGTGTTGTAGTTATACAACATTTTACACCACTATTTTCACTTTTACTGCAATATTGGCCCCAAATATTAGTTTATTGGCCTCCTTGACAACTAATAATCAATAATGTGTGTATTAAACACCTTCAACATTAACTACAAAACTACTGTTCCATTTTAGGATTTTTGTCCTCATTTTCCTACCCAGAGGATTGTGCCATTTGGTATCTTCTATCCTTATGAGTTGCTTCTGCTGTCTGTTACTACCAAATCAACTGCCAATTTGTGCTTGCGATTATTCTACTTGCGCAAACTGCCCAAAATTTGTTGCCAGAGACATTCAGTCATTCTGTGCTGCAGATAGGTTAACTGCATCAAAAATTTTAATCAGGATTAATCTGCATTAAAACATTCATTTTGCCAGCCCAAAACCCCCCCCCACTTGCTTTGTATTAATATAAAGTCTGATGCATGCACTTTAATTTTCAATTCCAGCAATACTGCGGCAGTTGGTATGTAACAATATTAATATAAAACCAAAATCATTCATACATTAGCAAAAGTGACAGACAACTGTGCCTTGGGCAACTTGTGCACTGGTCATGTTGCACATCTAATTTCCAACAGCCACTTCTATTTAAAAATAGAAACAGAATAAAGGTTTTCACATGCTGGGAACAAGTACCAGCATTGAGTCATATTTATTGCGCCACACCAGTTTATTAATGGTGAATTCAGAGAGGAGGCATATTGTTAGAATTTATAGTTTCTTTAATTTGACACCAGTTTCCTCATAAAGGACAGGACCATTTTTTGGCAGTTACAATCTGCATGATGGAATTGTTCTTATCCAAACCCAAAATGCCACCAGTGTAGACGCTGTCCCCATAACACAGAGGAAAAGGGCATAGGATACAGGAAATAACATTAATACAGTACTTACCACTATACAATGATTCTTCTTCTAGTAAAATTACCTTACTGGTGAGCTGGGAGTGGATGCTCTTGATGTAGGTCTCAGTGCGATCATCCTTCAACTGCATGTAAATGGGCCGCTCAGTTCTTATCCCAATAGATCCGCCCACCTTTTTAAAGGTGGAAACCAGCTCTTCGGCCTGATCGGTACAGCGGCGAGGATAAATGATGGTCCAGATATTCAAAGGGATCTGAATATATAAAAATACTATGAGAAGAAGGCAGTGTTGTTACCCACCTCTTCAATTCCCAACATAAAGAACTGTATTATTAAAGCTCTTTGATTGACTTTGATGAATATACATCACCACTTACTGTGCTGATTGATGCATCTCTGACTACCTCTCTAGACCAGGATGCATCAGCAGAGGCGGCATAGGATGATGATTGCAGATAGATGCTCTCAGGAGGCAGAATTCTACCTTTTATCTGTAATAAAGGATACACCCAGACCTTTTTTTTATTTTTTTTTTTTTATAAATCACACCAATACAAGGCATTAAAACTCAAAATTCTTCTGACACCTTTAGATCATTATATTCTTTGCAATATATATATATATATATATATATATATATATATTTTACTTTTACAAGAAACCACTGATAGTACAATTACAACCCATAACTTGCATAAGCAGATTAATCAGATTAGTAGTTACTTTTAGTTTGCTATGTTAATTTTGTAAAGATCCTCACCAGCAGGATGTCTGAGCCAATCTCCAGTCCCCATTTGCTGAACTCCTTCATACTCTCTGGATTGGAGCTGATGTTTTTAAGGAGTTGTTTTATGGAGCGTGTGTGCTGCTCACTGCTCACATTAATGTGCATTGTAAGGTCCTATAATATACCAAGAAGCCATTTACACTGACGCAGTTGTTTTGTTTCCTTTGTAAATACTGCAACAATTTTCCACAAAAGAAATTCAATAAGACTCTTCAGTGATCTGCAATGTTCCGATGCAGTTTCACACTGATAAAATATATACCTTACATGAGCATAAGAACATTATGTATTTACCTTCATAGCTCTGAAGTCCTTCCTCATTTTCTCAGGGATGCCCGTCATGAAGGAAAGCTCAGGTACCAATAGGATTTCTCCCGTAACAATTTGCTACAATCAAAACATTCCCTCAGAATGGTTATTAAGAATCAAGAAAATTAAGGCAAAGACTAACAATGAAATACTAAACTCATTACAAAAACGTTTATAAAAACTAAACCAGAATAAAACACCAACATTAAACTGCAGATAAAAATCAACTTCATTTCTCTTTTTCAATTCAGTTTGGTTTATCATTTTAATACCACTTTGTAGTAGCATTAAGTTTGCACAGTAATAAACATGTAACATTTTTTAATGATTTTGTAGATCATGGTTGGTGGCACATTTTTGCTACTCTATTTTTCAGCTTCTATGAAGCAAGACTACCTCTATGCCTTACACATGAAAAACTATACTGTAAAACAAAGACAAAAGCTACCTTTGATTTAAATGGTCATCACAGTTTCTCTATATTTCAGTATTATTTGTATTTTGTACCTGTATGTTTCTGATGAATTGGCAATGTTTACATTTATTCTGAGACAAGTAAATAGTTCACAAAACACTGAGCCCAACTCATGTTTTCAATGTGTCTTTAACCTGATATTTAGCCACAAGAGGGCATTCTGAGACAAGAATTCATGTCATGTTTGTTTGACTAAACTACTATCAAGGAAGTTGACGGCATATCTGGAATTTGCTATGTTAAAACTGTAATGAGTGGAGTTCCACCTTTCCCCCTGGTTTGGATCTCTCTTTGGGCCGATGCAGAAGCAGAGGCTGGTCCATCTCTTTGATTGTAATTCCATAGTTTTTACTGTTGGGAATGTCAACACGATGTTAATAAATAAAATGGGCAATATTTCAACACAAAAATAAATGAAAGATATCTTCTGTTGGACTTTACTGATTTCATGCATAAAGCAGTCTTACCTGTAGTAGTCCACAAAGGTGGTTTTTGTGCCATCCATTAAAGTGAACATATCTTTGGGTGACTTGTTCCATTCAATGGCATCAATGCGATAAGTACGGTTATTGTAGCGTGTTATGACAATGCTGCCAATAAGCTCCTTGGTACATTGATCTTGGAAGTTCTCTGTGGCCTGCTGGTACAGCATGTTCCTGGCAAACAGAGGTCCATCACAAGTTTGTTTTTTTGGCTTAAACTATCATTAAGAGAGGCAAGTGTCTGGCAGTTTTCCCCTATGAAAACCTTATTTTGGAAAAATAAATTGTTTTATAGTCAATGGCAAGAGACATGTCAATTTAAAGACAGTTTTAAGGGTTAAATTTGTCATTTGTTATAAAACTTTCCAAGTATATGACTGAAAACATGTAGATAGTTACAACATCTTCTACATGAACAAGCTCATAGTGTGTAGAACAGTCTGAAAATAGAACACAGTGGTGACGTGTATCACTTTAGATGAGCGATGTTTCACACTTAAACTACACATTGCTTGAACATCACCACTACAAGCACGACTTGAATTGTAAAATTATCTTCACACTTTAAAAATATGTATGTCTAAATGATGACAAAGCATTGTCTGCCATTCATACTTTTTGTCATTTAGGTCCCATGGGTCACACCAGAGGGTCAGACTTCTATGCAAGAATAGCATGTACTCCATTGCATGTTTCTGACATGCAATTTTCAAGCACCTCTTAACCTTACCCATATTCCATGTAGGAACGGCAATAATGGTTGAGGGAATTTAAAATTCTGCCCCAGAAGACAGATGCACAAAAAATATCTTGCAAGCTGCAATTAAACATTTATGACTATATCAGGATTTCTCAAAAGCTCTGAGTGGATCCAAGGTCATATCATTGTTGTATATTTAAAATGTATAAGGACATCAACCCAACTATGTAGACAACAATCATATTTTTTTACATTTTGATTTTTCTATACATAGATTTTCTTTCCACTTTTATGGTGTTTAGTGACACGATTATAATTTTTGTTACATTTCCAAATCAAAAGACAAAACAATGAAGGTATATTATTAGCATTGTAATCAAACCCTTTAACAATCAACCATACAAGATGAACTGCACCTGCAAAGGCAAGAGAAGGGTGCATGATGATAAGACAGTGTCCTCAACTAAACAGTTCAGCAACCAAAGCTTGAAAATCACAATATTGCTTGAAATCAAGGAGCAGGGCTGTAGTCAAGACCACCTTTGTCGAGGCTATGACAAGTACAAGACCAGGACCGGTCGAAACCAAGTCAAGACCGAGTCCATAGAGACTCAAGTCAAAGACAAGACAGAGTCCAAAAGACTCGAGTCTGAGTCAAGACAGAGTCCAGGACAGAAAAAAACAAGTTGAATGAATGACAGTAAAAAGTCACTCATTTTGGGTTAATATTTCTTGATCTAAAAGCAAAAACAGTGTCACAACACCCAGGATTACTAAGTAGAATCATTCCCATTGATATGGCATCATCTAATCTAAAGAAAATAGAATGATGTAAGGTGATAACTATAGTTACAAGCATACCATGTCTATGGTTGCAAGTATAACTGATACAAACACCATTACTATTACTGCCATTATTCTTACTATTACTCCATTACTACTACCACTGATAGGTACTAGTAATGAACATTTGAGCAGATTACTAGATTACAATATAGCTTCAGTACACTGCTGCATATGTTCTGCTCCAGTAGCAGCAAAACAGGGTAATACGACCAACCTGTTTAGTCACCTCAAATGCCAGTATGAAGAAACAGTACAAAACAAGACCCCTGAAAATGCATGTCCAAAACCCAGACATCTATAATGGACACTATACACAACACAACACCCTATCTGCCCAGCTCCAGCAGGCAAAAAGAAATAGCTACATAAATCACTTATCACATCGCTAAAGACATGTCTCCAATTTACACAGTAGAGCATGACAGATTTAAAAAAACAATCAAAACATTAGATAAATGATACTCAATGGCACTTTAAAGTCGTATTGCTGAACAGCAACAATTATTAACTAAGATACGCGTACTTATAATAATAATTATATAGATACACACACACACACACAAATTGCAAGTATGCAAATATTAGATTTGAGTTGAATAAAGATTTAACTAAATTTTTTTTAAAATCGTGCAGAGAATCTTATAATATTTTTATTAAAAAAAACCCAACAAAACATTATATACATGTTTTTCCCAGAATCGTGCAGCTCTAGTTAAAATGGAGTATAATAAGTGTCCTTTAAACGATGATCCTGAGTTCCATAACCAAAAGTGCAGGGGCATTTCCCCTATATTTATAGCAGATGAAACACCTACACACTTTTTGTTCTATAGGAATAAACACTAACCGCAGCCATTACAGGCAGACTAGGAAACAGAAAATTTTTTAAATTTCTACAACAGATTATGGTTCTGTCTAAACTCTGAACAAATTGGCTCTTTGACAAGAAGATAAACAAATGTTTTCCATCATGCACTGAGTTTTCACAGTCAGGGCACAATGGCGTTATAAGATTGTTGCTTCCTATGTGCTTGTGACGTCAGAGGAAGTCAGGGTCAAGTCGGACATAAAACAAACCAACATGCACTTTGCGCCAATTGCAGCAGCATAGGTTTGGCTTATCTCTTAACATTTGTGACTGGAAGCTACCGTTTACTAGATGAACTCACATGAAGCTCAGCACAGAATCATTCCGCAAGACCTTGTGGGAGACGTCCACACACAGGTGTAGGCCTCCATCTGTGCGTTTAATACTGGTTGAATAGCCTGGCCACACCTGCAGCCTGCAAAAATAAACAGGACATTCAAGTACCAAAAGTTACTAGAGTCTACTCTTCTGACATTAAAGGACAACTCAGTATTTACCCTTGTTTTCCAAGAATGACTGCACTTTCTGGATCATAATGATTTCGTCCTACCAGCTTCAGGCCAATGATTTTCATAATCCTGGAAAAGAAGAGAAAGTTTCACAAAACAATCTATAGTACACACAAAACAAATAGCAGATTGATCTTTTAAGTCACAGCATCAACATGAAACCAAAATTGATGAGCTGGATGTTTAAATATAAACACATCACTTATTTGCCAACTTTATATTGCAAAAAACTATTAAAGTTTTCAGTGGAAACCATCAAAAGTGATTATATTTGAGTTAACTTAATCACATGAAGTTAGATGAACATTAACCACACTTTTAATCTATCACATTAAATAAGATTTAATGAATATATCACTTGTTTCTCCAGTAGCCTTCTCTTGTAGTTTTTCTAGCAAAACACAAAAAAAACTATTAAGACACTGCCCTTTTTTATCTCTCCTCCACAGTATGGGGTGGGGGCATTACAATACTATGCTTCATCAATTTTAAGAGAAAATGACTTCAGAGTAACACACAACCAAAAATGAACATTATAAGCACACTACTGGATTACTATATATATATATATATATATATATACGTGGTGTACGTGTGTGCGTTTTGGTCAGGGCTGCATGCACACAGTTCAGCCTGGGGTACACGCTCATGCGTGCATTAATGTGGTATTCATGCTCCCAATTTAAACCTGCACAACATTTCAGCAACGTTCAACAGTTCAAACCTTGAAAATTCAAAACAGCACTCTGCCTCTGTTACTGAGGGGAGGGATAAAGTATGGCCTTTATGTGGACAGCAACAACGCAGTACACAACACAGTAAATATTGGCCTGCTGATGCATCAGTTGATCATTAGTTTACACTTCTTTTTAAAGAAAACCTCAGGCATGAAAATGGGTCAGGGGTCAAAAAGGTGTACACTATACAACCCAACAAAATATTCAGCTCTGTCCACCCACAGTGTTTCAGTGATCTGCAAGAGGCACCACAAACATACAACTCTCTCTCACACACACACACACACACATCACATTCATGGTTTATTGGCCATTTTTATTAAGAAACAAAAGATTTTTCACGAAAGCCAAATAACAATATTTGACAGTATCAACTAGGAGATTAACAGACACGTCGACTTAAATTTGGAGTCGACAAGTTGCATGTTATTCTTTCTCTCCCTCCCGCTCTCTCGGCGCATGAACACAGACCAGACCTAAACAAGACATGGCTGCTGCTGTGGTGGGTTTGACAAAACAAAAGAGTGACAGACACTCATCACATGTGTGGAAAAACTTTACGTTATATGAAGAAAAAAAAAACAAAAAAAACGCACAGCCATCTGAAGAGGCATTTGCTAGCTAATCTGAGTGATAGCAGCAGCATTGCTAGCTAACCTTAGTGTGAGTAGCACCGCAGACAACAAGCTCTTGTTTTCCCAAAGATGATGTGGACAGTGTGGTGTGCGTCTTGGTGGCCACTGACTTCAATTTTTGCATTTAATATAAAAAGTGAGGATGTGTAACAGATGTCTGGACAGTTTAGTTTTATAGCCGTGGGTCCAGACAAAATCCGGACATATCTTCCTTTGTTGTGCAGTAAAATTGAAAAAAAAAACTTGTTTTGTTGGGGTTAAAATGTTAATGCTTGTCTCTTGTCAGTCGACAGTGTTACATTGTAGTGAACTTTAATACAAGTTGGTCATTGCTGGACAGATGTGTGCCTGTTTTTTTGTTTGTTTGTTTGTTTGGTTTTTTTTTTAGCCGTATGTCTGTGTTGTTCCTCCGGTGACAATGTGATGTCATCACGACTGGTCGACTCGAGTTTATTGATGGATAAGTCAACTTGAAAATATGAAAAAAATGAATGCCCTAGTATCAACTATACATGTTGTGATACAATGTTATATTTACAGTTCATTGAATTAAACTGATCAACTAGCAACTAGACAACTGATGGAGCATACAATTAAAGGGCACTCAAATTTATACAGCAGAAATGACACTCTTCCTTCACTAGAAACAGAAGGGTCACCAGATTCTAAAACAACTGCACCATGTTTATCACTGGAAACAATTCAAGAAGTCTCCACATTTGTAGAACGCGCAAAACTAGCACAGAATTTACGGAGTTTGATTTGCTGCATGATAAATAGTGATAGGTAAAATGGATTCATTAGTTACAATGTAGTTCAACATATTCAAAATGATTTGGTTTTAGCTGTCCAATTCAGCCAGGTGATTGGCTGGTTGAATGATCACCTGGTTGAATTTAAAAGGTAAAACAAGGTCATTTGGAATATGTGGAACTAGATTGTAACATTTAGTCCCTCACTGATTATAAATATACAGTGTCACATCAAACTCCACTTAGATGTCACACTGAACCAAGCACCACAACCTACACAATTCAAACCAAGTCTAAGAAGTCATATGAACCATATAATATAGAATGTCAGTTTGGACATGAGCCATCAAGGCATGACTGCCTGTGTTCGCATAATTAATGTGCTTCTGGCAGAGGACACACCTGGCCAGTCCTTGCTGGTCATTTCCCCCCTGTATATGAAAGGAAAGATCCTGTCCCTTCACTGACACTTTCTCCTCCATTGTGAGCCAAGCTCACTTCCAGGAAAATTTTATTCATATTCATTCTACAAGGATAATGTTTGTATATTAGTGCAAGTGGCACATAAATAGTAAACCACTCTCTTTACTGTTTACACCAGAAATGACTAAAGCTGTAATGACCAGGAGTAACTCACTTAGAAAGGTAAAAAAAGCTACAGCAGCAACTGAAAATAATAGCAACATAGCGATTTACTCAACAGCTTCTGTAGTTTTTAGTCTTAACACACAGAAAGCTTTTCATGACACACTTGCGGTGGAAAAAAAATTATGCCCCGTCTAGTCAAGGATGGAGTGCAGGACGCTGGTTTTTGCCATTTTAGATGGATCAACCTACAGTGGCCGACAGGGGCAAACTCACCGCATTGACAAAACGCTGCAATCACAAGAAAGATGCACAACATTTGCAATATAAGTGTGCTGCAATAACAGAAACAAAACCAAGACACACCAACTCCCAAAAACAACTGCAAGAGAAAAACACTGCAAATTAACTCCACAACAAAACAGAAGTTCATCAAAATAAAAAAGGATGTTCACTAAAATAAAACAGAAGAAGACGACGACGATGGATGAAGACGAAATTGAAGTTCATTCATTTAAGACATTAGCATGAAAAGGTACCTATGCTGCTCTTCTATATTGTAGCAGATTATGGCCAAGTGTTTAACAAAGACAAAGGGAAATGGACATTTTCACGCTGACCCCACCCCTTTTTTGATTTACAAATGGCGAATTGCGCTGAAATGGGAGTGCTTTTTATACCTGAAACATGGACCAGGCATTAAGGTTTGAGTTGGAATAGCTGTATAGTCATACATGTAGACATGCTGATTTTAGAGGAAATCGCAGTGGTCTCTTATTTTTTCCCCAGAGCTGTGTGTGTATGTATTTTATTTCATTTTTATTTGACCTTTAATTTACCAAGTAAGATCAGTTGAGAACAGCTTCTCATTTACAATGATGACCTGGTAACCACACCCCAACAGCCAAACACAAAGACAAAGCACAACAAACAACAAAAGGGGAAACAGATGACACACAAGAAATTAAAACTGCATTTGTAAAACATTTCATCCAGGCTTTGAGGTCCATTTAAATTGTTTTAACTGTACCCCATTTCATTTACTCATTCATAAACTGGACAATCACTTTCCTGAGTATGAGAGTGGTTAAAAAAATACCTCCTTAGCACCACATTGTAGAAGGGGATGCACAAATCTGAGCTGGGTGGCAGAATCTTTGTCATCTGGATTTTGATCTGTATTTCCTCATTATCAGTACGTCTAACACTCTGGAGAACGACCTCCTATTGCAAAATATAGGGGGGGAACAGAGTTCAGATTTACATAACTAGAGCGCACCCACTACTGAAGTTGTGGGTGCGCTCTACCTCAAAAAATACCAATACGTTTCATTGTATTTAATGTCAGTTAATCATACCAACAATTGGTACCTACATTACTCAGTTTAACAGGCAGGTAGAGTATGGATCCATCAAAAGCCATTACGTCCCCAGTGGTCGAGTGGTGATCTTTCATCATGCCAAAACGCATGCCCATTGACTCAACATTTGGACTAAAAACAGTGAAATTGACTTAGCTGGAAATATCACTTGTTTATGTGTATGAATTAATATTAAAATTCTCTCTCACTAATGTTTTTAATTACAAAACAGGAAATGTGATGACAAGATAAGTGATACTTACGTAAATGTAACATGGTACTGATAGACAGCTTCATTCTTGCAGCAGATAGGAATGTGATTTGTGGCAATATTTACAATATTCCCCTTCGTACCAGATTTATGGAGCAGCGTACTAATAGAGAAGAATTAACAAACAAAAATATATTTAAGCTCAGCAATAGCATACATACTATACATTTCATTTTAAAGTTTAAAGGATTACAGTTTTTATACAGTAAGTACATCTTGAAGGGCACTGGTGAGAACAGAATGATTACGTCTTTATTGTCTCTGGATAATGCTTCACTTCAATACACAGTACGATAGATAGTAGATGCTTATGTGATGAGAAACACCTGGTCAATTATCCATATTTAAAGCCACGTTGCCCACTAATGATACAGACTATGGTGGCCCACTCCAGTCTACTTTGCTCAACCAGTCCTATAATGAACTGAAAATATTCTGATGAGCCCTCTCACATAATCATATTATTAAGTGTAAACTTATTGCAGGACAAACCTGAAGTTTGTTGTTAACCTTAAAGTGCAGGGCAATGAAAATGTAACTGACTACATTTCCCAATATACATCTGTACATTCATGGGTGTGTACAAAATGCACAGCAAACCAGACATTGAACCAATAGTCTATGAAGCGATGAGAGCTGCAACTGGAAAAGAGAAATTAACCTCAATGAGATAAGTCTTGTATTAACTGTGAACAATGCCAGTGTCAATTGTTATTTATTTGGCATCTAATTGTCATGCTTTGTTCTTTTTTTTTTTAATTATTATTATTCTTGGAAGAGTTCACTGTCTGCCTCCTCTCACCTTTCACACAGGTTCCAATGCTCTCTGATTAATCATTCACTACGCCTGATGAGCCAGCTGCAGCTCATCAGATAAGGTCTATTTAAACCTCTCAGTTTCTCTCTTTCTCGCCAGATAGTCAAGACTGATCTCTTTTATCCAGCAATCTCCTGAGTTCCTGATTCCCGTGTTCGTTGACCAGATCTATTTTGACCCCTGCCTGCTTGTCTCCTCTTCTGACCGCCACCCGCCTGACTATGCCTCCAGTCTGTTTCCCCGCCTTCATCTGACCTTTGAGTATAGAGCTGTTCCTGTTAACCGACCTGTGTTCTGTCCTTTGACCATGATCCAGTCTTAAGTCCCGAGGTATTCATGGTGAACGACCCCAGACCAATCCCGACCAAGCCCCCGCTTCGCCCCCTGGTTCTGGACGCCCTGGACTCCGGGTATCATACATGGAAGTACGATATCGAAGCCTTATGTTTTGGACTGTGTTTGAATACCCTTATGGTCTGTTTCTCTGTGGCTCTCCTGAAGAGAACAATGAAACTGAACTTAATATTGACTCACCAGTCCTGTATGGTCCACTTTACTAACCCTAACCCACATACATTAAACCTGTAAACATGAGTTGGGTTATAGCAAACAAATCCCATGAACTTTTAAGAGCTTTATTTTTGTTTAAAACGCACACCATCAATGTTGGTCAGTGACATCTGTGGTCGGATATAAAACTCCTTCAAAACTGGCTGCTGATCAACCATGGATCCAGTTTCATCCATGGATCTACTTTTATATTTTGTCACCTCTGTGTCCGCTACCTACCTGCATTTCCTTTAACTTTACCTGTGCTCAAAGCCTGAAAAATCAGCAGACAGAGGTCAGAAGCTACAAATAGCATCTTTAGTGCCACTAGTTTTAACATGCATTTATTTTCTTTAAAATAAATTACTAATTTAATAACAATTATATTATTTACACTTAGAAAGTCAATATTATTGATTAATACACTTTTTCTCCACCTTTCCTTTGTCACCATGACAGCTTTCCTTGGCTACTGAACAGATAGCCACAGCTGATGGAAGATTTTGTAGTCAATCATCACCACAAAATGCACCAAAAACAACTGGCTACAACTCGTGACCTGGCACAGAAATCACGCTGCACTCCCAGATAATTGGCAGGATTTCCTGCCGAGAAATATAAAATTGTGATCTTCTCCCGGATTCCAGAATTGTTGAAGGGAGTGCCAATGATAAATTATCTTTATAATTGTATGTACCGTCACCCAGTGCCGTTCAGTGACATTCACTTCAGTTCACCTTTAATTAAACCTAATTTTCGTAAAATGCAAACACTTCTATTTTGGGTCACTGGCAAACTATAAAGTCAATTTAGTATGAAAATTATCAAATTCAGCTGCACCTGGTAACACTCACTCAGATATTTGCAGTTTTGGCTCCAATTTAGCTGGTTCAACAGCAGAACACTCACTGACCTCTGGAGTGGTGGGCACAGGCGATTCAGGAACTGAATATTTCAAGGTAAGAACATGTTAGATCTTATATCATTTAAAGGGTTACAGTTGATTAAATAAATTGACAAAGAAGCTTCCGGTGACTGGTTCAACAACTTGACATGGTATCTGTTGTGTTTTGGATGTTGATTATTTTTTAAATGTTCTATACCTGTGAGGGGCATCTGAGTAAGTGTTGGAAATTCTGATGTAGAGACTGAAGTAACAGACTCCACATGACCAGGAGGGCTGTAGGGAAGATAAGGAAGAGCTCTTCCAACACCAAGCTGGGGCATGGCTGCTGCTCTTCCAAGCCCGAACATTGTCTGGTGGGTCAACCCTTGTCCGGGGAAACTACAAAAATAAAAATGAAAACTTTCACAAAGACAACAATGTGCAGTTTGTGTTAAAACATGTCAGAATCACCATAAAGACATGAAATATCTTCATGGTGATTCTGGAGGTTTTACTTTATACTGTTGTTCAATGTTCCATCATGTGTTTTTATAATGTCCTTTATTGAACTACAACACCATCAGGTAACAAGGCTTATGCTGAGGCTACACCAAATGCAAATTTGCACATTCACGTCAAGATTACATACAAACTCAATGCAGAGACACATTTGGATGTAGATTTGCCCTGGGCGGCATGTTGGGACATGTTAAATTATAGTATTTAGGTCTTTTTTGCCTTTGTTAGTAAATTTTATCCATTTCAAAATTCACTTTCTTAGTAAAAGTACCCAGAGTGCCATTTACACTAACATGAAAAAAGGTGAATTAAGGTATAAAAGGAATCACTTGCAAAGTTGTGCTGACAGAGTCAATATCAGTGTTTGAAGTTTGGCTGTTCATACTATACTAGGCTTTAAGATGCAATGTTCTATAGAATCTGTAGAAGTCAATCTTGGTGTTGAATTCTCTAAATGAGTAGGTTGGAGCAAAGGACAGGTCCTTTGACAGCACATCTATGCCGCCTTCAGAAAGAGGTTTTCCTGATATGTTGATTACAGTGTCCCTCTGTGGCTCCTTGTACTTCCTTTTTCTTCCTCTTCTTGTTGGTCTCTTCTTGTATTCTGGAGTCTTTGACCTTGTGTGGTGGTGGCCTTTTGTTGTTGTTGTGTCTTTTTCTGGACTAAAAAAAACCCTTCCTCAGTTGTTAAGTTTATGTAATCATTGCTACCAGTGATGTTAAAGGACACTGCTCTCGATCTTTTCTTGTTCTTGATCTCGGTGTAGCCGCGCAAAATTGTCCAGCGTCCAAACTCGGGCCTTTACGTGGTACATCACAGGCATACATACGTTTAAATTTGCGTTAGGTGGTCTTAGCATAACACCGTCAGAACTGGTGACTAGGGGTATATCCCCAAAGGCCCTCAATCCTTAATGATGTCATAATGTGAGGCATTCTCAAGTCATGACCTTTCATTTGCACTTGATTTGAAGTCAATTAGACAAACAGTTCCAGAGAAATTAACATGAGTGATTTTGACATTTTGAGTGCCCCCTTGTGGGCAATTTAGAAATGGTAAATAATCCAAAATCCAATCAGTTGGTCTTCACCATGATATTCATTGATATGGTAAACATAGAATTTCTAAACCAAATATCGTTGACCAAAAACAAAATATCCCCACAACTTTGTTCGGGGATATAGTTATATTCAGAGTAGTGTGAATATTTTGCAAAAGTGGATATTTGTGTCTATGACTGTGGCACTTGTAAACATGGTTTTCTAAAGTGAAGTTTTTTTTTAAATTTCATTATGAGTTGATAGGGAAAACAATAGTAACACACCATTTCAAGATTGTCTGTTACAATGCGCATGGGCCTAAAACATGAAAAAAAAGACCTTTTAAAATCAGTGTATGAACAAGGAGACCAGCATTATGGTGAAATCCACATAATGTAAAGATATACTTTGAAACAAACCAAGACAATTGAACTTGTTGTTGCTGTTCTTTTTTATGAGATTTAAGTTAGTGTATCCAAAATTACCTGTGACATCTGTACTTTTCAGTCTGATAGAAAAAAATGGTTGTTAAATTGTGTGTATTGGTTCAAAGTTGCTCTGTGTTGAGTGGAAATATTGTGATATTAAAAAATGAGGAAGACAATAGAGTATAATCCACATCACTCCTACCTGCTGCCTCTGCCCATCACCTCTTGTGGTTGACCAAATCTCTCTGTACTGCTGATCATACCTAGAGGGGATTCGTGCTGCATCACCTTTCCCAAATCTCCAGCTGCTCCTCTTCCTACAACAATAACCAGTCAGTGTTAATGGCTCTTAGACAGTGAAACTTGTTAAACACATGGTTGCAGTTTAGGGCTTTAATGCGACTCAATAATGCAAATAATGTACATGAAAAAAATGCTATAAAATCAGCATAATCAATATTTTTTTTCTGCACAAATCTCTAACACTGGTTCAGTTCTGCACAAAACTATCAAAAGTTCAAACATCATTAACCCTCTATGACACTTACGAAGGAAATTCATTTAAAAAAAAAAAAAGAATGACCTCTGATTTTAAGTGTATTAAGGCCTAAAGTAAATGTCCCATGCTCACTTTACAAAATTGACCATTGACCATTATTTTGGGGTAATGTTATTTATAAATTACTTTGTTCCGTTAGGGTCTATATTTTTTTCACCAATTCTTAAAGTAAAAAACAATTTATAAAAGAACAATGGCTTCATTATTCATGAATATGTTTGACTGAAAAACACTTGTAATATTTCATTTCAAAATGTTTCTAATAAAAATAAAAAACTCATTTAAAAAATACAGAAAAAATTCTGAATTCTGAAAAGTTGATGAACTTAATTTTGAATGGATGACTGCAAATTAAATGTGGTTCAAACTCCACAGAAACCAAAAACAGTGCAGTTAGTTAAAATCTAAATTCTTTAAAATGTATGGTACAATGATTGGTTAGAGGCTTGTGTTATTTTTTTAAACCGTTGTTTTTTTTTTAAAAAAGCGTCATTTATAAATGACATAGTCCCATAGAGGATTAACATTTTAACCCTGTTAAATGTCAGAGTGAATATGCAAATACATAATGTTAGCGTTATGAGAAAAATAAGTGATTTAAAAAGAAGAGTGGTGATCTGGAGCACTGCTTGCGATTCTTGCATATATCAAAAAGCAATGACATCGATTTATGTGCATTAAGTATTTTGGGTGAAATTTAAGAATGTGGTTTCTGTGCAAGTCAGTGACACATTTTTGGCCAAAAAAAGATCTTTGACATGCCTAAGACTAATATAAAATAATACTACATCCCCATGCCATGTATAATATATGAAAATAGCTGTGATACTATATTTCTTTTAATCAAACAGGGGTTATCACATATTCAAACTGGCATTAAAAGGGTTCAAATCCTAATTATTGATCATTTGCATATTTTGAGTAAAGCTTAAGTGGTTAAAAATATTTATGCAAAAAAGAAAAAAATATTTATCTGATGATCTGATAACAGCTTTTGCATATATATATATATATTATCTTGAGGCTCCTCAGAGAGTATAAAAAAATTCTGTCACACATGTACTGTATAGTATATAACTGGGGTATTCAATTAATAGTCTCAAGTAGAAGGTCTGAGCCAAAGTCCTGCATGTCCACATTTTTAAAAAGTAACTAATTGTTTTAAGTTTTAACTTCAAATGCAAGAAATTAGACAACATATTCAATCTCTTTTATCATAAATGAAAGCAGTCCCATGCAGTTAAATAAGATTAAGGCTTTTATTTTAAGTCAAACAAAAGGGAAACCTCTGAATAAAATAAAAAATAATGCAAACTCAGTGGAATTCCTTTTCTCTATAACCACTGTAGGAACCTTTTTAGTTCCTCCTGGCAGGCAGGGTCTTTTTTTTTTTTAGTTCTCTAGGAACTATAGGACATAGGTGTTTGGTGATTAGTAGAGTCAAGATCACGCCTATTTCCGCATCTTGCAGAACAACTGTCTTTAAAACCTTCTGTATCGTGTCAGCTGTGTGTTGGAAAAAATTACAGAGAAAGTAATAAATCGACCAACGATGTAGTTTTGTTTTTTGGTTCATGCTTCTTTTTTTTTTTAAACATTAGATGCTGTATTTGACCACAATTAATATTCCCATGATAAAGCACATAACGCTGTGGCCTCCTCATTTTCTATTCTAGTTTATAGTAGCACTGTCTTCTACTTCCTTGTGTGATTGTTGAATTTAGTGCTTAAATAATACATCACTGTAGTGGACACATAGGTGCTTTCCCACAGAGTAGTTCACTTTGTGTGCATTTTGGGGTGCTGGGAATTATGTAGGTGTGGTTTTGGGGGGTCAACGAATTCTGATTTAGCATGGAGAATTTGCACTGTATTTTAGTTGTTGCATGTGGCTCTGTGACCAGCAACAAACTTACATTTTCAAGTGGTGGCCTTGACTACTAGCAGTAGTTTGCTGTATTGACTCTAGTAGCAGCGACCGCTGTAAATTTACACGGTCAGTTCAAAACCACTCCATGGAAATTACACTAATATTTTGCCACTGGTCTGGACAGAACCATCTCCCGGTTCGGAATCAGCTAATCCGTCATGCCCGGTAGATAAGAATAAATGACAGTGGATTTTAAAAATAAAAAACATTACTGTGCTAATTCAAGGCACTAAGTCTTAACAGCCATAATAATCACAAAATCAAAAAAGAAAAATTGGCCTTAGGGGTCAGTACAGGTCAATTTGGACAACATTCATTAGTCCAAACTCATTACTCAATTACACGCACACACGTTTCAACAATGATCAGCAAACATGTCATATCACACAAGTAAACCTAGTTATAAATCTAGTGGTAAATCACATTAAAAGATTTAATTACTTTTACAAGCCTGAGGTAACTCAGGAGTGACATTCTTTGTGTCTCAGCGATGTAAACACTTATAAAGGTCTATTTCACTATTATTAGTGATGCACCTAAGGTTTTCAATGCATTTCAAACAGGATTCATACAGGTTTCGGCAAGTTAAATTTAAAGCTTTTGAAGACTAGTTAGAACAGAATTTAATTGCCATCTCACCCCCTATTTCATAGGCATACTGGCAGAAATTTGTGACTCACTGTGTTGGGCTGAATGTTCTATGATCATTTGTCACTGGGTGCTGCAAAGTTAGTGACCATTGGTTCTCAAATTCAATATAAATTATTGGGTTGGAACAAGAAGAACCAAGTTGAAATTCAAGACTTTTAAGACTTTCCTCCATGGGAAACCTGTTCAAAATTTGTCAATAAATGACACTGTATGAAATTACAGAACTAAATATAATTTTATCTAATCACTCACCAAAAAAAATAAGAATCAATATTTGTTTTTAAATACAGACCAAGTGGTGGAGCAGTGTATCTCCTTGATGCTTCAATTCCCATTTCTTTAAACATTGATACTAATGATGAGATTTGTCCTTGGGCAGGCATGTCAACCTGTAGGTAAAAGAAATATTCAGCCCTGTTTAATAAAGCCAACACCATTGAATAAATCAAGTCATTTATGGAGTATGTATGATGCAAGTGTACATTTCTGGTCCCCATTACCTCTTTTGTTGTCTCTTTAGGTTGGTCTTTTATTTTAGGTTCACTTGGAGGTGGATGCATATAAGGTGGCAGAAATGAACCCCTTGCTACTCCTATCTGATGCTCACGTTCTGTAAAGGATAACTCTCTGGCCAAGCCATGTCCTCTACCAGTGGGCTGAACCAGCAGCCCTCGCGCTAGTCCAATTGCAGGTTCACCACCTACTACATTAACTCCTCGTCCTTGTGTGTCTGATGATGTATCACCAGGAGTGGAATGACTTCTGGCTTGTTCTATATTTAGTCCTTCTGTAAGGACTGGCAGCCCTCTACTACGCCCAATGGCCTGCGGTTGAGACGGTAGACCTCTGCCACGTCCCAACAAAGGAACGCTTGTTATGTTGTTTGGATCCATTCAGTCAATTCCAGATATTAACAGCTGATACAACTGGTTAACTGCAAGGAAAAACACAACTACTATCAAAGTCAGTAAAGGATTTGTCAGTTCTTGTATTAGGTGAATCTGTTGTTTCAGGATATATATATATATATATATATATATATATATATATATATATATATATATATATAAATTTCAATTAAAATTAAATTTAAAAAAATTTAAAATTTAAATTATTAAAATTTAAAATTAAAAACACGCATGTGAATCTTGGGGCAGAGCGAACACTGTCATCCCAGTGAAATAGAAATGTGGTGCACAACAATAGGGATGCCCCCCACCTCCCACCCCAGCCTACTGTCATGTGTTATCATTTGTAGACTTCTCCCCAGAACATTTTACGAGGATGCTGCGCGTCCCCCTCCCCGGACGGACAGTCGATCGCAGTGCTCGGCACACAAGGACGTTTTTCGGACCGCTCCTACTCCAACATGGGCCGTGGTCACCGCCAAGTTCACAAAAAACCGCATAGATTGTTCTCTGTTCATTAGGCTTCGTGTGACGCTTGCGTTTTGTCATGGTCAGTGTCGCCTTGATGTAAACAGGAAGGGATCAGGGTCTGTTGTTGAAATTTACACGGGAAAACACCCATTTAAAACGCCTACATTCGGTCAGATAGATCCCGAACAATAAGAGTGATTCATTTTAAGCATATCATATCCAGGCAATAAGAAGGTCTCGCGATATAATGCTACTCCTCTCATGCTTTCAAAACTCGGACTTAATGATTTTTTTTTTTTTTAGCAAAAATCACTGCGGACAATAGAAACAAAACACTAAATTTGAAAATGAGTATAATGGCCCTGAGCTAGCAATATAATGGTGCAGCGCCGTTATATTCCCTCGTCTCCGGAGAACCCTGACATTTGTGCATTACACATTATATTTTCTGTGTAGAGGTGGAAATATATAAGACAATTAATGCAAACACACCCATTTGGACGCTTTTATTCCCGCACCAATTAAGAATCGATAAGAGAATCAAAAAGGAATCGGGTGAATACACAAAGTCAATAATGAAATAGGAATAGTTTAATTTTCTCATCCTTACTTACTATGATGTACTGCTTCAATGTTTGAGCATATGCTAGAGCTCTATTATTATATAATTTTACACGAGCAGAAACAACAATGTTAGTAGATAAGGCATGAATAATTATTTATAGCATGCTAATTCAAACCTTAGCTAGCGGTCAAAGTAATGGCGCCATGACTCAGTGCCTCACCCTCGTTTTCATTAATTTCAAAATGTTACACTGACAAGTACTTCATATCACTCGTTTAGTCACAACAAAGCAAACACAGCCACTATCTACTGGACAAAGGGACTATATCAGCGTTAACCCTTCATCATATTCTCCAATAAAATCGTTCATATAAAATAATACATGTTGCTTGTTTAGCTATTTAAGCTACATGCTAAAGCTAACTGGCAGGGACTAGCTAAATTTAAACGACACATGCCACAGAAATCCACGGAAACACGGTTAACGCCTACAGACTACTTTCGAAAACGGTTATATGACTCTGTAGTGTTCGCCTTACTGCATGAAAACTCACATAAAAGTTGCCTGGCGCAAAATATAAGACTACTTAAGATAGCTCAGATAAATAGTTTACCTCATGTATAGGGAGGGTGCGATCCAAGATAATGGCGACTATCTCTTCCCTTCAAAGTCGGATAGGAAGATCACATGGTATTGGTTTGTTTAACCCACCAGTCTTTCGTTAACACTCAAATAATGCATAATGCTTTGTCTCCCTCTGGTGGATACACTTATTGGGGCGGCTGTGGCTCAGTTGGTAAAGCGGGTCAGTCCATTGACTGATGGTCGGCGGTTCGTGTCCCGGTTCTCTGTCCTCATGTCAAAGTGTCCTTGGGCAAGACACTAAATCCTGACTTAGGCCTTGGCAGAACCTTAGAAAAACCTGAATCAATGCTTTTATTTTGTCTTCAGTAAACAACGTATGTATGACAAAGTGCAGATTTTCCGGAAATCATATGGGATCTTTTTTAGTTAGTGTATTTATGTCATTAATTGACTGTTTACAGACTCATGGTGAGACACAGCTGGGTACCGTCCAAGTGGAATAATTAGATTAAAAGTACCTACATCTTAATATTATTCCAGTGAAGCGATCAAACTCCAGAGATATGCAAATACAGATGGTACCATGCCAATCCTTGTGAGAGAATAACTTAAAAAAAAAATAAATTAAAAAAATAACAAAAATATATATATATAGCTTATATCTGCCAATTATATTATCTTTTCTGTGTGGAGAGCCTTTCTCTGCTTAATGTCACCGATATGGATGGTACTACCTAAGTCACTGAAATTAATGTGTTTGGTTTCATGAAGTTCAATTTACAGACATGTTCAATGTGACAAAAAACTGAAACACAGTAATGTATCCCCTTTTCATGTAGAACAATGAACATGATCATGAAAATCAATAGTGTTTAGAACAATGTTAAAGAACTGAACTCAGTCAAATACAGTTGGGCTTTTTGAACATTAGAAGTTATCAGATTTTACATATTTTATAGTTACGTTATATGAACCACAGAGATATAAATGTATTTACTTTTCAGTTTTTTTTATATTTGTTTAAAATACATCAGACTGATATCCTGTTTAAAATTAAATTAAATTAAATTAAATTAAATTAGGTTCATATTGCAACCCCAGTCAAGATTTCCATTTTGGTCTTTTTGTTGTTCTGTAATAGGTTTTTCTTTATCTAATTATAGTCCTTAAAAACCTCATTTTAAAAGAGTCTAATTTATGCACAAAACTATAGTAATGCAAGTTATTTCCTTCATCTGTGGTGTAAAATCCAAATATTCCATAGTCCCAACACACAATACTAAGATATTTTTGTTTTTGTAAAGACACAGAACTTTGGGCTTGTGAGGTTTTACATATAATTATCAATAGTATATGTTTAAAGAAAATAGTGGGATATTTAAATGTACTACATTAATAAGAAACAATTAATAATACAATGTTTAATTAATTATCTCACTGTTCTATGAAAATAAACAAATATAAAGATAATTAGGAAATGATTTTTCTCTAAGTCAGAATCAGCATCTTGTGTGGGAATAAATGTGCCTCCTGGGTGTTGGACCTTCACAATTCTCCAAGAAAGTTGGAACTGGTCGTCTAAAATTTCTAAACGTAAGCAGACAAGCTTTGGTTTTTCAGGTCACCAGTCAGGCATATTGGCAATTAGTCTTAAACACTTGAAATAATCACAAAAATACTCCCAGGGGTACTGAGGTGATGACTTTGTGCGTGTACCTGTTCTCTGCTTGAATAAATGAATTACCGTTCCAGAAAGTAACCATGCTTCTGACCTGTCCCTTTTTATTTAAGTACATTTTTTGGACTCATCAAATAGCACAGCACATTTTATAATTTTTCATAAAGGATTTTATTTTATTTAATTAAGTTAAAGAGTAAATTAAATTTTCCTCTCAAATGTGCCATTTTGGAGGGGTGACACAATGGTCCAGTGGATAGCATTCATGACTCACAGCAAAAAGGTCCTGGGTTTGATACCAACACCAGTCAGTACTGTAGGACCTTTCTGTGTGGAGCTTTCATGTTGTCTGCATGTTGTCTCTCCAGGTACTCCAGCTTCCCACAATGTGGCAAGACATGCACTGATATGTTAAATGATTACTCTGAAATTACCCATAGGTGTGAATGTGAGAGTGATTGTTTTTCTCTATATTTCAGCCCTGCAATGACCTGGCACCTTGTCCACCTTCACCCTTAAGTGGCTGGAATAGGCTCTGTGTGACCTCAGTGAGGATAAAACAGGTTCAGAAAATGAATGGATGTGCAATTTTTGTGAATATTAATACTTATTTGACAAATTGAGCCTCCAACGAATTTCAAGAGACATAATGCCATCTATTGACATGCAGAAGTAAGCACAAGAAATCTAAACAATATTACAAAAAACACCCGTTATTAAGGCCAAACCAATATCAGAAATAAAACTGAATTGTAGGGGTAGGAACATTTCTGAGGCAAAAATAAATGTGAAACAACATTAACTTCTCAGTATGGATGTTTTATTTCATTCTCCTGAGAGCAGACTTCATTTCATATTCATGAGGGATAATCAGTAATCAGCAAATGTAGTCACTTGTTGAGAATAAACTCTTAACCCAAAGGAGTTTGGTCTAGAATGTAGATAGAGCTCAAATAAAAAAAGATGAGGAGAATTTAAAAGTGTATTTTCTAAAACACTGTCAGTGGTGAGTGTTTTTGTGTAGAAGCCTGTTACATGTGTGTAGCACTTTTAGCTATACATGATTATCAAATGGGATTGCCATATTTATAAATTGTATGGTAAACTATTAAAATATACTCTTCTGAACACCTGCCTATGTTTTTAAATGTGTATAAATGTATTTTATTCAAATATTAATAAGATAAACTGATATTTTTTTTGCAACAAATCTATTTTGACTCTGATTTTAATTAGTTCCCCCCACTACTTATTTAATTCCAGTATTGTTAGTACATTTTCTGTGAAAACTGTTTATGTGTAGATTTGATTTGATTTATTTGAACATTAAGAAAAGAAAAAGAATGAAAAAGAAAACATACAGTAAAAAACAATAGAAGCATGTTCTAAAGGATGTTCATATATATATATATATATATATATATATATATATATATATATATATATATATATATATATGCTGTGTAGAGAAGCCCCTGAAACAGTATGGACTGGAGATCCCAGGGTCAAGATGGGAGAACCCCCTAAAGGTGACAGAGAACAAACAGGCCAAGATCCTGTGGGACTTCCAGATCCAGACTGACAAGATGGTGATGGCCAATCAGCCTGACATAGTGGTGGTGGATAAACATGAGAAGACAGTGGTGGTGATAGATGTAGCAGTCCCCAGTGATAGCAACATCAGAAAGAAAGAACATGAGAAGCTTGAGAAATACCAAGGGCTGAAAGAGGAGTTAGAGAAAATGTGATCGGAGCACCAGGGGCAGTGACCCCCAAGCTGGGAGAATGGCTCCAGCAGATACCAGGAACAACATCAGAGATCTCTGTACAAAAGAGCGCATTGCTAGGAACAGCTAAGATCCTGCGCAGAACCCTCAGGCTCCCAGGCCTCTGGTAGAGGACCCGAGCCTGAAGGAGACACCGCCCACGTGGGGCGAGAGGAACTTTATATATATATATATATATATATATATATATATATATATATATATATATATATATATATATATATATATATATATATATATATATATATATATAAAATGAAAACTATAAATAGAATTAAATACAGAAATAATAACAAAAATCTGTAGCCCCATATATCAAGACAACTATACTGAATTTATATAAAATAAAAGGTTATTAAATAATCATTTCCATAATAATTTCCAAGACTGTACATACAGTACATGTCAGGTTTTTCTGTGTCTATATTGCATCTACACCACTGAAGCTTTGGTTTCTTTTTTCCATATAAGCAGATACTTCTTACCAGTGGATTAAGAATAACATTGGCTTCTACAATGTTGAACAACATGTGACCAGTGTTGTCTCATTTCCAAAACAGCTAAGGATGAAAATCAGTGTGACCTTCCTATAAAATGTACTTTATTAAAATGACTTGTAACGGTTTCAGCCAACGGTGGCCAAGAGTTGAATAATGTGTGTTCAGAAGAAGAGCCAATATTCATGTAAAAAGGCTGAAGGTTTTTATTGCCTACTTAATAAATGCACGACACTTGTTATAGCCACATGAATATGTAGAGTATCTCCATATCTTCATCTCTATGATTTATTATCATGCGCCTTTTGCTTTTGTAGCCTTACATTGTGTAACCTGAAAGTTTTCTTCAACAAAATCCTCTGAAATGAAAATCAGGCTTTGTTATTTTGATCTGTGTATGTCTTTAAATTCTCTGCCACACGCCAGACAAACATTTTGTGTCTTGCTCAGTGGTCATTTCTATAGTCAGACACTTCTAAGGAGCCGAGAATAAATGTGTTTTTCTATTCACCTCCTCGTTTACATTTTGTTATCATGATGAAATTACCTGTTTGTTGTCCAGCTCCTGCTCTTTGCCTGATTGTGTCACATTATTAAGGTCATGTTCGCAAATCCTCAATTTGCTGCCAAGAAAACAAGGTAAACAATATTTATCTCCTGTTCGGCCCATCAAGAGAGACAATCTCCACCTACCTGCCTTCAGCTGCAATATACATTTAAAGAACATCTGACTTCAAGTGACTGACTCATGAAGGGACAAAAGGGCTCCGAGCTCATGTGGTTAATATTGTTATACCTGTCATGTTTAATGCATGTTTAGATAACCCTTGAAGGGTTGCTCTTGGCTGTGTTTTCTGACATTTTAGAATTACCTGATGTTGAATGCAGTAATTACAACATACTTGATGACATCTTGCATCATTGCTGAGAATATGTATCTATATGGAGCGATTTTTCGGACAAAATTAAGGAAGGCCAAGGACAAAAAAACCCTGCAGGGGGTTGTTACAGTAAGTCAGCTCAAAATATTATTGGTTGGCCCCTGCCCTCTCTGGAGGACATTGCAAACGCTAGGGGGTTGAAGAGGGAAAGGAACATCCTGTCAGACATATCCCACCCTCGTCGATGCTTCTTCAACCTCCTACTGTCAGGGAGGAGGTACCGGGTTCTGAGGAGCTGAACTAAACAGCTGAGAGACACTTTTTACCCCTGGGTAATACGGCTTTTAAACATGTGAATTCGTGGCACTTTTATCACTTCATCACTTTTAGCTCTTTCTTAGAAAAAGCACTTTTAAGGTATATTTATTTTAACGTATATCAAGTCTTATTTATTACTTATTATTGTGTTTTTATCCTTATGGTTGATTGCATTGCGGGGGCAATGACAATTAAGTTTATTCTTATTCTTCTTATTCTTTCACAGGAAAGTAGTGCATGCATATTTGGGATATGAATGCATCTTTGGTTGTAGTTCAGCATAAAAACATATTTGCAAATTCTAAAATGAGTCCATTTGTACTTATAATGTGTTGTGTGATATTTGTCAGAATACAAATCAAAAAGGTACGACAAAAATTACATTTACGAAATGAAAAGTTCAGAGTACACTGTCTTCAGTATTAATATGAATTTCTCAGATGGAAGAAAGTGGTCAAAAATACATCATTGGTTACGTCATCACATAATCATGATATTCACTCTCTGCTTTCAATCATAAATGAAATACAGTTTTGTTTTTTTACTATGGATAGACTCCGTACTGTGCTACAAGTCAAAGATTTTCTAGTAGGCTACTTCTAGGACTGAAGTTGAAGAGTGATGCATTGAATTCGATCTATTTTCTGTGTGATACCTGTGACATGATGACGTAACTGATGACGTGTTTTAGACCACTTCCATCTTCCATCTAAGAAATGTATATTCGTCTTCGTACCTTTTCAATTTGTATTCTTACAAGTATCAATCACACAGCACATTATAAGTACAAATTGATTCATTTTAGAGTTTGCAAATATTTATTTTATGCTCAACTCCAACCAAAGATGCATGCATATCCCAAATATGCATGGATTACTTTCCTGTGAATATGCTTAAATTTGTCCCAAAATCACTCCATATATTTAGATCATGTTTTAGTTTCATTAAGATTCTTACTAAGAGATCTATGGCTTGTGCAAAAACATCCAATGGACTCACATGGGACTTGTTTATTGGACAAAAACTTAGTGACCTGACATTCAAGCTAGCTACTAGATATTTTGGCAGTAAGAGGGATCAGAACAAGCTTTGCATTTTGAAGTCACATCTTGTAATTGGTTTAGATTATTCTCTCTGTGACTTTTGTCAAACATTACTGTGGTTTATATAAAGAACGTGCAGAAGCTGCATCTGGGCTTTTACTTTGTGGTTTCCTGGTATTGAATTTGTCATCTGTGAGAAAAATAAGAAAACTGCTGCGGTTTCAACATATTTGATGCTTGTATGCACCACTGTGTTATTCACACTCAGACCTGCTTATCAAGTCCACAACAGTCCCACCAAAACACACTCACAAATTAACAAAATATTACATCAATTCCACTTAAAATGCTCCACCACACATAACCTAATTGCATTTATTGCATCCAAAACAGGTGCAATACATATGTTTATCTCCTCTCATTACAACACCCTCAGAGGGGCTGAAAGAGATACTGACATGTTGACACGTTGCTTTGCATATAAGCACTGAGAGCTTTCTACGCAAGCTCTCCCCACTGGAAACCAGACCATTTCCTCTGACATCTACACATGGGCAATATCCTCAGCATAAATGGGCCAAATTTCCCTGACAGCAGGAGGTCTAGCAGAAACCTTCAGTGGTCACTGGCATTAATCTGATGTGACAATCATTACTGACATGTCTGTCAGATTGAGTAGTAGGTAATGGTAAGTAAAGGCCAAAGCTGTGGTGGCTCACATCAGAGGGGGGAGGAGCAGTGATGGCTGACTATATGGAATTGTGGGAAACAGCACCAGCCCCTCTAGAGCCAGAGGGGACAAACACACACAGCTGTTCCTGCCTGGATGTTGATGCAAGCGTCCAAAGTCTGGGAAGCTTTCCCATGAGTCTTTGCTTTCTCTCAGCATCGTCTGTGGTGCTGGATTTTGTCTTGTGATCTTCAGTGCTTAAACATAAAGGGACAGCCAACCAAGAAAGGCATGCGATCAACACATACCAATATAGAAATGTTTATTGTTCACAGCAGCCTACAAGAGGACATGCACTTTTGTTCAGTTTAGGTTGTACTTTAAAGTGTTTTCTATTTTTAAACAGGTGGCTCCTGCTGCTGTTGGAGGTATTGGCACAACGCCATGAGGTTCAGGCTTCCTGTCTTGTATTCAAACTCAAGAGACATGGAGGAAAAGCAAAAATGTCTTTCACAGATTTTTAAAAATAATTGTGCTTGGGATTTTGAGAGCTTTAAAACAAATAATGACTATGACTACACAAGTTCTTTGTGAACATAATAAATATTGGCTTGTGGAAAAGGAGATGTGTGATATTGTGACACCAGCTCACAGCCAGAAAAAAAAAAAAAACAAAAGCTGAAACCACTCATTGTTTTTTTTTTTTTTTTTAACACAACACTGTGACTGTGAGGCTCAGTTACACTGCTCATCTGCCTCACATTGTCTATTCAACGTGACAACAATGGGAAATGAAATCAAAAAATCGCACACTTCCTGATTTTGTGAAGTGCCTAGATCCATTTTAACACCGCTGGGACCCTCACATTAGCTTTGTGTTTTCAGTTATCTGTCTCTGTGCGTCCTAAGTGATGCGTCACATGGATAGGTGCGGTTTGCGCCGCGTACACCTCCTCATACAGCCCATATTTGTCTAGAGAGCGCACTGAGACACATCCACTTGTGTTGCAGCTATACACTCAAATGCTGTTGTCAGTTCAGAAGTTATCTTCCCACCCAGTGAGGACCATGCATCTTTGCTTAACAGATCATCAAATGGATCTTTCTTAAACTGCAAGTCAAAACCTTGTTGAGCTGTTGGCAGCATCGATCTAGTGCAGCTGAAACAGATTAGATGTGACTCCGCTGGACAAGACCCGAACGCTGGCCACAAATATCCAAATATGCGCGTAATTGGAGCGCACTGGCGAGGCGCCCCTTGCATCCACACAGGGATATCGCGGTCGTGATGTTCAATACTTCGGGAATTGAGTTCACTTTTAACAAAAAAGAGGAAATTTCCGAAGTTATCAATGGCACTCTGCAGCTTTTATACAACGGCCTCGTCACCAGTAGTCCCACAGTCATGTGGAATGAGTCGTGCGGGGAGCAGCTGTTGGATTTCGGGCGTCCGGAGAAGATCATAATCGGGGTGATGTTGGCGATCATCACGGCGGTCACAGTGATGGGGAACACACTGGTAGTGATCGCAGTGTGCGTGGTGAAGAAACTAAGGCAACCTTCAAACTACCTTCTGGTGTCCTTAGCAGTAGCGGACCTGTCCGTTGCCATAGTTGTGATGCCGTTTGTTATAGTGACAGACCTCACTGGAGGAAAGTGGCTTTTTGGAGAAGTGTTCTGCAATATCTTCATCAGCATGGATGTAATGTGCTGCACTGCCTCTATCATGACCCTGTGTGTGATCAGCGTCGATAGGTAAGTTAGCATCTGTTCAAAATGCTGCCTTTTTTTTTTTTTTTGAATGGCACCAAAATTACGCATATACTGTGCGCACTGGCGTCAAAACCCAATGAGGTGCTTTTAATAGATTCTCCAAGTTTCTGTATGTACACTGACGACAATTGCTGTTGAAAAGTGAGGAAAACGATAAACTGGATGTGAAACACGCAGTGAGACGCGCATAAAATAACTGTGCGTTTTTGCGCGAAATAATGGCAGAGCTTGTCAGATGCGAGGTGATGCCAGATCACACATTTCTCATGGTTGACGTCACTGGCGCGAAAAAAAAATTAATTCTCAGACTGGAATTAATTTATAGGATGCTTAATTAATTTGCTTGACCGGACCATGGACAGTGTTCTTGTAATTGTGTATTTGGATCAGCGCCCATTGACCTTAGAACTGCTTTGACTTTGATAGGCTACGTGAGTCATATCGTACTGTACACAATCACGCCTGTTCAATATTGTGTACATTTATGGTCTTTTAAACTAATTAGAGACCAATCTGCTGCCGGGTATTTCATAACATCTTTTTCCTTATGTGTTAAAAGTTCACATCTGAGATTTCCCAAACTGATTTGCATTAAGATTGTTCCCAAAATTACAACATTATACATTAATGTGAGTTTCCAAATACCCATTAGTGTAGTGCTTTACATTTGACATCCAAAAGAAGAAAGTTAATCCTTCCTCAACCCATTAAGATTCACTCTGCATCTCAGATAACTTTAACTCTTTGGACTTGATACTCATAATGATTGAGCTAACAGGAGACCCCCCCCCCCCCCACAATCAAATGTCAAATAATGACTCTCACTGTTTGTTTCAGTTGCAACAGAAACAAAAACATATTCTCATATTGATCTGATTATTTCCTCTCTCTTGCCTCGGTTTATTATACCTTGCTCCCTGCGACTTAAATCTGCCTGATGAGTTAATGATATTAAGAGTGCAATTCGATAGCAGACATCAAGCTCAAATCCAATCTTAATGCTCCAGGCAACTGTGGTGGGACAGACAGTTCCACTAATAGATGAAAGTTTTGGAACAACTGGATATAGAGGTTAAAACTCACTTTTACGGCTTGGTCAGAGGTCACATATCACAGTAAGAAATAGATTGATAGTGTTGATTTGTAGTACAGATGGTCACTTATTTCCTCAGTAATTATATCGAAACATTCAATAAGATGTAATTAATAATATACCTCAGTGAAATATTTTGATCATGCAGCTTTAAATTATAGTGAAATCATTATCTAAATATAATGAGAGCAACCTCATCAGTAAATTATGCCTCATTTTATTATCTACGGGAAGATAAGTGAGAGTGTGTGAGAGTGGTAAACTGTCGCTGTCAGGTTGCATGGTCTGTAATTATGTGCCTTAACACTTATAATTAGAAAAGACAAATGGGCCCAGTTGTGAGTGAGCAGCCATAAGGATACCATAAGATTAAAGCATAGACACCGATCAAATCAAAGTTCATGAGCTATTTTGCTATTGTATTATGGCTGTTTTCAAACCATTCTATAAACTCTTATAAAGACAAAAACGGGATAATTTTAATAAAAAAATACAGAATGTGTTTGTCATCATGATAATTCATCATTAATTACTAGTTATACACACAATTAGCCGTAATTAGTCACTCACCGGTTGTGAGATTTTCAAAGACATATGTTGTGGATTGAAGCAGTTTGCCTTCAGTGAAAAAAGGAGTGCTACACAAATTGAACAGGTGTATATACTCCCCAAAGATCTGGCACTTTACTGGAGAGTGAAACTGATGGCTTCTCAGAGTGCATTTCGCACTAGAATGGAGGTGTTGGGTTATATATTTCATTATTGAAAATGTGGTGCAATAAAAGTGTCCCTGGTGTCCAGTATGAGGTCAGTGAAGCCATAATCCCACTACACAGGCTTTTATAAAAACTCATAGTGGCTGCTGCTACATTTATTGTCCAGCACATTTCAGCTCACTGCGTAAATACTGCACCTTTAAGTAAACATGTTCATCAAAATGCTCACGTCATTTCATGACATGAGCTTGAATACATTAGATATTAGACGAGACAGGTCCTGTCATCTGAATTTCAGTCAATATTTCATTCAGTGCATATTCATAAATGGATTTACAGTCAGCCAATTTGTCACATCTGAGACATTAAGGAAGGGATGCTCTGGTAATCCACTATCAATCAAATGTTTCAGTCTTAATGCAATATGGCTTAATTTTTTGCACACAGTCACAATGTGGTTTAACTAATACTTAATAGATTAAACGGATTTGTTTACAGAGTCTACATACCCTGTTAAAAATAGACGCAGACAGAAAGAAAAGATTTATTTCAGGACAGAGATTGAAGATTTCTATGTAAAGGAAGTTGAATAATTTTTTTCCTTCTTTCCCAACTCATTCATCACATTAGGTAATTTGTAGAAGCACAGTACATGTAATTTTAGTTTACTACATTTGTGATAACCCAGATATTCCTAAATTATATGTCATGGTTAGATATGGCCTTAATTGGTTGTGTCTGCTACTGGGTGTCTTCTACTCTACAGGTCTGTTCTTGTTTGTTTTTTTATATAATCTGGACTATGGGAACAAGGAAAAAAATTGTGTTAAAATTACACTTTTGTACCATTTCATTGTAAAACTGGTAAAGCCCTTGTTTTGTTTTTTTAAAGTTGGCTAAGAAATTGTTCATCCAAAAACTAAGCTGATGAAAGTGTATAATTAACTGTGACAAATCAAAGTATTTCATCATATAAATGTAGAGAACTTGTAAAAATATTATTATAATTGTCTCATGTTAGCCTCAAATACCAAAGTTATGTTAATATCTCAGGAAAAATGTTGTCAATCAATATAATTATTTAGCATATATATATATATATATATATATATATATATATATATATATATATATATATATATATATATATATATATATATATATATATATATATATATATATATATATATATATATATATATATATATATTCATTTTTAACAGGTTCTCACATTAAAATTTGAAATGCCACGTATTTCTTATAGACAAAAGTCTATTTGTATTCATATCAATGTTTTTCCTAAGTTTGTGTAAGACTTATGCACACGGATGGGGGGTTTGGGGGATTTGTTTCAAAAGTAATATAAATTCACACAATTTTGGACTATTATCATTATCATACCTGATTAAAAAGCCAAAGCAGACACAAGAATACAAAATCTGCCAAAAAAACATCCACTAGGGATGAACTGCAATTAAAACTTTAGGAGTTTTTTTTGTTGCAACTTTCAGAAACTTGTCAGAATATGTTTTAGTAACTTGTTTTGTTCACTTATCAGAGGTAAATAGTTATGTGAAAGAAAAGAAAAGAAAAGAAAAGAAAAGAAAAGAAAAGAAAAGAAAAGAAAAGAAAAGAAAAGAAAAGAAAAGAAAAGAAAAGAAAAGAAAAGAAAAGAAAAGAAAAGAAAAGAAAAGAAAAGAAAAGAAAGTCCAAATCATCATCATCAAGATATTTTGGAACTGCATTGCTGTTTTATGTAAGTTATTTCTTCAAACTGACAGAACTCCATCTAAGTAACATTTTTGGCCAAATCTGTCCTGCCAAAAGTTTCAGTCTGGGCCCTGGGATGAATGTGAGATGTAAAAATTTTGCTGAACATATGAATCACTTTAGGTCAGGTTCCACATACAGACCAATTTTATCTCAATTGGGTTGGATCAGTACAATTCTATCACAATAACCTACTGACAACTCTGAAATGTTCTCTTTGTAAATGAAATAGTTTCATGCCATTTTACTGTATTTACATTAAACCACATTTCACAAAAACACTGTGATCTGTAAGTTATAATTTACATATTATAAATGATAAACTGAAACCTAATAATTTTGTTAAAATTGCATTTAGTTTTGTTAAGAAATTTCAGTTTGTTCTTGTTATTCACATTGTTTTAAAGGTTAGTTGGCAGAATTTATTTATTTTTGCTAAAAACATACAAGAAAGTTTGGGGTTGATATTATTTATATATTATTATGTTACAACTGGTCTGGCCCACTTCACATGAAATTTGTCTTAATGTGGCCCCTGAACTAAAATTACTCTGACACCCCTGGTTTAAAGTGACAAGAGAAGTGTAGACATTTATCTGCAGCACACAGTATTGGAATACGATGTAATACATAAAGCCAGTGTACAGACAATGCAGACAATCTACCTCATAAAGACACAATTTAATAGTTTTGATATTATCCTTTTTTGTGTGATATTACACAGAAGTGATCTCGTGTCCGCACTTGAGCCTTATAGCATTTTGAAAACCCTTCCAACATTATTATTCTCTTAATTCCAGTGAATTTGTCGATTTAATGAAAAGGTTGACCAACCCTGTAGCCCAGGTCAAATCATATTAAGTGTAGAAGACACTTGAGTGATATTGATTTTATGCTGTAAGGGTACATATATAGCTATGAAAGCATACACTTATGAATGAGTACACATTTATCACCTCCAGCATCCTTAAGTGGAGTGTCAGCACTGCAAATTGAATCTAACACAGCAAAGCAGTGACCCAGTAAGAGCAAAAATGTTCAGTCTTGACGTTATGAACTGGATGAAAAAGAAGTCAGATACTCCAAAGGAATACAGCACTGCACTTTTCTATGAGATCTGAGTATGCAAAAGCTTAACCACATTCATGCCTACTTCCCTAAAAAGTTAGTATCTCTTTTGGTTGGAGTCAGTTTTTACCATCACTGAGAGTAATATGTTGTACACTCAATTATTCAACAGTCAAATATGAATGATTTATTCACAACAGTGGATAGAGAGGGCAGTCCTTTCTCTAGTTCCGCAGACAGTCTAAGAAAAGATGACACTAAAGGAAAGGGGTTGTTATCGTAAAGACAGACACAAGCCTTACTTAACTTGTTAAAGATGGATGGGATGTATAGGTGACTGTGAGCGTCATCATGAAAATTATTACTCAGCTACAGGAAAGTGGACTTCTCCATCAAGGGTTGGACTAAAGAGAAACCTGTGTAGGTGTGATCACACCCTTCTGGAGGGCATTTGTGGGAAGAAATCATGGTAGCTATGGGGCCTTTAGATGCCATCAAGATTAAGCACAGCCGTCACATCCTGTCATACTTACTGATGTGTCAATGATGAGCTGAGTTCACACACAACTCTAACATCGATTTGACCTCTACATCTGATAATATTTTGTGAGGCTGCTGCGTAAGTTCGTCCCAGGAGAGACAGCTTTGGCTTAGTGCAGCTGGGAAACATCCACCCGCAGCACCAGGCACAGATGACTTGACCGAGCTGACACATCCTCAGGTAATGTGATGTGACGCCTTGGCTCTCGTCTCTCAGGCATTATTCACTTCCCGCTTGTCAGCCACCTTGCCGAAGTGGCTTGGCAATTGTGAAATGTCGGGGATTGGACATGTACTGCTGGGGCAACGAGATTAGATCAAAGTCAGTTCATGCTTGTAAAAGAATTTCAAATCATGACAGAGAACGTGTGTCGGTAATAAATAGGATGTTACCACTGAATTCTTGAATGGTACTGTCACAATCAGTTTACATACGGTGGCACATCTAAGGGATTTTAGAGCCACATGAGATCATTTTACAATCCACTGGAGGTATTTGATATTAAAAAGACAAACCGAAGAGTAAACTATATTTAAATTTAAAACCTATCACTGTTTATGTCAACAAGTTGTTCTTCTTGTACAAAACCGCTGTCAATGAAACATTTTCAGAACACCATAAAAAAAAAAAAAAAAAATAAAAAAAAAAATGCCGGAAAGAGGCACTTGGGAAGTTAATCATTAATAAGTCCTGTTTGTACTATCAACCACAGCTCTGTTTCCATCCTGTTTGTCTGTCTGTTTGGCTTTCATTACAGAAGGACATGAAGTGAGACAAATCATGTGATCAGGATGGTGTCTCTGAGGTTAAGATGACTGTCAGCTGAAAATGAAAAATGAAAAAAAGATTGACATGGAGGAAAACACACCGATGATGACAGCCCACTGTTTGCCTCTTGACTCTTACCAGACTATTGTCACAGAGGCCACAATCATTGCGCACCTGAAGTGTCTTGGGATTTGGAGTCATTTTATAGCTGGTGTTGTTTGATAGGTTTGGCTCATGAGAAAAACACACATATATTTAGCTATGGTTTATTTTCAGAAATATAGTTGACACAGCAGGTCCAGCAGGGGTCTAGTATGGTGGGCTGTTGTCATGCCATATGGAACCTCCTATATGTATATAATGTACCATTCATATGCACTGAAATGCAATCTATTTCTGTCAGTGATATGCTGATGCAGTCTTTCATAGCAATTTAGCAGCACTGAGCAAAAATGTTATAATTATTTCTAGTGCAATTCATTAGTTTGAGACTGTATTGATTTCTTGTCT
Source organism: Siphamia tubifer (assembly GCA_020466265.1). Taxonomy (NCBI): domain Eukaryota; kingdom Metazoa; phylum Chordata; class Actinopteri; order Kurtiformes; family Apogonidae; genus Siphamia; species Siphamia tubifer. Next base: position 26,992,019 of record CM035791.1, on the reverse strand, counting down.
GTATTTTTCAAGTTGTTGAAAACGTACTCTGTGATGACAAGTTTTAGGACAATCCTTAGTATTTTCAGACAGGTATGGGGGTTAAATATGTGTTTGATAGATACTGTTATTTAGGCTGTCAATCAGAATATGTTGAACATGGGTGCAGTTCTACTCCTTTGCTCCTCGTCTGGACATACAAACTTAGAAAAGTAGCTTCACTTTTCCATAACAGCAGGAAAAAAAATCGTGCCATCTATACCAACAGTAGGGTCCATAGGTATTTGGACTACATCACCGTGGTAGATTGAAAATGAAGCAAGCAAAGTGCTACTGAATCATTTTCAACAAAGTCCCTCAATTTTTATAGGCTATAAATAAAGTGACAAATTAAAGTCAATATAGATATGAAGGTTGTTTTTTATGCTTGAATGAAAATCCATTGCAGTCAATGACTATATGAATATAGACTTGACTGTATGTTTAATTTTTTTTAGATTTGGTCAAAGAGCTCAGAGCTGAATATGAGAGTTTTTTTTTTTTTTGCTCTTGATTTCAGCTCTTACAGTTTTAAAACCTTCGTATTCTTCATTCTTCTACATTTACTTCTTGCTGTGGTTGTGGATTCATAGTAAATCAACACTGTGACAGGAGGATTTCACTGCTCATCACTGCTTTCAGACAGATAGGGGGGTCAAATATGTGATTGACCCTGTTAATTACCAAACACACTTTAGATTCCTGCAGATATCAACTCTGCTGCTCTACTCTGTAGCTCGACACAGAAGCTTGGAAAGTTCTCTTGTTTTATAGAGAGGAGAAAGATACGCAATAAGCTGTATGTTTAAAAAAAAAAAAAGCAGGGTGTTCTTCTATCCTAAGTTTTCTTCTGCAACTGTAATGCATGTAAATCTCAGAAAAAAATCTTGAAAGAAATGGCATTTTTTACAAATTATTTTTAATATCTGAAGTAACAGATTATGAAAATGTCATAAAATAATAAAATCAAGTTAAAGTTCTCTGCAATTCTCAATCTCTACAATTTGCAAATGCAGTCTACATTGGTTGAATCTGCGGCAATACTACTGACTAAACCTTAATGGTTAACACATTTGGATTGTAACACTACATTGGTGGTAAGAAATGTTGCAACATTAAGGAAATTAAAATGAAAAACAAAAACGGCAGTTGAAGCTCACTTGACAAAAGGGTGAATTTTTAGGGTTTAACCCATTATGACCCAGAGCTACTTTTGTGGTCATTTCCAATCATATTTTTTTGTCACTTTAACATTTCTGAAGTGTTTTATTTTATTATATTGTTCTGTATTTTGCTGTTTTCCTTTGTGAAAGTCATCACGTTCCTGTGTCAAATAAATCTGATCATACAAATGTTCACAAAAGCTCAAATTAAAGTTGAAGGTTATTAATATAAAACACAGAAAAAAAAAACAAAGCGCAAAATGTTCACCAAACATCAGTAACAGAACATAAAAACAAGTCTGTCCATCTCCTGTTATTGATCGAACGTCATGTGTTTTACTTGTAAATCATTGTTTCCACATTCAATTTGAAGGGTCATATCTGATAACCGTGAATGGTAACAAACTGTTTTATACCAGTTATTTATATTATTATTATTAACCGTTGTTTGTTATAGTGGGAAAATGTACATTAATAAACATTTTATAGAAAAGGAAAATGTAAATGCACCCATTTTTAGCCAAAAAGCAAATTTCCAATGATAGTCCCTCTGCCAGAAGGATCCTGGCAATAAATGAAAACATAACAATAAAGACATAAAACATACAATTCAGTATATAAAACATGACATAAAACATAAAAAAATTATTATATGAAACTTGAAGTGTGAACATCACTAGTGCTGACAGATTTGATTGTGTAGCAGCCGTTTTAAATGTATTCATAGGATTAATGGATCAACAGGTATTCAACATTTTAGACCAGTGCATGCCTTTGGTCACCAGTAGATGTTTGAGTCTTTAGAGGTAAATATATATAAGAAGTCAGAGACACTTAACCTGGTGATAATACAGATTCATAAATTCTGCTGCTCATTTCTTTAAGAGTACAGACTTTTAACATGGATGATTATGGATTAGTAAGTAATCACCCAAGAGGGATCTAAGTTATATTTTGCTATTCCCATCTTATTTACCCCACAATCTCCAGGGATATAATGAAGAAAAGGGCAAAGAGCTGAGTGACTTTTGCATGGCATAAATCATGCTTTGTGTTTGGCATAACAAAAGTAGACTCCATTATTCATCAAGATTGAACAAAGGGCCAACCAACATTTACCAAGCAGTGAGATAATGTGTTTCCTGTTGATGGAGACTGCATACACACACACACACACACACACACACACACACACACACACACACACACACACACACACACACACACACACACACACACACACACACACACACACACACACACACTGCTGTGGATTGCATATAATATGTGTTAAACATTAACACATTGCTGCTTTTGCACAATTACTATGCAACTCCTGTTTTGGCATTCTGTTCATCTGTGCACATGAACTGAAACTTTAAGCGGTCCATTATGCAGGTCAGTATGAAGTTAACTTCCTTAAACTAGTTTGCTGTAATTGTGTGTATTTTTATTTAGACGGAACAGAAACCATAAGTATCTGCATTTGGATAAATTCTGTGAAGCTTCCAAATCTATCTGCTTCTAAATACAATCCGTTTAGACACGCAGGCATTAAATAATTGCTTCATGTTTGTCCTCATTGTTCACAAATATTCTCTAAGGTGATTCATTTTGATTTTCACTTAATTCTTAAAGTCATTATCCTAGATTTGCATTGCAAAATGAAAATGATTATGAAATGAATTTTGATGTAATAAAGAGGGTGAAATGTTGCTTCTCACTCAGGTCAGGTAGTTGCTGAGAAAGTTTTTTTTTTTTTTTTTTTTAACCATTGGCACTTTGTGTAGTTTATATTCTAACTGTGAAATAGCAAACTGACTTACGGTGCCCTTATCACTGCTAAACTGCCCTTGAGCAATACTCTGAAGCCTAGAAGTGACCACTAACTGGGTCACTGAACTGCAGGCCACTTCTTACTCTCATATACCAGGCACAATATGGTACACCATGAGATGATGTAGAAACAAAGTACATCTAATACGGCAGGAAAACGCAATGTGAGTGACTGAGCCCCCCCCCCCCCCCCAAAAAAAAAAAAAAAAACATCACTTGAGTACTTATTTTACATGTATTATTATTACCCCACCCACCCAAAAGGGAAGTTAAGGGTATTGTTTTTGGGTTTTTTTAATCTGTCGTTTTGGTTCATGGTTCAAGGTATCTTTATTATTCCTGAAGGACAGTTTGTTCTGCAGCCAGCAGTACAGTACATTCACACTTGGACACAGCAACACAAAGACAAATACCAGTATAATAAATACAATACATTTATTCTGTATATACTGTTAAATACTGTTTATAAACCTGTACATAAGGTCACTATATTCAACCTTTGCACATAACCACATTGGCACTCTATGTTATGTTATTTTATGCTTTATGTTATTTATGTTGTGTTGTTTATGTTATGTAAATTATGTCTTGTTATGTCTAGTCTATGTTTTCTCTTCTTATTGGTACGTGAGGGCACCACTTGTAACTGGAAGGAAATTCCTGTACGTGTACACATACATGGTAATAAAGCTGATTCTGATTCTGATAAATGTAATAAATAACACCACATTAAAAGGTGTCATCAACCAGCTGGAAAGCAGTTAGAATAAAAGAGTTTTTGAACCTACTAGTTCTGCACAAGTGTTGGCTTTAGCACTGATATGAAGGAAACGGTCTGAATTCACCAGACAGTGGGTGACTTAAATCAGAAATGTTCCTCCTTGTCTTTTTGTTTGTTAGCAACTTTACACAAAAAACTGCTGGACCAGTTCCCATGATATTTTTAGGAAAGGTGCAAGGTGTTTCAGAGTAGATCCCATTACATTATATACTATAGCACTAACATGAGGGGAGCAGTCTGAAGTCACCAGACAATGGGTGACTTAAGGATTCAAGGAAGGTTTATTGTCAGACAGTCACACAAAAATGTAAAATTAGATACAAAGGACCTGTATTAGCCATAGCAATAAAAAACTATTAAATAAATGAATGTTAAAATCTACTCAATTCTGAGGCTAATAATTAAAGGTGAAATAAAATATACCCTGAAATTGTAAAATATACATCTAAAATCCACAGATAATAAGGCTTTTACAATTTCAACAGCCTCACAGCTACTGGAAAGAAGCTGTTTGGCAGTCTGATGGTCCTGCTCTGGATGCTCCTCATCATTCTCCTTGAGGGCAGAGGGATAAAAAGTGCATTTGCAGGGTGGGTGGGGTCTTTCATAATAGAGTTGGCTCTTTTCGGCATTTGGTGGTGGGGAGGAAATGATACCTCTTGCCTTTTTCATGGACCTGCAGTTATACAGAGCAAGAAGATCATTAAGAAGAATGTCACGTCTTAGTCAGTCGTTGTTAGACAGATCTAAAGCTATACAGCACAGGTGTCAAACTCCGGTCCTCGAGGGCTGGTGTCCTGCATGTTTTAAATATTTCCCTCTTCCACGTGATTCAGTTTAACCCTTTAACTCCTGAGACTTGAGCAGTGAGCAAAATAAGCCACAGAATGAACAAAAATGGCCAAAGTCATCAATAAAATGAACAAAAAATATATAACAAACTAATAAAATAATTAGTAACACGAACAGAGTAAGACACAAATGGAACAAAATTAAAGAAAAAAAATTATCAAATAAAAAACAAAATGTAGAAAAAGAAACAAAATGAGCAAAAACTAATACATATTTCTAAAATTATAACTAATATGGAAACATTTGCAAAACAAAATACTCCAAAAATAGAACTAGAAATTTGGTCACAGCACTTTTAATTAGTTGCTTTTTGACACTTGTTCCATGAACAAAAACACAGTTTAAAAAAAACAAAACAAAAACAAGGAACATTTTTCTGAATATTTAAACTAAACCATTCATTCAGAACACACCAGCACTGACATTTAGGAGTTAATACTCAGCTCCTCATCATTTCTGCAGAAGACTGATAATGATGTAATGTCTTCCAGGTGTGTTGATATCTAAAACATGCAGGACACTGGCCCCCCAGGACTGCAGTTTGACACCCCTGCTCTAAAAGAAAAGACAACACCAAGTACAAAAGAGAGAGATTTGTGGTGAAGAAGGAATAACAGAACAAAGTACAATATCCAAATAATTAAAATAAAATAAATAAAAAAAAAAAGATTAGTAAAAGAAGAAAAACCAAAAGCAAAATGAGGATAAAATAAATAAATGTGACATATAACCAATGCCACATTTCTATATAAACACACTGTACTAGTTCCAGTTTATCACATCAGTAATACAGTCTTATTGAGGACAAAGCAGAAACGACCTCCAAAGCTTGTTATTATATTGTCCTTATTTCCTCTCAGAGTGAATTTGAGCTTCTCCAATTTCATGTGAAACATAATATCCCTGATCCAAATGACATGGAATGGGGCTTTAGAGCTCTTCCAATTTAACAGTATTTGGCAGTGGGCGAGTAAAGTAATAGATTCACACATCTTACACTAGGATTCTGAAAGGTAAATGCAGAGAATGTTTTGAAGTAAATCTAGTACCAAGGAGTCCAAATCTCCTCTCTGAATAAAATCCATTCTGACATTAAGTTTTACATTTTTATCCAATACCACATCTTAAAATCTATAGTGGACTAGCACGCATTGCTCATTTTTTTCTTCTGTTATTTTAGATGTATTTTACTTGTAGAGTTATCACATTTTTCTTACATTTGTTTAGAAATAATACAGTTATGCAATGATCTGTTAGAGGGATCAGGCTAACATGGAAGCTGTCATTTCAGCCAGAGAATGGCCGGTAACATTAGTTAATGAAGCTTTTCACAGTGCTCTTGGTGCTATGAAAGCGGACAGAAAATCTTTTCAAGCTGATGATACAAATGAACTATTTAAACATTGATATGGAGAATCCTACTTATCCTTGAGGTCCATTTGGAAATCTCTGTTCTTGTAAGGCATACATCTGAGAAGTATCAGTATGCATACTGTAGCGTGTGCGTCTGTTCACAACGTTTATAACGTTTTGATAATATTTGAACAGAGGACTTAATCAAGGTTTATTATCATATGTATTTCTATCTTACGTTATATATGTTTGTTGTAAATAGCATTTATTGTATATCATATATACATATTTACACACACACACACACACATATATATATATGAAAGCAGAAATCTGTCACGTATTAGGATATTTGTACATATGCTGAGAATCAGTAGAATATGGTGAGTTTTTGGGACAGTGGCCTGTTTGGTCAGTTTACCTGCTAAATGGTAGAAACACAGACACCCACATGGGCCATCTGGTTGGATCACAGAATTTAATAACACTGCAGAACCATATGTTGAGTAGGCATTGTACATTAATTCAGAATAGAATGGTTTAAAAATAACATTAGTATTGTACGTGCTCAGAGCAATTTGCCAGTGTTTGGATGGTTTATGTGGGTGTTTGTGTCTGTGTCTGAGGATACAACTTTAGTGTGCAAGGTTTTGTGAAAAATGTTCAGAGTCTCTCTAGAAGAACTAGAGTGTGATGCTCCTAACTTTTAACCAGAACTGCTAAAACCTTTCTCTGACTTACTTGATGTATGATGCTATTTAATTTTGCAGGCTCACATAAGTGATTTTGTAATTTTAATGATCATTTGTCTGCAGATATGTACTCCAGAGTAAACCACACACACAGTACTTAATCATCTACTTTGCACTTATTATGAACAATGAACTGCATTATAGTATACAGTCTAATGTTTCCTACTCATTACTATGTACACTGCTATAGCAACTCTGACCTTTATTTTGCCGGATCAGTTTTATCAGTATTATTGTATTGTTGTCACAGCTGTGTTTGCTCACCCATAATGGTATTTTGTCGGTCCGTCTTTGAAACAAGTATGTGTGTGTGGACATGCATCCTGGAAGTGATACTGTCCCTTAAAAGTGCTGTGTCAGTACATAGTGGTTGAATAACTTTTCTCTGCTCATGGGTAAGATAAGCGGTGGTAAAACAGCTCTTGTAATGAATATTCCTGCCATCAGTCAGAGTTTGTCTGGTTTGTACACAGTGTACTCAGACACGGATGCAGAATCCACCTCCATATCTGATGTTCAGATGTATGTCATCTGGTGCAAAATCAAATTACAGTCAATTTAATGCATTCTCCTGGAAAAAAAACATTAATCTTAGCCTTGCTGATGTAAGCAGGAGGGGGGAGCTAGAGCATTGGTTTTATCATAGCTGAACATTTTGTATTCTATGTATGTGTTGCATTTAGAATAATACTGACAGGTTGATTGATTTATAGGTAGCTTACTCTCCATTCTCCATCTGGCTAAGTGGAAGGGTTGTACAATTTGATATCATCCAGAAAATCACAAAAACGTTGTCTCTAAATTTCTGTCTGCAGTTGCTGTTACATACATTTCCATGTAATACTACCTAGATATAATTATTGTCGCAACATTGGTTCTTTATCTGGACAGTGATTGATTCTTACCAAACCAATACCCAACTATTACCATTTCTTCTGGAATGAAGGACAGAATATTTGTAGTCTGTGGTCTGAAATAAACCAAATTAAGTTGTGATTTCACAGCCAGAGAGTGACATATAAGCAGCTGAGAGCAACTGTCAGAGCACATATGTATGATATAGTCATATGACACAAATAGAGTGGAAAAACATAAGAATGTTTTATATCTGAGCTGAATTTATTGGTTTTTCATATTCCCTGGATTATTGTAGAAACTTGAAGCACTTTTATTGTTGTTTCTATTTACATTGATACATATAAGACTTCATTGCCTTGTAACCTGATCTCTACTATCAACGGAATTGAAGGTTTTGATATTAATATAAAGACCTGTATTGTGTTCTTATTAAGGGTGGCTTGGATATATTGGACCTACAGTATGTCTCTCAAGATAACTGTCGGGTATGATGTTTTATGTATAACAGAAAATGTCATACATTTTAATGCAAAAAATATAACAATACGTTACAATTGGGACTAGGTCTTATTTGCACCAGGCCATAAGTTATGCAGTTTCCCTTGGTAAACATTTATTTATTTTTTATTAAACATTGAACCAAATATGTTGATTATATTCATTCTTTACAACCATATTTTGTGGAAGTCTGAATTGTAACTTTACCTTATTGTTATTGTTTTTACAATGATACTAGTTTTTAAAATATTTTTAATCCCTTGTGATTTAATTCATTTTGTCAATTTATACATGTTTTTACTTCCAGTATGTATATAATTCCAATAAATTCTAATAATATGTGGGTGGCAGTGGGTGCAAAACTGCTCTTGTTATTATACTGTACATGTTGTATGTTCTGTGATGTAATCTGCTGTTCCAAAATAAATAATAACAATAATAATAATAATAATAATAATAATAATACTTTTAAACAATAAATAAAAAATTTAATAATAATAAATAATAATGCTTTTAAATATCAAGTATTACAAAATTCAGTTTTTAGAAGAAAAAGAAGATGAATCCTGATTAATTATAACAAGTTATAAACAAAAAAAAATACACTGACGTTACTAAGTACGTATTTTTCTGACAACTTGTTATTTTTAGGTGGGTCATTAATTGATTTCTCATTTTTATTTATTTTTTTGCATCAGTTTATGTTACATAAAACAAAGATTAATGTCAGTCTTCGAGGCCAGGACAATAACAAAAACATTAACATAACAACAGTGTCTGTTATGTTTATCAGATGTAAGAATATGTAACAAGACAAAACAATTCAGACTTAAAGCACTAAGAAGAAAGGCAGGAACTTCATTAATTTCAGAGCTTTTGTACTATTACGTGTGGAATCACTACTTTTACCAGAGTATTTTTGAACTTCTAATTGTACTTGAATAAAATATTTACTTTTGCCACCTCACCCACATTGTACTTTATCACATTTGATCATTTTGTTCTTTTATTTTGAGGCGTCATCATTCCACTCTGTCACATCCATTCTTTCCAATTTTTTCTTGTTTCTGCCTGTTTCTGTGCCATGTAGAAAGAAACAAAGTAAACTCCGTAAATGTAAAGAGTCTGAAACTTGACATGTTCTAAACATTATAGAGCTTATTGGATGTTGTTTTCTTTGCTAAGTTACTGTTTGTTGGTTCACGGTTCAGACTGAACTGTGACAGTTGTGACTGTGTTTGTTCTATTAGTAACAGATCTTTAGTTTAACTATAGAAAACATAAACAAGTAAGTATATAAAGTGCATATAAATATTATATATTAAAAATGTTGATGATGTAAATTTGACTGTGTGTGAGGTGACTAAAATGTATATGTGAATGGTGTGTATGGATGCTTTGTGTTATTGTAAAATTATGTAGCAAAAAATGCGTGAAAGCAAAAAAGTGGAATTAATTTTAATTCTAAGTTTGTAAAAAGCAGGTGGGAGTTATATTTCTTCCTACGTCTTCCTTCTTCCTGAACATTTTGTTTGAACATGTTGTATTGTCTTTTGTCATGTGATGACTTTGTGTGCTCAAAATAAATTAAAACTAACTATCTAGCTAGCTAACTAGCTAGCTAGCAAACTAACGAACGAACGAACGAACGAACTAACTAACTAACTAACTAACTAACTAACTAACTAACTAACTAACTAACTAACTAACTAACTAACTAACTAACTAACTAACTAACTAACTAACTAACTAACTAACTAACTAACCAACTAACTAACTAACTAACTAACTAACTAACTAACTAACTAACTTGTATTGGTTTCATTTTGATTTCTACCCTTAATAATAAATAACTGCAGTTATGAAAATAAGTGTATGATTGGTCATCAGTCTTCTTCTTGTGGTCCTGCTCCAGTCTTGAACATTACTGGAAGAATATATTTGAAGTGTTTAGTCCTGTGTTAGGAGTTAGTTTCACCTTTGACTCTTTTACCACAGTCTTTGCAATAGTTCCTGTTAGTTTGCAGTTACACTATACTATATTACCAAAAGTATTGTCTCACCTGCCTTGACTCGCATATGAACTTGACATGCCATTCTTAAGCCATAGGGTTTCATCTGGTGTGTGTTCACCCTTTGCTGCTATAAAAGCTTCAACTCTTCTGGGAAGGTTTTCCACAAGGTTTAGGAGTGTGTTTATGGAAATGTTTGACCATTGCTCCCAGAAGCTTTTGTCAGATCAGATTGGACAGAAGGCCTGGCTCTCTGTCTTGGCTCTAATTCATCCCAAAAGTGTTCTATGGGGTTGAGGTCATGACTCTGTTCAGATCAGTCCAGTTCATCCACATGAAAGTCTCTTATTCACGTCTTTATGGACCTTACTTTGTGCACTGGTGCACAGACATGTTGGAACAACAAAGGGCCATTCTCACAAACTTTGGAGCATAGAAGTGTCCAAAATCTCTGTGTCCAAAATGTCTTGGTGCAAGAGATTTTGGACAACACAGTCTTTCCACTGGCAAGGCCACAACATACATTTCATACAAAAAAAAATAAAAAATAATAATCATCATCACCAGCACATTAGACTTAAGTCTCCCCTCTCTACTCTATGGATGAAAAATGGGGTGTCACTTAATGCAAGTATATGTTTGTGTCATGGCAGGTGAATGAATACTTTTGGCAATATAGTGTATTTGCAGGTGGACACAAGGTGACCTTTAACCTTTAGTGCTCTTTTGGCACACGGTCTTATTCTTATTACATGGAAGGAACCTGCTCACTTTCTGTTGGCCACATAATCAAAGAAGTGATCTCCAATCTTAAACTTAACCAAATCCAATATACATTACGTGGATCTGAACAGAAGTTTCTTAAAGCGTATAAATCTTTCTTAACTTTTTTGACAATCCTATGAAGCCCTTAGATGTAGGCGTCTATCTAATACTCTGATATCTATTTGTTATTTATATTGACAGTGCCTTTGGTGACAGGATAGGGTTTGGGAGGGGTGAGTGCATTCTGTTCAATTTATTTTATTTTATTTATTTATTTTCCTTCCTTTTTGTGTGAATACCTGCTTGTATTTGAGATAGATAGAGCTTCCTGGTTCATCAAACAAGTGAAAGAGATGTGGTTTTTTTTGCTTTCCCCAGGATGCTTTTCCTTGTGTTTATTTAATTTCACAACAGACTGACACATTGTTTTCAGTCTAGGAAAAAATTACATACATTTAATCATCCACATGAACTCATGACAAAACCCAATATTGTGTTTCTACTTGGAAATGAGTATAGAAATATCCATCACACATATCCTCTGTGGTACTGAAGACACATGGACCAGCACACAGATAGTTATGTATGTATAACACAATGAGACTGGAAAGCTGGGAATATGAAACCCCTGACTGGTGTTGGGTAATTTTCCCTGAAGATAGATTTTGAAGACGGAAGGATGGATGGATGGATGGATGGATGGATGGATGGGTGGATGGGTAGGTAGGTAGGTAGGTAGATATATAGATATATAGATATATAGATATATAGATATATAGATATAGACAGATAGATAGATAGATAGATAGATAGATAGATAGATAGATAGATAGATAGATAGATAGATAGATAGATAGATAGATAGATAGATAGATAGATAGATAGATAGATAGATAGATAGATAGATAGATAGATAGATAGATAGATAGATAGATAGGTATTTTTAATCATTATTTTGTTTTATTTTTTGGGGGGTATTACGGAAAAATCTTGTTCAGACATATCTATGGATTTGAATAAATCACTGATTTTATTTTATATTTTTTTGTCACAATCTACTATTTTCACTTTATGCACAAATCTTGGAATTAAAATGCTAGGTATTGAGTAAAACGCCTCACAGATAGTTTTGGTTTTATGTAGGACATTGGTGATATTTCCTATCCTTAAAATAAAAGGTCAGAAAAAGAACATAACCCCCCCTACACACACACACACACACACACACACACACACACACACACACACACACACACACAAACCCCTGCTCTCATCTTTATGTTTCATGCTACTGTCTCGCGACTCAGGAACAACCTATACGCGACCCTTCCTCACTGTCCTTTTCCATTTTTAGACAATAAAATGATAACATATAATGGACCACACAGCTACTTGAGCCATACTAACTGCTGGCTGGATGCCAAATTGGAAGACTGTGAGTCAGCTTGAAAGAGGAGCTGCCTGTGGTATCCGTGGTAACGAAAACTGTTCAACACTTTTTCTGAAAGGTCAGAAGTAAAATGGGAGGAAGTGCAGAATGAGATTCCTCCCCCATGTACATCTGAGACTTCCTCTAAGCTTATTTAGTTTTCGAGGTGTCCTTTGAGGGAGTGAGGGCTCTCTGTGACACAACCAAAGGGAAGGTGACAAAGATGGAGGGCTCTTCACACTTGCTCCTTTGCATCATCATGACAGAAAAAAGAGAAGAAGATGGACTCGCTGGCAGACACTCATTCACCTTCCACTAACAGACTTTAGTCATTGTATAATAATGAAGACAGAGTTGGCACCCATATTAATATTTCAGTGAGTATTTTGGGATCAGACTTGCCGAATTTGTAGAACGGTGGCCAATAGCTCAAAACTACCTACAGCAGGGGTCTCAAACATGCGGCCCGGGGGCCAAATGCGGCCCGCTGACAGTTCCAATGCGGCCCAAAGGATGAAGAGTATAATAACCTATTAAATGATTCCATGTTTTCTTCTCGGCTTTTTCTTTGCCTATAAATGATGACAAGTTACAATTTGTCTCATTGTTTGACTACAGAAAAATATTACATTACGAAAATATTTACATTTACAAACTATCCCGTAACAATAAAATGTGAATAACCTGAAATATCTAAAGAAAATTAGACACAATTTGAACCATTTTCTGCTTCTGTTACTAAACGTTTAGTGTCTTTGTAGAACTGATCCATAAAAAAAAAACACATGGACTAATGATAAGTCGAGGCATAATATTGTTAAAATTGCCCTTATTTTCCTTTTTTTAAATATTTGGTTAATTTATAAAAGTATTTTCTTAATGTAATGGGTGTTTTTTTTGCACTAAAACAATGACAAAAATGTGTAGTTGTCAATATTTACAGGTTGTTATGTTTTCTTTTTCCTGGCCTGGCCCATTGGACATCAAATCAGCCTGAATGTGGCCCCTGAAGAAAATTAATTTGAGACCCCTGGCCTACAGTAATGAATGTACATTTACCTGGTCCAATAAGAACACTTCACATGCCATATTACTCACAAATTAGATTGTTTTCAAGTGAATCATACCAAGATGCGATGTGTATACATGTACAAACCAAATGCTCCTGGAGGAGAAATAAAAGGTTCATGGTGGCCCAGTGGTTGGTGTCATCATGGGGATTCATTAAGGATTTGATAGGAAACAAAAAATAGCTAAATGAATAACAATCACACAAAAATCCATGAAGCCAGCAGATGCAGTCTGAAGGTAAACTGATTTCCTAATGCAACTCTGTTAGTGCAGAAAATCTTGTTTCTCACTGTGTTTCAAATCTACTAAAAAAAAAATAATAAAAAATTCTGGCTCAGATTCAGGAAAGAGTGCACAACACATGTTACAGCAAAGTAAATCAGAGATGCAGCCAAGTGTATTTGCCACGTTTGCTGGGTTGCCTATGGCATTTTAGGAACATTTATATCATCGTATATCTTTATATCATTTGGGTGAAGAAACTAGATATTGAGGATGTAAATCTTTCTATGATAATTTGATACACATTGATATCATAGAAGAAGATGATAAAATGAGTAACATAATAATTACTGAAAGATCCTAACAAACCTAATTTATGTCTGTGGCCTAATAAGCATGATGTCAATTTTAGGTTTATGTTTGACACAGCCTAACACACATCTAAATATGATGCATGCCACAATGCTTGTTGGATTGCTGGAATAAATGAAAAGAAGTAAAAAAAAAAAAAAGAGTTTATTTATTTTTTGTAAATGCAGAAGTGAAAATAAGAGTTCATTCTATGAAGCAACAAAATGATTCTGCAGCTCAAGCTAAATGGCAAATACAAATAAAACTAGAGCACTCCAAGAGCGCAGACCTCCGCAAAGCAGAGCTAGTCTGCCAAGCTTTGGATCTGGATGTTCGTAACTTATTTGTAAACTAATGCAATGCAATCATGAGCAATCCCTTAGAGGGTTTAAAAAAATTCAAAGAAATCCTCTGTAATGTTTTTGAGATATGGTCATTTCAATATTCGACTATGTATGATGTCACTCTGACTTTATGCGACGTCGCACAACGACCAAATTTGACATGTTAGATCTGATGTTAAATATGAAGCACAAGATTTAACAAAATATATAAATAACCATGCTTTAAGGTTAAGGTAATACATTTTACAAATATACCATTCACTTCACATCGAGCCTATCAGTGTTATGTCATCTGATGTCCTAAGGTAAGACGAAGTGAATGAAAAAAAAACACCTGATACTATCTTGTCTGGATTCTGAGATATCACCACTTATGCATTTTAACTGTTCACTTTCACTTTGACCTTGACCTTTGACCTTTACAGCTCAAAATGTAATAATTTCTTCCATGACGCATTTTCAATCATCTCTGAAATCACACATCACATTGTCCTTGAGTGAGTTTATGTTGATACTACAACAAGAAATACATGTAGTCTGGGTACAGGACGCATCTGTTTGGGAGAAAATGTTTCATTTCCTCTGACACATCAGTGTGACACTGGCACACATCAGTCAAACTGATTTCCACAGACTGGCCCAATGACAGCCGTTTATCAGCAATGGGGCGAGTCCGATGTACTTTGATACGGTGTTAGAGTGCCACCTGTGATTCTTGAAGTTGAGCTTTTGTCTGAACCAGTCCTACTTCAAGAGGAGCACTTGAACGCAGCATCACATTCTATTAACAGATGCACTGCCCCATGGTTTCCTTTGTAGTTTAGAGGTGACATGCTCTTCTGCATGAACCTTCAAACTTTACATGTTGATCTTAATCTTAAATTTTATATGATCAGACACATATAGCTTTGGTTGGCAGATGAATTATATCTACACCCTAGTTAATGACTGGGTTATAGACATATTTTCAACTACAGAAAAATATGTTCTACTAATTTGCTGCATTTAATGTGGTCAAAATCATCACTGAAACTAACCTTTTAACAATGGCAATCTCTCCAGTGTTGCATTTTGCATGTTACAACATTCAAATTACTTTAACTCCTGGACAATTTTCATTATCCACAAATTTCAAAGGGCGTCAGAAAGCTGAGATCCTGAGTTTTCTTTCCATCACTGTACAACACTTTATAGCAGCGAAGTGAGATGTTGTTACAAGTAGAAAAGACTTTCTCAGAGACTTTCACACAGGTAAAAAAAAAAACAAAAAAAATTTGCAAAAAAAAGTATGAAGTCACAATATGGATATTGAATGTGCATGACTAAAAAGCATATTTAAGCAAATGGAAAAAAAAAAAGCTCAAAATTTAGTTTTGCCATCTCTTAAAATGTTTTCTTATGGCCATTTACAGTTGTTTCTGATGATAAAGTTAAAAAATTGTAAAAAATGTGAATTCCTTTAAAAAAAAAAAAAATAATAATAAAAAAAAAAAATATATATATATATATATATATATATATATGGTCAGATATTGAAAACTAACTTCTTAGTGAAAACAACTATCTGAAATAACTGGTAAAAGAACATTTACTGACACTTTTATTGCACAGATATTTCACAGTATATTGATCATTTTAAATGGGTTAAGAAAAAAAATAATGTTGGAAGTCTTAACCTTATATTTGGAAATGTTCTTATTTGTGCAAATATTGTGGCATAACTAGTTATAGATGTAACGAATTAAGCATGAATTGATGTTTGTGGTAAAAAAAAAAAAGACTATAAATACTGTATAGCTTTGCAGTACCTGAAGGGTTCAAATATAACCTTTATGAACTATTAGGGTCCAGTTACACAAATAAACTAGAAAGTAGAGTAGAGTCCATCAAGACAGATCAGCCTCCCCTTCTGAAAGACACCCCCCCCCACACACACACACACAAACACACACACTGACCGATCTTTATCAAGCTTTTATCACTTGTTCCTTGTGCCAGTATAAACATTTCATGACAATTTCAGCCTAATCCGCCCATAACTTTTTGAGTTATCTTGCTAAATAACACATAAATGCTGGTGAAAACATAACTCTGCTAATTTCTTGGTGGGGTAATGAACCAAAGACCAATAAAAGTAACAAAATATGACTCCTTAAATACAGTTACATAGCAATCAGTTGCAGCGTAAACAGCTAAAGTTAAGCTACTTGTCTGAAGTTAATGTACAGTAACTGCTGTGTCATGGTCCTACATTTGTTACTGTCATTAATAGATTTATCCAGTCAGATTCAAAGGTGACTTTTGAAATCCATGATGAACTGGGAGAGCACCAGATGTGATGGCATCCTCTTGTTGCTGTAGGCATAGCTGAGGTGTGTATGTCCTTAAAATTCGGCTTTTTTTTTAATGTCAGGATTAAGCCCAAACTTCATTAACATGGTTTACAGCCTACACTTAATTAAATATGTACCTGCACAGCTCCAATCTATAGTCATAAAATATTCATGTTGTGAAATATTACAGTAAATTAAAATGATTTTGGCAGACACCTCCAGCTTCCCACACAATGCTGGGAAAGACAGAAATAAATAAGGAACAGTCATTACGAGAAATGGAGTCAAGACGTATTAGCATTGACTATAGGTGTATAATAGGTCAACTAACGCTCAAGAGAAACGTGAATGTGCTTTGAAAGTATCTTAAGAAACGACAGAGCTGAGAGCAGCCCCATGAGGCCACCATTATCAGAATA
The DNA here is from genome assembly GCA_020466265.1 of Siphamia tubifer. Classification (NCBI taxonomy): domain Eukaryota; kingdom Metazoa; phylum Chordata; class Actinopteri; order Kurtiformes; family Apogonidae; genus Siphamia; species Siphamia tubifer. The sequence goes on along the minus strand of CM035791.1, from coordinate 26,974,962 downwards.
AAGAAGTCAAGGCATCAGTGAAAGATCACGACAGGATGATGTTTGTCAGAGTCTAGTGGGACCTGGAGTGTGAGGATTGAGCTGAAAGGAGAAGAGAACAATGTTAAATAATGTGTGAGGTGGGAATAGCAGTGTTTTCCCCTCAATCTTAAAATGAAGTGCACATACATTACTGTTTTGTAGCAGAGTGGTGTCGTGTATAAATAATGTTAGTGTTTTTAGCATCTGTATTGAGAACTGTAGTAGAATGAGGGGACTTTACCAAACGAGGACATCACTAACTAAAACTACTCAACACTCAAATGTATTATTCCAAAGTAATTTTTTAGAAATTTAAATTTTATAGGTTTTATTTATATAAAATAAGTATCCAGTCAAAGTGCAAAATATTTATTCTATTTTTTTTCCTAATTTTTCACTGTAGGCACAAATGGGCACAGACTTAAAAAAGAAAAAGGTCAGAAGATTGGTTTTACATCTATGATATGATAAAATGTACATTTTGTATCATATATATATATATATATATATATATATGTGTGTATATATATATATATATATATATATATATATATATATATATATATATATATATATATATGTATATATATATAATCGTAAGACAGCATATACCCTGTGCTAATTTATTGAACATTGACAATTAAAGTTTCATGTTGATGATTATTTGATCAAGAAGATGTTTAAAGTTTTACAATGAGGAGCTAAGTGGCATCATTTGTGCGTAGTCAATAAATGTTTCACAGGATAAGTTGACACCATTTAAACTGTCAGTGAGCGTAGGTGCAAATTTTTGAAAATTAGCAAACAGTTACTATTTACTTCCATTAACCAATAAAGATCTAGTACTACTTTTGTGGCAGTTCCAAAAATGTTTTTCCCTCTATGTTTAACTTCATATATCAAGATTTATTCAATATAATTTTTTATCCTCTGTATTTAAATGTTTTTTGGGTGAAAATCTGGTATTTTCCTATATTTCCTATATTTAATCCACTGATTCTGTAAAGGTTCATAAAAGCTCAGATTGAAGTTGAGGGTTAGTATGTCAGTAACAGAAAAAATAAAGCAAAAGTCCCTTTTTTTAGTAAAACGTATCATTAACTAAACATAAATCAAGTGTCTCCATCCACTGTCATTGATCCAAATCCATTGGTGGTGCTACTGATGAATCAGTGTTGAAGAACAATATTTCCACGATAACTACACAGCCTCTGAACATCCAAATGGGTCATATCTGATGACCATGAAAAGATGACAAATGGCATTTCACAACAATTATTTACATGTATTGGTTCAGAAGTTATTGAGCATTTTAAATCAGTAGATGGTTTTGGTCACCAGTAGCTGTTTGGGTCTTTATGGGTTAAAATAATTCAATTTATTCATCAATCATAGCATGTTGATGTTTCAATCAGAACAGTAAATATTTTACCAGTTATCAACAGCAATGAACAAAACTTACACAGAAAGATAAAAGGCAAATCCAATAACGTCAAAATCATTGGAAAACGTCTAAGCCAGGCATGGGCAAACTATTCTACAAAGGGCCGGTGTGGCTGCAGGTTTTTGTTCCAACCAACCAAGAGTTCACAGTTTGACCAATCAAGGCACTGAAAACTGAGATCAGTTGATTAATTGAGTCAAGTCAGGTGTGCTGCTGTTTGGTTGGAACAAAAACCTGCAGCCACACTGGCCCTTTGGGAATGGTTTGCCCATGCCTGGTCTAAGCTCTTTATTTTAAACACTTTGATGATCATTTTATGTCACTTTTTAAAGCCCCATTAACTCCACAGAGCATTGTTTTGTAAATACAACCAATTGATTGCAAGAAGTAAATGGTAATTATTTAAAACCCTTTCAAAAATTACGAGTATTGACGTCTTTCCCTTGAGCTCGTGGAACAGGCTGTGCTGCGACTGTCTTTTGCAGTTTCCAGTCTACTAGTCTCACACTAGACAATAGCGACAGATAACAAATCTATTAACCTTGTGGTCATTGCAGCCTGATTTAATTCAATGTATTATTTAATTTGCACGTCTTCTTACTTCTCCTACACTGCTGTTGCTTTTTGTCTGTAACCATCTGCAGTGTCAGGACTAACCTTTCCCATACTTTTTTTTAAATCTATAAATCTCTTTTACTATAAGCTATACTGTAGATCTTTTTCTATAGGGAATTCATTTTGTTTTCAAGGGCAATCCGCTCTGACAAGCAATGGACACACTGACTGTTCCAGAGGGAATCTATTTATCACCTTGGCACTAATAGCTGCCCATCATCTCTATTGCTGTGAGAGCCAGTAAACCACTGATAGGGACAGGTGTTGTGCTGCATTCTGGAGGCCATTAAAATTTCCACATTACTGTTTGACAACAATTAAGAGGAAGTAAAACGGACATAATAAAAGCGTTATAGGAATAAAAGAGTGGATTCTAGGTGTGTCCTTTGCACACACAGACTGATTCCCACCATTTAGACAAGTTTATAACGGCAGCACAGTTTAACATCATCAAAACAAAGCCTGCGAGAGCTACTGGATACATGATAGGATAACATCTGTTTAGGGGATGAGAAGTAGGATTTTTCATAGTCGCCACAGCTGTTCTTTGTTTCTGAAACAAGTTGTGGATATTATATATTTCCTGTGAGAGGCATACCTTTAAAACAGGAGTTTTTCCCAGAAGGACACCATCCTATTAAAGACTATATATTTTACACTGAAACAGGAGAATCATGGACATGACAGACTGTTTTATAGTTCATGGATGATCAACTGCATTATACATAAAAGTATTTTGTCTGACAATTATTATTATTATTTTTTTTTCATATAATGGCAAAGCTGGTCTAATAAAGTCCAAATGACTATACTGGCAATAAGTGGCAAAATATGTGCTGCATTTTATGTGGGGGTATGCACAAGTATGTCATTATTTGATTAGTCAAAGTGGTAAGCATGGTTGTTTAAGTCCTGAAAAAGCACTAACAACCAAAAAGCAAGGCAAGTTTATTTGTATAGTATATTTCATGTACAGGACAATTCAAATTGCTTTAGATGAAACATAAAAGCATCACAGGGGAGGCATAAAAACATACATTTAAAATGAGAAAAAGATCAAATTAAAGATCCTAATTACATTAAAAAACATTAACATTAAAATTAAAATAGACATTAAAATAATCATGGATAAAATGCAATTTTAAAGTCAATTTAAAATGCATTATTTAAGAGTCTAAGAGAAAGCCACAGTAAACAATAAGGTTTTCAGGTTTAAATAAGCAGACAGTTTGAGCAGACTGCAGGTATTCAGGAAGTTTGTTCTACAAGTGAGAAGCAGAAGAACTGAATGGTACTTCACTTTGTTTGGGTCTAATTTTAGGAACACACAGTAAACCTATTCCTGATGACATATGGGGTCTGCATGCTTCATAAGGAACTAACACATTTAAGATGTATTTCAGTCCAAAGCATCTACTGATGAATATGTTTAATGACATTTGAACCATAAATCCTATCAATATGTGTAAATAATTGAGGTAAAATGCAGTTTCTCCTCTTCTCCTGCATCCCACCCACCCCGCACACGCTGCTTGTCCCTGTCCCCTCAGGCAAGAGCATTAAGGACTGTAAGAGCAGGACCACCCGACTGAGGAATAGCTTCTTTCTCGAAGCAGTGAGACTGTTGAACTCTGGAGGACCCCAGTAGCCCCCCCCCCACCTCCTCCCTTTCCTCCCTTTGACACCCACTGAGAATGCTGCTACATTTTTACTATCCTGAACATCGATTATTACACAGTTGTCACTCTAACTCTCAACTGCACACTACTTCCATCTTTAAGGACTTTTCACATCTTATATTATATTGAGTGTTATATTTCATACTGTGGCATTTCTACATATATATTAATTACTTAGTTTGTGCATTTTCTATTTTATACTTAGCTACTTTTGTAGTATTTTTTATACTTTTATTGATTTCCATCCTTTTCGTGCCAGGATGGCATGGTGCTGCAGTGGTTAGCACTTGTGCCTCACAGCAAGAAGGTTCCTGGTTCGATTCCCACACCAGACCTTTCTGTGTGGAGTTTGCATGTTCTCCTCATGTCTGCATGGGTTTTCTCCAGGTAATCCGGTTTCTTCCCACCATCCAAAGACGTGCACTGATAGGTTAATTGGTTAATCTAAATTGCTCACGGGTGTGAATGTGTGTTTGTCTATATATGTTCAGCCCTGCGATGAACTGGTGACTCATACAGGGTGTACCCCACCTTCACTTATTGTAGCTGGATTAGTCTCCCAGTGACCCCTGTGACCCTAGTGAAGATACAGTGGGTTCAGGCATTGAGAGAAGGATTAACTGATTTCCAGGACCAGAGTAACAAATTTTATTTTACCTTATGTTTTAACAGGTTTTGAAATGACAGTAAAACTCCTTAAACCTTGAACCTTTCATCACCATCAGATTTGATCCATTTAGATGTCCACAGGCTCTGTAGTGAACATGAAAATACTACTATCGTCTGCAGCATTGGTTCATCGGTAAAACTCATGTAATTTGACAAATGGTAGTAGTTGTAGATGCTTATTTTCATGTTCAGTTAAAAGGGACATATCATGCCCATTTTCCACAAGTGAAGACAGTTCCCTGTTGACCTGTCTGTGACATGCTTGGGTCAAAATAAAACAATGATGAAGAGATACAGCAGCCTCTTCAACCTGGAGAAACAGCCCTTTTCAAAACATTGGCTTTTAGCGCCTCTTGCTTTCATCCAAATGGAACACAGCTGATTCCGCCCCTCTCATTGGTGCTACCATGGCAACTGCATAGCATGCTGGTACATCACCGGCCACAGGTGAAAACATACTGTGTTTGTTTTAGCCAGAGTTAGACACTGAATACAACAATACATTTCTACGTGGTTAGTTAACTTTACGTCACTTTAATATTTCGTTTTAGTTTGTTGCTACGCTGACTATAGGGCAGTAGTTCTTAACCTTGTTGGAGGTACTGAACCCCACTAGTTTCTTGGTATTATTTTGTTTTTCTTTGGGGGCCTGACTGAGAACTGTGAACTGAACTGTTCTACCATTTTTTGCCAAACATCTCTAACATGTCTTTTAAAATCTGTCATCTAGATAAATTCTAAGAAAAGAAACACATTACATAAAACAACACTAAAGATTTGACTCTCTGTGATGCTCACTTCTGTGTCTAAAGTTAGACTGCACTTAAGGCTGTAGTACATGATAGCATTGTGTAATCACTGAGGAAATAAGACATAATTAGCTTCTACTTAATGTAATCCAAGTGGTCTGAGAGGACATGATATGTTTGCATTTACTCCCTAACTATGTTTTCATCCTGTAGAAAAATCTTTCTATGACACAGATTTTGGCTAATCACAATTGTGTGTTACAGTTAGTGTGGCTAAACAAATAAATATAGTCTGCCAGATGTAACCTACACTAAAAAATTTCACAGGCCACGTTTCTTTAAGAGCCTTTGAACAATGTCAAATCATAATAATAATAATAATAATAATAATAATAATAATATATATATATATATATATATATACATATATATGCAGGCTATATATGTGTGTGTTTTTTTTTTTTTTTTTACAGTTTTTGCTGGCAGCTGTGGTTACCAGAACAATGCTGTAAAAAAACACAACAAACCACAAAGAAATGTGTGGAATAACATGTAGATTTTACATTTTAAACATGTACAGTGGTACCTCTACTTACAAAACACCCAGCTAACGAATAATCCAAGTAATGAAAAACCTTTCCATAAATTTTTCATCTCTGAATACGTAAGAAACCAAAACCCCAGAGACACAAATATGTACTTGTAAATATGTACATTACTGTACGTACTGTACAAAACTACGTAATGTATGTAAATACGTCATGTACATACTGTATGTAGCATCCCATTGGCTATGAGGGAGCTACCCATGATGCTTTTTCGTGACCCTTTGACCCTCATTCATCACAGAGTTACTGTTGTTTCGGGAGTTTTTCCCAGTGTGCTCATTGAAACTTAATTATCACAGTACATATTCATTGATCATCATGAGTCCAAAGAAAGTGATTCCCGGTGCAAATGAAAAGAAGAAACAGGCTGCGTTATTAATAGAAGTAAAACAGATGATAAAAAAATATGAAAGTGGCACGCAGTTGAGTGATATTGCAATTCAATTCAATTCAATTCAATTTTATTTATAAAGCCCTAAATCACAACAAAGTCGTCTCAGAGGGCTTTACAAAAACATAATCAACTACAGAAATACATGAAAAGTCCCAGGCATCCCCTGTCCTTAGACCCTCCTTCTCGGCAAGAAAAAACTTCCAAACCCAGTGGGAAAAAGAAGAAATCTTGAGGAGAACCACATTGAAGGAGAGATCCACTCCCATGGACGGACAGGCTATAGATGAACGTCCATGTATAAATGCAGGAAGGGGGGCTGGTCCAGACAGGCAGGGGCGGTGGTCCGGGGTCACAGGTCAGCACAGGCGAGATACTCCAGATCCTGTCGTCCATGGCTCCCGTGCAGGCACTGTCAGGAGAGCCACCACTCCCCCCAGGGGGGGAGGGGGGAAAGGGGACACCAGGTGACTAGTCATGAACAGACTTGGTAAGAAAGATATGTTATAAAAATTACAGAAACAGATGTGAGGAAGAGAAAGAGAAGAAAGAACTCAGTGTCTGTACTTCCCCCAGCATTCTAACTCCTAGGGCAGCCTAGACTGAACTGTGACTCATACATCATGTATACATGATATATGAGTCACATAATTTTTAACTAACCTGACCATAGGCTTTCTCAAACAGGAATGTTTTAAGCCTAATTTTAAATGTAGAGACTGTTTCGGCGTTTTTAATATTAAAGGGAAGCTGATTCCATAAGACAGGGGCCTGATAATTAAAGGCTCTAGCTCCTACTGTACTTTTAGAAACCCTAGGAACTTTCAGTAAACCTGCATTCTGAGAACGAAGGGTTTTATTGGGTTGGTACGGAACCAGATCATCTTTAAGATAAGAGGGGCCCATACCATTAATGGTTTTATATGTAAGGAGGAGGATTTTAAATTTAATTCTAGACTCAACTGGAAGCCAGTGAAGGGTTTGGAGCACAGGCGTGATGTGTTCTCTTCTATTTGATCCTGTTAATAATCTTGCTGCTGCATTTTGAACCAGTTGCAAGCTTTTTAGGGAATATTTAGGACATGCTACAAGTAAGGAGTTACAATAATCTAATCGTGATGTAACAAATGCATGAATTAATTTTTCTGCAGTCGTTTTAGACAGAATATTCCTAATTTTGGCTATGTTGCGCAGGTGAAAGAAGGCTGTTCTGCAAGTTTGTTTGATATGCATTTTGAATGAAAGATCTGGATCAAATAAAACTCCTAAATTTTTAACTGTGGCACTGGGTGTTACACTTAAGTTGTCCAGAGTAACTATCTGGTCAGTTAGGGAGTCTCTCGCATCTTTGGGACCAATTATAACGACTTCAGTTTTTTCAGGGTTCAGTAAAAGATAATTGGCACTCATCCAAATTTTTATGTCTTGTACACAAGTACTTAGTTTATCTATTTGCCTGGTCTGGTCAGGTTTAATCGATAAATATAGCTGTGTGTCATCAGCGTAACAATGAAAATTAATGCCATGATTTGTAATGATGTTACCTAAAGGGAGCATATATAGTGTAAACAAAATAGGCCCAAGGACTGACCCTTGAGGAACGCCATAATTAACTCTGGAGGACTGCGATGATTGTTTGTTGATGTGAACAAATTGGTAGCGATTAGATAAATATGATTTAAACCAGCAGAGGGCTGCTCCTCTAATACCTATATCATATTCTAATCTGTGCACTAAGATACTGTGGTCAATGGTGTCAAAGGCTGCACTAAGGTCTAATAACACCAGGACCGATATTAGTCCGATGTCAGCGGCTAATAATAAGTCATTAGTAACTTTAACTAATGCCGTTTCAGTGCTATGATGGGCACGAAAGCCAGACTGAAACTGTTCAAATAAACTATTATCTTGCAGGAATTGGCACAGCTGTTTAACTATTACTCGTTCTAAAACCTTTGACAGGAAGGTTTGCAAAGGAGTATGGCTGAAACCCGTCCAGCAGCAACCCCTATCAAAGGCACCTCTGTGATATTGAAAAAGAGGTCATCACTGAATGACCAGATGGAGAAACTGTTACTCATTTGGATAAAGGAGAAAGAAACTGCAGGAGAAACATTGACTGAGGCAATTGTTTCAGAAAAAGCATCCGCCATATTTGGTGATCTTATGATGGAGGATGGGGGTGAGGGTTTGTTTTACATGTATTTCACATAAAATTGGTAAATTCTTTATAATTTTTAAAGGGTTTGATGGGGTAGTATTTGGGGCTTTAGAATGAATGAGGCCTTTTATATGTAAAATGTGACTACGAAAAATTCACGGTACAAAACCACAAAATTAACGAGTTTCATAAGTAGAGGTACCACTGTATATTTAACACTAGATTTAAATGGACTGCACTAATATAGAGCTAATTATACACTTTCATAGTGTCCAAGGTAATTTATAAAACCACCAAGTCTTACTGTTGGCTTTGTTTAATGTCCTTGTTCAGTGATTTGAACAAGAACAAATCTGACATGTGGACAATCAGAGCCAGGATTTGAACGACTAACTCTGTCTGTTACATATGTTTAAAATGTCAAAGTCTTAACTGTTTTTTTTTTTTAAAGCAAATAGGTTGTTATTTTAACATTGTGGTCTCACAATTTAAACAGCACCACATTGTTTTTCAATTTACAGATTTATTTTCTGAAAACAAAAGTAATACATCATTTCTTTTGTTAGCATAGTCTTCTTGTTTTTTAAATTTTGGCTCCTGTAGCTTTAAATAATGAGTAATAAGTGATCTCCTCTTTTTCTTCTCTTCTTCTCCACTCCATCTCCAGCTGGATATTTTTTTAAAATCCTACGGCAACATCAACTTATAAAAGAGAATTTGTAAATTTTATAAATGCTGAACTAACCATAATTTTCCTTCCATGAAATAATGTGAAATGAATGATCGAATAATGTCAATGTGACTGAAGGATACTTAAGTCAATACAAGACGAAATGTACATAAATGTCATAAATAAAACAGCATATGCAAACTCTGTGTTATCAAGGACATACACTTTGTTCGATCCAGTTCTTGAACAACCTCAACCTAGGCATCAGATTTGTGTTCCATATATCAAAAAAGATCCTTGATAACTTGTGATAAAATCTAATACATTCTGACCTATGAGCTTTCTGCGAGCTGGCTTGTCACATGTAGCAACTCCACAGCAACTACAACCACACACAAACTAAAATAAATACGAGGAACTATTGGCAGACTATAGACACCAGTCTGACCTGAGCTACTGTAGTCGTCCTGTGACTGGAGGTAACAGACAAATCTGAGCAAAGAAATACAACTCTCCAGAGGTGACTCAGTTTGGTTTATATAAGAGTCTAAATGAGATAAAAAAAAAAAAAAAAAAAAAAAAAAACATGTTCTGCTGTTATTTTCCACTCTGGTTCTAACCTAAAGTTGACCACATGTCAAAGAAACAAAACAAAACGTGGCTTAAACAGGTGAAAGTGTTGTTGAACCGCAGTTAGATCTGAAGGCAGCGTGAAACAGATGGGATTTTTGCTTGGAAGGGGAAGGGGAGGGGAGGGGGTGGGGGGGGGGGTGCAGTGGGGTGACATATCTAAGCTTATGTTATGTAGTGTGCAGTGAGAGAGAGCAGCAGTTTAATTTCTCTCTTCACTAACATTTCAAACATTCAGTCAAATAGAAAGGAGAACTGAAGCGTTCCTTGAGGACTGAGGTTGTTTCTGATCTTGGAAAAATCCCCCAAAGTCTCACCAGACAGATATACTGCTTGTCAGTGTAGGGCTTCTCGGTATAAGTACTTCATATTAATATTCTTTTTTTGAAATGAACACCGTTAGAGATATTAGTTTATTTATTTATTTTTTTATGAAATAGAAACGTTATATGAATTTGGGGATTGTCCAAATGCTAAAATCTATTAATAGAGCAGAGTACATGCAAACTAAAAAAAAAAAAAAAAAAAAAAAAAATCAGTGACAAAACAAGAAGACTCAAGTGAAGAGCGAACGTGGTGTTTTCCTTCCTTTCCCTTAAATTCATTCCATACAAAATCAAACCAAGCATGAAAACATTGAATAACACGCTACTGACTGTGGATGAAAAGCAGGCACACTACACTTCTTCAACAAGACAGTTCTTCAACAAAAGTGGTTTGATTTCAGACGACTTGTGCATCTCAGTGCCCTCTTCACTTACACAAATAGCCTGTATAAAAAAAAAAAAAAAAAAGGATCGTTCTTTTAAAATGGGCAACACTTCACTCTTTCACAGGCTTATCTTTGGTTGTCCTAACATGCACTGACACTTGAAATATAAATGTCTCAGAGAGATTAATGAGCAGGGATTCTCCAATGGAAAATTGCACGAGGAAAAAAACGCAATTTGACAGATTCCCCTTCTTACCCTTTAGTGACTTTTTTTTTTTTTTTTAGAGGAACTTGTTCTAAATTTACCAGTCAGACTCCCAAACCAACGGTAGCTTGGTAAATATTTTACTGTGTGTATCCTCAGACATAAAAGGTTTCAGAGGTTCTCTAGATATGGCTGACGACTCTGGACACACCAGACCACATACCATGTTTCAGTATACTTTGCTTTATTTGGCTCTTGCTAAAATTGTGGTGGAAGTCATTAGTCTGCCCACACTGTTTATGGCAGTGTGATCCCTGAGGGCAGCACCAACTATGGATGTATCTAAAATCCTAGGGAGGTGCTGTATATAAAAAAAACCATCTCTCCTCATTCTGACCAAACTGCCTGTGGAGGTGATCAGAATCTGTTGTCGCTGATTTTTATTCACGTTGTTTGTCCTCTATGATGAGCGGTGTCATGTGGGCTTAACTCATACAGCTACTTTTGTGGCAAGCCTCAAAATAAATGTTTAAAATGTATATATTATAATCTTCTTTATTACCATACCCTCCCAGAAAGGAAGTCAAGGGGTTTTCTTTTTGGGTTTTCTTTTTTTTTTTACCTTGCCAGTCTGCCTGTTTGTTTGCAAGTAGCTTTATGCATAAACTACTGGACCAATTTCCATAACATTTTTAAACATGAGACTATGGGTTAGACCTTTCAATGTCCTTTCAAAGACATGATGCCATTTTGGAACCTACATGTAGTTTTCTGTCTGTCAGTGATAGTAATTTAGTACTCATCACCACTCTTTTTGGAGTTCTGACCATTTAAAATGACATAACCTTGATTTTGACCTTTAAAGATCAATCAAGGTCAAAAGTCGTGGTACCATTTTTAAGCCCATGCCAGGTTTTCTGTCAATTATAGTAACAAAGACTGGAGCTCTACTAATTTTTCTGTTATTGTCCATTTTAGATTTTTAGGTATTGACTGAGTGGCCCCCGATCTCTTGGGTCAACAATAGGTCAAAATCTATACACACAAGATGCATAATTGAAATATGAGCAGTTTGGTGATCAATGGAAGTCTGTAAGGTGAATAGTTCAGAAATTATTTCCAAAATTACATTTTGATAGTGAAGACATAATTTCCATTAACAAACACTTCCAAAGCCATCCTCTGTTCATCTTTTAAGGAATAAACATGCGGTAGACAAAAGAGTGTCTATATGGACCCCGGGATACCTAACGCACACTGCCATTGTTGTGTATCTGAAAAGACTACACTGCCGTTGCTCCACCAGGTAATCCTACCCTTCGATACTGATTGTCTCCTTCGTTTTGAAGTAGATTTGATCCCCCTGATACTCAGATGGTTGTGTGAGTGTAACGTAATGTAGCCAGATGACGTAAGTCAGGTTAGCATTTTCCTACATTTAATTCACTGCTCATGCTCATTAAAGTTCAGTTTAAAGTTGAGTGATATTATATCAAAAACAGGCAAAATTGATGCATTTTGCAATTCACTGAAATGTCATATTAAACTCTATGGATTAAGAATGGAATGTTGAGTGACTATTTTTAACAAAATATTCTGTATATATATATATATATAATATATATATATATATATATATATATATATATATATATATATATATATATATATATATATATATATATATATATATATATATATATAAAAAATGTTCCTCTCGCCCCACGTGGGCCTGGGAGCCTGAGGGTTCTGCGCAGGATCTTAGCTGTTCCTAGCAATGCGCTCTTTTGTACAGAGATCTCTGATGTTGTTCCTGGTATCTGCTGGAGCCATTCTCCCAGCTTGGGGGTCACTGCCCCTAGTGCTCCGATCACATTTTCTCTAACTCCTCTTTCAGCCCTTGGTATTTCTCAAGCTTCTCATGTTCTTTCTTTCTGATGTTGCTATCACTGGGGACTGCTACATCTATCACCACCACTGTCTTCTCATGTTTATCCACCACCACTATGTCAGGCTGATTGGCCATCACCATCTTGTCAGTCTGGATCTGGAAGTCCCACAGGATCTTGGCCTGTTTGTTCTCTGTCACCTTTGGGGAAATGGAAAAGCAACTTATGTCATTAACCCTTTACACTTTCACTCACTGAAATATTCTGAAATTCACATGTTCATCTTTAATGTATTATTGGACATTGTCATCTACCTCCTTGTTGGCAGCGCTTGCTGAAAAGTCTTGTCTCGTCATCTGAACACACTTTATCCTCACTAGGGTCGCAGGGGTCAGTGTGGCCTAATACAGCTACAATGGGTGGAGCCAGGGTGCACCCTGTATGAGTCACCAGTTCATCTCACATTCACACCTATGGACAATTTAGATTAACCAATGAATCTGTCAGTGCATGTCTTTGGATGGTGTGAGGAAACCGGACTACCTGGAGAAAACCCACGCAGACACAAGGAGAACATGCAAACCTTGGTGTCTGGTCTGGTGTGGGAATTCGACCAGACAGGGTCCTTCTTGCTGTGAGGTGAGAGTTCTAACCACTGCACCATCGTGCCTTGCTGAAAAGTAAACACATGAAATAAAACAACTGTTATAAGGTCATAAAGTAACCAACATGTTTCTGAACACTTCTGAGGATTGGACCAGAAATAGTCCCTTGGCTGATAAATGTTTAATTGAACATAAATCCAGTGTATCCATCCACTGTCATTGATCCAAGTTCATGATCTTTACTGGTGAAGTGAATGTTGTAGAAGATGATGGTGTTTCCTTGGTAACTACGGAAGCTCAGTTATGATCCAAATGGGTCATAACTGATTACCATGAAAAGGTGACAGACTAGACACAGTGATGCAGTGGATAGCACTTGTGCCTCACAGCAAGAAAGTCCTGGGTTTGATTCCAACACCAGTCAATGGGTGTGGGACCTTTCTGTGTGAAGTTTGAATGTTCTCCCCATGTCTTTGTGGGTTCATTCCGGTTTCCTCCCATCATCCAAAGATATGCACCAATAGGTTAATTGGTTCATCTAAATTGCACTAAGGTGTGAATATGAGCATGATTGTTGACTGTGTCAGCCCTGCAATTAACTGGTGACGTGTCCATGGTGTACCCCAGCTTCATTCATAAGTATATCCAGCGACCTCTGTGACCCTACTAAGGATAAAAGAAAATTAATGAATAAGTGAATCAGATGACAAGCTGCACTTTTACACCAATTATTTCCATGTATTAATAGGATTAGTCAATCAACAAAGATTAAACACTGCAAATATGGTTTTGCCTGCCTTTTGGAGCTTCATGGGTTAAATATTTTGTGATATTTCACATTAATCTACCACTGCAAACGTTGCTACATTTGTAGCTAAAAGACCTTTATTACAAGACAAACACAAGATGACTGTCCAGGAATAGATATTTAGTTCATATGTAGAGGTTCCTTCTTATATTAAAACAAATAACTAGACAAATGATTTCACCTTCATTTCAGTGTCAGTGTCAGTGTCAATTGAAACCACATACACAACTCTTAATTTCTATTGGGCAAACAGGAGACATGTATGTATATTATTCAGTTTTTACTTTCAGACAGAAAATTGTTGAAATATCCTTACATTAAAAGAACAATTTCAGTCATACCCTTAAAGTTGCAATGCTTAATAGTTTTTACATGATGGTATGAGAGAATTTGAGACCCCTACATTTATTAATTGTCTGTGTTCTTTGTTGTTGTTGTTGTTTTCTTTCATGAATTTCACCCTGTGATCCCCTGATTGTATCTATAATGAGGGCTGTTAAACATGTGATTGACAGTTGTAATTACCGGCCGCTGATCAGATCTTGTCAGTTGTGACTTCTATTGCTTGTGTCTTGATATGGAAGCTTGAAATAGTGGCTTAATTTTTCCATATTGACAGTTGATTTATATTTATATTTAGTTTTGACATTTTCACTGAGGTGGTATAGAAGGAAATTGACTCTTTCCAAATTCTGCCATTTTTTCTCCTGATTTAGGTTCCTACATCTTTCAGGAATAGTTTTAGGTTAAGTGTTTTAGGGGTTATTCCTAACTCAGTAATAATATATACCATGAACCCATGATATTATCTGAGCTGGTTGTCACACGATGAAAGTTTAATATCATTGCAGCCTCAGATACACAGTATGTAGTGAAGACTGACAGAATTTCGGTGAATAATTTCACATGCTGAGTTACATCTTCACTGAGCTGAATAAGGCTCAGACACATGTTTGCGTGCATAATATAATAATTACAAGTCACAGTGGAGCTGACCTTTGACCTTTTGGGATTTATTTTTTTATCTTGGCAAACGTTCATGTGAACTTTACGAGAAATAACTCAGAAATTCTTGATTCATGGCCAAAATGCATTTATTGAGGTTCATAGCGACATCAACCATGATCAAATCCAAATAAGTTCATCCTTGAATATTTGTGCCAAATGTAATTACAGCAATAGAAGATTAAAGATAATGTGCTCATAAGGATAGACATACACCCAAAAAACACGCCTCCAGCCACAGCTGTTGCCAGTGCAGAGGCGTCAAAATACATCAACAAATTATACAGTACATAGACCTGATGAAAATATAAACACTATTTAGCACAAATGTGAAACAAAAGAACCCTGATAGAATGAAAGAGTTTACCACTTTGTTTTGTCATCAGCCTTTGGTAATTACCCACACTATGGCATACACCTGTTCTTTTACAGGATTCCTCATTGTCAGGGTCACTTATTTACTTTTTTGTAATTTCCTCAGAAATTAAGGCAGTTATTGTTGCCATTATCTATCAACAGCATTTTTTTTGTTCATTTGGAAGGTGAATCATAGCTGAAATCATATTTTTATCCCCAAATGTGCCAAATTTGATGGATGTTCCTGACCTTAGTTTGAAGCAGAGTATCTTCACATTTAGTCTTTACACTCAGTGGGCCTCATGCAAGAACATATCAGCTTCTTTATGTGAAGTTTATTCTAATTTTTCTATTAGTATGAGTGTTTCAGGTAATAGAGGGTACCAAGACACAGATGGGAAAAATATCATTAATTAGAAAACCAACTGTGAAACAAACACACACACAATTCACAAAAAACAACCAGTCATTTTCACCTCCAAATTTATGTGGATATTATCGCAGTTTAGTACAGAGACAAGGGGAGGGTAGTATTACTGACACGGCTGCTACCATATTATGACCAAAAACATACAAACTGCAGTTGTTCGGGACCAAGCAGTGAGGCGACCAGGAGACAGTTCAGATCAAAATATTTGAAAATGGTTATCAATTACATTATAAAAGAGATCAACGTAACAGAAAAGTACTCAAAATAAGAGCAACTGAGGGTGAGAACATGAACTGATAGCAAAATAAACTGACAAAATTTACCTAAGACAGAAGGGGAAAACCAAGTGGGTACTAGATATAACTGAATACAACTAAAGCTTTGTTAAAACTAAATCCCCACATAACATTGCAGCACATGGGATGGTCTGATGATGTGACTGCACCTTTTTTAACATTAGGACAGGACACTCTCCCATACCCTACCCTCTTCATATACACTATATTGCCAAAAGTATTGTCTCACCTCCCTTCAGAATCAGAATCAGAATCAGAATCAGAATCAGAATCAGAATCAGAAAGAGTTTTATTGCCATTGTTCGTATAATACACATGTAGTATCCAACTAGGAATCGGTGTCTCGGTGTAACGCTGCAACATTCAACATATAGTATATCAATAAAAGAAGAGAAAAAAAAGAATTGTGTATATATATATATACATATAGTATAAAAAAATAAAATAAAAAAATATAATAAGCATGCACCAAGATAGAATAAGATAAAAATAAATATAGTGAAAATATGTAATGCGCAATTCTGTGGGGGCAATGTGCAAGTCAGTGCAAATGAGAAAGAGGTTTTATGTTGGTCATGTGTCCAGTGTTGGCTGCTGTACTTAGTGCTGGGGAGTCTGATTAAGTCCCTTGGTGTTCAGCAGCCTGGTGGCTGAGGGGAAGAAACTGTTCGTGAAACGGGAAGTTTTGGTCCGAATGGACCGTAGTCTCCTGCCTGAGGGGAGGGGGGAAAAGAGGGCATGTCCAGGGTGAGAGGGATCGGCCATGATCCGTCCTGCACGCCTCCTGGTCCTCGAGGTGTAAAGGTCCTTGATGGATGGTAGTCCGCAGCCAATCACCTTCTCAGCGGTGCGCACAACTCGCTGCAGCCTCAGCCTGTCCCTGGTGGTGGCTCCAGGGTACCACACGGTGATGGAGGTGGTAAGGATGGACTCGATGATGGCCGTGTAAAACTGCACCAACATCTTGGAGGGCAGGTTGAGCTTTCTCAGCTGCCGAAGGAAGAACATCCTCTGCTGGGCCTTCTTGAAGAGGGAGCTGATTGTCGTCTCCCATTTAAGGTCCTGGGTGATGGTGGTGCAGAGGAAGCGGAAGGAGTCCACAGTGGTGATGGGGGAATCTGTAAGGGCGAGGGGGGCAGGGGGGCTGTGTCTTTCCTGAAGTCCACGATCAACTCCACAGTCTTCTGAGCGTTCAGCTGCAGGTTGTTGTGGCTGCACCAGGACACCAGCCGGGCTACCTCTCTCCTATAGGCAGACTCATCACCGTTCGAGATGAGCCCGATGAGGGTGGTGTCGTCTGCAAACTTGATAAGCTTGACAGACTGGTGGCTGGTGGCCTTGACTCGCATTTGAACTTGACATCCCATTCTTAACCCATGGGGTTTAAAATCTGATGTGGGTTCACCATTTGCAACTATAACAGCTTCAACTCTTCTGGGAGTTGGGTTTTCCACAAGGTTTAGGAGTGTGTTCACCATTCCTGCCAGAAGCATTTGTGAGATCACACACTGACATTGGACAGAAGACCTGGCTCTCAGTCTTTGTTGTAATTCATCTCAAAAGTGTTCTATGGGGTTGAGGTCAGGACTGTGTTCAGGCCAGTCAAGTTCATCCACATGAAACTTTCTCATCCATGTCTTTGTGGACTGATGCACAGTCATGTTGGAAAAAGAAGGGGCCATCCCCAAACTGTTCCCACAAACTTAGGAGCATGGAAATCTGTAAAGTATCCAAGTCCAAAATCTCTTGGTGCTGAAGCAATGCAGCTCATAAGGTTTAGCTTTAGTGCTC
Organism: Siphamia tubifer; assembly: GCA_020466265.1. Lineage (NCBI taxonomy): Eukaryota > Metazoa > Chordata > Actinopteri > Kurtiformes > Apogonidae > Siphamia > Siphamia tubifer. The sequence goes on along the minus strand of CM035791.1, from coordinate 26,957,227 downwards.
TACCAGGGCAAAATCCTTGCTGCCACACCATATATTTCTTATAATTTAATTTTAATGCGACAAAAATGACCAAGTGGTGGTAACTGAAGTTACGGAAATACTGATATGAAACTAAGATGATAAGTGTTTGTGGAGATATTACTCAATATGTGGCTGTGGCCATGACAGCAGTAAACATGTATAATTTACAAAAACTCTATAACTGACCCATATAATCATGATGAATACCTCCTGTCATGATGGGTGAGGTGGAGAGAGGACTCAGATGCTCAGTGTTGAAGGGAAAATAATTTAATACAAACAGAACAAAATAAAGGTAAAGACAGAGATAAAACAAAAACAAGACCAAACAAAACCTGAGGGTAGATCAGCCAGAGTCCGTGGTGGTGAATGAAATGCCCAGGTTATGGTAACAAGGGATCAGAAACACACATGACCAGGTTATGGGGGTGACAATACTGAAATGGTCCCACACCAGCAACTGCAAATCTCACTGCTTAAATAGTTGCAGATCAGCAACGACTTGCAGGTGCACCGTTGTTACACCTCCTGTTCTCCTGGAAAATAATTTTAATCCATCTGAGTGATTCTTGCATGAAGTCAAGTTTTCATTCAATGGAATTATAGCTTTGAGTCTGTATGAGCAAACAAGCACAGGCTGAGTGCGATGTCCGTGAATAAAAAGGTCTGAGGGTCTGCCATCTCTCTCTGCCTTGTTACGACTTGTGCCATAGTAGAGCCTCATGAGATATGAATATTTCCTACTAGAATATAGAAAACCTCAGCTCTGTCAGTCTTACAAGATGCATCATTTTGTGGCTGAATGAATGAATTTGTTTTACATAAATCCAGTCAAACCAGATTTAAATTTCACCCTCACATCAGATTATTTGTATATCAATTGCATGGCATTCAGAAATCAATCATCATGAACATGCATTTATGCAGCAGCACTTATGCCTGTAATTAGACTTTCTTATATGTTATTATAAATAATTTATATGCATTTGAACAGTCCTGATTGCATAAGCCTTTTTTTGCACTTTCATTATATCCTTTTCATTTTTCTATATCTTGCTCTTTGCTCTCTGGTGTTCGTTAACTTTAATACAGTTAAAACGTACAACAGGAAAGCAGCTGGAGGTCTCATAGATATTTGGATCAACTCATCTTGCAAGAAGCAAGAAGCTGTGTAATGTTGTGTTAAAAATGTGTCCTATTTTAGCCGAACTGGCAGAGTTGAAAACAGTGCTGTCTTCAAAAAAGGTCCAAGATGAGTAATGGGTTGTTGAGAGGTGACCTGGTCTCCACTTCCCACAGACTCACAAACAACCTCCCAAATAACCACAGCCCCCTTATTATTGAATAATGCATGAAAAGAAGAGTGTTACATTACTGGGTATCCATTATGTATTCCTGAGAATTCCCACAGCATGGAGTGTACCCATCTCAAGATTTGTTTTGTATGAATTCAACATTGCTCTCCTTGATGTGCTCAGTCCCCCCTGTAAAGCTTAAAGTACATTTTAAGAGAGGATTGGAAGTGACTGAGTCAGAGCAGTGGTCAAAGAGACGGGGTTGAATAAACACTAGTTGTTATGTAATATTCAGTGACCATAACTAACCTGAGCCAAGGGATCTTTAAGGACATGGTAATGATCATGTGTAGTACCTACCTTTAAGTAAAGTGAACAAAATTATGCTTTTATTAAATTAAATAAAATATTACATTTTAATTTATTGTTTTGCAATTGTGGTTTTATTTCCTTGCTCTTCCATCATATTCGTTGCTAGCACCCATCCACTTTAACTGCCACAGGCGACAAAGTAATGGCACCTGACGAAGATGAAGGATGGACTTTTGCTTGTTGTCAAGGCAACAAGTGCCCATGTATGTGGCTTAACAACAAACTGAAAAAAGCTGACTGTGTGTTGCTTTTTAGGCTGATTAGAAACCATCAGATCTGTGTCAGATGTGTGGGAGGGGGGAACATAATCAGGTATATTTTTCTACAGACTGCAGTGTAGTTGTAGCCTTATTGTGTCCTTTCCATGAGAGTCAGATCCAAATCAATACCACTTCCATTTTCACAGTGTCAGCTGATAATAGGCTACATTGCACAGGAAAATGGACAATGGATTGTTAGTAAGTGTAGCTTGTGGAAAACCAAAATCATGATAGCTAATACAAATTGCTTTCTTCAGATTTCCTGGTTCTGTACAGTTTAATAACATATGCCAGCCATAAAAGTTAAAAATGAAAGTCAATATGTGAGACAAATTAACATTGTCAGACTGAACATATGACTTGTAGAAAATCTCCATTAAAACAATTCCTGATAAAATTAAGGCTACCGCTCAGGCTGACTGAGCTTAATTTGATTTCCACAGTTCTGATAGCATCACTATTGGACAATGAGGTGAATTGGCCAGTGCTCCCTAAAGATATTTTATTTTGTGATTAATAATACAGTGGAAACTAGAAAAACAGCCTTGAGTCCAAAATATACAGCTTTCATCAATGACGCATTTGATGCTGATGAAAGCTGTGGGCATAGAGCCAAAACACACACACACACACACACACGCACACACACACACACACACGCACACACACACACACACACACACACACACACAGACACACACACACACACACACGCACACGCACACACACACACACACACACACACACACACACACACACACGCACACACACACGCACACACACACACACACACACACACACACACACACACACACGCACACACACACACACACACACACAGATTCATCATTTTGTGAAGATGTGGCTATTTTCCCAGTTCTGTACAAATGCAAGCCTTTCGCACCTTACTTCCTTTATTTTTCTGCTATTTGTAACCACAGAGCTGTCCCTTTGATTGATAGCTCCCTCTGTACTCACTGAAGTCACAGAAAAAGAACTAATGGTACTTCAAGCAATGACAGAGCTAGTGGGCTCTTATTCAGATGTCTATCTTTGAGACGAGTTCAAATCTTATTAAAACACAGTTTCATCTTAATGAATACAGACTAGTCAACTTGTGCTTTATTAAGATTGTTCATCATAATCATTTTTATCCATGTTACATATAAGGTCAGTTTAGAGCAAAAGTCCATCTCAAATGCTCCAAGTGGAAAAATAGCACCTGAAAGTAAGTCCTGTGTTTATAGCTCATCTTTTGTCTTCTACTCATTGCAGGTATCTGGGGATCACACGGCCTCTCACCTACCCGGCTCGACAAAATGGGCAGCTGATGGCAAAGATGATCGTGGGAGTGTGGCTGGTGTCGGCATCCATTACCCTGCCACCTTTCTGTGGCTGGGCTAAAAACGTCCACACAGCCGGTGTGTGCCTCATTAGCCAAGACTTTGGCTACACCATTTATTCTACAGCAGTAGCCTTCTACATCCCCATGCTGGTAATGCTGGTCATGTACTACAAGATCTTCAGGGCAGCTCGCAAGAGTGGTGCCAAGCACCGCTTCACCGACCTTTCGCGCCGTGAGCGCCTTGAAACAGTGGCTAATGAGGCGCTTCGTATGCAAGGCCTAAAACCGCCTGGTGTAGCGGAGGAGTGTGCTGCTTTGTCTCGCCTGTTGAACCGTGAGCGCAGAAACATCTCCATTTTCAAGAGGGAGCAGAAAGCAGCTACAACACTGGGGGTGATTGTGGGGGTGTTTGCTGTGTGCTGGCTGCCCTTCTTCATCCTGTCCACTGCCAGGCCCTTTATCTGTGGAGTTGAGTGTAGCTGTGTACCCATTTGGTTGGAGCGTACGCTGCTCTGGTTGGGTTATGCCAACTCGCTAATGAACCCCTTCATCTATGCCTTCTTCAACCGAGACCTACGCTCCACATATCGTGACCTCCTTCGCTGTCGTTATCGTAACATCAACCGCCGATTGTCTGCTGTAGGTGTCCATGAGGCTCTCAAGGTGTAATTAGGATCATACATTGTTTCAAAGTGACTCATGGAGCTTGTACACTTGGTGCTTTAAAGGGCGACATGTACACAGCAGGCCTGTAGATAAGACACAGACTGACAGAATGGGAGTCACTGTTGGTGGCTCACTGTCCCCTCCACAAAGACACACAGAGAGCATGATCACTTCAGTGTGTGTGTGTGTGTGACTCAGTCATTCTATTTTGGGATGGAAAAATCATAGAGCGTACTTGATAGGTTATTCAAGTCGACACTGCTTTTGTGCATATGCCACAGTTCCATCCTGGCTCCGGCTTTATAGCTGGATAATGTAGTGGCAACGGAAATGACATACAAACACAATAAATCATCCTAGGGCTTTGAAAAGGAAACAGAAAGGAACATGATTTCTGTATATTACCAAATTTGATGTTTCATAAAGACAAAAAAAAAACATTAGTTCTGTGGTACAATTTCTCCTGAACATCCTCTTAATATGCATTTAAAGAAATTTAGACTTCAAACTTAAGTCAAACACTTGAAGGTGTAATATGCCAGGATTAAGTATTGTTTGTATCTGTTCATTTCTATTCATTTATTTTAATTTTGTCCTTTCACGCAATTGCTCGCATAGTATCACAAATGTTCAAAAATGTGGTGCAGTTTGATGCCAAGTGAATAGGGGTGGGTGGAAAATGGTGTTAAATTACAACATGGACGGAACACTTTCCATTCATGAAATATCAGTGTTGTTTTGATAAAGAAATTGAAAGTAGTTTGTTTAGTGTCTGCATGAAACATATTTGTCTAACATGGCACTGTATACATAACTCATAAAAGATTTTGGTTTTGTGAATAGTGAATGACATTTGGCAGATAAGTTTAGTGTTTCACCCAAAATAAATCTTTTACTGCACCCTGGACTTCACTCTGAACCATGATACTGTGGAGTTCATTCTTGTTATTTTTTGACTGGTTTCATTCCACAGTTGGCTGATGACTTTTTAAACAAATAATTGTGTCACTGAAATAGGCAAAGCAGCAATCTGAACATGTTGAACTTTATTGAACACCAGTCATTTTGAGACTCTTTCGCCTTCACTGACAGTATTTATTATTCCCCCTTGAAACAGGATGTGGTCACTTCCCTGCTGACAACAGTCCCATCCGAACTGTTCAGTGACTCGTATTAACTCATTTCAAATGTCATTAGTTGAGCAGTGTGTGCTTTTTCTACCTCAATTTTGGAGAATTCTATACATTTCCTCTAAACAGATGTATCGCTGTCTTGCATCATTTTGTATTTAACTTCTATTTTTTATTGTCGATTTGATCTGTCAACTAATGCTCTGTGATTACTCTATTAGATTGCTTTGTCATTGCCTTCAGAATCAACCCGGGGAAGTGGCAAAGCATTTCATCACTTTGTAAATAAAGAAACACTTGGTTAAAATGTCAGTGGCCTAAATCGATGAACTGAAATTTAAACAAGAAAAACTAGTTATGTTTTTCCTTTTAATAGTTATTCACATTGGTCCAATTTTTACAATTCCCTTTGGTTTCTAATGCAGATAACATATCCTCATGAAATGACTGAGCACAGTTTACAAGACAAGTCATCTTCGCATTGAGAGTTCGTTTATAACGAATTAAGACACACCTTAAGGCCTGTTAGAAGCCACAAAGAAATCCATAGCATTTCTTGAGGAATTAGCATTAGGCCCATCCTGTTACTACAAGGACTCAAGAGACGTGTCTGAGAATGGTGACCCAAAAAAAGACGACTCCATTCTCTGTCTGCTTGGAGCAAAATCTTTTATTCAGAGTGTGGGTGACAGCTGTCTGCCTGCTTTCATGACTGAACCGCTCCTGTAGAAGCAGAAGGAGGAGGTAAAGACTGAGATACACAATGTGTCGTGTCTTGTGGTCAGAAGGTGTTAGTCTGTGTAGTGGAGTTACTCCACAGGAGGATTCTAAAAGACCACAAAAATGGGACTTACAAAAGGACAAAAGGTATGTGGTTAGTTGGACTGCATCAGCCACAGATGAGTTCTTCTATAACCCAGTTGCCAACAAAAATGCTGCTATTGTATGTTTGTGCAACAGAAATATGGGTAATTTTAACATTTACAACCAAAAATACATTTCAAATTTAATCATTTTGCCTGAAATGGGTCAACTCGATAAGTAGCAAAAAAGATTAAAATGCCCAATATTTATGTACTTTTGACAGTTGTTCTTTGATCTCTTTCTGGTTTATGATTTACAAAAGGACAAAAGGAGGCTGACATCTTTAAATAGGCACAGTCCCTAAGAGGAAGCACATGGGGATGGATTTGGTGAGTCAACAAAGTTTGCAGACTTAAACACAGGGGATAAGTGTTTGCATATCATTTCAGCTCAAATGCAAATGTGCTTATATTTGTTTCTTTTCCTCAGGTTTATTTTAGCCTCTTTCTGACCGTTTCCATTAATATATATATATATATATATATATATATATATATATATATATATATATATATATATATATATATATACATCCAGGGTGCAGTTCCTCAAAAAACAGAGGGGGGATGTTTTTTCCCCACTGAAAAAGCTCGCATCGGATGTAATGGATCAATGTATGTGGAGGCCATTCAATTTCTGTTTTCAAATCAGGAAGTGGAAAATGGATAAAAGGCCCTCTCCCATCTACTGTTGGGGGGCGGGTGACCACCAGTACCCTCCCTCCGAACATGGACCAATCCGGGGATGTGTCATGTCATGTCATGCGCTCAGTTTGACCTGACGCCGGCCTGAGAGGGAACCAAACCAAACTCCGACAAACTGGCCCCGGGTGCACGCCGTCTGTGACCTCGCACGCATAACGCAGCAAAATCAGTGATGAAAAACACTCCCTGCTTTTATTTTCCCCAATTAATGATAAAGAAGCTCCCAGAATGCACCTGTCCCTCTGCTGATCTCTATCACCAGACTGGCAGATATTTACTTCCTTAAATATGTGTATTTCAAGTTCCTCTTCCAGGCATTTTGTGTTCATGCCGTCAGAAACACTCACATACTACAAGACCGTAACAGTCCAAAACCAGAGAGGGGGGGGGCTGGCAAATTGCACCCAGTATCTGCCCATATATATGATATGAAATTCTTTTAGTTTTGGGGGGGAAACATCACTAATAAAAATACAAATAATAATCTCGATTCACAGACTATGATGTGATTCAGGGCGATTTATTAAAATTACTAAATGATTCAGTTTGATTTGATACGTTTCAAATTTCAAATCGATTCAGTTCAGTTTGATTCAATACAAATTGACAATTTAACCGCAAATGACTTATTTTATTTTATGTTACTGAGAAGAAAAAGAATCACAAATAAAATTTCCAAACCATATCCTTTTGTTTATTTGGTGTCACAGAGACAATAGATCAGGATCTACTGAAGATAAATTCACACATCAACTTTCGCCTTTACAATATAGGCCCTACCTATAGATAACTGATATGAATGAAATGCAAAACTGATAATCTAGTGTGACTAATTTAACAGGTTTGCAAAACTCTGCTCATATTTAAAATACAAAACGTACTTTCCCTAAAGAAAGAGAAAATAAAAGATAAAAATGTGTAATTGTTTCTGTTAGAGTGTTATGCTGGTTAAAACTAAAATTGGAATGCTGATTTTAAACTGTAGTAATTTTTTTTCTAGTACGCCAACTTTTTTTCTCCACAGGTTACCCTAGAGATAAGCAAAATGACACTGATTAGTTGTAGTTAGACTTTGCAGCTGATTAGGATTTGACTCATCTACAGCTATGTGGAAACTTGTTTGTGCAGTCACCATGGAGACAGTACAGTAAGAGGTGTGTGTCGCTCCCAATAGTGTCCTGTTGGTTCTTGTATGTTTTCATGTTGTTTATGTTATTGTTAGGTCTGTGCTTTTATTTTGTCATGTGGGGTTTTGTCCACTGGGTGTCATTCTTGCTCCTGTTACTGGTGCCTTGTCACGCCCCCTTTAAATTACCCTCATTTGTGTCAGCTGTGTGGCGTGGTTAAATAGGGTTCCCCCAGTCAGTCCCATTGCGAGTTTGTTTGCTATCATATGATTCAGATGAGCGGTATTCTTCCTGTCTTGTGTTCCCCTGTGTATGACCCTGTCTGGATATCTGGTTTCTGTCTGTCGCTTGCTCCTTTTTGACCCCAACATCGAGCCTGCCTGCATCTCCCTCTTGGCCCCCAATTTGACCCTCTTCTGTCTTTTGGTAACATGTTTTGGATTGCTCTTAACAAGCTCGGTTGGATACCTGGTTTTGACTCTGTTTGATGTTCTGATCTCCTCTCGGCCCTACTTCTCAGTTACTGTCCCACAGTGTGCTGCATCACACCTGTCTGACATCAGAGTAGCAACTAATTATCTCACTATTCATCACTTGTGTCCCAATAAACTGTGTGATAATCCATTTATGTTTCGGAGTCCTGCATTTGGGTCCTTTTGTTCTTTGACGTTGTGTCAAATGGGTCATATTCTTTGTAAAAACATAGTGCTAAATAAACAATGCAGTAATGCCTGTTTCTTTCATATTCCACTATATGTCAGTATTTGAAAATGTTCATAAAACAAGCACATACCTGTGAAGTACAGTATTTATTCTGCCCCTGCGTGTGTGTGTGTGTGTGTGTGTGTAGCAGACTAGTTTGACAAATAGTTAACAGTTCCCAAGAAAAGCCGTCAGAATTTCCTTCCATAGTTAACTTGATTTACTGTAAAACTGCAAACAAACATAATATGTGTCAGTTACATTCATTGCTTTTATCAGAATTACATGCCATTGCATATGGAAATCAAAATAAACAAATCACTAGTTCAATGCTAAACTGAATGGGAAAATACATAGACATACTAACGATTAAAATACAACAAACAGTACCCATTGTATAATAAAAGGAGAACACGGGTACCACTTTACCATTTCAGCACTGGTGTCTTTTTTTTATTTATTTTTTTTAATCCAATCTATTTACTTCATTTTCTATCAAATTCATCTTTCTTTCCATCACCCATATTTCATGTCCTATATCTAACCATTGTTTGGACCAGGTGGGTCTGTAACAAGCCAGTTTGTTGTTATGGCCTCCCTGCTAGCCGTGAAAACAATTTTGACCAAGTAATTACCTTCTTTCAGTATAACTGCACTTTTTCAACTGCACTATTTCACAGATATAAGGTGAAACAATTCCTGATAACTATATGTACTTCATTCATCACACTTTACTTTGTCCCAAAGTTTAAGGTTCAAGGTTACTTTATTTGTACCTGTAGAGTAGGTAGATTTTTTTTGCAGACAGAGCAAATGTGTTTGGCATTACAACAAGACACACATTGAACCTGTTCGGGTCGAGTGTCAAGACAAGACAAAGGACAAAAAAGTGCTGACTGTTCCACCATTCAGTAGTATAGCAGCATGGAAAAATAAAGCATAAAACAGATAAATAAATGAAAACAAGATGCGATAAAATCCTAAAAAAAATACATTAAAAAAAACTGTCTAGGACAAAAACCAGGACAAAAATCTATGTTTAGTAATTTAAAAAAATCAAGTCCCCATAATAATAAATAGAGCAAACACATAAATAGGATAAACAACTAAATGAGTAGACAAGTGCAATGCCACTATTTGTTATTGAGCTCAGTGACGGCGACAAGAACAAAGCTGTTTTTATAACGCTGTGTCCTGCACCTGGGGACTAAAAACCTGACCTTGAATCCCCCTGTAGAGGATGGGAGTCATTATTAACCAAACCAACCAACCATCAACACCAGAAGATATGTACACGGTTTACATTTATTTGACCACATGTTTGTTCTTTTAATAATTTGTAACTTTTTATATTTGGTGTAGTAAAGACACATATTTTTTATACCCATAGGGGCATAACTCAGCAGAACTGTATCATTGTAATGTGATGGACAACACTTGGTCAGTCATCCCTCTCAGTACAAGAAGCCCACATCTGGAACTCATCAAATCTCAAATAGAATTGAAGGTTTTTAGTGTCAAAGTTAAATAGTGGCCTAAACCACAGCAGAGATGTGAACATGAATGATCACAGCTCATTACTAAAATACCACGTTAAAATCTGATTTATTTAGTGTTTAATTCTTTATAATGTGTTCAGTTTTCCGATATAAGTCACTGTATGTATTAATTTATTTCATTTATTCATTGTATTTTTATTTTAAGTATATTATTTCATAGTATTCAAAAAGCCAGACCAAGGACCAATACTACAAATTAGCTGAAACTAAACAACTTGATTGCAACTCATCAATATACCATCCCTGTTAAATACACAATACACACTAAATAAATAAATAAATAAGTCAACATATAGTGATCATATATGTTATTTTGAACATGATAATGCGTTGAATAAGTTGGAATTTGATCCAGATACTGCAAACTTTCCATAACATTTTTTAGGTTTAGATATTAAACCATCTTTGTTCAGGTATTGGAAAACATCTGGTGGTATAGAAACCTAACCATAACTGTCCTTGAATTAATTGTGGGTGTATTGTCTGACAGATAGTACATCATACAGTAGTTCCAGTTCAGATGTATCTTGAAATAAGAATATGAAAAGAATTTTGGAGTTATACATGTTGACATTTTACATAAAAACAGTATAATGTGAGTCTAATTCTGACCCATTATGAATTATCCTCTTTGAAATTTTGGTTTTGTTTTGCAAAAATCCACAAGAATATTAATGGTATATATTATAATTTGGGCTAAAGTAGTGGACTAAAGATTACTGCTTTCCCCTAAAGCCATGTTAGTGTCTAAGTGCATTTGTGCAGGTCAGCTAACACATGCAATGCCAGATAAATTACTTTAGAATTCAGTAGAGACCATTTGTGGCTAAATATGTGCTGGGTTGCATCATTTAACAGCTGTTCAACAAGGTGCAGCCTGCACAGGCTGTTAAGTCAAATATCTTCACAATCTTGCAGATCTACGATTTCATAACAAAAACATATGTAACCACTTTTTTAATTCCTCTACCTGTTTGGATTTACACATTGACAATTTTTGCATGTTACCATCTGTCAAATGGCTTGGGATGATCTTAATTAGAGGGCAAAAATCATTTCTAATTATAGTTTTTCTCTTCACTGTGAGTTTCTTTTCTGTGAAGACTATATATAATAATAATAATTCAGTGTTAATTCAACAGTAACAAAAAACCCCCCAAAACAAAATCATATCACAGTCTCAGGGACACAATGTATTTAAATTAGTCTTTGTATCCTAATGTGTGGACACGGCAATATTAAAATATCTGGAACTCCCTGAAGTAAAATGCAGGGACGTGGCCTCGGTCAGCATGTTGACATTTTGTTTTTGCACATGAAATAGCAAGCAGCCCTTGTGGACCTTGTTCATCCTGCCTTAAGATGTCCAGTCTCCCAGCAGCCATGTCAACAGGCCTTACTCTCGGGGAATGAGCACCGCTGTGCCTGAGAGAAGGCTGCTCTTTCAGTCAGTGAGACTCTTTGCTTTTCCTCCAATGTGTGTCATCGCCTTATGAGAGAGGAGATAGGGAACATTCACGTGTGATGTACTACTCATCAAAAGGAAAAAAGATAGTAGTAGACTCTTTCACATATGCTGCCCACAGGCTCGACTGCCAGCCCTGACAGGCTGTGGAGGCTGACGGGGGGAACATACTCTCTCAAAGTGCTATTTTTAATCTGCCCCAGTAATTAAGCGGGGAAGCTTTGATTAACCACGGGGAAAGAGATCTAAAGCACCACAGTTTTACTATCTTTCACTGTGCCCCCTACACCCCCATTTATAAATGCGGATTCTTAATTTAACAATGCCTAAAGCAATTTGATTGCCTGTTTTATCAGAAAAGGATAAAGGTAAGAATTTATAACATCCAAAGCCTATGTGGGCACATCATTTATGCTCACACATGTAAAATTTATATGAAAGCATTTATGTTTTATATACATATATGCATATACAAACAAACAATATTTGGATTAGAGGTTTAGTATCCCAAATGTGATTCATCTGATGCAATATGAGAGTAAAGTATGCAGTTCACATAATGGAAAGTCTGAAAATGAATAAACTCTGAATAAAATTCTTGTGTTTTAATGATTTTATGTTTGTTATCAGAATAGTGATATGTTTAACATTTGGGAACAAAACTCATGGACTCAATAAACAATAATAATAATAATAATAATAATAATAATAATAATAATAATAATAATAATAATAATAATAATAATAATAATAATAATAATAATAATAATAATAATAATAATAATAATAATAATAATAATAATAATAATAATTGTTATTATTATATATTATTTAATTATAAGACATTCTTTCTCAAAATGTAGATCAAATTTATCTGTAGATTTTTGAATGGTGCAATAAAATATATTATAACTGGCAAGAAAACAATGGAAATAAATCTAAATGCATGATTAGAGGCAGTTTAGCCTAGTCTGTGAAAATAATTTTTTCAAGGTTTTATCATTCCATGGGTTACAGATCTAGTAGAAGTTAATTACGGTGCAGAGTAGATGATAACAATGAGTCCTTATACCCAAAAGAGATATGTGTAACACTGAATGGTATTTTAAACGTCTATTGTCTATTCAAGCAAAAGAAACAAACTCAATGCATTATTGCCCATGAAACTGGACTAAAATATTTTGACATTTTCTCATGAAATGATGATGTGGCAATGTGATTTATTCTTGATAAACTCAGTATATTATCATTGCATTTGGTCAAATGTTCTTATTAATGTGTATAAAAAAGAATAACAAGAGGCTAAAAACAAAATTATTCCAACTTCACAAACGACAGCATACAAACATATACTTTTATATAATATTATAAATAAATGACTCTTTAGACACAATGCAGATCAACAGGAAATTAAAACAGTATCAGTTTTTTTTACTTAGTGAACATGAGTAAAATGGTAAGGTTACATTTGTTACTTTGTTTTTTAAGCTTTTAGAGCCCCCCCAAAAAAAGAAAGAAAGAAAGAAAGAAAATAGAAATAAAAAAAATACAAAATCAACAAAAATAGCAAAAAACAACCATACATGCATCATACTCTTTGAAAAGAAGTACATTTTGATTTACCACTGGAAAGCATTAGCATCTAATTTGCACTTAATACTTCTATTCTGTACGTAAACTGGTCATATATTCACATTAAATGTGATTAAGTTGATGATTGCATATATATATATATATATATATATATATATATATATATATATACATTTTACATAATAAAGGTAATTTTTCCACAGTACATCTACTAGGAATATCTCAGTAATGGCGTATCAAGGTCACCCTCTATTAATTTGGACGACAGAGGGATGAAAATCAGATGTGTAAGGTAGAAAAAGCACTTGGGTACGGGTAGTTATGTTCTCAAATGTAATTGGACCATGTATGTAGCCTTGTCCCCCACTTCCCAATCAAATAGTGGCTATAAATACCCCAGTAAACATGTCAATTATGTGTTAATCCGATTTATACGGTGCATCCTGAAATATCAACTTCCTCCCACGGCGACAACCGGCGGCCAATCACAGCACGAGACTCTGCTCTTAGTGTATGCCACTTCCTGCTGGATGGGCCTGTAGCAAATTAAACATGCAGAAAAGTTATCTGTAAGTGTCAAAGTGACAGCCAAAATAGTTTCTTTCTCCTCAGTTTTTTTTTTCCAGAGGCTGCATCCTGTAATTAGTTTCTGTCATACTGCTGGAAGGTAAATGCATGCTTTTTAAGGATGCCAGCATCAAAGCAACTGTACATGAGGGCACCCGCCCCTGTACGCTTCAAAGTGAACACAGTAGATAATGCTCCGTTTACGATTTTATTGATTCTCTTGCCATGCATGTTGTGTTTTACACTCGCAGTGGAGTATCTGACTCATCGCTTGTATTTTCACACATGTTCATTGCACTGTCTGCCAAGTATCAGAGGCCTCCTACACAGCATGTATGGAGTGAGTCAGTCTATTCTTTTGCACTATATCTGTGATAGAGATCGGTATGTGTAAGGGTGAGTGTGTAATGGAAAGCTACCAATATTATATAGTATTTTCACAGTTCTATTCCGTATTACCAATGTCACAAATTGCACATTTCCCTTTACAATTTGTACAACTTACAGGGTGACACCTCCCATTTTTGTGCCTACATTTAAAAAATATTATCTTCCTAAATCATAAATCATTGTAAATCTCATAATAATCCATGTTCTCCTGTGTGTTCCTACAGTTTATTCCAGTTAAACTTAATGAAAGACAGTTTAGAATCAAAACACACATATGCCATATTCCAACTCTATGAAGACTTATATACAGAGAAAAGCTTCGACAAACCCTATAATAGTTGGAAATAATGTGCTGAGGGCACTAACAGAGGCAGCATTGACCAGGTTCATATTCCTAGAGCTTTTACTTTGCCCCACAGAGTTTATACAGACTTCAAAGTGCAATAAAGATGCATTTTTTTCTTCATTTTCTTTTAATATGGCGCCTTTGCCAGACAGTCTGATGATGATGAAAAACACCAAATCTTATGACTGTTGGAAGAAACTCCTTTTATTCAATCATTCTTCTATGTGTCTGAAATCTCCCTGCATGTTCTTTTATGGAGATACTAAATAGAAAGAGTCAGTCGGTCTCAATTTAATCTATTTATTTAACAAAGCAGCATTGAGAGGTCCAAGACAGAGTTCCAGGTTTTTTTTCCCTGTCCCTGACACCAACAAAATGTGTTAGTTTATGAAGTCTGACTGTTCTTTCCCTGACCCAGTATTTCTCATTCTCATTGGCTCTCATCTTGTTGAAAAGGAGGGTCTTTGATTTGGTTTCCCTGAATGGGTCAGATTCCTCATCTTGACTCTTGCTCATAAAAGCTGTGTGTGGGTAATAGGTTAATCTATGTCCCCTTTTCTCTTTATTTATATATATTTTTGACAGAGTTTGTTTGTCTTAGTTAGCAAGATAACTCAAAAACTGTTGGAAAGATTTTGATGAAAATTTCAGGATAGGTTGGTAATGGGGAGATCCAGAAATACTTATATTTTGGTGGTGGGGGGGTGTCTACCTTGGCAGCGGTTTGCACTCTCAGAGTGCTTTTCCAGTTACATAAATGTTCCCACATTCTAGATACTACAGTGAAACACTCCTTATTCCACTATCTTAATTTCTGGTCCAACAAATAGTTTCATATTCTTTTTAAGTATATACCATATAGTATAAACAAAACAGTATCTGTCTACTTGAGTAAATATAAAAGAGAGTAAATATAAAATCATCTTATATGATTATCAACATGATATACATATACACTGTGGATGTAAACACATACATGCATACCTGTTTTGTCATTTTCTGAAAAAGTGGTCACATTTGCAGCATGTCTGATGGAAACTCACATCATGCTCGTTGTATTTAAAGGATCTGTCATATTCATTCCAATGAGATAAATGAATATGCACAGAAGTTATAACAAATCCTTTAATACTCTTTAGTCACCCACATAAATATTGAGTGCATTTTAACACATTAATGCACTAACTCTTTCCAAAACTCATCTTTATCACACAATGGACCTAGGGCTGGATCTACTAAAGGTTTGCATGTATGAAAAGAAAAAACAAAAAATTACAAACTGATTTACTAACAGTACATTCTTAGGGTTGTCTTTCAAAGCTGCAAAATACTGTGTCTGCATCCAGTTAGGAATTTTGCGACAATGAATATGCAATATAGGGCATTTACACACAATTGTGTTGGAAGGAGAAAATGTAAATATATTAATTTAGCACATGCAAAGTGATTTATCAAAACTGAAAGTATAGAAACTGTGTCCGTATTTAACACGACTCAAAGGGAGGTACAAAGAGTTTGGATGCATAATTCCACATACATGGAAGTGTTTTTTGTCTAAGAAGGAGACATCAAAATGATGAAACCAAAACACACAGAATGTATTTTTCACCTTTTTGGATTGACAGAAGGATAAATAATTGAGACAAATGCCTTTTGTATTTTGAGAATCAGAGAATGTTATAGAAATAACAGAATGACTACTGGGTTAAAGAGGGCAGCTGTGGCTTAAGAGGTAGACTAATGATGAAGAGCTGTGGACTGAAAATGAACATATATATTACATTATCTGTCAAGTTTTACATGATCAGTTTTCTTTTTAATTTTATTTTTTTTTATAAATTCCCAATAATGTAATAACATATCACGTTATTACTTACAATATCAGTCATGATATTTCATTACATTATTGGTGAAATTATTACATTATTGGGATTTAGGACATTTCACTCATCTACAATTTTTTATTTTTTTTTTTTACAAAGTATCTTAAATGTGCTAAATCTTACATACTTTAATAAAATAAATCAGAAAACAAATGACAAAAGTACTCGTTATATAATGTTTTTAATATATAATTGGTTTATGTACATGTATACAATGGATTTGTAAATATTCCACTAGAAAGAACCTATAAAGTGAATGGATCATAATGTGCAGACAGTGTTTTGAAGTAGATCTGGTAGATCTGAGACCAATATCCCTTTCGACTAAAACATATTCTCTTGTTAATTCTAAACAATGTCATATTTATGACTTATCTTGAAAACTTGAGCCAAAAAGAATTAAAGACTTGAGTTTTCTTTATCAGTAACACATATGTGGTAATGTGGTGTTTCATTCATATTTCATTTTTAGGCATTATTACATTTTCAGGAAGTCATTAAATTATAAGGGCTACCAATGCTCTTCTTTTGATCAGATACACAACACTTTGTATACTACAATATCTTGGTGACATGCTCTGAAATCCAGCAAATGGATCCGATACTAAAAGTAGAATGACTGTAATCTGCAACTATTGTCAACCACAAAGTATAATATATGAGATAACAAGTAAACACATGGACAGACAGAAAAACAAGCAAAAAAAAAAAAAAAACCTAACCCAAAACAGTACCCCTCTCCACTTGCGGGGGCTGGAGGGGGAGGGGGGGTAATAACTCCCTGATCAATAGAATGTAATCAGTCTTTCTGCCACTTTCATTTAATTTGCCCCATGGTTAATGTGATTCCTCCTGAATGTTCTGTGATGTGGTAGGACTTTACACAAACAGCTCTTTACATTTCCCCAATTAAATTATGTAAACAGAGCACAGTAGACTGTGTACTGCTCCACATTATATAAATACCTTTATCATATAGTACCAGGGCACTCAGTAGCCTGGATAGTTTTACATGACTGAACCTGAATGCAGTTTAGGTTCTGTGCTCCAGATGACTGTGAGTGAAAATCGTTAATTGGGTTTTTCTATTAGCATTTGAAATATTCAGAATCAGTGCAAGTTGCTGCGTGTTTGTCTAGAGCCAGTCTGAGACTCAAGGGAAGTTTGGGTGAGGTGGGAATGAAATTGTGCACAGCTTGTCCATGTCACTTTGTTAAGACTCCGGCTGTGCAGCGGGTTGCCAAGTGAGGACTGACAGCAGTTGGTCTGTGAATAAAGACTGAAGAACATTCAGGTGTTCCTATGCTGTCTAGGCCAGTTACAGCTCCAGTCAATCTGCTCCTTCCTCTTGTCACTGCACATTGTTACTGATCAGTGAGGCTGAGCTTCTGCACTGCTCCCCCCACCCTGACACCGTGTCTTGACTGCTCTCAGATCTCCAGAGCTCTATTTGCTCACTCAGAGTCCACTGACCCACGGTCAGTCGCATTTGCTGTCAGTGATAACAAGGAACAAGAGCTAGACAAGGTGAAAAAGGCTCCTTCCACAGTTCTTTAGATATTGGTTTGACAGAAAACTTGAAGTTTTTATTCTCACTACTAGTCTGGTTTGCATAGAAAATTGTCACTGAGTCAACTTGTCACTGGGTCTGTTTTGATAAGAAAAGTAGATGTACGGATAAGGGGGAAAAATACAGAAAATTGAACTAAACAAATTATAATAAAATACAAATTTCACATATACATGCAGCCCAACATGCTTCACATAACAAAGTAGACAAAAACAATTATCATTCAGCAAGATTACATTTTATGATAAAGTCACTACAGCCATAGAAAGAGCTGCACAGTCAAGTAGAAGTAGAGACTGTGGTAAAAGTACAAATAGTTTGAAGTAAAGCTGCAGAAATATGCTTAAGTAGAACATATTTCTAAAATGTTACTGGCAGTTTCTGTCCAAACAAACCAAAACTGAGTCTCACACCATCAACATCAATTCAATAAAATGTTATTTATAGAGCTCACAACGTCGTCTCACAAGCCTTTACAGGATTTATTGGAGAGAACAATCAATCACAGAAATAGACGAAGTCCCAAGCATCCCCTGTTCTTAGACCTTCCTTCTTGGCAAGAAAAAACTCCAAAACCCAGCGGTAAAAAGAAGGAATATTGGGGAGAACCACAGTGAAGGAGAGGAGATCCACTCCCATGAGTGAGTCACTGCAAATCCTGTTGTCTATGGCTCCTTATGCAGATACTGCTGAGACAGTTGACCCTCCCTCGGGGGGTGGGGGGGGGTGATAGGACACTATTTGTCTGGTCTGATCAGGTTTAATCGATAAATATAGCTGTGCGTCATCTGTGTAACAATGAAAATAATGCCATGAAATAACCATAGAATAGCACCTTTAAGGCTGTAAAACCCCTCACCTCACACTTTATACACTTTTCTCACATAGGTATAAACTTTGATGCAAGCCTCCATGGTTCAAGCCTCAGTTGGATCTGTGGCTCAAGAACATGTAGAACACAATATACATTCATATACTGTAAAAATAAATAATAATAATAATAATAAATTAATAAATAAAATGGAAATTTTAATTTAAATAAAACATATCAATAACAATATATGGGGGAATACAACCATAATTAAAATGTAGGACTATAACTTTGCTCCAAATGAAAAGACACACGTTATTTCAAACAGTCTGTATATGTATGACATGCTTAAAATCACTTCACGCTGATCCAAGATGTCATTTCTTGTGTTGTTTCCTTCTTGTATTGATGGCTTTTACACTGCATAGTCCCTCTGATTGCACATGACACACTGTCTGTGTGATACGTGTGTTGCATGTTTGACCTTTGCGTAGGTAGTGCTTTGCCGAGGATCAACACAACTCATGCAGTCTAAATGACCTTCAAGAAAAAAGCTTCAAAGGTTGAATCCTGCTTCCATCCTGAGATTTCAATGCTCACTGACACAAAATGCTGTTTCTCCACGACTCAGCCTTTCGTGTGACATCTTTCACAAATCAGCCAGTCTCAAGAATATCGATTCAAAAGTATGGAGGATAGGATCGAAATTACTCACACCAGTGTACAGGACATGCACAAAGTCACAATTAAAAGCTAAATCCAACCATCTGTCTTTTTGTCACAGAAAGCCTGCAGCAAAGTTTTCTTTCTTGTGTATAGTGCATTCATAGTCACATCTAAAAATAACTGACCACCTCTTCATTTCAGTACATCACACAACCTGTAAGGTGACAGAGGTTTTTGCAACGGAGGTCCAGTCTTTCTCAAAATCAATAGAGCTGTAGCCTATTATTAGCAATACACACTGACTCACTTTTTCCATTGTAAAGACTATTCTCTGCAGATTTAATGATCATAAACCTTTACAGCAAGTCTGCAGTGTACATTTCATTTCATAGAGCTGCAAATAATGTCAAGTTTATCTCGACAGTGAACATACTTTTACAAAGATATTACATTAATGGAATTAAAAGACACACAATGCATTGAAGAGAGCTGCAAGCCCTGTACACAGACAGAAGACTCAATATACCGTTTAGCTCATTCTTACGCGAGATGCACCAAAACGTAATTACTTCTACGTATTTTCTCCATCAATGTAAATGTTAAGTGTCATAAACATCAATAGTCTTTTGTGAGCTCTGCCGGTCACCCACACAATGTTCATGAAAGTAACAATTGTCCTGAAATCAATAAACTTCTCGGCTGTAATTACCGCCATTCTTGAGGGAGAAAATGAAAAAGAATAGGTATATATATATATATATATATATATATATATATATATATATATATATATATATATATATATATATAATTAGTATAATGTTGATAAGGTTGTGTGCTGATGTGGTGATAGAACTGATTTGGAATTATTATATATTTAAATTATGGTACTATTGAAATTAAATTCTTATTAAATTATATTATTTATATTATTACATCATTATTATTTCTTGACATTTTAAGGGTTAGTTTATGGTTAACATAGCACATGATGATTCAAAGAATATCATTATTATTTATTAACCCAGAAACACCCAGTGCTACTTTTGTGGTAGTTCCCAAATGATTTTTTTCCCTCTCAATAACCTTTCTTAAATAATGTACAGTATTATCACTTATTACCAAATTCTCCTATGGTAGGGTAAAAATCCTCCAGACAGGTAACTGACCATGAACCTGGCTCAACATCTGGAGATGGGTCCCCAGGCGCCGCCCACTACTGCCCACTACTGCCCACTACTGCCCACTACTGCCCACTACTGCCCACTACTGCCCACTACTGCCCACTACTCCCTGTACAATTGTATCTTAATCTATCTTACCTTAAATATTATTTATCAGTAGTTTCTGCTCTTAAAGTACTCTATTTAGTAAAGTAAACTTGCTTTCTGAGCAGCCAGTAGCTAACAACTGTGTTGTGTGTTAGCCTGTGCTTTGGATTATTTTCTACTTTGTGAGTGAATAGTTGTTGGTACTTGGTGCAGTCTAAATCTGGCTTTTCTATGAGTCAGTGATCAGTCACAAATTTGTCCTATATTTTGTGTAGCCTGTTTTTTTTATTTTTTATCTTACACAAGTAATGGGCAGCACAGTGGTGCATTGGTTAGCACTCATGCCTCACAGTAAGAAGGACCCTGGTTCAAATCCCACACCATAGGTTAATTAGTTAATCTAAATCGCCCATAGGTGTGAATGTGAGAATGACTGTTTGTCTATATATGTTCAGCCCTGAGATGAACTGGAGACTTATACATACCCCGCCTTCACCCATTGTAGTTGGATTAGGCCCCCAGTGACCCTAGTGAGGATAAAGAGGGCTCAGATGATGAAAGACAGAGAGAGAGAAGTTGTAGACAGAGAGAATAGAGCAGTTTTATAAAAGCGCGTAATGAAGTAATTTTACTTATGTATTCTGGAAATACTTTATTTTCATTGACTTTGACTGTCATGTATACTGTAATAGCTGTAATAGTTGTAAAAGCAAATGATCTAATGTAAACAGATGTTACAAGAAAGTTTTCTTCATCCTGCTGCTTTCCAATCATCTAGATTAGAACTTACATGGAAAAAATAAATGAAATCGACCAGGATAACAAAAGTCAGCAGTAAAATCACTGGTACTCAGCAAAAATCTTTTTTCAGTACAATAAACAGGTGTCAACAAAGGCAAAATCCATTATGTCTGACAGCACTCTGCCTCTGCACTCTGAATGTATATGTTCCTGTCCTTTGGCACCTGCCTCAGACAACCATCTGTCAGAACAAATAGATGCTAATTCTCCTTCATACCCTCAGCCATCTCTATGCACAGATATTATTATTATTAGCATTTATTTACATTTTATTTCAGTATGTGTTTTTATTGCACCACTAGTTTTTATGTGCCTGTGGTTGTTATTTTGATTGGTTTTGTGGCAGTAACAATTTCAGGCTCCCAAATTCACTCAAGTTTAATAAAGGCTGGTGTATTTTGTGAGTTACAATGAAGACATCTGAGTGTGTGTGATGAACATTATTTTGGCAGGATCATATGGGATATTAAAAGAGAAGGTGACATTATTATTATTATTCATTCATTCATTCATTATCTGAACCCGCTTTATCCTCACTAGGGTTGCGGGGGTCACTGGGGGCCTAATCCAGCTACAATGGGCGAAGGCGGGGTACACCCTGTATGAGACGCCAGTTCATCGCAGGGCTGACATACATAGACAAACAATCACTCTCACATTCACATCTACGGCCAATTTTAGATTAACCAATTAACCTATCAGTGCATGTCTTTGGATGGTGTGAGGAAACCGGAGTGCCCGGCGAAAACCCACGCGGACATGGGGAGGACATGCAAACTCCACACAGAAAGGTCTGGTGCGGGATTCGAACCAGGGTCCTTCTTGCTGTGAGACACGAGTGCTAACCACTGCACCACCTTGCCGCCCATTATTATTATTATTATTATTATTATTATTATTATTATTATTATTATTATTATTATTATTAACCCATAAAGAGCTGGCAACAAAAATTAACTGATGTATATTGTACCAACATCATTGTACATATGATGACCTTAAGAGGTGACGTAGTTACCGTGGAAACACTGTCATCAGGTGAATCATTATTGATTCACCTGTAAAACCCACGGTGTTTGATCAATGACAGTGGATGGTGGGTTTATGTTCAAGTAATGACAGATTTGACTGATTTTCTCTGAGTTTTAATAAACATCCATCCATCCATCCATCCATCCATCCATCCATCCATCCATCCATCCATCCATCCATCCATCCATCCATCCATTTCTTATCCAAGGCCAACATACTAAACAGGGATGCTCATACTTTGGCCCCCCAGACATCTCTTATAGTTCATCCTGGAGGTGTTTCCAGGCCAAGAATGAGTTAAATATAGGATAACATTACAATAATTTGTGATAAATACCTGCTATGCTGCGTGTTGGACAGGGTAGTCAGCAACACTGGGGCCCCACAGGCGACTGTCCTGTCTCCCTCCCGCAGACTTCATCTACTGCACTGAGACCTGCCAGAAGTTCTTGGATGACTCAGCAGCAGTTGGATGTATCAGAGGGGGTGATGAGTATATAACTTTTCAGTCGTTTCAATTATTATATAATTATTTTATAACAAGAAGCAAAGAGTTATGTACATTACGTAATGACGTTTAATCAGCATTCGCAGTCGAGTGCAGCAGTTAATGCTTTCGTTTTCACTCAAGTGTGGAGTTTTGGTCAGGACTGGTATGCCTTGTTGGTTTACAACCTACTGTTTACCTTCTACTTTCCATTGTGTTATTTCTAGTCACTGTGAAAAGAGTATAACCGTAGCCAGTGGATTAACGCTGTTAGTGGATGCTATCGTCTGTTTTCACAATAAAATTTTAGAAGAAAGTCAAGTTGTTTCCACTGTACTACCTGATGACCCTTCCAGTAAGTAGTCGAGGTAGGCTAGCACAAAACCTGGACAATGAGGCTGAGTACGGTGTGGTTGTGGACAATTTTGTCACATGGTATGAACAGAACCATCTACAGGTCAACGTGACAAAGACTAAGCAACTGGTTGTGGACCTGAGGATGACCAAGGTGCCGGTGACCCCAGTGTCCACCCAGGATAGTGTTGACATTGTGGAGGATTACAGATATGTGGGAGTAATTATAATTAGTTAACTGGACTGGGGGAGGAACACCGATGCCCTCTACAGGAGGGGCCAGAGCCGCCTCTATTTTCTGAGATGGCAGAGGTCGTTCAATATCTGCAGGACTATGCTAAGAATGTCTTATGAGTCTGTGGTAGCCAGTGCTATCTTTTATGCTGTTATATGCTTGGGCCACAGGCTGAGGGTAGCGGATGGCAGCAGACTAAACAAACTGATCCGTACGGCCAGAGGCGTTGTGGGAGTGAGGTTGGACTCACTGATGGAGGTGTCAGAAAGAGGATGCTTCCCAAAGTGAAGGACATCTTGGACAGTGAGTGCAACCTGCTCCATAGTGTGTTGGTTAAGTATAGGAGTTCTTTCAGCACCAGACTGATTGCAGCACGATGCACCACAGAGTGCCACAGATAACCTTTCCTTCCTGTGGCCATCAAACCGTATTAACTCCTCCCTTGAGTGTCAGTTAGTGACTCTGGACTATTTCCATCTGTGCAATCATCTTGACTCATTTTCACTGTGTATATATTGTATATTTGTTATATTTGTATGTATATTTATTCAGATTAGTATTATATTCTGTATTGTTTAGTGTTTATTTATACTGATTAACATTTGTTTTAATTACCTTTATGATTCTGAGTAGGAGCTCTTGTAATGAAAAGTAATTTCCCCTTGGGATCAATAAATTAATTGTGATCTGATAAGGAAGGTTAAATATAGGGAAAAAATACTTGTGAATCATCACCAAAGTACCACTGAGTCTTTGTGGTTAATTTAGCAATGATACACTTAATTAACCTATTTTAGAGTCAGTATTCTGTTAATCATATACCTTAAATTTTCACAGAAGCAGAGACCAACGCAGAACAGATTGTGATTTCAGTCCATTGATAAAAAGCAGTATTGTAGGGGCTCATGTGGTAGAAATAGTAAGAGAGGTGAAACACATATGTAGATAAACCCAAATCCTCCCCATGAGTTACCTGTCTGTATATGGAACAACATTGTGAGCTTTAATTTCACCAGATATTAGTGTATTCAGTGAGCAGACAGTCTATTACATTTTTTCTTTTCTTCTGTGATGATAGTGATTTTGCTTAGTTCCATTCATTTAAAATACACCAAACAAACGGCAAACAAACCCTCTTAATGAATCATGCACTCCATCTGGGCAGAAGCCTGGTGTTCTATTCATTCACTGATATTACATTTTGTTTCAATTTTCCCAAGCCTGCCATACTAGGAAGTTAGACGCGAACAGTAGGCTGTGTGCTCTGCAGCTAGGATTTATTTAACTTAGCGTCGCCTCCATTTGTGACCCCATCTGCATGTAAGAGGAAAGGACAGGAGGGCAGATCTGGTAGTTGAGATTCTTTCTGCTGTAGCTCTGCTTGTATTACTCACCCTCCAAAGGATAGCGAGGCACTGCTTGAATGGGTGAGCCGACTCGTGCATAATACATATTTGATAAACAACGCTGCTCTAAAATTCACTAATATGTATGTTCTTGTGTGGGATGAATTAAAAACAAACAATGGATAACACCATCCATCTCCTATTTTATGTCATAAATCCATCAGTTTTCAACATGTGTGTTTTCTTTTAATTCCTCAGATGATATGTCAGGGATTATAATCACAAAATATTAATTCATACAGTAATACACACTACTATATACAGTAGTAATACAAGAAATAGAAGGTTGCACATTACCACTGGTGTAAGTTTACATAGGGACCATAGGGACAAGTCACAACCAATATTTTGGAATGACAAAATAGTTCTTACCAATATTTTACATTTTATTTTAAATATCCTATATGAATTTATTCACATATTTATTTGCACTCAATAGAATAAGTTGCAGACATTTGCCACAGTGACTGAGACATCAGGGCTCCAGGTGAGATTTTGATTCTATGATGAAGGGTACTATGGATTACAAGCAAATTATTCTAGATGAACCCATTTAATTTCAATTGTTGCTCGTTACAAAATCCTCCTCCCATACAGACCAAGTTAAGTTTTGTTTGCTCTCGAGGAGACAGTGTGAGTGACAGTGACCCTCAAGCAAGTCAGTGTAGCAGTGTCCTGGACATGGGGAGTAAACCGTACCAGCCTGATCCAAAATTCATTGCAGTACAGAAACTACCTAACAAGAAGCTATGGTTTCAGGCAAAGTGGTTTAATCACTACCGAAGGCCACATTCTACTCCTACAATACAAAAGATGCTTTGTTTTGAGTGTGTCAAGGCGTTTACAATCAACAAAACCACTCTAGGAAAAAAGAATCACCCTGTATTTTGCTTGAATGGTTTTTGTAATTGAAAAAATGCCACTGAGAGCTTTAATCGCCATCAAGCAAGGGTGGTGTGTGTGTGTGTGTGTGTGTGTGTGTGTGTATGTAGGGGGGGGTAGGTTATTGTCCCTATGTCCTTGTACATTACGGACAGTAACTTAAGATGTTTTGATTAATTAATTAATTTATTCAAACCTTACATCAATCCTGAGGGAATTAAAGCAGAATATATACACATAAAAATGTGTATATATTTTGTGAGTAACACAAAAATTCTAAGCAATTTTCTCAGATAGTGTCTGTATTGTAGAACTGTGAACATTAGCGTTTGAATATACAAAATGTTAAATCAACAAAAAATCCACTTGCGACAATAGGAAATGCATCTGATCATGACTAAATAAAGTATTCTGACTCCAAATGTGAAATCTGAATTCTTTAGTCAGGCTATTTAGTTTTGTTAACATGTAAAAAGTCTTCTAATTTCTAAAACTTTTATCAATGCCTCATGTTGTATACTGTATTCACAAACGGAATATAATGTTAAATTAATCAGATTTGAAAATAGATATAAACATCAGACCCAATGAAGAACAAACCTAAATATCAGAGCCTATCAGTGTGTATTCAGACTACTGCTGTTATTCTTGTGGATAATGATAACCTTTATGTTGACCATAAAAAGGAATAAAATACAAAGGTGAACAAAAGACAAAGATAAGCCATAATCCAAAGAGAACACTCCAAGCATATTGATTTATCATGATTGATCATTTAATTTCCAGCTAAATTCTGAGTATTTTGAGGAAAGAAAAGGAAATTTACAATATGAAATGCTAAATATTTAAATATAAGATAGTCAAACCCCTCTCTCATTCTATTAAGGCACACATTGACACACATACCTAGTTAGGTGCAGAGGACAGTGAGCGGTAAGTAGAGGAGATATTGTATTGTTGATTATTCCACATTATTGATTAGGATTATTGCACATTGTTGGCTTTTACATGTTTGATTTTTATTGATTATTACACTTGGCTGATCATACTTAGGACGACACTTTGGTGCAGTGGATCGTCCTCATAGCAAGAAAATCCTGAATTCAAATCCAACACCAGTCAATGGGGGTGGGACTGTGTCTGCATGGGTTCTCTCCAGGTACTCTGACTCCCTCCCACCATCCAAAGACATACACTGATTGGTTAATCCAGGTATGTCAAACTCCGGTCTGAGAGGAATGCTGTCTTGAATATCTTAGATGTTTCCCTCTTCCAACACATCTTATTCAACCCCACGGCTCATCATCAAGCATCACTAACAGCCTGCTGATGAGCAATGTGGTTGACCTGGGTGTGTTGGAAGGGGGGAAACATCTAAAACATGCTTTCAACGACCAGAGTTTGACATCCCTGGGTTAATCAGTTAATCTAAAATTGCCCATAGGTGTTGATATGAGAGTGATTGTTTCTATATGTCAGCCTTGCAATGAACTGGTGGCATGTCCAGGATGTGATGGGCTCCAGTAGTGGCGTTCCTACAGTGATTTACCATCTGAATTAGCAAGCATCATAGTCAACTACAGCACCACAAACTAGCCCATACAAACGAGTGTCATAGACGGCTGTAGTACCGCTAATTAGCCCTTGACACTGTAATTTTTTGGACACTCAAAGATGCTTTCCAAAGAAGCACTATATATTTTTTAGGTATTATTATTATCATTATTATTAATCATAGAGAACATAATTACATTATATAACCTGCTTTTTGCTTTTGATCGTTTCTTCTCCTCTTCTTTTCTTTGGGAATTGGGCAGCTGATGGCTTTGACCTTTTCCTATCCATGATCTCTGTTCATTTGTCAGTCACTCCACACACTATTCCAGGGGTCTCAAACATGCGGCCCAGGGGCCAAATGTGGCTCACTAAATGTTCCAATGCGGCCCCTGGGCTGAAGAGAATAATAACTATAAAAAAAAGACTATATTTTCTTCTTATTTTTTTCCCTTCTGTCTATAAATAATGACGACTTCAAATGTCTTTCTTTGGTTTAGTGGACAAAATGAACATTAATTTATGAAAATATTTACATTTACAAACTATTCTGTAATAATAAAATGTGAATAATTTGAACAAATGTGAACAACCTGAAATGTCTGAAGAAGATTCAACACAATTTGAACCATTTTCTAAGAGTTTAGTGTCTTTGTAGAACTGATCCACAATAAAACACATGGACGAATGATAAACTGAGGGAGAATATTGTTAAAATTGACCTTAATTTTCTTATGAAATTAAAACATTTTTTTGCATTTGAGTAATTTATAAAAGTACTTTCATAATTTAATGGGGGTTTTTTTGCACTAAAACAATGACAAAAATGTGGAGTCATTATTTTTTATAGGTTATTATGTTTTCATTTTACTGGTCCAACCCATTGGACATCAAATCCGGCTGAATGTGGCCCCTGAAGAAAATGAGTTTGAGACCCTATGCACTAGTCCAAACTAACTTCCCACCCATCAACACTGTCATTCACTGTGTGGCTATACACCTAACATCAGGAGATAAACTATTTCACCTTGACCAATGACCATTGACTACATTATCTTAGGATAATCTTCAAATCTGTTCTCCATTTAGAAATATCTAAATGAAATGTTCATGGGTAACACCAGCAAAAATTCAACATGTGAGTGGAGGACAAACATTTGGAATGGCAAACTGCAACTAATCATAATTTTGGGCTCTGTGTTTTACCCAGAAAATTTGGCACCACTTGCACATTGAATGCCAAGCTCTGAATTCTACACTGACATGAAAACAGGATCACCAACAAGTTCTTGAACGTGGGGTCCAGTGGTAATTCCAGCTGTCATGGTTGCATCACTTTGGAGTGCACAATTTGTTTTTCTCTCTCAGTAGTAACATCATTGTTGACCAGTGTTATGAGGCCAGTTTATTAAGGATGTGATGAACTGCATGATGACATGTTGTCTCAAAGGGCTTGTGCTAACATATTACTCTTTGCCTGTAATACCCGTTCACATCCTCCCCCTTCAACATTCCTCTCATCTTTTACTCAACTTCACACTAAAGACACTGAATGTATGGTTTTCATAGTGAAGGCAGAGGTGTCTCCTCAATAATGTAATCTATCACAGACATGATGCTTCAGTCTGGGGAAAAAAATGAAACTTGACTCTTTTTATGCATACATATCATGTTCTGAGAAAATTACAGTAGGAAGGTTATCAAACATGATTACTGTTGTCATATGAAGATAAAAAAGAAAATAAATCCGCGGATGAAGTTTAAAACATGCATGTATAGATTCTGATAAATGCTGCCCATATTTAAAGTGAGGAGTGAATCCAGAGATATCACCTCAAGGTGTATAGGTAAAAATTAGGGCATTAACGACTTCAGTTTTTTTCAAGTCGATTTATCCATCAATAAAGTCGGAGTTGAGTCGACGGGTCATGATGATGTCATCATATTGTCAGCTGAGGAAAAACACAGACAAAAAACAACAACAAAAACCGCACAGACACATGTCTGTCTAGCAATGAGCAACTGGTATTAAAGTTCACTGCAATGTAACAATGTCCACTCACAAGACACATGCATCAACATTTTAACACCAACAAAACAAGAGTTAGCAAAGAGTTTTCTGTTAAATTTAACTACACAACATCAGTAGGTGAAAATATGACCACATTTTATCTGGACCCACGTCTCTCAAACCAGACTGTCTGTCACAGGTCCTCACTTTTTATATTAAGTGCAAAAAGTTTAAGGCAGTGGCCAAGCTGCACACCACATATTTGGAAAAAAGGAGTGTGTTGTCTGTGCTGCTGCTCATATCAGGTTAGTTAGTGGATGCTGCTTATATCACGCAGATTAGCTAGCAAATCCCTCTTCAGATGGACGTGCCATTTTTTTTCATCTAAGGTGAAGTAAAAGAGAGTGCCAGACACACATGCCATATGCGTCTGTCACTCTGTTTTGTTTTCTTAGCCCACCACAACTGTCTTACCTGCAGCAGCCACTTCTAGTTTAGGTCTGACTGTGTTTATGCGCCAAGAGAGAGAGGGGGAGGGAGAGAGAGAGAGGGACAGTAAGAATAACATGCAACTTGTCGACTCGTCCAAATTTAAGACAACTTGTGCTACGGGAGTCGACGTGTCTGTTAATGCCCTAGTAAAAATACAACAAAATATAACAAAAGTAATATGAATATATAGATATAGAAGATGAGATACATCCTAAAGATGCATCCAACAGATAAGACCATATGATAAGTACCTTCTAAAAATACACTCAGAAAATGAAACAAATAAAAGTCACATACTTGTATTAATTGGTGTCTTTAGAGAGATTCAAAGTGCTCAAATGACTGTGCACATGTGACTTGTCTGAAGAGTTGTAATAATTTATGACTAGAGTTATAGTTGTTGTAGTCATAAACATGACTAGAACAACTGAACCATGGGAGTTGTTTGAGCATTTATATCACTTAACATTTACAGCTGCACTGTCCTTTTGTGCAGACTACATGTGTTAACTGGTGCTGGCACAGTTTCCTGCTCCAGTATTTCTCTATTTTTCAAGCGTTAACTACACTCTTGTCATGCTTTCATTTGTCTTTTTGCTCTCCATTAGGAAATTCAACAGCCTTGACAAGTCAGGTCAATGTCTCATTTACTCCCCTGCTTTAGGTTACTATTGCTAGTGAAGTATTATGTTTGAATGTGGAGAAAACATTGAAAGTGGGCTCAGTTCAGCCTGCAGCAAAGCTCAATATTATTGTCCCACAGTGCAGGACTAAAATGGTACCTGCACACCTGATGCTCTGCCACTATTTCTGGGTCGTGGAGTTTAGAGTCGGTGAAATTTGGCTTCACTAAATATGAAATCCAAAACAAGTGGAGTCTAAAAAATACTGACTACCCTCAAAAATGACAGATTGGAAATAAAATGTGAATGCATAAGAAGTGTGACTAGATGACTAAATATTACACAAGATCTGCGTCAGTGCATTCATAATAATTCTTTTTTCCACAGAGCCTCTCAGAAGCAATGAAATACCAGTAGCAGCTCAGCTAAGAGGTGTTCATCTTTTGATGTAACCAACACAAAGAGCATAAATGTTTGGACATGTTTGAGTTACATCACAGGGGATATAGGCTTGGGTCTAACAGTGTGTAAAAAACAGATACTTTTTTATATTCCATGGGATCTAAAAATTGACATGTTTATGCAGAACGTCTCCCGTGGAAAAAGACTGCTGAATTTTAGACCCTTTTTGTATAATCTTTCTTGCCATTATAATTGAATTGAAGTGGTTTTGATGCTGTAAACCTGCAGCACCTTGAACAACTCATTTACATGAAGTGTCATTAAAAATGAAGTTTTCTGCCTTTTGTATTGTCATTTCTGACTTTCACCCACATCACATTTTGACACTTCCTTGATTTAACAATGGGTGATGCAAACTGTGCCTCTTTCTAATACTTGCAGAAAAACACCTCCAAATACACTCATCAAAGTCCATTCTGTTTAATATAGAAATACTGTTTTTGATGATAAAAACAAGTCTATGGAAAAGAGAAAAAAAATAAGTATTACTGTTTTTTGACTGCCACAATTTCACTATTTAAAGAAAGAAAAATCTGATTATGTTCTCACTTAGCTGATTAATTACTTGGTGTAACTTTATGAAATGGCAAAAACATCTGTCCTAATATTATCTTCATATGTCTTCTTCAGTTCACAATGTAAACACGGACATACATGTAAGTGTTCTGCAAAGGACAAAGGCCTCGGCTCTAAAATATAGAAGGGTTTAACATGAAAGCCACGAGGGGTGAATCCCAAACCTCTAGCTCTCATGGAGCCTTTTTAGAGAGACTTCTTCATGGAAGTCTCTCTAGAAATACAAAGTAAGTGATTTTCCCACCATGCATCATTCTGGTACTATGCATTTTCTTTGCAATATCTAATAAAGTAATTTGGTCCACCTTTAAATCACTGCTCAATAGTGGTACAATGGATCACAAAACTCATGGATCAGATCGTTCCTTGGATCAACAGTCACAGATCGGTTCATTTTTCGGATCAGCAAAAAAAACCCCCAAAAATCTAAAAACAAACAAGCCAAGTAAACATATGTACATTCGTTTTGTCTGTTTATTACAAACATATATTATTAAATGAAAATATATAAAACAGTAAACAAGGCATAATTATTCATGAAAAACAACTTAAAGTGTAATATATACACATATCTCATATCTCCTCACCCAACAGAGTTTAACAAAAAGCGGCAACAAAAGAAGACCAGACCCAATTGGCCTGAGCAGGAGACAACTCCACACAGCTGGAGAGGTGGCTTTATAAATGGGGTGGCAGGCCAGGATTGGACTGCTCATTGTCCACTCACACCTTCAAGATCAGCCCTGGAGGAGGTCCTGGAGAAGCCACCCCGATAAGCCAGATTCCTAAAACAGGAGGAGAGGAAAACACACACACACACAATAATACATGCCCCAGGCATGTAACAGCTAGGGTGACCCCCCCCCCCCCGGTCTATGAGTCTGACAGCGTAAACACAAAATGCCTGAAAGAGGAACCTCACATGCAGTGAAGTCTGAGCAGAGGGGGGGGTTTGTAAAGCTCACAGCTGGACCTGTGAGCCACCTTCCTGCTGACCATTCCTGGCCCCTGAGCCAGTGCACGGAGGAAATGTGCCTGGCGGTGGCACAAGCCAGACCAGGGGGGAGGTCCAGGTTCAAACGTGGCCCGTCCAAAGACGTGTCTCATGCCTCAGTTTGACCTGACATTGGCCGGAGAGAACCAATCTCTGCATCTCTGGACCATGCCCTCGCACGCAGGCAGCAAAAAGGCCATGTGAACTGAACCACTGATCATTTTAAATGTTTATTTAGTGATTTGAGCCTCATTTGTGTGATTCATGTGGGAATGAGGGTCATAACATCTGACGCAAGCTTTTTTCTGTGAAAAAAAAAAATCCTCCCCCTCTGTTTTTTTGATTAATAGCACACTGAATGCATGTGTATATGCCCCCCCCCTCATAAAGTCAACCAACAGTAGGTGGAGAGTCAAGACTCATGAAAGCCATCACTGAAAATCCGGGTGATTTCAACAAATGTTGATGCGTGAAGCTTTACTGGGTTATAACATTGTGTTGTTGAATAAATGAAATGAATATAAAGTGGTTTTCTTTGCATCAGTTTTGGTCTGACAACACCTGCATATTTTTGTTATTTTGACCATGTGTTGAGTACTGCAGATACATGCTCTAAATAATAATAATTTTATTTGGAATTTAGGAGAAATGTTGGTAGATTAGACAATTAAACAAAAATGTTCATTCACTCAAACACATGCATTTTAATGGTAAAATCAGAGAACATAATCAGTTTGCACTGGTCTCTATATTTTTTCCAAAGCTGTATATATATATATATAAAACATACGTATTAGTGTGTATTTAGACACAAACCAATATTAAAAATATGTAGTAGACAATATATTATCTATATGATAATATGAGATAATAATAAATGTGGCAAATATTGTTGTGTGTGATTATAATTATGTGGTCATAAGGTGGAATTAAATGAGCGTCTGGCTTATATGAAGAGTCTTATTTTGTTGCTATAAATGTTTGATGTTATTCGCAGAATGCGGAATATTTGGTGTGACAATGAGGTGTAATGAGCTGAGTTACCTCTCCATCTTTACTCACATACTGTGTTTGTAAGTCCACACTGTATGAAATAAACGACAACAAAACACAGTCAACTGGTCTCTGTTTCCTTAAGGAATTAGAAAACCATCTTTAGACTTCACACACTTATACACAAGTAAAAGGAAAATATTATTAAAACCATTCAGTTCAACCATTGTCTTTAAACAAGAGATTTAATGAAAATTGCTGTTTTTGTTTGCAGGTATGAACTGTAAAACTGTACAATATATAATTTTGTGTTTTGCAGCTTGTTTCTCCATGGATAGAAAAGAAAATGACACGTCTTCAACAGCAAACAGAATCGCACACAAGCTAAACCACTGCTAAATAAAATTAATAGATGATATACAACGGCAAAACAAAAAGAAGTAAAATTATTAATAACAAAACTTTCATATTATCGCTTTCAAAAAAGGTGCTACAAACCTTGATCCTTCAGTACCAGCTAAATGATCTTTTTCCACTGATATTCTATGTTGAGATGAATCACACAGTTGCATGAAAAATAACACCTCTCTGTTTGACACCCTCAGCTTTCACACTTGTCTGTGGCAAGATATGAAAGTACCACCAAATCCTCACAGTTTGCTCTCTGGTATGTTCATAAAATTGTTGCTCTCTTTCGGGTCACTTTGCCCTAAACTGGAGACAACGACGAACTTTAACACTTTCTCTCGATATAAAGAAGTTCTGAAAACAATGAGCCAACAATAGAGGGAGAAATGCATGAACAATATAAACCTACCATGACATTCTAATATTGTATCTGTTAAAGAAAAAGGTGTTTTTGTTGCCTTGTGGCATGAGCAATAAAAAAAAAACAACTAAGCATTAACACAATAAAACAACTAAATTTAAAAGCATTTTCTTTACATCTTGAAGCCTAAGAGAATACTGAGCAACTTTTAAAGTTGGTGATGATGATGAATGCATTATAAAAAATATCACTCCCACTGTTTGTTTGACAATGAAACATAATTAATCTAAAGCATGTATATTTTTTTAAAGGGGACATATTATAACCATTTTCCACAAAATACCAAAATGATGAAGTGATACAGCAGCTTCTTCAACCTGGAGAAACAAAACACTTCAAAACTCTTGTTTTTAGTGCCTCTTGCTTTCATGCAAATGAGCTACAGCTGACTCCGCCCCTCTCTTCCGCACTACCGAGAGAAATAGGAGAAAAAAAACGAATGTGAAAAAGTTGAGGCAGAAAAAAATAAACAAAAGCAACGATGAAATAAAATCAGGTGGAGAGAATCAAAGTGCTGAGTTTTACAGCTCCAGTGCCTTCAGGTCCTGGTCCGTTAACAGCCCTGGTGTGCGTTCTGACCTGGTTCAACAGGATAATAACATTATTCTGACATCCTATTGTTCCGACACTTTGAACGCACCTTGTGGTCCTGGGTTCCTCCCTGTGTGAGCAACCCCAACGCACCAGACACACATCTCCGAGCATCTCCGGATCTCCGAGCAGAGGTCGCTGTGACCAGTAGGTGGGGTTAGCTGAGCCGATGGGGTGGAATAGGGTGGTGGTATTCAAATTAATCTATGCATGTGACCACAACGGAGCATTTTCATCCCCTTCCAATACAAATATAGATCAGGAGAAAAGGAGAGTGGGTGATTTTTTTCATAATTTACGGGTCTCCTCACACACAGACAACATATATTTGTGTTGTAAAGACATTGAAAAGTGCATTTTGCTTATGTCCCCTTTAAGTGAGACACCAAACGAATCGACAAGTGCACCAACAGTATTTTCTACAGCACACACAATGTATGACCTGCTATGGTCTAAAAGCTCGCTGGATCTGTTTGGAGCTCTGTACTTGACAGCTTACTTGCACTAATGATTTTTACAAACTTTTTTGAAGTCTAAAGTGACAGTGAAATAGTGGGCAATCGTAACCGCAACCGTGACTTTTTCATGCAGCTCTAATTCACTTTGAGGTGTTCACAAAATGCAGACGTTGCACAAACACATTAATGACATTAGATATTCAGTGAAGTATCCTCAAGGATGACAGTGAAAGTAGTGTTTGTCCTTTGATTTATAGCATAAAGAGGTAAACTTAATATAATTTTGAAGTGAAATAACATCATATGAAACTGTGATAACAAACTATGATAGTGGTTCACAGACAAACCCTGCAGCTCATTATTTTTAATTAATCTCAGCCTTAGTCCTCTGACTTTATTAATAAATCTACTGTCTGTCAGAAGACCTGCTGATAATGTTTATGTGTCTTAAAATAAAGGAACTACAGAGATGAAGATCTAGTGGTAGCCTCAAGAGAATGAAAGGTTCATTAAAACCCCACAAACTGAAGGAATGTATCGGCATTAGACTTCTTTCCTATATGTCAGGTTATCAAGTAATATATTTTCTGTTAGCTGGCTGTTTTATAAGAGTAATAACCAATACTGGTATCCTTTGGCAATCTGGATGCAACAAAATAACACCATGGTTCAAAATGAGGTCCATATAACAAATTACATGGTTGATAGTTTGATCCACAACTTAACTTATTTATCACTCCAAGCTATTTTTGCTAAATAATGATGGACTTCCATGGACTTTTCAAAGTAGGAAAATCTATGCAAGTCCATTTAATAAAAGATTTATTCATTTTAATTTTAGACTTAATAAAGCAGTGTTCTCACTTTAGGTCTGGAGGCTACAAGAACATAGTTAAAACTGCACTTCTCTGTGTTTTTTGTTTTTACATAATTGGGGAAAAATTATATAATTAAATTTTTGCATATTATAATTGATCAGAAACTCAAAATTTAACCACTTGTATTGACTGTGTTCAATATGTAGACCAATCTAGTGTGTGATGCAGACCTTGGTTAATCACAGATGATGTATGACAGATTTAAATATGTGACTCAGTGGTCATTACATCTGTTCAGATTTAGTCAGATCAGACTCTACTACTCTACTCTGGGGCTTGACACAGAAGTTTGGGAAAGTAATATTTTTTTTTTCTACATTAGTGGGGAAAAAGGACAGTACCAGATTAAGATACAAGCTGAATAAACTCAGGGCCTCATGATCTGCAGGGGAAAAATTGTCAAATAAATAAATACAATAAAAAAATATAGAATTCCCAATCCATTATTTTTTACTGAAATGTGTTGTGTTAAACTTACAGTTTTGCAAATGAATCATCTATAATTGTATTGACTTTATAGCTGAATTATAGCTGTGTTTAGTATTAGCGTTCCTAGTGTGAGCCTGTAGATAATTCATGGAATTATAATGTATATCATTGTGTTTAACAACACAGGGCTGTACTGACGTACTTCTATTATTATGTCAAACAGAATTATCCTGGGAAAGAACAAATTCAACACAAAGATCTATATCAAATCATCTTTCAAGACAAGATTCATTTCAGTTTTCCCTAATGTGAAAGCAATATCATAACTATGTCTACATCTAACTTTCACAGCTAAAGAGGATAAAGAGGATAATAAGTTAATTGAGAGCAACTACTGTATTTTCAAGAAAAAAATGCTATTTGTATCATGTGCATAGAAAGCAATAAGTTGTCTAGTACAGCGTTTTTATGAGTTAATCCATGATTTTGTGTTGTAAAACCAAGAAAGAAAAGGTTTTAGAGGATTGTCTAATATACTTTTTGTGATTTTATAACACAATCATCATTATTAAATATTAAAATGGCTGTCAAACAATTAAATGTTTTAAATCAGAGGGTTACTATGGATTAATTCAGATGAATCACTTAAACATAATTAATTTTTAATTTAGATGAATTATGTTTAATTTTACATGGGCAAACAGACTCAAGAAAGGGGGCAATATATACAGTATGCACTAAATGTATTTGTCACAAGCTGGGAAAAGTGCTAGCAGAATTCCTCATTAATATATTCTTCGTGTTAGTATATTTTTTATTATATTATAGTATTTTAAATTGGAAGTGCTTCAGTGAACAGAAATCTCCTTTCTGCATTGTATGTATAATACTTGAGGTCAGTAGACTGTTCCAGCTTGAGTTTTTTTTGTCACTACTAGATCAACTGTCCATTTATTCATGTGTGAAATTAACTGAACTTGGACTAAGTGCTGGAAATACATTGATTGCATAAAAACTTTAATCAGACTAATCATGATTATGGATTAATCTGTGTTATTGCTTTAATTTTGACAGCCCTAATTATTAATAAAAAAGAAAAGGCAAAATATTTTAAATTTTTCACATAATTAAAATGCAGATATGGTGGTACCTCGACTTATGAAAGACCCAGCTAATGAATAATCCAAGTAACGAAAAACCTTTATGTCAATTTTGTTTCTGAATACGAAAGAAAATTTAATTTACAAAATGAAACCGAAACCTCTGAGTCATAAATACAGTACTGAACGTAATGTACATAAATACACACAGTACGTAGCATCCCATTGGCTATGAGGGAGCTACCCATCATGCTTTTGGTGACCTTTGACCCTCATTCATCACAGAGTTCTAACAGGCATAAAGGACAGAGTTACTGTTGATTGCTGAGTTTTTCCCAGTGTGTGCATTCGTTATTCATCATGAACCCAAAGAAAGTGATTCTTGGTGTGAATGAAAAGAAGAAGCAGGCTGCGTTACAAGTGAAACAAGAGATGATAAAAAAAAAAAAAAAAAAAAAAAAGGACGCAGTCATCATTCCATCAGCACGAATTAAAGACATGCTGGACACATTCCATCAACTTTCTAAATTCGTGGAAAAAAAAAACCATCCCAAAAAAATGTTCACGAGTCGTGCTATCACCCAATATGACGACGTATGCCTTGTGCATTTTAAGAAGATTATGAAAAGTCATCAAAGGCAATCGTCTTATTTCACCAAACGTCTGTCAAACAAACATTGTTGAAGGTGAAAGAGACAAAACAACCACAATGGTATGGAAATGATTTGCATGTCTGGTTAATTTTAATGGTTTAATATTTAATGTTCCATCAGTGATAACAAATTTCCCCACTGAGACCAATAAATTAAATCTAAAATCAAAATTTTCTTTTAACACATATTTGGTACAAAATGTATACTGTATACTTTTAAGGGTTTAGGGGGTAGTATTGAGGAGCCTAGGAACGAATCAGGCCTTTTACTTGTAAAATACGACTAAAATTCATGCTACAAAACCAGTTATGGAATGGATTAATTTCATAAGTTGAGGAACCACTGTATATTTTAATGCTTTCTGAGACCAGCTGGTGTAATTTAAAAGGGGTGGGGCCTCAGGGCTATATATACACTGTAGCTTTAGGCCTCTCCAAGTCTATATCTGGCACTGGATTTAGACCCTGAGGAGATAGCTGCTGAACTGTGATATTTCTAACACTAATTTCTGCTTCAAATATTGATGGTTTGAAGCCTTTCAGTGGTATTTGGCGGAAACGTTGCATAATATAACACTTGTTCTCACGCTCTGCCACTAAAAAACTGTGCATCTGTCATTGGAACCAGTATTTGTTTTTTGGTCATTGTAGTTCTTTTAGTCAAGTAGCTATTAACTCAATGCACCTTAATAGTGGATGCCACCTGCTATGAAATAGGAAAATTAAAAGACTGAAGCTTATTTTCAGCAGGAAACAAAATGACTATAATAATTAGTGTATGATTAGTAAAATAAGCGCTTGTCAGTTTGTGCCTGTTCAGATATATAAAGCTTCAAGGAGCCATGATGTGCATTGTTGACACTCGCGTGGGATTCAAACACTTGTTGTGGGTTGATGCTGTGAGTGTAAGCACTCCACTTGAACCAGATCGTACACTTAACATGACAAACGTAATGCAAACATCACCAGGTAAGTGAAGAGTTTTGATCTAAAATAAGTAACATGGGAGAAAATGACACCTACACCCTGAAGGTTTGACTGGATTACTGTAGTTTTCACGAGCTTTTACTGCTTCCTAAAGAGCGGACGACACTGAACTCCAGGTGTCAAAATGAATATACAACTGAAAATGGAACATGTCCGTTTAGTTTCTGAAGAGACACTTTAGCAGTAGCTCTGGAGCTCTCGTATGCATCCTTAGCACTGACACTAATTCACATTTACATCTTAACCATTTTCCAATGCTCTTATGCAAAGTGACTTATAATCAGTGCTTCTCAACAAGAAGAGCCACAGCAATCACAATCACTGTAAGCCTCCATTAAATGAAGGGGCCAGAAAAATTATAAAATAACAGCATGGGTAGCAGTTATAACACTCTTCATAGCAATAACAGCTGAAAGTGCACATATGTCAAATATGTAAAGTAGTGTTGTGTATTAAGTAAATGCTGCAGATCAATTTGTCTTTGTTAAAATAATTCACATTATTTTCTGACTTGATAAGGGTTAACATCTGAGAGGCAAGATATGCAAAGCCTTCTGCCGATTGTCCTATTCATTTCCCAGGCACGATTACATCCAACTCACACATGAATATTCCATTGAAGTCCCGCAGTCTAATAAGAAAACATGATTGAGGTGCCCAGGCTGGGTGGTATAAGTGGCTGCAGGAATAGATTTCCTGCCACCAATTCCATCCTCTAATCACTGTTGGATGATGCATTTCAGTATTTCAGGTATGAGGTGCTGAGAATGTCAAAGGGTTTGTGCCCAATCTATTCATGGATTAAGTGTAATTTCATGAAATGAAAATATTATGGCACTAGATTTCAGCATGTTTTACACACTGGAGCTGATTTTTATTCAGTCAATACCTTCATTTCAGTAAAGCTGTGCAGTTTTTCTTCCCTGTAAGATTCACATACAGAAACTATAAGTTTCAAATTAAAATTATTAAAATCTTCTTCACTTTTATATGAGTAAAAGTGGATGTGATTCAGAGCCCAAGGCATAAATGATGTAAGCCAACCTTTTTTTTTTTGGTATAAAATATAAAGCACTCAATCGTTTTGCCTGAGGGAACGCCTGCCTGAATTGTGTTCATTTTATAAAGCACTGGAGGATTTTGGTTGGAGAGTAGCTGATAAAAAAGAACAGAAATATTCATGCAAGTTTATGAGTTATTGTAATAAAAAGGAATGGTAACACCATCCTCCCAATCTCCACTGACCAGGGGCATCGCCAGGCGGGGAAAAGTGGGAAACATTAGGGCCTGAGCACTGACAGTCCATGGCTGATATTTTTAATGTTTCACTTTTTAGACCTTTCTATTAAAGGTTGTCTGTGTCGAACATGGTTGTCGATTTCCATAACTGGTGCAGTCCAGTTCTGGCAAACGTGAACCAATGATTGTTATTATATCATCTGGTGATTTTGAATCCTGGAGCTTCTACACACTACACAGCCTCCCACCTTGATTGCAGTTTGGTCTGGCAATAAAAGGTTGAAAAGACAGGTTCGCGTTGACGTCACTTCCGCTAGTAAAAGGGGAAAACAACAGTGTAGCAACCACTGCGTGAACTGCACCGCACCGTCCTGCCCACTTAAAACTTTGTGTAAAATGCCCAAATCTTGTACAGCCTTCAGGTGCAATAACCATGCTTGGATGGAAGAACAACAGACAGACAGACAGACAGACAGACAGACAGGCAGATAAATGTAACCTGCTTGGTGGACCTCCTTTCATTCGGGGGAGAGGGGTTTGCCTTGCGCACTCAGAGTGCTTTTGTAGTTATTATTATTATTATTATTATTATTATTATTATTATTATTATTATTATTATTATTATTATTATTATTATTATTATTATTATTATTATTATTATTATTATTATTATTATTATTATTATTATTAAGTGTGCTTCTACCATGTGTCAGACTGATGCTCCGTCACCATAATGTTTGTTTGGCCTGTTTTCATCTATGTTTCTGTCACCTATGCCGTCACCATCCTATGCTGTAAAGCCTAACTGATATTTATTTTTTCATTGAGTAAAAATCTACTTTGAATTATGGAATTGATTACAATTATTTGAAGTTGATATTTTTTTTTAGTTTACAAATGTTCCTCTCTGTACAGAGATGCATTTATTTAGGTTATAATAACAGCAGTTTTTAATGAGCAGCGTCTTCTACAAATCCTGACCATGTGAAATATGTCAATGTCATTAGGTCTAAAAAATTTGGCAAATACAGAAATATATCCATTTACTTGTCCTTCCTACTTTCTTAGATTTTTTTTCACATTTCTTTTTGTCATAGTTTCTGTTTTGTTTTCAGGCTAGGACAAGTGCTGTTATGTGTGGACTGCTCCCCCACCAACCCACAAATTCTGCTATGACAGATTGACATAATAAATCATTTTATGAATGAGCCCACAATGTTTACCTTTCATGGGACCCACAATTGGTAGCGGTGCCGCTGCCACCGACTGTTCATTGGCATAAGGTGTTTATAAAGGTGGAGTCAGTACAGAAGGAGCCAAATGCAAGACTCACAACCACACACTTAAGTTTAAGTGATTCATTGAAAAACAGTGATAATGAATGAAGACATATGGCCGGGCGACTGATCTGTGGTGGCGGAGGATTGAACCGGCAACTAGGGAGCAGGGCAAAAAAGAGGTCACTAAGCATGTAAGGGACAGGACCAAAAATCCAGCACAGTTAAATATTATCCAAGAGACGTTGCCAGTAAACAGGGGTCAACACGGGACATCAGTCTGAGCAATGGGATATGGTACGGCATACGCAGTCTCAGGGTCAGATACAGATCAGGGTTCAATAATCAGAGGCGGAAAAAAGCAACCAAAGCCAACAGGGGACAGACAACAAACAAAATACCAGCAACCAAAAAACAGTCACACACACGAGAGATCAGGACAAAGAATCAAGACGCTTAGAATGACGCGGACAAAGGCACACGAACCAGCAAACATGAACACTTACGCCACACATATAAAGAGAAGAGGACAGGTGGAAACAATCAGTCTAATTACGGCTGTGGCTCAGTTGGTAGAGTGGGTCACCCAATGACCGAGAGGTTGGCGGTTCGCGTCCCGGCTCTGGCTGTCCACATGTCAAAGTGTCCTTGGGCAAGACACTGAACCCTGACTTAGGCCCCCAGTAGGACTTACCGTAGACCTTAGAAACCTACTGGTGTATGAGTGTATGTGTGAATGGGTGAATGAGAGGCTAATGTAAAGCGCTTTGAGCACCATGAAGGTGGAAAAGCGCTATATAAATGCAGTCCATTTACCATTTAATTACACCGGTGACAGGAAGCAAAACTAGACAATGTGGACACACAGACCCACATAACAAAATAAGAGCCTCAGACACCAACAAAGACAGAACAAAATAAAAGCACAAGAGAGACGGACAAAAAAGTCACATGACAAGACAAAGTCCAGATTTGTCACAGTGTTGAAGTACAACCACAATTAATAATAGTCATTTTATTCCACAGTGCAGCAATTTTCCAGTAAATCGGGCAGGCCAGATGTCTCTCTCCTCTGCTGTGTCTGCCATAGTTTCCTTGGGGATCCTGAGGCATCCCAAAGCTAGACTGAGTGTGTTATCCCTCCAGGAAAAAAAGACTAATCTAATTACAAAATCACATGGGTGTCAGCCAGCAGAGGAAATACAACTTTGGCATTTGTATCTATGACTATATATGGCAACACAAACATCTTGGTTAGTACTGAGGAATATTTTGGTGCTGGTTAAAGTAATAAATTCACACAGTAAATGTTACAAAAATAAATTTAATATTTAGTTTAGGTGATGAGATCAGGCAGTTTTACGTGTTACATACTATTTACACAATTATCCAGGTATTCCACATTTATATAACTATTTTTGTTATAGTAATAATAGTTTACAGTTTTTATACCCATTTTCATGAATACCACTTTGTTTTGTTTGCTTTTAATTTTATAGATAAATTATTGTATTTAAATTATTATACATCTTAAATTCTATTGACTTTCAGTGTGGATGACAATATTAGATATTCATTGTATAGGAAATCATGTTCCTTTACTGTACACATGATTTATATTATTTATTATAACCTGTCTTTAACCAGGACAAAAAAGCTCATATAGATAAACATTGCTTTGTCAAGAGTGTCCTGG
Source organism: Siphamia tubifer (assembly GCA_020466265.1). NCBI lineage: Eukaryota > Metazoa > Chordata > Actinopteri > Kurtiformes > Apogonidae > Siphamia > Siphamia tubifer. The sequence goes on along the minus strand of CM035791.1, from coordinate 26,913,582 downwards.
CTAAGACAATAGCAGCAGAAATGACACAAAATGGAAATCACAGCCATACGTCCGCACTAATGTACATAAACACAATGAAGGTCAGTACTAAAAACAATCTTAAAACTGATAAGAACATAGATATAAAATATCACAATTATTTTAAATGCATCTCAAAGCCAAATCCAATTTAGTCTATTGGAAAAACATCCACACACACAATTGTCCTTTTCCCATTGACATAAAATTACTTTAAATGCATTAAAAGTGACCAAATCCTTTAGTTTAATAAAGCACTTTGAATTTTAAAATCTGTTTATGGGCATCACCCAGACTCAAAACCTGAGAATGTTAATAAACAGTAAAGTGCAGATTTTAGACTTGTATAATATATGCATTAGGCTAATGCCAGCCTTAGAAATAATATTCATGCTGACCTGAACATTTTACAGAAGCCCTGTGGGAAATAGGACATGATGTCAAACACGTGGGCATAGATTTAGAGGTTTTAATTGCACTGTATTACTATTAGCACAGGTTTTTCTATCTTAAACCATATAGGGACAGTTCAGACACTAGTGGACTTAGTTGTGACTTTGATTCTGAAGGGCAGTTTACTCATCAGGATGAGCGACAGATATGTGACAGGACCAAAGTAGGCTTAAAGCTGACAGAAATACCCTCTCGGACTGTAAAGAGAAAACCACCCATATCCACAGGCAACATTTTTATGAATTAAGCTGAAATATTTAATACTTTGTGGGTTACCTCATCTGATGACCATGTTTCGTAAAACCATGATACAAAAAGGCATATGTATTTGATACATGCATTTATCCTATTAATTGCCGCAGTGTTACTCGACAAACACTGTTTACACAGCAGATCAACTGGAGCATGGAGGATATACACAATTAACATCTGCTCATTCCCCAAAGGTGAAGCTTGAATACACTCTATAAGTGACTGAAATTGCAGAGAACACAAAGCATATTCGTTACCAAATCCACACGGGTAAGCACAGTCAAGAACAGCGTATTGTAGGATAATCTAAATATAGCAGTAAATTGTAGTAAGCAGAGCTGTGAGACCAGATTAAAAACCAAGCCTCTAGGAGTCTAGTTCCACCCTGGAGGCCAAACACAAACAAATGTCTCGGAGGCGTGTGAGTGTTTGATTTGTGTACTGCTACTCCTCTCCCAAATCTCTTCACTATCCTCAAGTGCTGCAGGATGGCAGAAAGACTGTATGCACGGAGGGTGATTTATTACTGTTTGGAGGTCGTGTGTTTGATCTGGCACTGAAGGAAAATTAATCACATGTAGGATACAGGAATATAAATCTGATTTCTGAGATTGCAGTTGGACACATTAAGTATTACTTTTGTGAACTGAAGTGAAAAATTAAATAGTATACATGTAGTAAAATTTTAAATGTAATATATATATATATATATTTTTTTTTATTTTTATTTTTTTTTATTTTAATTTAATTTAATTTTTTTTTAAGAGAATTTCTGATACTTATTCTGTATGTACAAATGTCCATACAGAACAGGGTCAAAGAGCTTTTATTTACCCTGCAGAATAACTACAAACTGAGGTAATTTCTTTGAAAGATTTTAAATTCAAACTGGGACTTCAAGGCCAACTCCATACCTTGCACTTGTTTTTCTTATTATGCTTGTAAATGTTACTTTTACTATTTATTGTCCAATGTGTCTGTAATGTTGTAACTATATGTTGTATTTGCTGTTGCCTATCTTGGCCAGGACTACCTTGTAAAAGAGGATCTTTACATTAATGACATTTTTCCAGGTTAAATAAGGGTAAACATTTTCATTCAACTCTATTTTTTTGTTATGTATTCTTTTAATCAGAACATGTGTTTAATGTTTTCTGTGTCTTCATAGAGAGTTTCCCATCTGTTAGTGAGTCTACTACTATGACCAGTGAACAGCTGCACTCAGAGGCTGCAGTGAACTGCTTTGTCTGAAGAGCTGTTGAAATAGGGGACAGTGCTGCTCATGTCCTTTTCCCACGCAGATTTTCTCAGCTGCTCTGAGAATTCAAACTTGGACTTTCCCAGCTCAAATAAGAAAAGATATAGCATCACTTAGAGCAGTGCAAGAGAAAGAAATGGAGAAGAAAAAGTCAGGAGTCAACATTGAAGAAAACAAGTGGTGCCAGGCACAACAAACCCCACCCCTCGCTAAGATTTTACCTGATTTGCCCTGTCTTTTAACATTGTAAAAACACATTTTTGGTTACTATGACCTACATTCAACAAAATTGAATGGGGTCTATTCTGGATCATCTCGTACCTTTCCTGAGGATTTCATGGAATTTAGTCCCAATTTTTTTTTTATTTTTAATTTTTTAAATTTTTTTATTTATTTTTCTATCAGGGACAGTACACATGGATGAACATTCCTGTAAATGTGCCAGTATTAAAAAAAGAAGCTATTTTTATTTTATGTAAAGCTGCTGACAGACAGACAGATGGATGGACAAAAAAAAAAATCAATACACAAAAAAGAACTAAGAACAGTACCTTTGCCTTTGTCCTCTGCATTTAACCCATCCTTAATGCCATTGGGGCACCTGTAAGGAGCAGTGGGCAGCCGTGTGCAGTGCCCAGGGACCCATTTCCAGATGTTGAACCAGGCTAATGGTCAGAATCACCTGCTGGGGGATTTTACCCTAACATGTTTTTGGGTGATGGGGGAAACCAGATCACTCAGAGGAAACCCATCCAGACATGGGGAGAGAAACAATCCATCTCCACACACAAAAAGGCCCACACGGTCTGGGAATCAAACCCGGGTCTTCCTGCTGTGAAGCAAGAGCACTAACTGCTCAGCCACCATCACCTACAGAAATCTTGTTATGATTTTTTAGGATTGATGATTACTAATGCTCTTTTATATGTCTGTTCTTTTCCTTTCAGAAGTTCTAAATATATGCTAAATATATACTCTCCAGACTTGATTAATTGACAGTAAAAAAAAAGACCAATAATCTGAAACACAAAAGTATCAAATTAAAAAAAAAAAAAAAAATCTCTATCATTCTTTTATAAGCATTCACAACTCATGCTGTTCAAAAATTATGTCAAGTTTCAAAATTACTTGGAATAAATAAATAAAGAACAGCCACAAGCAAGGTGCACTTAAAAGGAACGTAGAAGGAAAAAAGCTTTTCTGACATCTAGATGCATGGAAGCAAAATCAGCATTGTTTTGTTAAGTTTAACATAAATGCATTTTGGATGCTCATTTCCAACTTGTGTGTTTAATTAAACCCACTGTGTGTGTGTGTGTGGGGGGGACTTCAGTTGAACTTGATTTGCATACATTCATGCAATTAGACAAGGTGGTGACACTGCTGAGGAAACCAATTGGATAAGTACTTATCACTGTTTGCATACAAGTGCATGATCGGACAAGCATGAAGGATCCACGTAGCAGCTATGAATGAGCAGGCCACAAAAATGTATGACTGAAAGCCCAAGCCAGTGTTGTGAAGAACCGTGGAATGAATGGTACTAAAAATATGTTCAAACATATTCCAACATTAGTGTGACGTTTGCAATCTAAAAATAATGACTGTTAGTTTACTGCAACACAACGATAACACTTGTCAGATGGATTTATTCGTCAATTCTTTTCCCCTCATTGGCTGTGGAGAGGTTTTGTATAGATGACCAAAAATAACGTCATGTGGTAGGATATAAATCAAAATGCGGAAGTGAAACACACACACACATATATACATATATATATATATGTATATATATATATATATATATATATATACATAGAAGTGTAAAATATACTACAGTAGATGGTTGGAATTAGAAGAATGTACTTGTATTTTCAGTTTATTTTTACGAGATTGTAATTGTGTGCCCACCTGGACTCCTCACAGGGAAGTGGCTTTCATTCAAAAGGTCGCCTCTGCAGTGGCAGGACCCTCCACCCACACCTCTCTCTAAGGGGCCGAGCCTCGGGCTTTATCTGGACTGCCAGCTCCACTCTCCACACGCTTACTGTACAAACAAGCACAGGCACACGCACCTCACACAGTTACTCAGAACTGTAATTACTGTCAAGACAGGCTGTGCAGAGAAAACAGACTGCAGCCAAGTTGCTGCAAAGTCGTTCCAGCTGGCTCAAAGTCCATGTAGATTCACTTAGCTCTGACCATAGTGAGGACAACAACTGCACACAACTGTCCAGGGAGTCAAAACACCCAGGAGGTAATTGCAGAGTAGCTAGTTGTGATATTAATGCAATCATTTATTTGTGTAATATTATATTCTATTATTAGCAGCTTCTTTTTACATAATATCTCATATTAAAATCATTTCTGAAATCGGAGCAGTAATCTTACTTCCATTTAGTTTCACACTTTGCCAAATGACTGCCTGCAGTGACTGATGAGAGATGATACCTTGGCTAACAGCAAGTCGATTCCTGTTAAAAAAAAAAAATAAAAAAAAAATCCTATAACACCGAAACCCAGTTCAATTTTCAACTCAGCATGTTCTGTTGATGTAAAAGTAAATGACAAATAACTGTCAGCATGTTGAGATCACTTCTGTATTTTCACCACTTACAGTTATTTGGATTCTTCTCATGTAAGAATTTTTCTAGGCTAAGTTTGGTCATGTAAATTTTTCACATTTTAGGTATTTGTCAATCAAACATACCTGTAATACAGTGGGAATGTGTTTGTCTTACTTCTGGCAGCGAGAACTTCTTTCATTTTCACATTTCACTCGGTGGTCTCTAAGCCTCTGCTGAGCACAGAAACTCACTGTAAGAGATCTGACACGCTACTGACTGTTCTTTACCCTTTGACTAATCAGTATCTCAGACTTTATGGAAACATTTGATCATATTTTACTCTGCATTTCAAGGCTTCATTATCCCTAGACAGAAAATCTTAAAGGTGTCATATTTTGCTAAACCCTGCTTTTACTAGTCTTTGGTTTATTTATTTGTGTATTTGGACCATTTAATGTGTTTTTCTTCATTTGTTACTTCTATAACTAGTTATATCATGACATTTGCATGTACAAGGTCAAAATTCCTGATGAACATGTTCTCACGACCTTCCCCCAGGGCTCACCAGCTTCACCTGGCCCGCACTGTGCAGCTGCAAGTCATTGCTGATCTGCAGCTACTGAAGCAGTGAAGCTTGCAGTTGCCAGTGTGGGAACATTCAGTTTTGTCATGTCCATAACCCAGACAGTCTATCATTACCCTGCTCACCATAACCTGGGTATTTCAATAATCACCACAGACCGTTTTCTATTTCTGTCTCATCATTTTGACTCTGCTTTTTTTTTTTATTTGTTTTTATTAAGTCTGTTCTCTCTTCAACACAGGTCATCTGAGTCTTTTTCCACCTCACCCCATCATGACACATTTATCTCTGTATGACATAACTGTTTGTCAGCAGCAGCGGTTGTAGTTCATACTATAAATATGACCAAAATTTGACTTGAAAATCTACAAAGTTTAGCTTATGATGGAAAAGGACAGAGCAGCACAGTCAACAACCTGGAGGGCATGAGGCTTGAAATGGCTCGTCTGCTTTTAAAGACCCAGTGCATAAAAGCCTTTTTCTGGTGTCATTACTTAGAAATGGGGTTGAAAGTGGACCTGTGGAGTTAATTTAATATATATAGAATAATGGAGTGTAGCACATAGCAAAGCAAAATATCACTTTAATTCATTTTTAAAGCAGTGATTGTGCTTCCTGTTTGTGTGTTCAACACACACGACAAAGTACAGATTCCTCCCAGTCAAGTTTGTCATCTCGGCTCCTTTTTTAAATTTCACTTCGATATTCTATGGAGCAAACATTAATTGCATGTGATTTTAATGCATCCCAATACTTTTGTCCATACAGTGTAGTGTTTACCCTGTACACAGTTTATACATGCTGCATGACAATGGCTGTTTAAAGGATCAGTTTCTTCGTTACCTGTGAAGATGGTTTAGAACACAGCATTTTGCACCCGAGGGCCCAAAGCTGATGTAAAATAAGAACATAAAGGTTTGTCAACAGTAGCAGTTGTAATCCGAATGTGGCAAGGCAGGCAGGGGAGAAGTGGCAAGTAATGTTACTAGGTGTAGTATTAGGAAATGGGTAAAACCGACACCACCACCTGAGGACTTGCACCCCAGGAAATATATTCCAAATCATGCAAGGATAACCAGAAGGACACGGGTTTGATTCCATAGCAGGACAAGAGACACAATTTCTTGAACAATTAAATTTTATTGATAATAAAATCATGAAAATTAACTAAAGCTGCAAAGGAAAAGAATAGACAGTTAAAAGTGAATATGAAGAAGAATTACAGACTATTACAGAATTTAAAAGAGGGCCCTAACAATAATCTCTAAAAGTGACATTAAAATGGCTAAAATTCAAACACCAAATTAAACAGCTAAATATAAAAAGGGACAGAGGCCACCAGAGGAGAGGCAGACCATGTAGTGTAGTGGGGTGCTACCAATACTTAATTGTGCTGCACATCAATCACTACAGAAATAGTGTATCACAGTCGTGTCCCAGTGCACTTACTCACATGCAAAAAGTGTAGGAACCTCACCCGGGGTGCCTAGCCTTCCTCACCAAAATGGCACCCTGCCCTACTAAAAGAACAGGTAAAGATAATTATATATAAAAATCCTACAAGGCAACCGCCACACAACGCAACCACAACCCAGTTCTTTCAAGGTCTAACTGTAGTTTATCAGATAGAACAGAGAACTAAAATGAAAAACAACTGATACACTAATAAAACTAAAGTACTAAAGGCAAAACAAATGTAAATGGCAAAATAATGTAATGGGCAAAATAATATAACTAATGAAAAGGGCAAAACACAAAGGCTCCAACAGGGCAAAACAATGCAACTAAGGGGAAAAGGCAAGACAGCAGGAAACCAAAAAGGGATCCACCTTGGGTCAGGGGTGGTCTGCTGTCCTCACAACTAAAGGAAAGAAAGAACAAACTGAAGATCAAGCAACAAATGAATACACCAAATCAAAATGGCCTCCTCACCTACCTGCCAATCCAGCAACTGCGCTGTCACCATCCACACCAGGAGCAGGAGGCAGTGGAATGAACACCTGCTCACTGGGGGTTAATATAGCCCAGGTGCTAATTGAATGATTGATTGGGAGGTGGGCCAACTGCAGGTGCATTCACCAGCACTACAGAGTCAGAGCACTAACTCCACCACACATACATAGAATCCGTCCCAACTTTGAGTCAATTACCTAAAAATATTCAGTTGGTTGAATGGGACAGTGAAGCGTGGTTAACAACATGAAGTTCTTAAAGCAACAGTTACTCAGAAATAGGATTTAAAATGGACCTGTGGAGTTGAATTAATGAATAATTCAGACTCAATCATTGCATTTCCAGTATATGTAGACCAGAGGGAAATGATTTAAAATTCATTCCATTGAAAAAAAGCAAAATGTCAAACGTTTCATTTAGTACTGTATTTTTAATGACTTTTATTAAAACCCATGCTGCTAATTATGTATTTGTGCTGAACCTCAGGCTATAAAGCTTTACCATTTCCAGTATCTTCTTATAAATGTGATCCACACATTGCATCAACCACTTCATATAGAACAGAAAGTACTAGCAGCTAATTTAGTAATTTCTGGGTTGACGTGATTGCTATGCTTACCTAAAATAGATCTAAACCTCAAATGTACAAAATATTCAACATTCCTTTGCCAGATATATAGGGCTACACAGTTGCAATAGCAGAGAGAAGCAATCAAAGTAATAATAATAAGGAAGTGATGATACAAGGGGGGAGGGGTAAGATGTAAGAAACATACAAACAGCTTTTCTTGATTAGACCAAGCTAGTGGGCCGCTGGCTGTTTGGTCCACATCAGAAAGTCAAACAGTGCAGCAGCCAGCGCTGAATCACAGAGGTGAATATAATGTCAGGCGTTGGAGAAGACGAGTCACCAGATTCCAAGCTCTTAAAAGTCAACTCCAACACTAAAGCAGTGCAGACAAAGCTGAGTACTTCCCACACTACAAAGTCAGTGTTGAATTTCCTCCTCCATGAGATGTGTATGTTTATTTAGCAGAATGTATCTATGTTCACCTTGATATGTGCCGTTATTTATTTATTTATTTTTTTTATGGTTTCATATTTGAATGTGAACAAAAGGTTGTGTTATAACCTTGATGTCTTCATACTGTAGACCACAGGAATAAACTGCTGCAAATGTCATTTCACCAAGCGGAGACATTTACTGATGTGAGCTGTTCAACCTTGTTCTCTGGTCAGCAGCATGGGAAAGTTGTAAAAAGGAACTTTCAGTTGAGATGCCAGTAGCAATAAATCATATATGTGTGTTTACTGCATGTCCTGAGTATCGCTCCACTGCCACTGGTAGCGCAGCTGGCAGTTTGCTTAAATAAACCATCCAACAGCCAGCAGTGATGTGTCTGTGGGTGGTGTGAATGTTGTCACTCCTCAGTGAGTTGAGAGGCCTGGAAAGTTTTTTTTTTCCTGACATCCCTTTGGTCACAAAGAGTCTGTCTGCAATCGATGGTAAGAGTAGCTCATCAATCACTCACAACTTCTATTGATTTTTCACTTTGTTGTCACCTCTCTCCTCTTAGTGTTTTTGTGAACTATAGAACATTGTGCCAGTATGTGACAGTGTTTTTGGGAGCTGAATGGAGTGTCACGGTCCTGCTGCTCACCCCCATGGGGTTAGATCAATAAGAGACTTACAGGATCCTCCCCTTGACACTGGGACACAGGAGAAGATGATATCGCTTGAGATTTGTCTTCTCAGAAATGTGCAGTAATTTCAAATTTTTAGGTTGTCTATGGATACCTGTCAATAGATGAAAACAAGATTAACTTTTTACACTGGTGCACCTAACTTTTTTTCTTAAGCGCACCAGCACAAAAGTTAGGTGTACCCACATTTTTCAACTGCATTGCATTTAACACCGCAGTTTTATATGTTGGCTTTTTTTTCTTTTTAAATCTTTGTCCATACAAAAAATATTTATTTGGAAATAATTAATCAGCAATTTTGATAACAAAAAGGTCTTTATTTGGAGCAAAGCTTTACAGGAAAGATTAGAATTTACTGAAAAGTGCTATCACTTAAAGTGTTTCACTGAGCTGAAATTTCAACTTAAAACATCTCAAGATATATACAAAAAAATTCAAAATTAAAAGTGCTCAAGGCTCCAGACTGAACATGTCAATATCTGAAAATCTGAACAGCTCCATATCTTACAGACTATCCTCCATTGCAATTACATGCACCTCAGATGTACTTGTGTCTCACGTCATTCGGTATGTGTGTGATGTGCGTGTGTCTGTGCTGCAAATGACAGCTGCACGGTGCAGAGGATACCCATTACCATATAGCTGATGCAAGAGTATGTGTCGACAACTAATTCTAATGTTATTAGAACGTACTCGGTGACATGTGCAACTCTCAGCTCTCATGCACAACTATGTACAATCCAAACCATACCCATCTGCATGAACTGGCAGCCAAATAGTGAGTCTCGTCTCTTGTTGATCACAGACTTGTAGAGTTGCTGACATTTTTTTCCTAAGGGCTGGTCGCACCACTTTCGTCTCGTCTCATCTGAACTGGCTTTATCCTCACTAGGGTCAAGGGGGTCTCTGGGGGCCTAATCCAGCTACAATGCAAAGGCGGGGTACACCCTGTATGAATCACTAGTTCATCTCAGGGCTGAACATATATAGACAAACACTCTCACATTCACACATATGGACAATCTAGATTAACCAATTAACCTATCAGTGCATGTGTTTGGATGGTGGGAGGAAACCCATGCAAACTCCACACAGAAAGGTCTGGTGTGGGATTCGAACCAGGGTCCTTCTTGCTGTGAGGCACCTCAAAAAATTTTTAATTGCACTTTTGAGAAATTAGGTTGCATGTGTGACCAAATTGGTCGCACTCTAGAACCCTGACAGGATTACAACTACTACTGGTGACAAACCTTTATGTTGTTCTGTAAGGTTCTTATTTTACATCAGCTTTGGGCCCTCAGATGCAAAATGCTGTGTGTTCTAAACCATCTCCACAGATAACGAAGAAACTGATCCTTTAAACAGCCATTGTCATGCAGCATGTATAAACTGTATACAGGGTAAACACTACACTGTCTGGACAAACGTATTGGGATGCATTACAATTACATGTGCAATTATTAATGTTGGCTCCATAGAATATCTAAATGAAATTTAAAAAAAGGAGCCAAGATGACAAACTTGACTGGGAGGAATCTGTACTTGGTGGGGTGTGTTGAACATACAAACAGGAAGCACAATCACTGCTTTAAAAACTCATTTAAGCAATGATATTTAGCTTTTTTAAATGGAATCCTGGATTTTTAAAACATTTCCCTGTGGTCTACATTAACTATATGTGCTACACTTCATTGGACATTTTCCTTTTTTTCAATGTAATTCATTTTAAATCATTTTCCTCTGGTCTACATATACTGGAAATGCAATGATTGGCTCTAAATTATTCATTAATTCAACTCCACTGGTCCATTTTCAACCCTATTTCTGAGTAATGACAAAATAACTGTTGCTTTAAGAACTTCATACTCCACCTCCTCCATGTTCTTAACCATGGTTCTCTGTCCCATTCAACCAACAACTGAATATTTTAGGTTAATCAGCTGAAAGTTGGGATGTTGATCAGAAGTCTTGACCTTATCTGTGCACATGTTATGATGTAACTAGTTATAGATGTAACAAATTAATACAAAATCAGGTTGTAGAAATCCACTAGATTTTTGCCAAAATTAATAGAAACTCAGAGAGCGCAAACCTCCGCCAAGGTAGACCCCCCCCCCCATCCCCCACCCCCAGATCACCACCAAAATGTAATCATTTCTAGATCTCCCCGTTACCAACATACCCTGAAAATTTCATCAAAATCCTTCCATAAGTTTTTGAGTTATCTTGCTAACTACCAGACAGACAGACAAACAAACTAGCAAAAACACAACCTCCTTGGTGGAGGTAATAATAGCTTTGCAGCACCTGGAGGGTTCAAATTCAATCTTTTGAAACTATTAGGGTCCAAATACACAAATAAGTGAACCAAAGAGTAATAAATGTGGGTTTAGCAAAATATGACCCCTTTAAAGTAAAGCCAAGCACTTATATTCAGAGGCAGTTCTAGAGATTTTTCCCTGGGGTGACAGAGGAGATTATAGATGAAAAATTACTCACTAGGCATTGAGACATTGTTTGTACAATCACAGAAAATGATTCCACCACATAATCAATAATATCCATCAGTGCATAAAAATCATGATACAATTTGGCTGGTCTGTTATCATGGCATCAGTGAAAATAAATACTCAAACTTAACTTGTGACATTGTGACATATGTGCAACATTTTAAACATGGGCCGTGGGGGATGGGGGTGTTGTGACACCCCCACTTCTCCAACCAGATGATTTCATACCCCCCCCACTTTTTCCTCAGGTTATATATTTTATTGTTCCACTGGATCGAGGAAACGGATGGAGAGTTGGTCTCACCTACTTTTTATTTCAGGATAAACGGTTACTGTCAGCAGCGATCACGCCAAACAAACAGCAATAACAATGCGGGGCTGTTACAGTATGGTTTAAACTGTATACCCGCCCAGGCGGCACAACGGCATATTTAAATGAAGCGCACCTGAGTTCGCATGGCGAAATGTAAACAGCTCTTGTTCACGGTGTTAGCAAACAGTAAGTAATGAGAAATGTTCCCGTTGTTAAAGTAAGTTGTTTTGTGACATATACCCTAAGCCAGTGGTTCTCAAAGTTTTTTCAGTGATGTTCCCCCTGAGAAACATAGTTTTAGTCGTCTCCCCTGACATGGGTAAAACATTTTTGTAAGAAAAAAGAGGAACAGTGTCTGTAAAATCAGTGTAAGATTTTTTAAATCCAAACTTATATCAGTTTTTTATATCATAATTTTGACTTTTTATATCATAATTTTGACTTTTAATATCATAATTTTAACTTTTTATCTAATAATTTAGATTTTTTATCTCAGAATGTTGACTTATGTATTGAATAAATGTTTAATTGAGGAAAAAACACATTTTTGTTATTTTTTTCAGCCATATATTACTTTTTTAATATAAAAATGTAACCATTAATGGATAATTGTTTGTTAATTTTCCGATGATAGATTCAGAATATTTTGCTCATGTGCCTCAACCGAGAACACCCCCACATTTTAAATGGCTGTGACGTCCCTGATTTTAAATAATGACTTTGGTGAGTAATGACAAGACACAGTTAGCTTTTTGGATAGTATGCCATGGTAATTGGATAATCATAGTCAAACGTGTAAACACAGTTGATTATTTTAGCTTAAAGGGATTATCCACAGTAAGAATAAGTTTAGCTAATTTTTTAGATGATTGGGAGTACATACATATAGTTGACATCAAAATCACACCATTTCAATTTTGTGGTTTTACGCCAAACTGTGTTAGCATGGAATTCAGATTCAGATGACTTTATTTATCCCCGAGGGGCAGTTCAAGACATCAGTGAACATCATAATAATACATGGAGAAAAAAAACTAAAAACAAGGCACTCTTTCACATCTAAGATAATAAAATATTAATCAATATAATAAATAAAGTGGAAGTAATTTTTATACACAGTAAAAAAGAAGGGAACTGAATGAGGTGAGTAATGAGAATAAAGTGCAGGCAGTTAAAATATAAACTGACAGGTTAAATAGAAGAGCAGCAGCACAGTAACAGTAATCAGTCCAAGTTGTAGTATGTGTGTGAATGGGAGCAAGAGGGGGAAAGTGTGAATGTGTTGAGGGTATGATGGTGGGAGGGATGCACGAGATGGAGATCAGAGTTTGGAGTTGAGAAGGATGGCTTCTGGGACAAAGGTGGACCTCCTTCTCTCAGTCTTGTAGACGGCGTCCGGAACGGGGCCATTTGAAGGAAGTGATTAGGGCATGTTTTTCTGCCAACACGAAACACTATTTTTAGACCTCTTCTAAAGTTCTAAACAACATCACACATAAGCCCTGTTTCCACTACACAGTACCGGTACAGATCTCTTCTGGACAGCTTGCGTTTCCATTGTTTAGGGAGACCTTCAGAAGGAACGTGCTGTTTCGTGGAAGTGTCATCATGTCATATGAGGTGCGCTGTGAGCATAAACAAACAGACTGGTCAAGTAGAGGAATCACACAGAGTCATTTCTAGTGCTTTTTTTCTGAGCTACTCTGACTGTTATGGTCCTTCATCCGTTGATAATCGCTGCACAGTTTTTTCAGTTTAATCCGGCCCTAGGCCACCGATTAAATGAAGCCCCATTTTAGTCGAAACCAGTTGGAACACATTTTCATTGTGAACAGCCCCGTCCAACTCCTGCTGCACCGCCTCCTCGCCAATACTGCATAATAAAACTTGTACCTCATCACTACTCCATTGCCAGATTCTTTTGCGATGCAGACAGACTTTAAAAATGGCACGGTTTGTTGTTCTTACAATTCCACCGCACTGCGCGATGACGCTTTTCTTCAACCAATCACTGTCTGGCAGTGCTTGGCTCCTTCCAAATGGCAGCGGTAGGGTACGCTTGGGATCCCAAGCAGAAGGGTGTCCAAAATAGTAACTGTTACCATGGGACCAGTACGCTTTCATTGTAATGGAAACGCTAGAATAAGCGTACCGTTTTGAACTGTACCGTACCAAACTGTACCGTACCAAACTGTACCATACCAAACTGCATAGTAGAAACCATACACAGCAGAACTGGAGCGGGGGGGGGGGTAACTTTTGTGCTCTGATTTGATTAAATGCTGTAGTAAAAAAAGTTATATCTGTGTGTTTAAGAGCAAAGTCACCACACACCTTCACTGCTGCCAATTTAAAAAAAAAAAAAAAGTCATAGAAATGCTGCATTTTGATTTTAATTTGTGAACCTATCAAATGAATTGTTTATCATTACATCATCCATAAGTGTCCTCAGCTAAGGCTGTCGGCACCTCCCAAACTGCTGGCTGCTTCTACAGAAATGAAGAGACAACAATCCATAGCTGATATTTTTTGCAAATAAACAGAGAAAACAGAATGTTCATCAAACTACAGCTTCTGTGACACTGGCACCAACAGACCCAGAGCATCCACCTCTATCCTCTACACAAAGTCCACCACAGACCCCCCCCCCACCCCACCTCGCCTTGCCAACCCGCAGCTAGCTTCTCTGCTCCGGCTGCTTCATCACAAGCTCCCAAGAGCCACTGCTGCACAAGCAAAGGCTTAATTAACAAAAAACAGAGCCTGCTTTCACCATTCATGGTTAATGTAATATAACGCAAGTTACTTTTGCGCAGCTGCACTTGTTTTGTTGTTGGATATGTGCTGGGTGCGATTTGCTGGGGGGGATCAGGGGGACGGGTTCATCCCCCTCCTGTGGTCTATGAGTCTTTCTGACGGTGTAAACACAAAATGCCTCAAAATGCAGCAAAAAAGGCCACGTGAACTGAACCATCGGAGAAAACGGATGATTTTAAATCTTTTTTTTTTAATGATTTGAGCCTAATTTATGTTATTTGTGTGGGAATGAGGGTCATAACATCCGATGCAAGCTTTTTTCTGTGAAAAAAAAGACCTCTGTTTTTTTCATAAATCACACCCTGGATACATGTGCATGTGTGACCACAGATTATCTTTTCAAACCATGTGTTTATTTTTTCTGCATGTATGTGTTCTGCCAATCAACCAGAAAGAAAAAAAAATGCCCAAAATAAATGACAAGAACATTTTGTATCATGCAAATATTTAAAAAAATAAATGGGAAATTCAACAAGCTGTAGGTGTGATGCACCAACATTTTTTTCCATATGATGTGCAGAGCGTTGATTATCAAGGCAGATACAGAAGTGACCTACATTGCATAAAATTTCCAAGTTGTAATCTGTCATAGATCTTGAGCTATAGGTAAAGATAGATAGACTGACCTACTTGCCATACTCTCACAGGGTGAAAGAAATTGAAAGCATCATCACATATAGTATGGAAATACAGCACTTTTACAGCCAAGAACTGACATCCTGCTTAATAGACTGAGCTTATATAGTGCATTTTTATGGTGCCCAAAGTGCTTTACAGATTCACACATTCACACTGCCAGACCCTACTGGGGTTTTGCCCAAGGACACTTTGAACCACTGAACCTTTGGACATTGGACAACCCATTCTACCAACTGAGCCACAGCCAATGATGCTGATAAAGTAATAGTGAAGAAAGACTGTCACTTTCTACACAAAAAAATTGCTGTTTTCGGTTCTGATAATGAACCGTTTACTTCAGATAATTCAGTGTTTCCCAAACTGTAGGGCAGGCCTTACAGTTTTTGTCCCTACAGTCCGACTACCATTGTGATCTGTCACTAAACTAGACAAAGAGTTTAGGTTTGGAGACTGGACAATGATTTGACTGGAAAAGAAAATGTTTGTTTTCACACAGTTTGCACTTTAATGTTCGGACATGTGTAATGTAAACAGGCTCATTGCAGCCACTGATATTGTTCAAATGTTCATCTGTGTTGCCAAAATGCATTTGCTCTAAAAAAGTAACTTTATTGTCATAGTTTTAAGATAATTGTGCATTTTATTTGATAAATATTGGCTCAGGGAGCAGTTGTGTTGAGTTTATATGTGTTGTTCAAGCAAAAAAAAGTAAGTTATTTTTAATTTTCACAACAAATTATTCAAGAAGGAGCAAATATATATTGTTAGAATATTGATCTTTCTTTCAATAAAAGTTGTAATAGCAACACTGTTACAGTACCATGTTGTGTAGTTTTTGAAGGAGTCTGGAGAATTATTGTCCTCCAAAGGGGGACCTGACAGAAAAAGGTTGAGAATCACTTAGATGTTAAGACCAAATTTCTTCTGTCTACACTTTTTATTAGATCAGTTCAAGTCTTACTCTGCTAGCATATATCTCTGGGTTTCAATTTTTTTTTATGTTGTATGTGAATGTGTTTGTTTAATTTACATTTTACAAGGAACTTGCAGACAGTGTCTTTCATATCCTTTTCGAAACGCAAAAATGTGAACACCCAATTTCCTATAAGGAGGCGAACTGAAATAATATGAACAAAATGAAAACTAACATGAGTGAAGAACTCAAATCACATGGAGAAATAAAGTAATTTCTGTGATTGATCAGCCATAACTGTGCATTCATGTTGGCATCCTCCAAAATGTCTTCTTGCTCAGCGTCCATAATCCAAACACATGGGGTTGAAAGGATGAGCGTGATTATCACACAGGACAGGAAATTAATTGTAAGGGTCTTATGCTCTCTGCTCATCACACAGGCCTGCATGGTGTCTAAAATGTGACTGCTTGGCCCAAATCTTCTTGGAAAAAGCTTTGGTTTTCATTTGCTTTCCAGCCCAGAGCTTAGCATTTGACAAAGTGCGACCTAAGCAAAGGGCGTGATTAATTCTAATATGCTTGCAGACATTTTTTTTTTTTTCTCCTGTGTTATTAAGTTACTTCAAAGGACAGGTTTCCATTAGTAAGGGAAATTTTGGACCTTTTCAAAGCAAAAGTATATGTTTCACCTTTGAATGTGTTGTTTCTGAGTATAACTACTGAGCCTAGACACAGTTTAAACATGTCTGCGTACTCAGGTTAACATGACAAGATGACTATTTTAAAATTATACAGGTGGATAAAATTAACAGCAGCAGCACAGTCACAGTTCCATTACTGTATGTAGTATAGGACCCTACAACCTACATTACATGAGGGACTATTTTGTTCTTTGTCAGCAAAATTCACAGAACTGAGGAGAACTCACAGGATTACATTTAGCCCAATTATTCTGCATGAACACCAGACAAAGGAGGAAGTAAATGTTGTAGACACAGGGACAGTGAAAAGTACTATGAATATCTCAGCTCATGCAGAAAGTATTAGGTTTAAAAGGATTATAGTTACTATGACATTTGAAAATGAGCTTTGAATGGTCTGAGGTTTTGTAGAATCTTTACATCTTTGCACTCAAAGTGATGCCAAAGGTCAGAATGGTTATCTGCAGTTTTCTAACATTTATTATTTCTAATACATGGGAAAAGTACTAATTAAAGATGTACATTAAACATAGATTCAGAGGAAAAAAAATAGTATTATCAGCAAAACAGACATTAAGTGTGCAGTAAATCAGTTTTTCACTATTACCTAATTTTTGGATGAACAATTCTGCTGCACTAATGTGGATGTTGTATTTTGCTGTGGTAGATATTTGAAGTTGAGATCACTTTAAGTACTTTATACTGCGAATATTCTAGTGCATCATATTTTAGTGCATTTTTTTTGTAGGATCATCTTGAGTCAGTTGCATTGCTGTCATGTGAGAGCCATATATCTCTACATGAGCTGAGAAAGACAATTGTGTTTTCACCTTTGTTACAATGTGCTTTCTAATGAATCCAAGGGGGTCAAATAGGTCATTTAGGAGACTTACTGAAGTTTTGTATGTATAAAAATATGTGCAAACGTATTGCACACATAAATAATAATGTACAAACTGTTTTATATAGTACTACGACTTTGTAAGACATACCCCTAGTGCAGTGTTTCCCAACCAGTGTGCCGTGGCACATTAGTGTACTGTGAAAAATGAAGTAATTTCACCTTATTGGTAGTGTAAGTGAGCAGTGTGATTATAGATCCAACAGCGCACACCACTGATCCACTCACAGCTGTTGAGCTACACTTGTCTTTCTTCAATTCCTGCAAGAGTGTCAGTTTTGTGTTTAACTCACAAGACTCGGTTTTGCACTGAATAAGGAAATCAAGACTAGATTTGCATGACATTTCAATAAATGTACTTTTTGTGAGATTTTTCTTTGGTAGTGCGCCTGTAATGAAATTATATTGTGTCTTAACATTGTATTATTTCTTTATTCTTTGTATTATTACTTTGTCTTTGTAAATCACATGTGAGAGTGTTAACTGTTGATTGTGCTTAACCCAGGACATGTTTAAACCAGTCAACGATAGTAAGTTGGGGGTCTGGTTATGACCCCTAGATGAATCTCTGTGTCTCCTTTTGTTGCCAGTTGTATGGTATAAGAGGCTGTGTTTCTCCTGGTCTGGCAGAGATCTCTCTACATACATGCTCCTGTGTGTGTGTGTGTGTGTGTGTGTGTGTGTGTGTGTGCTCTGTGTTGAACATAACTTATTATAATGATTATTCAAAAGATCATTCTGATTCCAGCTTCATTCCTAATTAAACTGACATAATTCTGTAACATGCCTTATGATGTTTCTAATGTAAAATATGTGCCGTGGCTCAAAAAGGTTGGGAAACACTGCCTTAGTGCACATTGTTATTGTGTACTAAAGGTATGTATTTCAAAGATGCAAAATAGCATGTGTTCATCCAAATACTACATTTACATGCAATTGTATGTGTGCTGTGAGGAGAAAATGTAAATATATTAATGTAGCACACGCAAAGTGATTTATCAACTTGAAAGTCATTTTGCTGATAGAAAATGTGTCTTTATTTAACAAGTCTCAAAGAGAGAAGCAAAGAGTTTGGAAGTGTAATTGTGCACACATGGAAGTGGTTATTGCTGCAAGAAGGAGATGTCAAAATAATTAAACAAAATGAAGAGAAAGCATTTTTCACGCTTGGGTGAATGTTTTTGAAATGATGGAAGAGACCCCCCCCCCCCACACACACACACACGTACTCACACACATGGGAGTCCTGTAATTTTCCACTTGATCTGATGATTGTGATTAAAAATATGCACTGTCATTAGCCTACAGTGTGACAACATTGCATCTGGCTCTGCTGCCCAGCAATGCCATTTTAAACCTTCTAGATTCTAGAAGAACTAGGGGATGTTTGGGTCCAATCAGAAGGAGTCATGCAATTGCTTCTATGAAAAAAAAACCCAAACTCCTCCAATGTTACATTTCCATGCATCTAGATTATTCCAGTCACTGTTGTCATTAGTGCTGGCATATCCCAGATAAGCTTTTCCAGCATATTGTCTCCATAATGACAACCAGTAGCATACACATCATCCTCATTTCAAAAGTGCAGTCTCCAAGACTTTGCACTTGTTTTCATTTGCACAGTCATTCTTAGTAAATCACCTATAAACTGTGGTTCAAACCCCCATACAAAATTCTACATTGCACATGCAAATTAGTACACACAACTTGAGATCTTAGTAAACCCAGCCCAAAATGTAAAGCCATGTAGAAGGATGTAAACGACCTGTTGAGTTTGAGACATTTGGAGCTTCTGCATTGGCACATGGTCAGAAATGAAGAAGTCAAGTTTGATGATTGATGGTACATTTATTAGTAGGATTAATTACATATTTCCACACTTGACTGCTATCTTAAATTGATGAAAAGCTTAAAGGAAAAACAATAATCAGTCAAATGAACAATTAAATCAATGCAGCTTTCTCAAATGTACAACTAGTGACCCAGCCAATGCTTCAGGCCATATGCTCCATCAGTCAAAAGAAAAGACTGGATCTGAACCTGATCCAGGCCTCTTAAAGGGTTGTGTGTGGCCTAATACAGTAGGTGAGAGCAGCTCCTGCCCCTCCCCTACCAGTAAATGTAGTTTTTAACACTTACATTTAAAATGTATCACATTGCAACATTTATAGTCAGCACATTTATAGTATACATTACTAATTGTAATGAGAAAAAAGATCAAATTAATAAATCTGCCAGAGAAATATAAAAAGTATATTTCTCCTTTGAGTGTAAGTGAAGTATAATGGTAAAAATGAGCATAGAGGGAAAAAAAGAATAAGAAAACTCAAAGAAAGAAAGACGGAAACCTACAATTAAAACACTAATTATACAGTACAAAAGTAGTATAGGTTGATTAAAAAAAAATAGTGTCACCACCAAGATTAATACAATGATCTGACTTTGTAAGAATAAAAGCAAATGAAACAGATAAATACATCAGTGTTTTGATAGAGAATAAACCTTTGATAGTGATGTAAAAGAGGATCCTCATCTTTCTCTAAAGATGCAGAGGCTTGCTTTCCTCTCATCCCTCTTCAATAACAATACTTTCAAAGGTTATGATGACATTTTGCCAACCAAAGCTTCAAGTGAAGTACATACTTCATAAACAAAAACATAAAGGTTAAAGGTTGCTTTTCAGACCGCCAATCCTAATTAACTGGAAACAACCTCAACATTTACATTATAACCTCTGAAGCATATATGTCTATGTGTCCGTGCGTAATTGAAAATGACCCAGCCTTATTTGCAGCCTCCATAAATATAAAGCCACCATTAAAATCTTCTTTTTTTAACCATGGACATATTTCAGTATTAACATCACAGCTGTATGAGGGCAAACATTTGCTAATGATAGAAAAATACATATTCAGCAACCAGTGTCATAAACAACTGGTGCAGTGTTTGCCACCCCTTCCTCTAAAATCCCTTTCAAGTGCTTATCTGAATATTCATCAGTTGTTCTACCTACTTGAAGTTGTTCTAAAAAATCCCCCTCTTATTGAGCACGGCTGCACTCATCCAGGTTCAATCACGACATAAAAGTGTAATCGACTGCACCTTTGAATGTTATTGTTAAAGATGGGAGACACTGCAAAACTGCTTTGATATACATAATGGGATGCTGTAGTTTCCCTAACAGCTCATTCTTATGCGGTGGGCACAAAGTTTTGTTATCACACTGGAAGCTGCTGAAGATCCATCGCAGCTTGTTGTCATTACATAAAACCTCTGCTATTATTTGTCTTTCACTGCAGTGCCACGGAGTCAAAATGTTACAATATGCAAAGCCAACCGGTCCTGTCAAATCTATTTTTGTTCTACAATTGTCTATTTCATTCCTGCTATTGCACTGGTGAAGGTGTGGGCCAGTCAGCCAACCACAGGCCCTGTCAAACTGTCAGTAGTTATGAAAGCAGTTCACAGCAATCAAGCGTCAAGCTAGCAGTCGGATAGCAGCAAAGAGAAGAAAACAATAAGAAAAGAAAAGGTAATTACAGCATTTAGGAATTGAATAAAGTTAGGGCAAAACTTTTTTTTTTTTTTTAATACAGAAACTTGATGTGGAAGGAAATGCGTGGAACATCAATGTTTCACATCACATTGAAAGAAGCAAAGACACTGCCTCTGATGCTTAATAGTAATCTGTTGTTTTTATATTGTGAGTCAAATCTATGTCCTTAGTGTGAATTTATGTAAGATATAAACAGGTGATACAAAGATTCTGTTAATATACATGTGTGTTAATTAATAAATGATTGGACATGCATAAATAACCTTTTTTCCCAGAGCTGCTCACACATTTGCAACACTGGCTGAGACTAATAAAAGGCATCTTGCTGTGAAACCAATGTCTCACTTTATTCAGCAGCCTCCTGTGTGGAGCCTTCAGCTGGAAGTGAGTCATTCCCTCCTGCTCCTGTGTGGGTGGTAAAGAGATGAGCTGCATGACCCCAGTGCATGATTAATTAGCGATCATTATCCCATCTCCGCTCTCTTCAGTGGATGCCGTGCTTTTGTCCTCCCTTTATTGGTATTGTGAGTAGCAGCAGCACCACCCGCCTCTTGACATGATTGGCGACCCTTGGAATGTGTGATGCAGAACATGTGTCAGCATTTGTGAAAAGCAAGTTTTTGTGTGCAGCCATGAACTTTCAGCTTTTTTTTTTTTTTTTCATTTTTTCATTTTTTCTTTTCTTTTAACCCCATCAGAATTATGCTGCTATTATTTGTCTTTGCATAATGAAGCCCTTTAAATACAGATGCCGACATAATCTGGGACGAATCGTGTATAATTTTGTTCGTGCTTGGAAATGATAGAAAGTCACAGAAAACACCAGAAGCAGTGTTCAAGAGACATGATACCTCTTGAGTTAATTGAAATTGTTCAGGATATGATCTAAAAGCACAGCCTGAAATTAAATGTAACCCTGCTAAGTGTATAATGAGACAAGAGATTAGAGAGGCTAGCAAAAAAGGGTATTAAATTATTTATAATTACAATAGAATCAGTTGGGTATGTTATTTCCTCTATGGCTAAGTGTTGAGAGGATATCTTTAGAGTTTTCAAGGTTTCAGTGAAATACAGTCACTTATATTTGAGATGAAAAATATACAGTTTTAACTGATAAAGTCCCAAACATCCACTGTTAACCAAAATAAAATATATTTAACAACTGATGATCCAATTATCCTATCAATACATGTAAATAATTAGTGTAAAATACAGTTTGTCATCTTTTTATGGTCATCAGATATGGCCTTTTCATTCAGAAGCTCTGTAGTTACCGTGGAAACAGCATCTTCTTCAACATTTATTCACTATTAAAACCCATGGAGTTTGATCAATGACAGCTGATGAAGACACTTTTATGTTTAGTTTACGTTAAGTTTTGCAAGAAAAAAATTTTTTTTTTTAAACTTTAATTAAGTTCACACTGTATATTGAAATTATAACAATTTCTTTTTCTTTCTGGAGACACTTGGTTGATGTTCAGTTGTTAATATCTTTGCTGAAAAAGATATCTTCAGTTTTCTCTGTTTTAATATAATAACCTTTGAATTTACTGGTTTTTCATGAATGAAGATTAAATATAGGAAAATACATGATACACAGTGAAAAATGCAAAATACAGAGGATAACTTTACAAAAAATGGTGATATATCACTGAGGAAAAGTTAAATACAAATGAACAGAATATAAACATTTATTTGGGAACAGGCACAAAAGTGGCTTCACACTGCCTGTATTTAAAATGAATGTGTTTATATAATTTTATAGTATTAGCACAAGTAATTGTCCTTCCTTCCAAACTAAAATCTTGACTTCTGGACTGAGCTACAAAACAATCATGTCAATATTTAATTTTGTCTTTAGGGTTAAATTTGTTAAAAATGCAAATCTGCTACAGAATAGATTTTTTTTGTAATGATAATAAATGCTTTAAATTTTCTCCCACTACATTTTTAAAATATGTATCATTTTAAATCACAAATAACTGTCTAGTTTCTTTATCTTTCATTCAAGAGGAAAACTGAGAAACTACGAGGTCAAATCTTTCCTGTGATGCAACATTTTACCTCTTACTGAGTCTCCCATTTAGATTCAGTGTAGCAGCTTCAACCATTATTTTCCATTAGAAGTACAGTACTAAGTATAGTACCATAATGATGTGTTCATTAGTGTATAATTATCAAAATATATGAAGAATAAGAGTTGTGTTTTCATTATTTTATAATGACCCATTTGCATCTACATAGATATCACTTTTATTATCATTTTTACTCCTTTTCCACATTGTAATTTTTTTGTTTTGTTTTATAGCAGGTGGCATCCAGTGTGAAGGTACATTTCTGTCTAAAATGTGGACAGTTATTACAGTTATTATCCCCTTAACAAAAAAAAAAACCTCCCCAAATGACCCAAACACAGGCTTTAAAGCTAGGCACACACTTAACAAAACACTGAAGCAAAGTAAGAAGGGACACAACACATTTGCATAACAACTGGAACAGCAGATTTGAGTCTCTGACAGTCACAGAGGAACACAACCCTAATAACTGAATCACTACACAACACACTTAATGATTGGTTGGTAATGACTGGACATTCTGTAGCGAGATAGCCGGCAGCCAGCCATCTATTTGTTTCTGAGACATGGTCAGTACTCAGAAAATATGCTCAACCAACAGGATACGTTAGGATCCATATGGCAGAGACTAGAACCTGCTTTGCAATATAAATGAAGCATAATGAATGTATAAGCATGTACAATTTATATCACATTAATGGAAGTTTCATAATTAATGTTATAGCAAAAGTGGCATTACTTACCTGGTGCAGTTAAAGTGTCTGTGACTTATACCACTATGTTACAGTACACTGTATAAGGTGGAGAAGTTAGTGTAATTGAGTGTACATTTAATTTAGTTAGTGTAAATTTAGTAAATGAGAAATTTGAATAAGTGTAACAGAAACACATTTATAGATCTATTATGTGCACCTGCCCTTATAGACCAAAGAACCACAACATTCACTGACTTAATACAAGAAACAAATATTAATCTGATATTAGAAAAGCAAGGCAACCATGTATAAAGAGCTACACAAACCAGAGTTTAATACAGATCAATGGTGTGATTCTAGCCTCAAATGATCCCAGACAGCTTCAGGTTTTTGTCAAATGCCTTTTAAAATCAGTAGCTCAGAAGCATTGCTATCATTACAGCACAAACCATGAGGGTAATGATGCTGAAGAACAAATTTAACATTCACATTAAAGTAATGAATACACATTTACATTTTCTTTTCCATAATTCTTTGGGGGGTTTCGTTAACATTTGCCAGATTTGGATGCAAATGTGTCACACCACACTGCAGACCATATCTACATCCTGAGCCCAAAGAAACATTCAGAGAAACATAAATACATATAAATAATGTGTGTATACTGTATATGCCTTAAGGTTGTACGTGACGGTTTAAAGCTCATCCTTATGTGACACATGTACACATAAGGTTTCCATGACAATTTTTCTCTCTCTACTCACTCAAAATTACAAGCCATTCCTTTGATTTTGGAGAGCTCTCTGTCCAAAACTTCATGCTCACTGACAGCTGAGGTAAACCCTAAAAGCTGACCCCGCTCTTAACATCTACTCTGACAGGAACACACCTTCTGATTACCTTTCATCCTCTGTGCTACGGCCATCAGAGACTCCAATTACATCTGCTAATGGAGCTGCCTCTTCTCCAAGTTGCCCTTCTATCTAGTTCAGTGTAATGCAATAGAGGCTAGAGAAAAAGAGGGGGGGGGGGCAGGTTAGCTGTACTTATTATTGTGGAACTTGTTGGTCTGTAACTTCTGAAAAGCAGAAAAAAAACAAAAAACAACAAAGACACAAATTCTTGTCCGACTGTGTGCCATCAGGTATTCATGCACTACAGCTCAGTCCCAGTGATTTATGATATCTGTTTCTAAACCAGGTTACAGCAGGAAAAAAAAAAACCAAGGCAATTACTCTTACATTTCAGCAGTGACAGGCTACAACATTCACACCAGTAACTAAATTCAAGTTGTTAACTATTGGATTACAGCTGATGACTCAGTCTAAGCTGCCTTGGTTGTCTCTGCAGCATGTAGACAGTGGATTACTCAACTCAACTCAAAATCGCTGCAGGTAGGCAGAGGACAGACAAGTAACTCTCTAGGGAGCTGTCCTGTGTTTCACTTTCTTATCAGGTATCATGGTGTCTGGAAGCCTATCACACACAAGGCCGCGTGTGCAAACATCAAATTAGATTCAGCTTAATAATGACAATATAAACCCCCTAGGGCTTTACAGTAATAACTATCTTAAAGGCAAAGTAGAATGTGTAAAGTAGAGTACACTTTGGCTCAACATCTTAGGACCAAGAATTTACATTTTGCATTTTTACCCATGTATATGCTTGTAAATAGTTTTATATGTGAGTGCTTTTGTTTTGTATGGTGTTTTGACCTTCAAAGACACTATCTGCTGCTCATTTTACATATGGAAACGCCCTTTACATCCAGTTGGCAGGTTCTTATTGATTAGGACCTACTATATAGGAGTCCACAGTTTCCAGGCTCCTGTTTGACTTCCTAATGAAGGCTTGAAGCCAAAATGCATCTTAGTTTTTTAGGTCTACATATGAACGTGCCATGATAATAAAGGAATTTTAATGTTTAAACAGAGTAGCTTGTAGTTTTTTTCCAATCTGTTTTTTCTTTTTCTGTTGGATCTTAAGAACTTTCTAATTAGAGTTTCAAAATGCAAAAAGAAGAAATGGGAGTTAGACAAAAAAAAAAAGAACAAGTAATTTATTGAAATCCAAAATATATAAATAAACTACAAAAGCATTCAGAGAGCCAGTATTATATATTGAGTTAGAACCATTTCTGTCAAAACCAGCCCAATCTCCCAATAGTAAAGAATCTTTAAAAAAAAAATCCTGGATCCAGATGGTGAACTGGATCACCCCTAAAATCTAATCAGTTGTTGCTTTTGCCATTCTGAACATTCTGTGAAAATGTTAAGAAAATTCATCCATGACTTTTTGAGTTATGTTACTAAACAAACCCTGTTGATTACATAACCTCCGCCGGTGGAGGTAATATGCTTTCTGTCTTTGAATGTGGTTGGATTGTAGATCTACATAATCGAGACCTCTGGCAACACACCATTGCTGCTGAGGTTTGGGTACAGTAAGACAGTGATTTAAAATTTCTTAAAATATCCTGAGGTCGATGGAACAAAATAGGTAAAACCCCCAAAAATGTCACTGGGGCCTAATAACCCAATAACTTTCAGACAGCATCTGTCAAAGAAAGGCTTTAAAAACAAACAAAAAAAATATCTTCAAAGGCCTCGTCTCCTAAAAATAGCCTGTTTGAACTTTACAAAAGAGTACCAAAGATGGGACATTAAAAGGTGGAAGGTGGGACAAAGGACAGAGGAATAATGTCACTCTGTTGGATGTTCCCCTGATCTAAATTCAATTGAGAACATTTGTGCCTGGATGGCAAGTAAAGGGTAACAAAAATGGACATCAGTTCCAGACAGTGGATTCAAAATGACTGTCTTACTGTGTCTAACCTCATCAGCGATGGTGCATTGCCAGAGGTCTTGTTTGTGGAGTTCAACAATCTGACCACGTTCAAAGAGAGGTTTGCCTTTTTCATCGGGAGGTTATGATAGTGTGAATACCTGACAGACAAGCAAGGGATAAAATAAATGCCCACTGTCACTATCAGAAAAATATTTCCCAACAGCGCGGTATTGTTCTGCGCTGTTCGGAACAATACCGTCACGCGTGGGCAATACATTATCCTGTTTATTCTACAGGTTGTTACAGCTTATTTTGAGGAAAGACAGACAATTGAATATTTACTTTCAAAGTGGACGAACTACCTGCGGAGTGATATGGTGGCGTGAATCTGAAGTGACAAAACTCGTTGCCATTGGCAGCGGGCGTTAACGGCGAAGCGGGCCTTTATCGAAAAAAAAAAAATAATAATCCGCCGTAGAGGCCCTAGAATAATGACACTAAATTCACTTTTTTGCACAGATTTTGCTTTTAAAGGCTGTAGTCTTAAACTTTTGATCACCTGATGAACAACGTATTTCAGTTTGATAGTTGTTTTCAATAAATTACTTACTCAAAATCTGAGCAAGAAGACCCGAGTTCGATTCCCGAACCGCGTGAGCCTTCTGTGTGGAGTTTGCGTGTTTCTCTCCCCGTGTCTAGATGAGTTTTCTTCGGGAGCTCCGGATTTTACCCCAAAACATGTGTGTTATGGTAAAATCATCCAGCCAGGTGATTCTGACCATTAGCCTGGGTCCATATCTGATGGGTCCCCGGGCGCCCCCCATGGCTGCCCCCTGCTCCTTACAGGTGCCCCTGCAGCATCAAAGAAAGGATGGGTTAAATGCAGAGGACAAATTCTGTTGTATAATGACAAATAAAACACCTTCTTTCTTTTTTTTTGTCTCTACTTACAACCTTCTTATGATCCAACAGAGCAAAATGTAAATTCTTCCAATCTTTCAACAGGTCTTAAGATTTTGATCAATAGTGTACTTATTTTTTACCCTGCAGAGAAATGTATTTCATAACTAAACTATCTTGATTTTGATGAAAATTTCATGATCTGATCTCATCAAGATCTGTCCATAACTTATCTTGCTAACTAACAGACAGACAGGCAAACTCTGGCAAAAAACATAACCTTCTTAGCAGAGGTAATGATAATACAATCGGTAGATTGTAACTTTAAGCCTGTTTTTGCAAAATCAAGGGTGTGTTTCCTCAATAAAGGCATGTCTTAGAAGCTCAATAAAACACAATAGGTCGTAAAACTGACAGGTTCACACAGTACAGATGATTTGTAGAGGCTCATTAGTAATATGATGTCAACACTTGAATTACCCCATTGTCTCTGTCAGTGCATTACAGCATCCAAGAAAAAGGTGAGCAGGGCTTTTTCAGATTGTGTCATGATACAGTTTAACAAAAATAAATGCTGTTGTGTGTGTGTGTGTGTGTGTGTGTGTGGAGGGGGGGTTTAATAACTCTATGAATACAAGAAGTCTGCATGAAACCAGGACAGTGATAAGTTACACACATGGCTCAGTGCAGGCAGTATAAATTTAATGTTCAATCCATCCATCATTATTCAATAACCACAGGGGTTATTGAGTACTGGTACAGCACATGTTATTTTTTCATTTTCAGTTGCTTTAGTGGAGGTTTGGAAAAATCTACCAGCATTGGCCTCTCAAAACCTGCTTAAAAGCGTTACTGAACAATTGCCAAAACGAAATGCCAAAGTCAGTTGAACTGTAGTTCCTGAATAGCTGCTATTTTAACAAAAGGAGGTTCAGTCTGACTACAGCTATTTGCCTCTGCACCAAATGCATTAATATAAATTCCTTACAAATCATCAGCTTTATAGAATTGTGAAAAAATGTCAAATGTAAAGAATTCATATTTAAATAAATTGAAGCAGCACAAATGGTTAGATAGACATCTTTTAAAAAAATATAATAATACTAGGATTTACTGTCTATGGCTTTACAATGAACTGCAACAAAAAAAATCAGAGTTGTGGGTAAAACATGTCAATGTGGGAACAGTAAATTCAATTTTAACCTATAAAGACCCAATACTGCTTTTGTGGCAGTTTCAAAATTATTTTTTCCTCTATATTTAACTTTTCTTGAGTGATTTATCACAATTTTTGGTAATAGCATGCTCTGTTTTTCATATGTATAAGTGAAAATCAGGTATTGATTTTGTATTTAATGTACTGATCATTTAAATCAGGGGTGCTCAATTCTTGTCCTCAAGAGCTACTATCCTGCATTTTGTTTTAGATGTGTTGGAAGACGGATACATCTAAAACATGCAGGATAGTAGCTCTTGAGAACCAGGATTGAGCACTCCTGATTTAGGTGGTCATTAAAGCTATGCAAAAGATATAGAACTGAAAAAAAACAACAAAAAAACAGAAAAGTCGACTGACATACAGTGTTTTGCACACTCTGTTAAAATACCATATTGATGCAATGCATAGGTTAGCCTGGGATTCTGCTAACACTTTGGTTTATACATCACCAAACTTTGACAAACACGTTAAATGTAGATATATTCCATTCTTTATTAAGTCTGCTCATGCGAAACAAATAATATAGATTAAAAATGAATAATTAATCATGATTACCCCACAACCCTAGGGAGGATAAAGCGGGTTCAGATGTTGAGATAACACAAGATTTAATCACGATTAATCCAAAACAACTCTGTGATTAATGTGATTAAAAATCTTAATCATTTGACAGCCCTAATTATAAGTAAATGAACATACATTTTTCATGTAAAACTGTGGTCAACCATTCTTCCAATGGAAAATAAACGGTGCCCTCTAGCCAACATGCGTCGTTCTAGGACTCACTGAATCTTACTTGACACTCATGCTTATACAATTTGGCTCTGTGAGTTATCTGCACTGGCTATAAAACCCTCAGCATCAGCAGGCAACAGGATATCCTGCTGAGAAATATGGCAGGGATAACAGCTGCTGCTGATTTCTCTGTGCTTGCTCGATCATGTCCAATGGCACTGAAGCTTTTAGAAGACTGTCACAGAGCAGAGTGAGGCCATTATACACTCTCTCCAACACTCCGATCTGATGGAAAAAAGGTTGAGCCCGTCAGACCAGCACTGAGAGCTGCTGCACTGACAAAAGTGAATGTATGTGCACCTCAACCCTCCTCTCCATGGGAGGTCTTTGACATCTCCGGCCAGCTGTGCTGCAGGGGAGAGCCCCCCCTCCATCATTTTTATTGACTGGGAGCTGTCGTCTAATTGAAAAGAGTTGCAATACAGATTTTCCCTCCCCCCTCCTTTTTCATGAATAACTCATCAATTGCTTTATGAATACGTAATCAATGAGTCTGAGTCAAAGATCAAACATGCATCCTTGCAAAACTTAGTTCGAGGAAAAAAAAACTCTAGACTTTGACTCATTAAAGGATGAAGTGTAAATATCACCACCCTGTCTTTCCATACCACAGGCAACATTTATCCACACTTATTACCATCACTTAAGCCCCCAAACAAATACGCATTCATGTGGAAATCCCAAATCTCATACACATTCGGAGTTTTACATAAGATGAATGGGTTTGGACTGACCTTGAGCTAAATATTGTTTTGTCGTCAGGAATGCTGGGGAGTAAGCTGCTCTATGCATGTGTGGCATGTAGATATGGGATGTTCAGCAGTGCCATTATGTAGAGAAAAATAGACCTTTTCCTGGGAGTAAACGTTGACTTTCGCCCACTATCAGCCGTTCATGGCACAGACTGAATGATTTAGTGCCACAAGACTACATAAAATATTTTCTAGTGGTGTAACAGTAGAGCAAGGTTACTGCCACAAAAGAAGATAATACATACAGTACTACAATAAAGATTCTCCTGCTTAAGAAAGGAATATAGATAAAATACTAATACTAATACTATATGTGCCTTTCAGAACTTTTGATTCAGGACCAAAAATGAGTCATGGAGCTCACCAAATGAAGAAAAACTGAGCTGAACCCCTCACTGCATAACACAATTTTAAACTGAAAGTGGGGAACAAAGGTAGTAAAACGTTACACAGGTTGCAGGCAATCTTGATAATTTATTATCAAAATAAATTAATGAAATGTGTAATAACATTAAGGTGAATTAATTGACAATAAATAAAATTCACTATGTTATCACAAATACATAATAGAAATGCAGTGTATGCATACAGATCGAGACAATGTTCCTAACACAGAGATTAGATATCGGTGTAGAGGCCCATTATCAAACTGCACTGCAATATGAATACCTGCTAATTCTTGAGGTTTATTAATTATTTAACATGGTTTTGCATAACCCTCACAAGCCACTACCTCTACGACCTATGACCTTAAATCACTTTACATCTATTAAAAACTCAAACTATAACCTCAAAATTGTTTGGCTGTCAGCGAGTCATTAAAAGTGGACTTATTAGCGATGCAAGGCTGTAGTTGGATACCAGCAGTATAGCTGAAGCAAATATCAATGGAGCGGAGAGGGTATAAGCTTGAATTTAGCCAAGAATGGCTTATTAATGCATGCCTAAAGGGTGCAGGATCTGCGGGCAACAGCCAAACAGAAGACAGCCCCTCATACTGGTATTCAACAGTAAATACATATCGCATATAAAATTCAGAATGTTGTTTTCACTACTGGTGAACAGGTTGGACTTTATCTATTGTGAATTATACCATTTGTTACATTCATGATAAACAGGGACAAGACCATGACACGCTTGTAGAAATTCATGCAGAAGCAAATGAGGTAACATTTTACCGGCGAAAAGAGGACATCTTATCTCCAGTGTGATTCAGTAACATACTATACACCGACACCATTTAACACAGTATACACAACTCAACATCATACTGTACAACAATAGCAAATGTACAGCCTATATATATATATATATATATACTTAGTATCTGAAACGTCATGGATGAATGATTGGTGTTTCTATTGTAGGGCAGCATTTACAGAAGCACTACCCTTCTCGGAAAAGAGAAACTGATACCTATAAGCTGCAGTAACTGTGACACTTATTTGTTTACTTGGCAATGTTTTGACCTTTAACTGTCACCTGAGGTGCTCTAATGAGAGCAGATGTCTAAATATTGCTAAATAAACCAATAAGGGAAACACAAGCTTGCATGCAAGGTTCTCTAATTCATTACCCCTCCTAATCCCATAAAGCTGCTCTAAATGTGAGCGGTGCAGACGTGCGATAAATTAAAGGGAAAAGAGATGTAATGTGTTACACAGGAGTTGGGAAGAACAGCTTCAGTGCTCCTTGGCACTGATTCTACAAGTCTGCGGTTTTGACTGGAGGTATGAACAGCATTCTTCCATAGATATTCTCTCATTTGGTGGTTTGATGATGGAGGTGGAGTGTGATCAAACACAATAAAAAATCTCCCACAGGTTTTCAATTTTGCATACTCAACAAGCCATTAACTGACTATAGTTTATGCCCTATGGATGGGGAGTGCTGTCATCCAGTATCTGGCCATCAGGTCTTTCCTTTTGTCACCCATCTGTATCTGAGGCTTCACTGCATGCTTCTGAAGCAGAGCAGTGAAGCTACAGTGCCACCATGTGGCCATTTATGACAGGTATGTGTGTGGTACAAAGGTTGAGAGACCCCTGAACAGATCTGTGAACACATGTTGATACCATATGGTAAATGATGAGGCTTTTCAGATAGAGGAAGGGAAGGAAAGTACATCGCAACAGCCTGCACCTGACATTCTGACAGTCTAAGTATCTGAATAAAACAGCCACTGCAGCATTGAAGAGAAAGTAAAAGTGACAGAGTTGTGTTACAGCTGTCACTCTGCTTTTCATGAGTGAAACAAAGAATGTAACAGGGATTTATAAATAATAATGGCACAACAACCATGACATAAATAAAAAGTCAGCTGTGCTAAATTGCTCCAACAGTAGGAACACAATATCATAAGACTACCTAACAGTTCGTAATGATTTTGCTCACATTCCAAGCATTTCACAAAGTAGCACACACTGAAATCACTGCCATCATTCATTTCTTTAAAGGCCTCAACTCTAATACGTTTTGCTGTCAAATTTATAAACAGCTTGACATTTCTAAGTTGAAAGTTGAGTTTTATTATTTTTTTTAAAAAGCAATTTAGTCGCAGGTTTTATAAAAGGTTACGTCATATTTTACTGTTGCTACAGATTCAGATAAATTCCGCTGCAGTTTCTCTTGAACAGTTTAAGTGGTAACTATTTTTCCACTTGACATTTGCATGTTGTGAAACCTGCCTTTGTCTGGAACCACTAACTGAATGCTCTCAGACATAACTGATAACAGGTCGTGTTATAAACAGGTCGTGTTATACTTCTGCAGTTTCTGTCAGCTTGTTCCTGCATGTCTAAAACCAGAGAGTTTTAGGATTCAAACAAATGGCATAATGGATCATTTGGCACAAACAATGATCACAGCCTTGTCATTTTCATTGGAGTTGCCACTGTCAGTCAATCTGGCAGGAAAAACCAACTATGTGAAGACAGAGCTTTTCATTATTTTCCTTTTTGATGTGTAGACACAGTAATTTATACAGGACATTGTTTGTTTCTACTGATATTTCTGTAATCGAAACAGCGATTTCCTCTTTGTTAGAAAATGGCTGGAGTGATTTGCAGAAAAATCCTGTGATTATTAACACCAGCTTGCCAAGGATATGCCTTCCTTCCAATGTTCTTGGATAATGCCACTTGACAATGATTGAAATTTTAGATATTTCGTTATTTTTGGACAAAAACAGTGATATGCAAATCAAACAGCAAACCACATTGGATTTGTGACTCTGGGAGCCTTTATCTCTTTAGTTCCTTTAGAAGTGAATAGAGAAAGTACGCCATATTTCTGTGGTGAAGTAAGAATCTGGTCACGACGCTATAAAATAAAACACACATAAAACTGTTATAGTCCTCTTACTCCAACACAACTGTGACTGCAGATTTCGGAAAATATTCTGACATGTAACAAGAGTGCGCTGAAAGTGAGCATGCTCAGAACAACTCTTGCAACATTTGACTAATGGCTTATCCAACTGCACCTCTCTGTGGAAGAGTTTCTTTGAGGCCAGTTGGACAAAAGAGCAATGGTTTGTTATTGGTGCTGTATGGCTGGTATTCAATCCAGGGGAACCTCTGAGATGCTGGGTAACATGGAGGCTGTCGCACGTTTAGACTCGTTCATCTTGTCGAGGCCAAAGAGGAGGTCCAGCTGGGTGACTGGCCGCAACCTCTCCTCATCTACGGGTCTGAAGGAGTAAATACAAAAGGACAGAAGTCATGTTAATATCTTTTCCCAAAAATCAGCTCTCCCCAGCCTAAAAGCTACCACATCTAGAACATGTGGTTACCCACGGGTCAACATGCTAGTATTGTCATAAATTATTTAGATGACATCATAACGCATGAAGAAAATAAAAGTGCGGCCCTTCTTGCTTTTCAATAACAATCAAAAGGCTAAAGAAAAGGCAATGCTCAAATGTGTTCCTCTTTGTAGTTACCCTCTGCAGAAGCTTAAAAAAAAACATCTGGACATACTTCACATTGTGGTCTGTAAATGGCAAAACGGTGGGTAATAACAGTAGATAAACCTGTATACAAGCTATGCTCAGACAAACCATTGATTCTGGCAAACTTTAGACGACTGTGGAACATCAGTATTGGAGTGTAAATGTGCTCTTTATGGTCTTTTCTACCAACATCAGTACATGTCAGTGCCCAAAGCAATTTACTGCAGGTAATACTCTGACTTGTGCTCCGGCAGATATAAGAAGTATAGGAGAATCACCACATGGCTCCCCTGCAGTGTCCATGCCTTATTGATTTTGTAACGTGTAGGTACAGGTCTTTTAAAAGAAAAGATTATCTAAGTATTTATGACTGTTGCATCAGTTTTGCCATCTTCTAGAGAACATGCGTAGAAATAAATACTTAAAAGGAATATCTAAATGCTCTGAGACCTGGTGCCCTGGTGTGGGATGGCTGGACAGTAATGATTGGTCAGTGGATCTGACAGGATTAGAGGTAGAACGGGTGAGAGCTGTGGTGCGAGTCGATGCTCAGACATGGTTCCTTTGTGAATGTTCCACCAGTGCCTCTTGAAAAAGCTTGTGGTTGCTTGGTATCAAAATTGTTAGGAACTCAGCTATGGATTTAGTGCTTGGAGTGCTGAAAAGTTATAAATATTTTTCTTTTAGAAACAATGCCCTCCTCAGAGACATTTCGGCAGTCACTTAGCAACAGCTGAAAACCGATATAAACCAATGTGATGTTTAGCCTTTTGAAAAGATTACATACTTTTACATCCCCCAGTGTAATGATGTACTGTATACTGAAAAGACGATTAATATAAAATGATTTCAATGCAACTGATTGTTTGAAATCCATGAATACTCAAGTCAGCACTCATGTTTAATAATAATCCCTATAGCATTTAATGCCCCTTCCTTTAAATCCTGCTCTATGTTGCAAAAAAGGCTTAAAGTGTTTTGTACAGAAAACCGAAATAAATCATTTTTGAGAATGTTTAATTTTGAAGTGAGGGAAAAACACATACGCATCAAACATAATACTGACAGTAGCTTCCACAATCCCACACATCAAACGTCAAACTTTAAAAGGCAGGTATTGTAATTGTATAAAAAGACGCTGGGAAGAAATCACAGCTCTGAAAGTTGTGGGTGTCTGAAAATGAATCATACTTTTCCTCCTCCTCCTCGCTGTCCTGCAGCTGCTGTGCAATCTGCCTCATCTGCTCCTTGCGGACGTAGTCACGGACTCGATACATGGCGGCATCACGGCAAAGCTCCCGGAGGTCACTGCCTGAGTAGCCTTCTGTCTTCTCAGCGATGTCCTTGAGATTTATGGCGTTGCTCAGCTGAACAAGGGGAAGCAGGATATAGAGTTATAGAGAATGAAAGGCTGTTGGTGGTCTCTGGCTGCCAATCAAGTGCCAAGTGCTTATGGGTGATTAGAGTTATTTTAATGTGATTTGACAGTGAAAATACAGGTGTGAAATGGTCTCTGAAAATGACAGATGACAGCAAAGAAGAGAATTATCTTTTTCACAGCCACCCTCAATGAAAAGGAATCCCATCTTACATTTTCTCCGGCTAAAATTAGCCTCAGGATGTCCTGCCTTTGTCTTGTGCTCTAGACAAAAGAAAGAGATGATAGCTTTTCTTAATAAGAAATAGGACACTTAAAAGGATCAAACTGGAATTGGACACACATATGACAAGTTTATTGTCCTAAAATTCTGAAAAAACTATAGTGAAATTCAAGACAAGCGAGTATGAATCTTCACTGTTGATTCCATTATGACTCACTTCTTGACACTTTTTGATGCATCTCAATGACTCCCCATTCTCAGTTTTCAACAATGTTGTACACAGCTCGTTTCCTCAGTTAACAAATGTTGTCAAGTAAACACATATGATATTTATTACAACTGCAGCTTTTCAATGTAAGTATCTGAGGGAGTCAATGTAACTCAATGTTAACAGTAGAAAAACAAAACAAATCCTTCTGCACTCATTCACATGTAGATATAAATATCCAGTGGCAAGATCATTTCATTACAATGTCTGCATCAACATGTATCTCTGAAATAAAACAAGCCAAGGGGCTACGGATGATTTTTTTCAAAAGGAGCACGAATGAGGTGTTACTGAGCAACAAGTTTGCAGTATCTCACTAAACTTTGTATTTCGGACAGCAAGGGACCTTTACTGTATAACCAGTGTACTAGCAGAGCAGGCTTCCTTCAATTTTTTTTCTCTGTATTAGATTTAATATTGGATGACCATTCCACTCTGTTACTTTTTAAGGTAATAGAGTGGAACTTTGAATATGAAAATGGGCTGTGGCCATGGAACAGTGAAGTAGAACTTGAAGGTTGCTTTTCTGAGATGTAGGGTCCACTATTATCTTCATAAAAAGTTATTTTAAATAAGTTCTCACAATGTTTCCATGGAAACTGCTGTCCATAACATAGTGGAAGTGAAAAAGCATACTCACCTGATGTTGAAAATCATATAGGCACCAGTATGTGTTTTTGCCTCAAGTGTATGGGGGTTGCATAAGTATCAGCAAGCAGTACATTTGTTAGTGCACTTGTCATCAGCAAGGTGGAGACACTGCATGATTTGGTAACAGAGTGGAGGGAGCTTTCTTGGACACGAGCTAAAGTTAATTTCTTCCCCAAAATGTATTCAGTTTATGGCCATAACTTTTCTGGAAGTCATACATCTGGTTATATGGCACAAGAAAATAGGTTCTGGGGTCCTGCATCATGGATATATGCTGAATATCGCAGGTTACCTAGGTTTTGGACGTATGAAAATGTGCTCAAAGCCACTATTTTGGCCATAAATACCAAAAATACTAACTGCAATACAGAGTTGTAGTTCATAGTTGTTTAAAAAGCATATGATGTACTATACTGAGGTGTACAACATTTTTCACTAAAAATACCCATTAAAAAATTATGGGCATAGATGTATTTTTTCAGCATTGGTGCTCCTATTGAAAAAAAAGGTTGTTTCTTTGTGGTTACCATCTTATCTGCTCTCCTGACATTTTGATCGAAGACACCATGGTGTTAGGGTACTCATCCATTATTGCAGTGCATCAGGCTGTATCACCAAACAAGTCCCCTTTGCGTCGCCCTATTGCTACAACAAGTGGCCGTGTGTATGGGCGTGTACAAACGTGTGGAAGTACTCCGTTATTATTCATTCACCCATGATTGTAATGGGAGTTAAAGAAGGTATATACCCTAAACATTCATGGGCAGCTACAAAAAGAAAGAAAGAAACCTAGAGTGATGCCCTTTGTTTCGTCTGTTAATCATTTTCTAATATATAACATAATATATCCAGCTGTCAATCACAACTGTATCATCCCACCAGGGAGACCAACAATTTCAGCCACCTTCCTTCATGCCTCATCTTTTAGATATGTCTCTATACGTAAAAAAAAAACAAAAAAAACCTTTAATAGCATAAAAGTCACAAGGTGTTTTACAAAAGCAATAGAGGCATAAAACACATAAACAGCATAAAACATACAGTAAAAGTAGGAAGCAACATAAAAACAAATACAGTAGATACAGACCTAAAACAGTAAAAACAACAACTCAAACAAAGGCCAGTCTAAATAGATGGTCTTTAGCTGATTTTTAAAGGTGTCAAAAGTGTCTGCAGATTGTGGCGAGGGAAAGATCAAACAGAATGTGTATTCCACTGACAGCGGTGATTGGGATCTCCTCCATTTTTAGTAATTTTTTTTGAGGATCTTCATCATGATGCTTTCGTCATGGACACACCCCCATGATCTACTTTGCATAAAGTTCAGCCGAGCTTAACTTTTTGACACGCCGGTGGTCGCTGTCTCCCAGAAGGGTTTGCGAGTTGGCCAGATTGCATTGACAATAAATGGAATACGTTTGATACAGCTTGACGCGTCACAATAATGGAACTGAGTACCCTCAGTTTTCCACAAGCTGTCAGAGTGACTTCCTACTTCCTCTAGTGGTCACATAAATCCCCAGTCTGTCACTGTGAATAGATGCATTGCATCTACAATCCAGTACATTGGCATCCTTTACATAACTTTACAGCTTTTTATTTTCAACACCCTAATGATAAATTTAGGCCATTTTTAAATATTTCAAATTAGAACTACAGTAGGAATCCTTTTTATACATATCCAGAATACACATACATTTTCTAAACTACAATTGTGTACACATTTAGAGACAAGAAACAAAATGTATTTGCTTCAGTGTAAAGATCTTACCGGTAAGCCCACATGAAAAGTGGTTGGCATCCTGCGGAGAATGGCTGCATCCACATCTTGTGGCCTGTTTGTAGCCCCCATAACCATCACCTGGTTATAAGACATGGTAAATTACTCTGCAGTGAAACACATGTCAGGTACATAATGACATTTTGCTTTGTCTTTATACACTGAAGACATGAAAAAAGACATGTACCTGAGTGGCTGAGGATGTATCAAGGCCATCCCATAGGCTCATGAACTGGGCCTTCATCATGGCTGTGGCCTCATGGTCTAGACTGGAGCGATTCCTCAAAAATGAATCTAAGATAAAGGAGCACAAAAGGGACAGCGCTTACACAAACTAATTTGCTTGACAGACTGAGACTAGTGAAGGATTAGACTGGTTTACTTATATATTAGTCCAATATACCTTTTTAATAAAAGACAGATTTTTGCCTACCATACCATTCTAGACCATTATAATGGAAGGAACCTTATGACTAAATATGGCAAATTCAGAAGCAATAATCAGTGAAAACCTTAAAGATTTGCTACAGAATCATGAGGTGATATTTATTGATTTTCTATTAGATACACTCACCAATCTCATCAATGAAAATGATACAGGGCTGGATTTTGACAGCCAATGAGAAGACGGCAGCAGTAAGCTTCTGTGATTCACCATACCACATGTCTGTCAACGTGGAAGCCTGAAGGTTGATAAATTTGCAGCCTGAGGCTCTGGCTGTTGCCTTAGCAATCATGGTCTTTCCACATCCCGGAGGACCAAACAATAAAACACCTGCAAGAATAAAATGTAAATATGTATCTGGAATGTTTTATTGTATATAAGTCTGAACAACAGTTGTATGGCAGAGAATGGCACCTGGAACCATTTCATGATTTCAGAAATAGCAGAGCTATAAATCATAAATGTGTTTCTGAGAGAATGACCTCCTACGTAAAACTGAACCAAGGTATTGTTTTACTTTTATGAGAACATATGACTCACTATTGGCAGCTTTCAAAAGAATTTTTCAAACTTTTTCTGATGTCCTTTGTTTTAACACTTGTACAAGTGAAATATTGCCCTAGCTTTAGCAGCCAGTTCTACAAACATTGTTTTTACAAGTTACGCGATAAAAAAAAAAAACAGCACTTGGACAATCACAAAGGAACAAGATTCTCAAAGTAGTTAATTGTGGAGGTTGACTCATCCTCTGCACAAAGCTTTGAGTCAAACTGTAAAAAAAGAAATTTTTTAAATATGTGATTCTCTGCTTTAATCATGCCAAGAAATAATCAGATAACTTTCTGGCAAAAAGTCCTTGAAAAAAGCATAATTCATTGGCTGAAATTTCTAGCATTTATACAAGAGACTGGTTTGCACATAACCCATAAAAGGCTTAGAACAACTTCTAACAGACTTTGTTGGCTTGTATAATCGAGATGATAACAAAAAAATATAGCCACATTATATTAGCTATGTACTTCAGCCGGCAGTGGATTTGGAACTAAATAATGGAAGTAATGTGGTTTTTGTAGAGCACTTTTACATCTTTCACATAACTTTGTCTTTAGAAATAATCATTTCTGATATTGGTTGATATGAAAGTTGTTTTTAAAAATAGAACACACAGGTCAAAGTCTCACAAAAGTACTCATTTCTTAATTAAATTTGTGTGCTTTTGACTGTAATTATGTTATTTATGCTGCTCCTGTGTTCCAAATGCAATGTGGAACAATTGAACTTATGCAGTAGGCGAGCACATGGGACTACATTTCCTTCATGAAATGTGCACATGTCTAGGTTATGCAGCTGTTGAATTCAATAAAGAAAACAAAAACGGACTAATAATTCATTATGAAATAAAAAAAAAAAAAAAAAAATCTTAGTTTTATCATAAGCTTTGTATTTTTTATTCACCCTGCTCCCCGAAGGGGAGAGGGATATTATTTTTGGTTTGGTTTGTGTGTTTGATTGTAAGTGGATTTACACAAAAACTACTAGACCGATTTCTAGGAACTATTAAGGAAAAGTGTGAGGTGGTCCAGAATAGATTCCATGAAATTTTGGTGAATGTAGGTCAAAGGTCACAGTCACCAGAAATGTGTTTTCACAATGATAAGAGATAGGGCAAATCAGTGTGCTTGTGTGTGTGTGTATACATATATATATAAATAATTGAAAATGGGCTAAAAAATAATAATGGATTACATTTTTATATTGCTTTTCAAGGCACCCAAAGCGCTTTACATTAATGTTCAATTATTCATTTACTCTCAAATTATCTCTCTGCTGGTAGTAAACTACATTACAGCCACAGTTGCCCTGGAGCAGACTGCCAGAAGCGTGGCTTCCAATTCAAGCCTACGGTCCCTCTGACCACCACCAAACATTCATACGCAATTCATACACCAGTATGAGTAGCACTGGAGGCGAGGAGGGTGAAGTGTCTTGCCCAAGAACACAACGGACTGACTAGGGCAGAGCGGGATTCGAACTGCCAACCCTTTGCTTAACGGATGACCTGCTCTAAGAGAGCCAGTGGAGGCGTTGGGGAACAGGAGTGATGTGATGGTGTGTGGGTGAGGAGATGAGTGGCAGAGTTCTGAATGAGTTAAGGAGTTTGTAATGAATTAAGGACAGTAAACCATAGAAAAGGCTACTGCAGTAGTCAAGTCTAGAACAAAGCATGAATACATGTTTGGTAGTTAAATTCCTTGTTTATGTGCACATTCTTGAAAATGAATCTGTCTTCTTTAAGTGTCTAGTAAAATATAAATTTTAAACTTTAGTTTGCAAATGTAGAGTTAGCAAAATTAAAATCCAAAACTATAAATATCTTGCTTAGATAATGTATGTCTGTTTGTGACAGAATTCATATTTCATTGTGCCAAAAGAATAAATGTTAAATTAAAGCATTCATTGTTTACAAAAGTGTAATATGATACAAAATATTTCATATGTGTTAACACCGTAACACAGGCTGGTTGATAGCCTGTACATAATTTGACGATAACAATACAGAGTAAATGGTACCTTTCGGTGGCTGAAAAAGTTTGGATCCAGCTAAAAGGTGTCTTTTCTGGAAAGGCAGGATGACTGTGTCTTGCAGCTCATTTATTATGTCATCTAGTCCAGCTATGTCTCTCCACGTCACCTATGAGAAAACAAAGTACCATGAGTACAATTCTAAAAAATAAAGTAATCATACCAACACAGGCTTAGAACTGAAAAGGTCACCTTCATTGTTTGTGGATCAACAAGGTGAGATGCAATGTTCATCTCGTAGTCTGTGAGGCTAACCCCTTCCACGCCGATCCTTTTCATCAGCCGTTCTGCCTGAAGAGAAAAGATACAGCCCTAAACTTAAGACAGGCAAGCTAACGCAAAGACAGTAAATATAAAATGATAACATAGATTATTATTTTTATTGACTTTATCATATGTTTACAAATTGCAGAAAATAAGAACACATAAAACACTAAAACAGTGCTGAATACACATTCAAGTTCTACAGTTAAATTATCTTTGCTGTACTTTCTTACCCTTTTCTTGGCTTGATTCTTTTGTTTATATGTAGGGTCCATAGCTTCGACTACCCATTTAATGCTGTAGTAAGTAGCTGCCCCAAAAATAGTCAGCCTCAACAGCATTCCAACTACTTCACCCCTGGATAGAGGCCGCAGAAGGGCCTCTCTAGGAAGATCTTTTAGCAGCATCTCCAGTTGAGGTCAGTCCATTGGCTTAATAACATGGAAGAGCTGAGTAGTAAAGGGAATCAGTCAGGCAGGGTCTGAAGGAAGATAGTATATAATACACTTAAGAACCACCGGTGGCCTTTAAGTATAGCTTATAATCCTGTCAAGTGCAAGCATAACCATCCTGCATAGTATGAAATATGATTCAAAAGTGCATGAGATTGTCTCATTAAGTCTTTTACTTTTAAGTATTTTTTCCCAGTAGCTGGTGTTTGAGCACTTACATAAGAAACACTGAAAGTAAATAGGATGAAGCAACTTTTAAGAGACACAATATAATGCTTTAATGCTTCATAGTGATGTTCAATGTGTATGACATACTAACGACCATTATTATTGAAGTCTGGTTTTATTAGATTTAGCTGGTCAACAACAAAATACAGAATGATACTATTCATATCAACCTGAAAACAAAGTAACTACAAATGTCTAAAAGAAGACACAATTTTGACAAGTATTTCAGTGTAAATTGTGGTACAATCGAACTAATTAAGAGGACTATTTTCCTGATGTCGATGAAGCAAACAGGTGTAGACCACTAATAATTTCCCAAATCCTGATTTAAGCTAACTCCTGCCTTTATCTGTACCAAGCGTATAACACAACTGAAGCTATGACTAAAGTAGAGATATTAAGGCGAAAGGCGTTTAATGGATAACAAACTATTACATATTCTATATTATGAAAATATAATCAAATAAACATCTCAAAAACATTTCTTACCATCCTCAGAGAATAAAGCTAAAGCTAATGTAGCTGTCGGTTATATTCAAACTGTCACTCTACAAATTAGCTTTAAACCTGATTTTCAATACTTCTTGAACAAAAGGACGGTATAAATAAAACAAATGTTATACGACAAAAAGCAAAATTTCCTTACTTATTAATTCCACATCAATGTTACAATGTGATGAAAAATATTAAAAGCAAATCACTAACGTCGAAAGTGCACCGCTGATTGCACTTCGGGTAGAAACTAACACTGTAGTTCCGGTGTGTGTTTTAGTTCCTATGTTAAACTGTACGTCGAACATTTCACCACTGGATGGCAGTGTTTACGTACATTCAGTACACCTAACAGCACCATGGACAGCAGCTGCACAACTGTGACAGGTATACAATACAATATAATACAATACAACACAATACAAGAATAGAATAGAATAGAATAGAATAGAATAGAATAGAATAGAATAGAATAGAATAGAATAGAATAGAATAGAATAGAATAGAATAGAATAGAATAGAATAGAATAGCATAGAATAGAATAGAATAGAAGTATTTTATTGATCCCACAATTGGGCAATTGTGAATAAGGAGAGTAAAGTGAAAATATATGAATAAAAGCAATAAATAATGCCCCAAAACATCCCAGAGTGACGTGTGCAATTTGTTGTGGATTTATTCAACACAAAGGATGAATGAAAGAAATGCTGGTATGAACATGAAACTTGTATTAATACTTGAGTACATGGAATACACAAGTACTTCCATTTTCTGTGACTTTTACACCACGACACCAGAATTAATATACAGTATTTTTACATCCTTCCCTTTCAGTCACCAGAGCTATAAAATGGAGTGAAAGGAGAATAAAGAACTTTAGGAAATATTACATTTGTTGCCAACAAAAGGAAGGTTGCAACTTAGACATCACCCATTTAGCATGTGGGTCCCAGAAGGGTTACATTTGGACTGCATATAAGAGTCCCAACTGGATTTGTCTCAAGTTTCCATGGTGACCCCATGTGTGTTTGTCCATATCAGAACTAGAGATCTGAATATTTCACATTATTTATTTTTCACACTATTTATCCCACAATATATATTTCATGTCATTTGCACAACTTAAATTCTATTTTTTTTTAATAAAAAGCTTCGACATCTTGATAGTTAAATTTTTTTTATGTAAATAAGTGCTTTTTACTGATATTTGTTTTTGTTTTATTGATAATTGTTGTCTGGAAATTCTTG
Source organism: Siphamia tubifer (assembly GCA_020466265.1). Taxonomy (NCBI): domain Eukaryota; kingdom Metazoa; phylum Chordata; class Actinopteri; order Kurtiformes; family Apogonidae; genus Siphamia; species Siphamia tubifer. The sequence goes on along the minus strand of CM035791.1, from coordinate 26,869,252 downwards.
CACTGACCCTGAGAAGTCTACCTCAATTTATTGTACCTGGGACACTGACAATGAAGAGATTCTGATTCTGATGTGTACAAACATATGGGGACCGTCATGGAAATTGTGGGCAATCCCACATGGGACCCTTACATCCAGCCTAAATGTATCCCTTCTGGAGACCATATGGACATTCTAATTGGGCAGCATGAAGAGGAAGTTCACCATTAGAATGAATAAATGCTTTTATTTGTAGGTCCTCATTGGGGGAAAAATGGCTATTTTCTCCTGTTCTTATTTTGTACTCACACAGGAGACCAAATGCACACACATACACAAACAGAATCAATACCCAAGCACTTAAGGTATAGAGAGGTATCAGAGCGATTAAGCTGCCATATGGTTCAGCACCCTGAGCAGCTGGGGGTTGATGCCTTAGCTTAAGGGTGCCTTGGCAGTGAGGCGGCCATGGTGAACTGGCAGTGCTCCAATTACCAGTTCACATGCACCGACTTATCTGGGATGGAACTCCAGCCACTGTTATTGGAATTAGTTAATTCAGTTAAAGAGAAAACAGCCACAGAGGCAGGACAATGCTAGTTGTGATGAAGTTGTGAGGTCGCTTTATGATGGGATTCATTAGAATGTGTCAGTTTGTGAGTTGCGGTGATGAAAGGGTGGAGGACAGCTTTAAAAGAGCCACAAAATTGAGATGACAACTAGATGACAGGGACAGAGTAAATATTTTTAAAGGTGAGGTGAAGTGAATGACACTGAATGCCACTGGGTGATAGTACATACAATTATCAAGATAATTTATCACAGGCACCCCCTTCAACAATTGGAGAATCTTAAAGGTCAGTGAATTTTCTGTTGTTGAAGCAGCCAAATTGGAGCCAAAACTTGGCCTCAGGTTTAGCTCTTTAACCTTTACTGTCATCTGGAAAACACAATGGTGTGCGTTTTAACCAAAAATAAAGCCCTTAAAAGTTCCTAGGTTTTGTTTGCTGTAACCCAACCCTTGTTTACAGGTTTAATGTACATGGGTTGGTAACGTGGACCATACAGGACTGGTGAGTCAATATTAATTAAGTTCTGTTTCATTGTTATTTGACTTTAGCTGAAATTAGAAGCTACTTTGCTAGCGCTAAATATAAAACAGCTGAGTCTCATTATTATTATTTACAAAAGCCCAGTAAATGTGTGGAACTGAAAAACATAGTGGAAAAAGGAGTGATATGGTGAAAGATGACAATTATCACCTAAAGATGCATCTCTCTGTATTCAATAAGCGGCTCTCCTCCCCATCTCTGCTGTGCTGAGTCGGTGTCAGAATACCCCGACCATTCTGGCTCAAATCTGTATAGTTCGATGCCTCCCTCACTCTCTTCATGTTCACCTGAGTCTCTTGCATCCATCTCTGTGTCATCACAGATCCTGAATGTCTTCACTCTCAGAACTCTGGTTTTCTTCATCGCTGGAACTGCAATTGCTATCATCTGCCGTTGTTGTTTTGTGCGAAGCCTCACACTCGTCACACAGCGTCGTCTGCACTACTTCCAGTTTGTTTGGCCCTGCCAGCCAGAGGTGAATTTTTAATCGGCTTATAGCTTAGCCATCGCACAGCCTAAACATTTCTTTTGTGTGTTGAAATATACAGAAAGTAATAAGGAATTAATCTGCTATTCTACTTTTGCACAAAAAATGTGGCTTCAGTTCACCTTTAAAGTTTGACGATTGGTCAAACAGAAGTGTCATATAGGGATTGGATGAGGATGTAAGTCATCTGAATAAGGTTACAGACAGTGGGGAATTATAAAGAGGTAGTCTTTATCTGTCTGACAGTTTTTGGAACTATAGCTCCTTTTTTTTCCCCGCATGACAGCAGTTAATGCTTTTCATTGAAAACAATGGATCTCTGACTCGTGCTCCTTTACTGGTAGTCCTGAAATTACATATCTTTGAAAATCTCATTGGATTATCTGGAAACAGTATCGTCTCCAGGTATAAATGGTCTATATGAAGTTGACTGGTTCTCACACGATACAAACATATAATAATTTGATAGAATATATAATGCATTACTATACATTAAATGATCATAATCGCTTAAAATAATGCAACATTGATTTTCTTCTGTTAAATGCAAAATACACATTAATGCAGAAGTAAATAAGAGTAAAACATTGACAGTGAACATTCTACACCATTAATACTGTAATTTTCACACAACTTATCAGGAATTTCATAGATTTTACCAACAAAATATACATATACAGTGATTTATTTAGTGAGCATTTCCATTTTATTTTTCCTAGTTGGTTATGTGATGGCAGGTGTCTAGAGGAGAAATAGTGGGTATCTCTGTATACGCTTCATGTAATGTGTTATTGTCTAGGCCAGCATGTTTTGCCGCGGTTGTCTGTGGATCTGTTGATAAGCCTCCAAACCTATATGCATGTCTTAGAGTAGGCGTGATGCAAATTTAGCCACACTTGGTTGATAGTTCAGATCCCAAGTCTAATCTGTGTTTGGTTTCCACTCATCTTCAGGGCTGTTTGATAATGGATAATTCAGTCCTCTTTACAGCAGTCTTATAGATAAGTCTGTAACAAATGGGCTTCTCTACTGGGTAATCTATCACACATGGGCCAAAGGAATGGTTAATTGTCACACACTGTGGGCTAAATTTAAAAATACAGTTACAGTTTGTCTTCAGATTGGTCTCTGCCTCAAGATTTTCCAAGTAAAATACAAAGCAGAAAAGGAATAGTTCTAAAACTGTGAAATAAGCAGAGCAATGTCATAATTTGCAAGCTTTTACATCAGATGATTTAATGAATTATTACTGGTATTTTACCCGAAACTCATACATTTTGCATCAACCTAAAAGGTGCACTTGAAGCAAAAATAAACAATAACAGTTTTCATTCTGACATTTGCCTTGCGGTCTAAAGGAGATGTAGATTTTGCCCCAGTTTGCCGCACTTGTCTATGTACATAATTAACTGCATTTTAAACAATATGCTAGAAAAAGGTGATTGTTTCTTTTCTTTCTTTCTTTCTTTTTTTTTTTTTAATTTGTACTACACTTGGGTAAAAAAAATCCCACATTCTTGCCTCCCTTTATAGTCCAATTAGCTGTCCAATTTGGATGTAATATTCCACTCTGCACAGTTCTGGTTTTAGGTGTCCAGGGTCTTAAGTCCACCCTTGTTGTGGAAAATGGCACACAGACTGCTATTGCACACACCTTTGGCCATGAAAATGCTTCATAAAAAGCGTTAATCCCCCTGTACTGCAGCAGCGTGTCCCAGGAGATAGCACGCTGACAGGGCCATTTTGATGGGTCCGGGCATGAAAGCGCAAGCTTGTGTATCTGCAAAGTGCAGCCGGGGCTCCATACTCCCACAACGCCTTGCACCTCACCCAAACAACAACTCTCACATGGGTGGAGCAAAAAAATGAAAAAAAAAAAAAAAAAAGGAAAGAAAAACCCTAATTCAGCTGCCACGGTTGTCAACCTCCATCATGCCACTGCTGAAATAAATCTTATAGTTGTACCTCTCTACTTTGTAGTTTCACATGCTAAACCTATTCTGTTCAGTGAAAACAGCATGACCACTGATTGTTTTGTAACTGACAGCAGAGAAACTGCAGGCAACAGCTTTTCTTAGTTTTCTTACATGTTATGAGGTTGTGGAACAAGTATTATTTGTTGTGGAACTGTTGTCTAAATTTGTCTTATAATCTATTTTACAGAAAAACTCTACTGGTTAAATAGTAAAATAGATATTTAGATGTTTTTAATATTAATTTTAAATGTGAGCATCAGTGTACTCAGCTAAGATTTAAATAAATTTTGCCTGTTGTGTGTATAACTTTGACCTGTTGTTGACCCAAGAGGTTGGGGGTCACTCAGTCACACTAAAATGGACTATGTTATTTGACTTTGACCATAAAAGGTCAAAGTTTAGGTCACATGAATTTTAATTTTCATAACTCCAAAAAGAGTGGTAATACTGTAAGTTACTATTGTTGTCAGATAGGAAACTACATGTAGACTTCAAAATAGCATTATGACCTTTGACCAGATGCAACCTTGAAAGGTCAAGTCAAGTCACAGTTTGAGAGCTAAAATATTTGTGAGGGGTGGGGTTTGTTGTGCCTGGCACTACTTGTATCTATATTTGATTTATTAATCATGCCAATGTTCACAAAAGCTCAGTGTGAATTTAAAGTCAATTATATTCAAATATGTGAGAAAAAAATGACATTTTCACTAAAATATATCATTACCTGAAAACAAAAGCAGCCAGTTATTTATTCAACTAGACAGACAGACAGAGTGACAGACAGACAGACAGACAGACAGACAGACAGATGGACCTTTATTGTCCCACAAACAAGAAATTTGTTTTGACTACATGATCTTAGTGGTGAATCAGTATTTCAGATGATGACAGTCAGTACAGTTATATTCACATCTAAGCTTAGCTACTGGCATTAATCGAACTAAGGATTTAACTGGAGTTTCTGTTAAATCTCAGTTTACATGCAGAACCAGAGAATCAAATCATTGTTGGACTCCCAGACACTAGGTGATGCTACAGTACATGCCCTTTCGCATTGGCATTGTTCCAGTTAGCGGCATAGAAAAAGAACAATCAGCAAACAAACGCAGCAGATTTGAAGCAGAACTAGTACAAGGAGGACCGCACTTTCGGAAAAGGACATGTTCAGACCCGTCATAGTTGAGCTAAGGGTGGCAGTGTTTCAGGGGTGTCCAAATCCAGTCCTCGAGGGCCCGTGTCCTACATGTTTTAGATATCTCCCTCTTCCACATGATTCAGTTTAACCCTTTAACTCCTGAAACTTTAGCAGTTCCACAGTAAAAATAATAAAAAATAAGCAACAAAATGAACAAAAATGAAAAATAAACTGACAAAATAATTAGTAACATGAAGAAAGTAAGACACACATGGAGCAAAATTAAAGAAAAAATAATAAAATAAAAAGTAAAATGTTGAAAAATAAACAATGAGCAACAAAATGAACAAAAACTTTGTGTCTTACAGTACTTTGTTCATGTTACTAATTATTTTGTCAGTTTATTATTCATTTTTGTTTATTTTATTGATGACTTTAGCCATTTTTGCTCATGTTATTGCTTATTTTAGTTCTTTTTACTGTGGAGCTGCTAAAGTTTCAGGAGTTAAAGGGTTAAACTGAATCATGTGGAAGAGGGACATACCTGAAACATGTAGGACACCGGCCCTCGAGGACTGGATTTCGACACCCCTGGTTTACATGTATGGAGAAGCTCGATTAGGTGTGCACATGGCTTTTAAAACTATCATTTTAACCAGATTAAGGCAATAATTAAAATGTCTCTAAGTGCATGTAAACATACTGAATGTTTCCATATTCACAAAAGAGCCTCTAAATGTACAAAAAAAAAAAGAACAACTCAAATCTGATACCCCCAAAAAGCTGAGAAACTGCATTTTATCTGAAATGAATTAGTTGGACTAGTGATTCAGATGATATTAAACATTTTAGATCAGTAGATGCCTTTTGCCCCTGGCTGCTATTTAGGTATTTCAGATGTGCTCTACTGCTGCTGAAGAATAAAAACTAATTAAATGACTTCAGACAGTGAGTTGGTAATTCATCTTAATAATTAAAATATGCACCCACTTTGAATTAGTAGCAAAACACTATATTAGTCTAAATACATTAACTCAGCTCATCTCACTGTAGTAACATTGCTGATACAAATTTACTTTACATATATTGTTACTTGGTTGAAGCGACAGCAAAGAACACAATATTAGTAATGTTGGTTTAAGAAGTGCTTAAAATATTCTCAATTCATTATAAAACTAAGGTCGGGGCAAATTAGGCTAATACTGTTTAATGTGCTAATGAGTCACCTAAAAACCACAGCAGCTGCACTGCAACAGGCCTAGGGTTATGGTCCTACTGTAAATTTGGTCAGGTTTTTACGTTAGTTAATTTTCTTGTGACTGAGCATTACTCCCGGACAGTAGGTCTATCTTAATTTGCATTCACTAAACTGTTTAACCTTTAAGTGAATGTTGTTCGCCTGCGTCACTTAATTACTCTTTCAGGAAGAGAGATTAGCTCTAACAGGATACAATCATTATTTATAAGGAGTCATTATTTATTTACCCAGTATAACCTAGCATTTTTCTAACCTGTCAATTGCTGAACTTGTGTACGTACATTACTATATTGTTTATCTTCTTTGTTCTTTTCTGAACTGTTTGTAATTTTAGCTACATAATTCACAAGGACAAAACATATCACACTTAACACATTTCATTTTATTTCAGAGTTTGTGTTGCTGTGACTTCTGGTTAACCTGCTGTTTAATGATTTCCAACTGATCTGGGGTGTGATTCATGTCTATTATATGTAAAATAAGCTGATCTTTGTAATTTGGCGTGCTTAGATGGAAGGATAAGCAAGGAGGGGATGCATGAAAGATGCAATGTCTGGGTGAGAGAAGTTACTGTTTAACAAAGGGATTTCACATAGTGTTGAGGCCTCCTCGGGCATCCGGTGCTCTTTGTTCATTCTGCCAAGGTAACTCACAAGTCGACAACCCACCGACATCACCAGAGAAAGTAGAGTTCAACTGTAGCTCCAGACTGACAGCTTTGACAGTTTCATCAGCTCCATAGGCTTCACCATGGTTACCAAGACACTGTCAAGTTGAGAAAAAAAAAAAAAGTCTTAAAAATAGCGTTAATTTGTTTTATTACCCCTTTCAACACCTGAGACAAGTGAGAATTACAGTGCACCGTGGATGAGGCTGATTTCATGTTTTTTAGTCTGAAGATAAAAATCAGTCTGCGAACCTTGGTTTATAAAAATTCTGCACATTTTATTGCTTAAAATAACTCATAGTAATCAGACAGGCTGCGTCTTTTTTATCACTTCACCCTCTCTGACAAATGGTAGTTGTAGATAGTGTTACTGAGTAAAATCTGTGAGGGTAAAAAAGGGAAAATAAAAATTATCCTGTTAAAAACACAGGGAGAAATGAAAACAAGTGGTGTCAGACACAACAAACTCTACTCCACACTGTCATGAAGGGGTGAGGTGGAGAGAACTTTGATGGCCGGTGTTGAAGGGAAAAATAATTTAATAACAAACAGAATAAAAAGCAGACAAAGATAGAGATAAAACCAAAATAAGCCCAAACAAAACCTGTGGGTACATCAGCCAAAGTCTGTGGTGATGAAAGAAATGTCCAGGTTATGGTGACATGGGAAATAGGCAGAGTGTCTGGGTTATGGAGGTGACAAACTGAATGGTCCAGCACCAGCAACTGCAAGATCAGCAACGACTTGCAACTGCACGGTGTGGGGCCAGGTGGATCAGTTGAGCACTGGGGGAAAGATTGTGACACACACACATTTTAGCTGATCTGCTTTATCTCTTATCATTGTGAAAATAAATTTTGATAACCTTGACCTTTGACCTACATTCACCAGAATGTAATGGGGATCTATCCTGGACTATCTCACACTTTTTTTTGAAAATTTCATGGAAATTGGTCCAGTAGTTTGCGTGTAAAGTTGCTGACAAATACACAGATGAATGGACAGACAATCTAAAAAAATCCATTTAAGCTAACATCATAAACTATTATATCACATTAAAGTTGTATGAAATCCAACAGTTTGTCACATTATTTTACTTAATATTAAAGAAAGTCAGTTAGTGAATGAAATTGTATTTATATAGCAAAATTAACAAAACTAATCTCATGACACTTTACATTTCACATAAGACTCTTAAACCGACGTTTGTGACCCCATTTCAACATCCCAAATTTCTGGCTACCCCCAATATTTAAAATGGAAACCTTTATTTGTTCTTGCTCAAATTAAATTGTTTTTGATCATGTAATAGTTTCCTATACTATGGCGCAAATAATCATTCATTTTAGATGACATTTAATCTATATGATGTATATTATTAAGGACGGAGGCAGGTGTAGATTACTCCTTGGAGGAGGTACTGACAAAGAAATGTCAAATCTTAAATGGTGGTTGACTCAAGTTTCCAAGATAAATCTTGGGTCAAAATGTGAAATTCTTAGAATTAACAAGAGAATAGGTTTTACTCCAAAGGAATATTGGTCTCAGATCTACAAGATCTACTTCAAAACTGTCTGCACATTATGATCCATTCAATTTACAGGTTCTTTCTATTGGAATATTTAGACATCCACTGTATACATGTACATAAATCACTATATAAGTGTAGTAAAATGCTGTCATATATATTAAAAACATGAACTAAGCAGCACTTGTTTTCTGATTCATCTCATTCAAGTATGTAAGATTTAAGACATTTAATGTATGAAGCAGATACCATCTAAAAAAAAAATTGTAGCACAGTGTAATAGAAACCTCTATCATATGTAATAGACAGTATCACATATCATATCATATCACAATATGCATAATGGAGTGATGACAATAGAGGCAGCAGAGAAGCAGGACCACAGCAGTAGGTCCAGAGATGATCCAGGGAATACATGTGAGGACATAAAGTGCAGAGACTCCAGGGAATATGTTGTCAGGTCAAACTAAGAAGTAATATAGAGGAAAATATATTGAGAACACTTTATGAAGACACTGTCCCTGTATATGGATTCAAACACTTCTTTATTACATAGCAGACACTTGTTATCATTTCTGACTTTTGTTATCTACTTTTTTTTTTGTCTGCATTTGTTCTTATTGTTTAACACCACAGAGAGGGAGTCAACATTGTTTGAGATCAATGCATTTTTTAGTCATGCAGCCAAATATTTTAATATTTAGTGCATGTGTGTGACCATCATCGGTCCTCCCTGAAAGCTGAGCAGACATCCTTTATTAGAACTCTCCATTATAAGCCAGGGAGGGCAGTGCTACACCTCAGTGATGTGTGGGGGAAACAAAGACTGGACAGGACAGACAGGACAGAACAGGGATAGAAATTAATAGGCGGTGCTATTGCAGTTAAAGATTGTAAGGTGATGTGTTATTCCCAACTACTAACTGTCCATCAACAAAAATAAATAAATAAATCGAGAAAAGAGAAGAAAACCAAAACAGCACAAAAGAAAAAGAGATTTGATAAATAAATAAACAAAAACAATAGTGAACACCATAGTTGTGGATGACTTGATAGTGTAAAATAGAATGCAATAGAATAGAATTATCTACTTCTAAAATTAACACATCACCTTGAACATTTAAGCTTCATTTTACATCCCAGTGTGTGTACATGTGATGCACAGAAGTTTTAAATTCATTGGAGTATTTTTTATTTTACTGAAGGGATTGTCTGCTGCTTTTTTCTGTGGAATCGATTTGTTGACCTCATAAAAGCGAAGTCACGTTATATATGGCAGATTTTTTTCCTTTTAATATATGTCTTCTACGCTAAGTATATTAACTGTTCCCATTTATTTCTAGGGGGAAAGAAAGATGACAGATTTAACTTCATGCTTAACTAAAACCTTCAAACCGTACACTCAAAGCCCTTCAGCCCCATTTCAAGTCAAACTTCAAGCTCTGAGCCTGACTCACCTCTGACAGTTAGAATATATTAATGTCAGTATCTCTGGGTCTCTTGTAGTGTTAGAGATACACTGTTTTGTTTCCAGTTTCCATCCTCATCCTGATCACGGTGGGAGTTAATTTAACAAAAACTGTACAGCACTGCAAGAAACTGGAGTGAGTAGCTACAAGGTTATTTGGAGACTGAGGACCAATATTCGGCACTTCTTCTCATATACAGTGTTATTAAATGTGAAAACAAACAAACAAAAAACAAGATCATCATCCTTTCCTGTCTGTTGATGCGAGTAGTGAACTTCATACTGATATTATGGTGTGTGTGTGTGGGAGTGGGGGGTTTACAATAAAAGAGAAAAACATTCCTTTGATGCATGAGCTTTGACGTTATCTACAAGATCAGCATGGATTTTTTTTTTTTTTTTTTTTTTTAGTTTATTCACCATAGGCCTTTTCAGTGACACTACAAGGTTAAAAATATCCTGCTGATGGCCTGAAGGCCTTGTGTCCACTGTTGCAAAAGTGACAAAAAAAGCATGTGTCAAAAAGTACAAGTTAATGACACTGTAGCTCACTGGGCTTGAAGTTGGACATAAAGATGGCTGTGGGGTGGATCATTGTGGCGTGAGCTAGATATAGCACACGTCACAATGATCCATTGTACCAGAAGTCATAATTATGGTAAACAAGCATTGGGATTTTTTTTTTTTTTTTTTTTTGCAGGAAGAGGTCCCAAGATGGCGCACCACTGTTGCACGATGCAAGATTAAAGACACAAACATGCCCTGAACACTGATAGTGCCGCCCTACCGAATGACTTCCAATAGGGTCCCATTACATGGTAAATGTTCAAGATTAATAACTTTGTCCAAAAGGAGCAATGGGGAGTGCAGGACATGAACCACCATTATACTGCATGCAGCATTATCAATGTAGGCACCAAACTGCTGCTGTGGATTATCAATGTAAAGTGAGTACAGCTGCCAAACTGCAGCTTGATGGTGTGAATTAGGTGATTCAACATCAAAGCTGAGAAAACTTATTCTTCACATTTTTTGCTGTATGACCTTGAAAGCTAGGTCAAGGTCATTCATCGATTCTGAGCAAGACCTTCATGAGAGGCATGTGTGGTGTGAATTTGGTGATCCTCTATCAAAGCTGTCAAAAGTTATTGGGAGCACAGTGTTCCCGGATGCATGGACGGACAAACAGCATTTCCCCTGGGTGAGAGGGGACAATTAATGAGGAAAGGGGTAGAACTTTGACAGTTTTGTAAATGAATTGAAAATTATGCAAAAGCATAACAAACCCAAATGTGTTTAATATATTTTAAACACATTTGTGCTTACTATGCTTTTGCTTGTTCAAAAATTATAATATTTGAGCATTTGAGACTGATTGTGTCAAATACTAAAACTCATACATGGAAATTTATCTTAGAAAAAATATTTTTATGGGTGTTTCAGAAGGAACAATGGAAATTTATCTTAGAAAAAATATTTTTATGGGTGTTTCAGAAGGAACAATAAAAGGTTGTAGTTTCAAAGAACTAGAATTTTCCATCTGATTTGATGGTTTAAACTTTACTTGGTTTAAAACTGTTTAAGGTGACCATTATCAAAGGATAATATCAAGTTTCATGGAAATCAGTGCAGTTTTTGCCATGTTGTGATATGATTAATTACATTTACATGCCTCATTTTGCAGAAGAAAAAAATGGATGTGTGAACAAATACATCACTCTGTGCAAATGATCAGTTGTTTTATCAGTACAATCTTAATCTGGTATCTAATCTACTATTCTGTTTGCCAAAATTGTCAGCTTTAAACAAATAGCGTATTGGTATTTAAATCAGAGACAGCTGACTCAGTGAGCGTATTTACATGAGTACTATTATTATTAGTGTGATCATTTTCTACATTTAACAGGTTCCATGTAAATAACATATTCTATTTGGATATTTAGCATTACACCTTCCAAATCGAGCCTTTTCTGATTAATATGAAGGAAATGCTGATTTTATGCAAGGTTTATGAGAATACGTTAGAGGTGTCTACTGTGGATTTGGGAAAGGAATCTAATTTGCATGTTTTAGCGCAGGTTTACACATGGCTCTGTTTACTATTAGCTGGGGTGAAAACAAAGATTGTCTCCATTACAGATGGAGGCAAAAAAAGAAAAGAAAAAACAAACAAACCAAAAGAGATTTCTGGTCAAGATAGTAAACACACTTCCTGTTAAACATTATGGATGAGGATATCAGTAGGGGTTTGATAGCAAATAATGAAAACTGACATTTTCCAGAATTTGGAACACGAGTAGAATATTGTTTTTCACTAGTTGTAGAAACAGCTAATTAAGAATTTTGTATAAAACAAAAAAATGGAAAAATGTTTTATTGCTTTTATTATATTTAAAAAGTATTTTATTTATTTTATCCTTTCATTTATCCATGCTGCTATATTGATGGATGGTGGAACACAAAACACTTTGTGTCTAGATGCTTGATCATGTACTTGCCTAAGAGGTTCAATGTGTGTTTTGTCACAATGCCAACTACAATTATATAACAAATAAACATACAAATCTACCTATAAATAAAGTAACCTTGAATCTTCATCATATCATATATCAATTTATTCAGCAGTTTAAATTTCACTTTTTCTCAGTTTTTGTATTCAATGTAACACTTTCAACATGACTATGAACATAATGCATTTACATCCATTTATTTTGCTCACAAATCTCTTGATCTGATGCCTAATTAGTAGTAAGACATTTTTACTTAGGGCAAATGGGCTATACTTATTCTAGCCAATCTCAGCTAGGTGGTGGTTGCAAGGGCTCTAAGGCGTTACCACCCATCCAGTGTGTTTATGTCTTCACAGATCACCTGGATAGCAGGAGCTGACTCCATAATCTCCACCCGACATGAAGCATTCTGAGCCATGGAGATGAAATTGAAGGGAACAGCCCCAATTCCTCAGGTAGATTCTAATAAGGAAAGCCCCAGGGAAGTGAGGAGGGGGTTGGGGGTCTGTGTACGTGTGAAAGCCATAGAAGCGGTATGTGGGCTTGTAAAAAAAAAAAAGCACACAAGTGGCATAGCTCGTGTGACAAGGAGGACGTTTAAGTTCAGAGCGTGTGAGACTTGTCCCGTCGAGTGAAAACAATTGGCCAGTTCCAGCTCCCATTCATCAAAGTGACAGTACTTGGCCACGTGGAAATGAATGAATAAATAAAGGAGAACGCAGTCAGTGTGCAGATGAAGTGGAGCCTGCTGGGTAGATGCTGTCAGAGAGGACTGTCAGTATGTATTCCATTCAGACCTTGTTGGCAAAATGACATCCCCTCACAACTGCAACGCTCTTTGCATATGCTTTGCTCTTCTTCACCGCACAACACATGGCATGCAAATCATTCTTGACAGTGTAAGTGAAATTTCATCTTTACAATAACCCTTTCACCTCACATCTACTGATATTGTAGTCCTACTGGGCTGCTGTCATGGCTGCCCTGTTGTGTGCGCCTTGGGAAAAAAAAAAAACAGAAGTAGTTGACCTTAGAGAACTCAAGCACATCAACATCCTTTTCTTGACTTTGACTGTGAAAAGACCAGTATTTGTATGCACCCCATGTGGATTTGGAAAAGTATGCTTCACCCCTTGCTACCCTTCTCTTGAGCTATGACCTGCCACATATTCATTATTGATCATCTGTCTGTTGCCGCTGGGTTGCCTTGGTTACCTATAGGCATCTAAGCTGCCCTACAAATATACTTCTATGTGCAATTCACAGGAAATAAAAAATGTCTTTGATAAGGAGGTAGTCAGAGCTGCAGAGGTTGTCGACACATTGGGGTCATCTGACAGGATCCTTTGTCTCTTATCTTTAGAAGTTGATTTTTTTTTTTTTATAATCAGCACTTTCTGTACACTTCAGGGTGCAGTTAACTTGCATTTAGAAGAGTGCCTAGAAAAACTAATGGCACTAACTTTATGGCACAATGAGTGACAGATAGAATTGATGAATAAAAGAAAGTGTAGACAGCCTTTAGAAAGTGGGTCAATGAGTTAGTGCATTTGGTTAGTTAGAATTCAAGGTTGCACTAGACTATATGCAATATTTGTGCATGTACTTATATTTAACATACATAAAGAGATTATTTAAAGGTGTCACTAATTTTCCCATGAGTCCCGAGAACAGCACATCTCCACAATAATGTAGTTACAAGTGAAAAATAGGTGTAAATGAGGACAGTGAATGGTAAATTCCCACTTATTTTTGTCTGTGTTGTGTTTTTACATCTCAACAGCCAGTATTAACACTGTGGTAAGGAAAAGGAATAAATATATAAACCAAAAATAAAAACACAGACAGATAATATATTAGATTTCTATAGCACTTTAAGGAATCCAAAGCACTTTACATTATTCATTCACTCTCACATGCTCCCTCTGGTGGTGGTAAACTACACATGTAGTCACAGTTGCCCTGGGGCAGACTGACAGCAGCGCAGCTGCTATTTCACACCTCCAGCCCCTCTGACCACCATTGAACATTCATACACTGGAGACAAGGAGGGTGTAGTGTCTTTGCTGAAGGACACAACAGACTGACTAGGACAGACAGACATCTACCTTTCTATTGACAGAGCCGTATCTCATAAAAATCTAAACAGTAATCAGCAATTACAGCTGTCAGTCCCTACCTGATTGAAAACATTTATAATTTGTGGTTAGGCCATAACTGGGTAGAGTTCTTGTTTCTTCTCTTAGAAATCACTTGAATTATACTATGATGAAAGGTAATGATTTTTTTTTTTTTTACAGTGAAGCCATAAAAACCTACAGTTTTAATATACTTGTATGTTTGGATTGAGTCATGAGTAGCAGTTGTCATCCACACTATTTGCAACATGTAATTAACTTAAACTAATCTAAATATGCTACAAATTACATTCAAGGTTATCTAATTTGTAGTGAAAAGCATCCTCGCAGAACCAAAGCTTAATGTGGAGTTTTAGAGCAAGATTTTTTAGGAGGGTCCAATGACTTCCTGGTCATTGAATTATTATTTATTTATTTTCTGAGGTTGCTAGGCAGCTCACAGAAGCAGCAGAATCTCACACTGTGTCCAACATCCCACAATTTGAAATTCAATTGTTTTGTGTGCATGAAAGGTGGTATTCATCTTTCTGAACTCCAGTGGAGGCTCGTCATTAGAGGGTGCTAGGGTACCACCCCTCCTGTCTCACATGAAGAGAAAGATGATAGGAATCACCTAAAGTCATTTTACAAAAACAATATTTGAATAAGCCATCTATACAGGATAGAAGCAGTGGGTACTATGTCAAATCTGTATTCCAGTATAGTTTAAAAATGTTTGTGGTTGTTTAATGAACAGTCAAGTCACATGTTTCCAAAGACCAACCCGTCCACTTTGCTTGCCATCCAATCCTCATCCTCCAGATCTACATCTTTTAGATGTTTCCCTCTTTCAGCACACCTGATGGTCTTTATCAGGATTCTGCAGAGCTTGATAATAGGTTTAGCATTTGAATTAGGTATGTTAGAAGGATACATCCAAACCATGCAGGGATTGGACGCTTCCAGTGGCGGACCGTGCATTTTAACATTCGGCCTTAAGTGACGCCCAATATATTAACTTCGCTTCAGTATAGATTAGTCAAGCAGCACTTTATTTCAGGAGCTTTTAAAACCATCAAGCATGCATTCACAACTAAGATTAGAAAACTAATTACACATATTGTCAAAAATAAAGTGATTTAAAAATACTCAACAAAATGCCACCTAAATGACGCTGTGTGATCTTAACCAAGTGCACAATGTCGCCGTTTCATACCAGACACCAACCAGACAATAACAAAAAACTATTCTTTGAAAATAAAGTTAAGAGATCATTTGCATTTTTGAGAATAGGCTATACAACAGCAAATTACTGAAAAGCCTATGTAAGCCTAGCTGCTTATATAGATGCAGATCAGCAACGACTCACAGCTGCGCAGTTAGATGAACCTGGAGTGGATCTGGGGGAAAGGCGACAGCTTGAGACGGGTTTTGACAAATATGTTCTATTTTTTCAGTACCATACACTCACACGACCTTCACCCCTGGTCTAAATACATTGTCCATCCTATCAATGGAAAAGACACTCATCAGGGAGATGCCTGACTTGAACAATAGTCACAGAAAAACAACACATACTGTGTATTGAATTTAAATTAAATGAATATTTTAAAATAGTGGTTAATATGCCTTGGTGCATCTTCATGGTGATATGTGGTTGTACACATCTAAAAACTCACCAAAAATTATTTCCAAGTCCTACAGCCAGGCACACCGATCAGGGTCAATTCCTGAAAGCCTCAATGGCAGTTAAGTGTAACCATGGTAACGAGCCACCACCATCATCATCATCACCACTACCTCTACTGGCACCTACCATAGCTTGATGGCTGTTAGAAATATGAACTGCAGACAGAATAATTTCTTTTTAAAATATTCTGTCCACACAAAACAAAAAAAAACACAACTAAAAAAACTGGTACAAATACTCAGATCAACCATTACTTCAGCAGCATGGATGCATTTTAATAGGTTTATTTTATTTTAATCACAACACTGTTCCAAGTCAAATCAATTTATTTTTTTCACAGATTACCTGAACTGTTAAATCCAGTTTATTGCAGGGCTGAAATCTACACCTGATGACTGCAATCTACTGAGGGTATGATGCTGATTTACATTACATTTACATATATGATCTATTCTAACAACCCTTGGATCCCCAAAGACGGTCTCAACTGATGTGCATGGTATATTTTATTTTAATTTCAGCAGAATCCTTACGTTTACTATTGCACCGTGAAAACTGTGTCAGATTATACAAAAAACCCAAAACAAACAAACAAAAAAAAAAACACATCACCATACAGTCTTCATAGTACAATCTTCATGTTTGTGCATTCATATTTAAAATCTCAAACAACATTCAATCAAAGTGTTCCATGGACAATGATACAACATCACAATCAATCAACCAACATAAAAAAAACATACCTCACTGCGCTCACCAAGGATGCTTATTGTCCATTCACCTTCTATTCTGGTGTTCAAACAGGCATCAAAGAAGCCTGAGTAGCGCTGGAGCCAAGAGACCAAACTTCGTGGCTCAGGCTGCGACAAAGCAGCTTTTTCATTACCTACACCTGTGTGATTACCTTTATAGGGCTCCATCCTGTGGAGCTACGGCGTCCATCAAGGGACAAATTCAACACCCACCAAAGTCCATTCATGCACATACAATAATCACTCACATACCTTCACCTATATAATAAAACTATTTAAAAATGTACATACAAAATAGCAGCATTATTTAATAACTTTGAGAATTGATTTTATATTTGTTAATAGAATAAATATGTCAACAAAACATATTTAGGTAGTTTTACCAACACATATTCAAGGACTTGTGCGGTCCTTTACATCTATATTTGATGCTTCTGGTGCATGATCATCACACAGGAACAGCAGGATGTGACAATTTTTTATTTTTTAAATCTCCAAACATTTCCTTTTTGTAACATGTGGATGAGATGTAATCTTCATAATCAGATAATCCTGAATTACTTGGAAAGAACAGTGATTGTAATAGTTGACAACATCACTATTTTATGTGGCATGAATGGTTCATGAGCTTTGTTATGTTTTTGTAGTTAGTACTTAATTGTATTATAGGATATTTATGGTATTAGGATTATATATGGTATTGTCCAGGGCCTGCGTACTGAACATAGTATGCAAATTATATTATATGAATGTAGTGTATTCTTTTGATGGATTTAACAGCATGTTCATAAAAATGCCTATGTTAAATCTTTTTGTGTTGCTGTCTGTCAAAGAGTAGTTTATATGAAATTGAGATTTAATAAAAAAAAAAAAAAAGTCATATATAGCTTTCAATTATAATGAATTACTGAGTTTCAGAGGATTTGCATAACCTTTGGTCACAGTCACTACTGCAGTTGCATGTTTATCTATATGTGAAGGATTAAAGGTCGACTTCTATCATTATTTCTTTCATATTTCTGTGGTCACCACTATGGTTGAATGCATTCTGCGTCAGTTTTGTGAAAAATAAGGTCATAGTTGTCTTGTTTTAAGCTGTTTTCTGTGAGCTAGAACAAGGGTTAGTGGTTGAACGACTGGCTTTTCCGGTGTTCCTCATAAATATTCATGATGCATTAATAAGTCACCTCTGATTGGCTTCTAAACAAGAAAAAAAAAACAGGAAAGGGCAAACCCCTAGTTGAGTGGTACCAGCCCGCAGCAGATTGTGTATGACTTTTTCCACCATTTCACAGTTTCACAGAAAGTGTGTGGGTTAGGGCCTGTGTCCACAGGATGCGTTTTTCTGTTCTAAAAAAAATAGTTCAACTTTTAGAACAGGGCTGTGCTCGTCAATGTCACAATTCTCTTACTGACAACCACAGTCAACAACCACCAAAAGAATGGCCGCATATTTAGATCAGCTTGAGTGGTTGATCTTAGCGGTTTCAGACAACCCCGTTATTTATGACCCGTCACTTAAGAGCGACTCAAGGTTAAAAGCGAAGGCATGGAGAGATGTTACAGTGTCAGTTGGGCTGCCCGATACGTATATTTACTGGGGTGTGTGTGTGTGTGTGTGTGGGGGGTTATATATAAAAGTAGTTTTGTATGCTGGTAACAAGGAACGTGTTAATATTTATACATACAATGTATCTAACATGGCAGTGTGTGACATTTGTGTAACTAGCCTGTGGGTGTGGATGAGCCCTGTGAATGATGCCTTTGGGCGAGGCTTATGACCTAATGACGTAGCTAGGTTTTGCCTGCTCTGAGTTGCTCGTAAATATCTGTGTCACTATGGTAGATTGACCAGTGCACCCATGTGGGTTGAATTTCACTTCTTGGAGTGCTGTGTGTATATAGAACTTGTTGTGACCTACCACATTATAAAAAATAGCTACACAAAGTGGCTTTTAGCGGAAGGAGCCTTTTAAGTAAAAACTGAATTAGTTTGAAAATATCATCATCACTTGGAGTCACTAAAAATGGGCTACTTAGATTTAACTTTTTATGGGTGACTTTGAATCAATCTATAACACAAATGAAATAGTATTGAACAATGCAGGCAACTTCTTTTTTCCTATGTCAGGGCAAAAATGCCTTATTTTCCTCCTGAGCTGGGCTCCTTCAGCCGTGTCGTATCATTCTGAAAGTGACACCTTCATCATAAATTACATACAGGCACTATGATAGCACCCAACTTCAGCCTCGGGTAAGCAGTGGTGGTACGGGGAGGTTTGACTTGCTTGGCTGCACAGAGAACCATATTGATTACCACTCATGTTTCTTTTGAATCAATCTCCATCACCCAATGGCCATTTTCTGCATTATATTTCATTTGGGAAGGCATATGATTGAAACGGCTGTGTGTGTGGAGCCTGTCTGTAGACCTCCAGATCCCATCAGGAGATTCAGTATTGTCTCTGTCACATCACGATGGGCTGATAGCAGGAACCACATCACTGTCACGTCCATACCACCTCCTCATCCTCCTTCGGCACATCCCTCGAGGATCCAAGGACAACATTGACTTTGCCCTTGAATTTAAACCTCCAAATTCCGTTTCTGGTTCAGTCTAGACACCTTCAGTGATGGTTTTGTCTATGCCCATATATGTCAAATATGTTAACATCAATGTGTGCAATTATTGTGAGAGCACAATTTCAGGTTTGATTCTCCTTTCTCTGCTAACTATAAATGAGAAACCTTGAATAGCTACTTTAATCTAGGTTGTTACTCGATGCATCAAGGCTTTCGTGAGGCAGCCCTGATATAGTAATAAAATATTTTCCACTGTCAATCAAAGTCCCAAAATAATGAATATCTTTCCATATTTCTTCTGTTTTTCTACGACAGGAAATTAACCCAGGAGCCATATTATGCCCTACCTGTGATCTGAGACATTCCTCACCATGACAGCAGCCACACATGGAATATTTATTCTCAAACACAATCTAACTTTTGATTGTTCTATGATAAGCCAGGGCTGTTGTATGGAGGCTTTGTGCAGTGGATCTCACTCAGTTGGTGTCAGCCAGATTTATTTTTCCTCCCAGCACTAGAGCTCGGTCAGCGCTCAGCTCAGCCCAAAACCCCCTGGCTCTCACACCAATCTATCAAGTCCATCAGTGTTTCATGTAGCCTGGGGGACACTGGCTGGCAGCCTGAATGAGCTTGCTCTTCCTCCTCCTATTCCTTTCCTTTCCTTTCCTTTGCTCTGCCTTCTCCCCCCTATGTGAGCCACAGAGCTGCACTGATGGCTTGGCTAGCTGCGTAGATTTCAACTTCATGTAAATGTGTTTGCAGTCAAAATTTAATGTGGTCAGACCTATTAAACTATGGTACTAGTACACACATGTGTGGGGGCGAAGCTGGAGTTAACGACATTGCACTAAAACAAAGACAAAAATTTGGAGTTCTCATTATTTGTAGGTTATTATACTATTATTTTACTGGAGATCAAATCAGGCTGAATGTGGCCCCTGAAAGAAAATAAGTTAGAGTCCTCTGCTGTAGATGATGTAACAGGTTTCAAAAGGTGTCAATTCATACAGTAACGTTTAAAACTCTAAACCATTTAAAGGGACGGTATCAAGTAGAGTGGCCAAGGGGGAAGACGAAGGTGTGAATTGGGGTCAGAGGTGGGAAGTAACTAAGTAAAAGTACTTCATTACTGTACTAGGTATCTGTACTTTACTCCAGTATTTATTTTTCTGGCAACTTTTTACTTTTATTCCCTTCATTTTTGTATAAATATCTGTACTTTATACTCCTTACATTCTTAAAATAGACGTGTTACTTTTTTCAAATAAATGGACAGTATGAAAAATGAGTCAATTCAGACAGAAAATCTGTGGAGGAGAGAAACTGGGACTTTCTGTATCATAATTTTGACTTTTGATCATGATTGTGCTATTTTCTCTCATAATTTTGACTCTTTTTCTCATAATTATGCATTTCTTATTTTATAATTTTTACTTTTTATCTCATAATTATGTATTGGCTTCATTTCAAATGTATTACTTAAAAAAAAATCACATAATGATGACTATTTTTCTTTTAATCTCAAATGTAACTTTTTTTGCCCATTTTTTCCTACATTTCCTGCCCATAACCATAAAACTGAGTAGTGTGACCTGATCAAACACATTATCAACACAGTAACACACTTTTAAAGGCTTTATTTTTTGATACTTTATGACTTTTCCTGGTTACATTAGTATTATTTCATCCATAGCAAAAATGTAGTTTTACTTTTTACCGTATTACAATCGACAAGTTTTAACTTTTACTTCACTAAAGGATTTGAATCAGTACTTCTACTTTTACCAGTGTATTTTTTCATACCAGTAGCTGTACTTCTACTTAAGTACAGAATGTGGGTACTTTGACCACCTTTGATTGGGATTAGGCCCAAAAGTCACCATTTGGGTGGGTGGGTTTGGACCATTTAGTGATCTGCCTCTGGTCTTATGAACATTTGTGTATTCATTTGTGAGAACTGTTGTGATTTTTATGTTTTTCTGACATTTTCTAAAGCACTTTGTCCTTGTGAGGGTCATGTTCATTTCAAAGCTGACAAACAATTCAGATGACTGATTTAGATTGATCTATTAAGAATGACAAGAGGGGCTGGACTACCTGGAGAGAAACTATTTAGATACAGAAGACCCCACACTTGACAGTGCTGGAACACAACCCAGGACTTTCTGTTAGTGAGGTGATAGCACAAACAATAACATACAGAGATCATGGTCGTGTTGACAGTGACTGACAATGCATTCTTTTTTCTTTCTCTTTTTTTTTTAACAATGTCTTTGTTGTGCTTTGGTGTCAGTAGTAATTTGTACAGCATTGTTTTGAAATAAAATACTGTGCATAGTCTATACCACCAATTGAGATGAACAGAACATCTTACATTCTTACTCCCAGTATAAAAGGAAATAAATGTACAAATAAATGTTAAATGAAATAAATAAATATAACGACTATTCAAAATACAAACATGTATGGTACCTTAAAAAAAAAGTTCATCCGCATACACAACAGAACAACAACAAAAAAAGATAATACTACATTAATAATGTTGCCTACATCATTTTCATCTTCATTTACTGTAAGATTTGTCCAATATCTGTTTTATCAATAAATTGTACTACTTCATATACTTCTATTTTATTTTTAAGAATATTTGCTATTTTCTCCAGAGCCATATACATTGTGCTAAAGCATTAAACCAGGAGTGTCCAACCCTGGTCCTCAAGGATCGGTATCCTGCCTGTTTTAAATACAGCACACCTGACATTTGTTATTGTCGTTTGTCTTGTGCAGAGCTTGATGATAGGCTTATCAAATCAGGTGTGTTGGAAGGGGGATACACCCAAAACATGTACGATACTGGTCCTTGAGAACCAGAAATGGACACCCCTGCATTAGACCAATCATCTATTGTACATTAATTATTGACAATATACTTTGTGATACTACTGTGAAAGCATATACCGTTACTTGGCTTTATTGCATTCATTTTGTGCATATTTTTATTTTTCGTGATTATGGAGAAAGCGAGTTATGTTTGCAAAGCCTGTTTTGCAAAGTACTCGCATGACCAAAGCAGTCTAAACCTGAGTCCCTAATAATGTGCATGAGACTGTACAATGTATTCTGGAGATTATGTATGGAACATGTATAATGTTTGCAAGGTTTGCACTTTTTGTTCAGGTGGTTTGTAATTTTGATGTACATTTTAAAGTCATAAAAACTCTTCCATTGAGCCGGAGTTCAACCAGCCAACTAAGGATGCCTGTTACTCTCACTACTTTACCAACTGAACTAGTGAGTGAGGTAAGTGGATGTCAGCAGCTGATGGCTGACCCTTTTTAAAAGTTTATTTTGAACAGTTACTGTGATCACCCGGTCTTAAAATGTCAATGAGATATAAAAATGAGTTGCACGGCTGAATCGGGTCTAACTTGTGAAACAGAGGTAAGTGGATGTCAGCAGCTGATGGCTGACAGGAGATATAAGGTGAGGTTTCATTCCACTTTTTCTTCCATGGAGCAGGAGAAATTGCTCAAAAGGAAAATCGCTTTTATGACTAAAACCACAGCTTATATTTTTGAAGTAGTACTTCAGCAGTCAGAGCACACAACCACAAAGGGACTTAAACCCTCAACCTTCTGATCCAATGTCAGATGCCTTATGCTTTAGGCCACAGTGGCTGTGTGTATGATCTGTGATGACAGTCTCCAAAGTTCTCCGTATTCATACGTTGTGTAACAGACTCAACTGTGTCTGGCCAGGTGAAAATTATGAGGCTTGAGTCACTGCACCATTTTCTGTGGCACTTCCCACTGTTTCGGAAAGCTGGTGGGTGGTGGCACAAAAGTACAATTCCTCTGAAAAATCCAATTACACCATATTAAGATGTGATATAAAACGGTCAGATTATCCCACTTTAAAATAGTGTTGATTATTTAGTCATTTAACTATGTGACACCATTACATATAAGAAGATATTCCCCACCTCTACATATTATATGGTTGTTGCTCGAAAGGTCAAAGAGAGGCAATTGCATAAAATTTGCTCATTCATTCTTTATGAAGATGGCGACATTTGATATCACACCTAATTGAGCTGTGAAGGGCATTGCAGAGAGCTGTGATGTATTGTTGAATACAGATGTCAGCTCATTGTCAGAACTATTAAGGCCAAACCATTTGAACAAAACACAATATAAAGTTGCAGAACATGCTTTTTTTAACTATTCCAACCAGCAGCAAAGCAGCAAAGCAGTGCAATAAAATGACAAAGGCACACATAAGAAGAATTACTTAATACTATTACTGTTAGTGGGAAATTGTACCCCTGCAGATATGAAGAAGAAGAAGAGAACTACAGTCTGATCCAATTTAATTTTTTACTGGTAGTAACATTTCACTGGGGTCACGTGTCTTTCAGGAAATGGGGGGGGGGGTGATCTACCTTGGCGGAGTCTGCGCTCTCCAAATGCTTTTCCATTTTCTTTTAGTTTCAATAGAAAAACCACAGTTGATTATGTCTGTGAGCTTTGATGCGATGTCCTTGTTTTGTAAAATGAAAGGAGAGTTCAAACTTCATTTGAACGGTTCTTTCGCTGGTCAGTGTTTGACGTTTTGTTGTGCTGCAAAAGAATACATTTAGACAAACTGCGATTATGATTTACAAAGGTCACTGCAATGAAAAGTGTTTGTAATCACATACCTGGCTGAAATCACTAAGAAATTGATTAGAACTGTTTTATGAGTTCTTGGATCTCTGCTTCATGTTCTTGTTGCTTAGTGACTGCAGGGTTCATGTGGAGTTTCTGAAGGAAAGTTGACCTCCCAGAGAGTCACACTAATGTTACACATATTTATTTTTGTGGCTCTATGAGGGCAGTTAGGAAATTGTTTGCTGAGAAAAGGCAAAAGATTAAAAAAAAATCCCTTTGTGTATGCCTTAAATGTGAGATCATATTCCATAAGCCCTCAGTTTAAATGAATGGTATTAGTTTGTTGTTAGAATAAAGAGAAGATTAATACAGTTTGTTCATCTTCCCAAACCATAAAGCATCCTAATCTCAGAGGGGAGATGAAACTTTAGATACATAACTAACAAGTTTTAAGTTGTGCTGCAGATGCCATTTGGGTTCACCGCTTGAATTACAAGGACGTACATTTTGCCCAGGGCTATTTCGCTACTCAGCCGCCTGCACATCTTCAAACACAAGCCACCAAGGACCTGCTTTAACAATGTTTCTATTTGAACAAAATGGCTGAAGAAACTCCAGTGTTTAATAAGAGCTTACTTATAATAAAGGATGCTATTTGTGGAAGTAAAAGTAGAATTTAATTTCTGATATGTATTCTGAAACCTATGAATGTGAATTTATATGCACTTCATATGGATACTCTAAATATATTCATGAAAAAAAATATCATGAGTAGATCTATGGATTTTTATTCTATGTTCTTCTTTTTCAGAATAATTTACAAAGGTCCTGCACTGTGAATTCATGTCATATCTATGAACAAAAACAGCTGTGAGCGTTGACATTCCTCACAAGGTCTTTTTATTTTCACAATTTAATGTTAAAAACTTGGCATGGTGGTGCAGTGGTTAGCACTCGTGACTCACAGCAAAAACGTCCCGGGTTCAATTCCAACACCAGTCGGTGGAACCTTTCTGTGTGGTGTTTGCATGTTCTCCTCGTGTCTGCGTGGGTTTTCTCCAGGTAGTCCAGTTTCCTCCCACCATCCAAACACATGCACTGATAAGTTAATTGGTTAATCTAAATTACCCATAGATGTGAGAGTGATTGTTTGTCTATATATGTTCAGCCCTGAGATGAACTGGCGGCTCATACAGGGTGTACCCCGCCTTTACCCATTGTAGCTGGATTAGGCTCCCAGTGACCCTAGTGAGGATAAAGCCAGTTTAGAAAATGAGCTAGAGTGAGTGTCAAAAACTGTCTCCATTCATTACACCTAAAACACAAATGAACCAGTGCATCATTAAACTCATACCATCATGGGAGATATTAAAATTCCATAACTAAGGAGCTAAATGGTTTTCCCCTGGGTTATTTTTGATAATATCCAATTCTCCCTTGGGATGAAATGAAACAAAAGCATAAATCTCCCCTAAATAGATTCAAAACCTGCAGCTGCATGCTGAGCCTTGATCGTTGTGGGGGAACGCTGGGTGAGACACACTGGCCTAAATAGTTATGGAACTACACGTATACTGACACAGAATATAAAGATTTAGGCTAAAATCATCCCTGAGTTTTAACAGTAGTGAAGGAGGATTATATTTAACCCTTAAACCCCTGATGCGTCAACAATGACGCGCTATGAAAATATGGTTTAGTTTCAATATTCAGAAAAAATTTACAGTTTTTTACTGTGATTTTACGGAGTTTGAGAAAAATTTTGAAAAAAAATAAGAATCCAAAATTAAAACTACTGGAATCAAATTACAATATTATTTATTTATACTTCATTTTAGTTTATTTTAACAAATTTAGTTTATTATTTTGTAAATATTTCTAAGTTTTTGTTCATTTTGTTTCATATTTCTACATTTAATGTTGCATTTAATTATTTTTCTTCACTTTTGTGCCATTTGTTGTGTTAGTTTATTATTAATTTTTGACTGGATCTGTTAGTCTCAGGAGTTAAAGGTTTAAAAGCTCAAATGGATGGAACTGTCAGGCCCATAATGACTAACTTTGTATGAAGTCAAATCAAATCAAATTGAATTTTATTTATATAGCACCTTACAACACCAAAAGCTGCACAAGGTGCTTTCCAAAATGAGATAAAAACAATAAAAACAAGTAACAATTATAAAAACAAGAAACAATTATAAAGCCAAGATAAAAACAAACATAAGACAAGTTATAAAACCATAGCAACAACATAAAAAAGACAGTCAACTACATGTCAAACACTCTCCTAAATAAATGTGTTTTTAACTGAGATTTAAAAACAGCTAGCTCATATTCCACAGCCTTGGGCCAAAAACTTCACCATATTTTTTTATACTTGGAGTTGGAGACAACCAAGTAAAGGTGCAAAGAGTGCACCATCCTTACTGGTTTATGGATGGTTATAAGTTCAGTGAGGTAGGGTGGGGCTAGAACATTGATTGCCTTGAAGATGTATAATAGAACTTTGAACTGTATTCTGAAGTGTACTGGGACAGAAGACGAGCTGCTGCATTTTGCACCAGCTGTAGCTTATGGAGAAGACGGTGGTTTAGTCCAGTGTAAAGGCCATTGCAGTAGTCCAACCTTGAGGTAATAAAAGCATGTATAGCTTTTTCGAGGTCAGCATGAGATAGAAAATGCTTGACTTTTCCTCGGAGCCTTAGCTGAAAGAAACTCGCCTTTACAACGGAACTGACTTGTTTGTTATATTTTTTAAAAATAACAAAAATAACACCCTGGGTTCTCACAGTAGGAGCAAACTGAGATGTTAGAGGGTCAAAGTTGGGTGAACTGTTGGTTGAGTTAGGCCTAAATAGAATATATTGTGTTTTTCCTTTGTTTAAATGAAGGAAATTCAGGGAGAGCCACTGTCTGATGTTATGAAGGCCGTTATTGAGGGGATCCAGTGCAGAATGATCACTCAGAATCACAGGTATGTAAATCTGGAGCTTATCTGCATTACAATGAAAGTGGACATTGTGATTAGAAATGAGTTGACCAAGCGGCAGCATATACATTGAAAATAAAATAAACCCCCGAGAATAGATCCTTGAGGCACACCAAAGGAGAGGAGGGCAACAGAGAATTAAAAATAATTTATTACTACTGAAAATGTCCTATTTGTAAAGTATGATGAAAACCATTTGAGGACTGTGCTCTGTAGACCACAGTGTGCTGAAATAAGAATGACATGATCTACAGTGTCAAATGTAGTGGACATGTCCAGTAACACCAGAACCACAGAGAATTTTATTGTCCAGGCTGCAAGGATGTCGTTATGGTCCCTCATTAATGCAGATTTAGTGTTATGTCTAGACCTGAAACCTGACTGGACTTTGTCAACAATGGCATGTAATTGGAAATGTGACTGAAGCTGAGACCAAACAATCTTCTCCAACACTTTGGACAGAAAAGGCAGATGAGATATTGGACGGAAGTTGGACAAAAGGAAGGAA
Source organism: Siphamia tubifer (assembly GCA_020466265.1). Lineage (NCBI taxonomy): Eukaryota > Metazoa > Chordata > Actinopteri > Kurtiformes > Apogonidae > Siphamia > Siphamia tubifer. The sequence goes on along the minus strand of CM035791.1, from coordinate 26,841,841 downwards.
TCGAGATTGGGTTTTTAATCAAAGGTCTAACTGTAGCATGTTTGAGTGCAGTAGGAACAGTGCCCAGACTAAGACAGCTGTTTATAAAAGAGATGAGGCAAGAGCCGATGGTGTCAATGGTCTCCTTCATAATCCTGACAGGGACAGCGTCAGCAGGGCAGGTGGTGGGATTTAGCATTTGGAGAGCTTTTATGAGGTCTACAAAAATAATTGACTCAAAACTCTGAAACACACATTGAACAGCTGGGACAGATGGAACAGTGGTATTAGCATGTATAATGGCCGGTCTAATAGATGAAACCTTGTCCGGAAAATACTCTTTGAATGCATTGCAGGTGTGTTCACATGCATTAATTGGAGTAACAGACACAGGATTTATGACAGAGCTAATAGTGTTAAACAAAATTCCAGGACGGTGGCTGGTGTGACTGATGAGACTGGATAAATATTGTCCTTTTGTGTCCTTTACTGCTCCCTGATAGGTGGCAAGACTGTCTCTACTGACACCTGTAGTCGATCTCATTTCCGCTCTGACTTCCTGCACTCTAGTTGTGTCACCGAGCCAAGGGTCAGATATGCATTTGGACTTCTTCAGCTTGAAAGGTGCAATACAGTTCAAAATCTGGGAGCAAGTGTTGTGGAATGAAGAATGAATTGTCAACATATTTCTTTGAAGTCTTTGAAAGCAGACATTTAGCAGTGTTTTCTGAAACTATGTACTGATGCAAAAAAAAAAAAAAAAAAAAAGTTAAGATACAGTTAAAAAAACATATTTTGGTTCATGATTCCAGGCTGTACACAGCTGCTACAATATTTGGACTGACGGGTATTGTTTATTGTTTTCTTTTTTTTTTTATCTGTATGTCTGTTTGTCAGCAATTGAATGCAAAAACTACTACTTAACCAATTTCCATGAAATTTTTAGGAAAGATGCAACTTGGTCCAGAATAAATCCCATTAAATGTTGGTGACTGTTGGTCAAAGGTCAATATTAAAGTCACCATAAATGTGTTTTCACAATGATAAGTGAGGGTAAATCAGGTAGAATGTTTGCATGGGGCAGGGTTTATTGTACCTGGCAACACTGGTTGATAAGATATGGCAACATTAAAATGTTTAGAGAAGAAAAAAACATGACAAAACCTGACAAAAAATACTTCTTTCTCTGTGGTTCAGGTGAAAATGTCAATATCCATCATATAACAGATGTGCAAAGGTGAGTTGTTAAAATGTCAAAAACCAGAACAACCATCATCAACCAAAGGCATCCACAGTAAAATGTTTAATAACTTCTGGTCCACTAATCCTGTCAATACATCATTAAAATAAAATGCATTTTCTCAGATTTTCAATAACATCAGATGTGACCAATTTGGTCATTCAGAGGCTGAAGCCCATAAAGAATAATTATAATATTATGTTAAATACAATGAATTAATTATACATTATAAATTCTGCTTACAGGATAGATTGTAAATGTAACTACACATGACAAAAATCGAAATGTTACCACACATATTTTTCTAATTTCTAGTCAAAATATCTCATCACACTTAAAATAAGACATAATCACTTCAGGAGTAACATTTCAGTGCAATATAAGAACTTATTTTTTTAGACAAATAGAGCTTGAAAATGTTATTTCAAGAAACCTCACCAAGATCATTTTAGAACAAGTGAGATTTGATTTTGCAGTGTTTTGTTCAGGGTGGAGCTACCCAAGAAGAAAATTGTGAAGCTGACTCATATCAGGGCTTTGTCTGCTTGAGTTCATTGTGAGCTCTTGTATGTTGAGACCAATGCTAATGATTATATATATTTTACCTGTGACCAGAATACATTTTGTGGACTGAGACTAAGATGCATCCTGAGCCAGTCTTTGGAGCTTTCAATTAACAATATTAACCCTAACACCCATGATTAACAAATACCAGTGATTCTAGTAGATATTTGAGTGTTTTGTATTCAGTTAATAATATAGTTTGCTTTAAAAAAAAAGGCTGTTTTTGAAAATAAATAAATCCACTTTTTACAGGTATGTACATAATCATTCATATGTGATTTAGTATGAAATTTAGAGTGTTGTGATTGCATTTATGAAATATTATAAGAATGAAAATAAAAATGAGAATACCATTTTAACTGTTTTATGATCACCTAAAATAATAATAATAATAATAATAATAATAATAATAATAATAATAATAATAATAATAATAATAATAATAATAATAATAATAATAATAATAACAATATGAATATGAATATGAATATGAATATGAATATGAATATGAATATGAATATGAATATGAATATGAATATGAATATGAATATGAATAAAACAATACTGAAAATACAGCTAACAACACATCACAGGAACAACATTTTCACGTGTGACCAAGATCCACCCTAACACCCATGATTAACAAATACCAGTGATTCTAGTAGATATTTGTTTTTTTGTGTTCATATATTGTAAAAAAAAAAAAAAAAAAAAAAAAAAAAAAGCAAAAAACTTAAATCCACCTTTTTTTATGGGCATCTACATAATCATTTATATGATAAAAAATTCAATATGGGAAAATGATGGATTTTTTTCAGCGAAATGGAACGCACTTTAATAAATGGTTAGAAGTATAGTAAAATTAATTTGAAAGAAGTTCAAGTTTATTTAATGAAAACATCAGTCTTCAAAGAAAGAAATGCATATTGAAAAGTACCATACTTATCATCTCTACTTAACATGCTTTCAGTCACTTGAATGCAGGAGTAAAGGTATAAACTCTATAAATATCTGATGGTAGCATAAATGTCAGAAAAGTGCCGTTGTGCATCTGAAGTACCATATTCGTGCTTCTATCTCCCAAGTCAGAAGATGATCCCGGTTTAATGGATTTGGGAGCTGAGGAGTGATGCTAGCTTAAAGTGGCACAAGCATTCCTCTCCTCTGGCAGTTATTTTCCCAGCTGCAGCGTGTTACTCCCTCTCCTTTTAAGTGGTGAGTCTTCACTGCATCCATCAATGGCATCTTCTTAGAGCCAAACATTTTCCAGCCAAGACAGTTACACACCCATACAGAGATGGACTTAACATCCCGAAAGGAAGTGTCCGTCACCCTGAATTTGCTACTGTGTTGACAAGAGCATAACACAGTTCGGAAGAGAAAGGAAAGCAGTTTTTTTTTTCTTGACAAACGTTACAACAGTAGACATTAAAATATTTATATTCCTCCCAGAAGATAAGTCTTTCTGACATATCTTTACTTCTACTGTCCATGGCAAGTTTTACAAATGTGTCAGTCAAATGCAGTAACAAATCTCCAGGAATTTTTGTGTGATTAGGTAGTACTTTAAAGGTCTTTTAATGCTTAAAGGATCAATTATTATTTTTTTGATATGGTGACATCAAAATACACATTTTTCCACATTTAACCCATAAATATCCAATGCCACTTTATCATCAGCTTAGAATTACATTTTCCTCATATTTCAATTTTCTCAAGTAATTAATTGTTATTGTATTGTAATATTGTCTTTATTTTGCATTTACAGTGAAAATCTGATCTACAGTAGATGGTCATAAAAGCTCAGATTAAAGTTAAGGATTATTACATCAGTTAAAAAATAAGTAAAAGTGAGTTTTTCTGGAAAAGATATCAATAACTGAACATATACCCAGTGTGTCCATCCACTGTCATTGACCCAAATTCATGGCTTTTCTGTAGATGATGGTGTTTACACAGTAATTATGGAGCCTCGGAACATCCAAATGAGTCACCTGTAATAACCCAAGTGACACAATGCCATTTATCATAATATTATTCTCTGTATTTTGCTTTTTTTTGTGAAAAACAGTTATTGTCATATCTTAAATTTAGTCATGAAGATGTTCAGGCAAGTTCAAAGTAAATTCAGTGTTTAATGTATCAAAATTGAAAAAAAAAAAAAAATTCAACCCTAACCCTTCAACCCCTTTCTTTCACAGAACATGAGTGTTACGAATGGATCAATGTTACAAAAAATGATAGTAGACTCTGAAAATCAGTGAAAATCCAGTGCTGAAAATCAAATAAACTGTATTTAACCTGATTTTTAAAATATTTTTTTAAAGGATCAGTGATTCAAAAGCTGTCAAACATTTTAGAGCAGCAGGTTATGGTGGTCACCAGCAGCTGTTTGGGTCTTTGACAGTTAACATCTGGGGGAAAAAATCCTTATAGCCAGTGATGCACGGGCTGACCCAAAGTGAGCAGGTGCCCGCGCTCACCTGCAGTTACGGGTCACTGAATTAAAAAAAAAAAAGATATTAAAATGGAGAGCGTGGGGTTGTCTCCAGGATTTATCTGGTTTAGAGTCGCAAGGTGTGGGGTTGTTGTTCTGACTAAAGAATAGAAATACAGATGGCCTCATTGACGATGTATTCACTGCAGTCTGTAATAACAATCAGTATAACAAATATCATACATACAACAATAAATTAACTAGGACCGTAGATGACTGTATGAGTCACTCAGGTGTATCACATGAGTCATGAATTACACAAACCACCTCACGGAAAGCACACAGATGACAGCTAGCTTATTAGCTTCTAAAACACACTGGTGCTAAATGGCATTAACTTATGCACAGATAAACAACACACCATGCTAATATCTATCCAAACTGTACTGTGTTATTCATCTCACCATGTGGCATTTACACACAGTAATAAACCAGGAATAGATGAATAAAGAGAAAAAGAAGGCGAGGCACGGTTACTTAGCAACAACACAGAGGTACGTTCATAACTGTTATAAGATCACTGGTGAGTTCAACAGTGTGGCATATTTGATAATTTACAGAAAACAAGTTGTTCCTGAATAAATATAATTAAACAATCAAACAAACAATTAAACGGTGTGGGCTTTCTAACAGACATTAAAATAACCTGGTAAATGTGCTTTATTAACTGAATTTCTGTGAGGGTGTTGTACAACGTTAGAAGTATCCTATGGTATGAAGGGAGTAAGAGAGAATGTCAAGTTCTGGAAACATACAAACAAAAAAGTAAGGTTTGGGACACATTCACTGAGATTTTTAAAGATGAGGAGCGGCTCCCACTGTTTTTTTTTTTCCGTGTTCAAATGGCTCTTTGGGTCTTACAGGTTGTCGACCCTGGTTTAGATGCTGTGATGATGCAAGCAATGACATTGGATTTTAACACAGAAATAAATGCAGATATGTGAGTAAGGTCATTTGATGTTCATAAAGACCATTGAATATATTTCTTACAGTCCAAGTGAAGGGTGGGCTAGTGAAAAAAGCGGTCGGTTGCAGGTCATTTGAATATCAACCCTTGCATCACTGTTATACGCATTATTATTATTATTATTATTATTATTATTATTATTATTATTATTATTATTATTATTATTATTATTATTATTATTATTATTATTATTATTATTATTATTATTATTGTCTTTTAGTAGGTAAAGTTTTGCTCTTTGTGGAAAAAATAGGCATGTTCATATTTGGACCTTTGCTGTTGCATTGAATATGTGTATGATTCAATAGGAACAGATTGTACAAGAACCATTGCTAATTTTTAATTGTTCAGTGTTTTATTGAAGGTTTCCTCATCACAGATTTCACAGATCCGTTTTTTTTTTTTAAACGTTTCATTTGCAATGTAGTATTAATTTAGCTTTGATTAGATGTGAGCAGCTGCCTCCCGACTGAATGAAACAATCTTCCAATCAACACTCTCACCCCTGAATATTTGTCACTTAACAATCAACACTGATAAACATGGGAAATAAGCTGAGGAGGAGCATAAACATCTATTCAAGCCTTCTGCCTCATTCCTCACAGCCTTGCATTCACACATAGTATACGATGGTATGTGTCGTGTGTAAGTAGACTTCTTACTAGTTTTTCACACCAACCTGATGACCTCTTCCTCCTTCTGTACTAATTAAAGTGAAAGTGGAGTATTTTCATCTGCAGGCGCAGACGATAGGGTTTCTCATGCAAAATGTACTTGACCTTTGACATCAAGTTGGAAAAGGAAGACAAACTGCACCGTGCCCTTTAAAGGGTTCTCTTTTTGCTTCACCTTCGGAATATTTTTTTTTCCCTGTCATTATCAGACTCTTAAAGGCTGCTTTTACCACAAAATTTCAGTGTCACTAAAATCACTTGTACTTGAAAATCTGAATTATAACAGCTCTAAAATGAATGAATGACATTAGCGTGCACATTTTCATTGCTTCACAGAATGCAATCACTGATGAGAATATGAACATGCGCCTGTTATTTCACCATTATTCTGAAAATTATAGTGTGGCATTTGACAAGTATCCATGTAAATAGTGTATTCAGTCTGGATATTCTGAATGAGACAGCATATATTTTGATTAAGACATTCAGGATATGCTGAGAATCTGGTTTTATGACAGTTCATCTAACATGCATGCAGTGAAATCTTCTTGGAGTATACTACATGTTGTGTATTTCACTTTGAGACACACACAAGAAGTGTGTCTAGTAGAGATGGTAAGAAAAATTACATATTTGTCTTAAGAAAAAAATCATAGATATTCTTTTACACAGTATGAAAAAGGACACAGGTTTTTGGATTTGTGCAAATATTGAAAAGGTAGCCTTTTGAAGTTTATTGTTTGAACAGCATGGCTGTGTTCATATGGTGGAAAGACAAGATTTTTCTGAATACAGACAGAAAAATATAGTGATATTTAACACTTAATATTTAAGTAAATATCATCTGTCATCAATATTCCAACCATTTAGAGTCAAAATAGTCCACACATGCTACACTAAGTAGTGAAGCTCTTCCTTCAATTAACCTTCTTTTGACACAGTTGAGGTGTTGAATTGAACCAAGCCTCTGGAATATCTCTATACTCCAGCTTCATGGCTGAATGTATAAGTACATATGACAAGTGGTGCAGCAGTTACCATCCATACCCAGAGGCATGCTTATCACAGAGGACCGGATGGTGCTGTGGAAACTGTGTTACAGCTGGCCAAGACTGTTTATGGGTTGCAGGAATGAAGTCGTGATGTTGTATTTGTTTCCCTAAAGTTCAATGTTTTGAATTTCTACAGCACTGTAAATAATAAGCTGTCAAAATGTGTTTGTAAGGAGTAATTTTTATGGCTAAGGTTTTTTATTTTGTCCCTTACATTTTTCATGTTTCTGTATCATCCCACTATGATGACTAACATGAGAGATGAATCCATATAAGGACCCCCCCCCCCCCCCATTTCTGGAGGACAAGTCTGACCACTTTACCATCATGGTGAATCAGTTCAATTTAGGCTGTTCATTGTATGTTTATTATTTCAATGATTTGCTATGGAATTTAGAGTGTTGTGATTGCATTTATGGAATAATATAAGAATAAAAATAAAAAATAACAATACCATTTTAACTGTTTTGTAATCATCTACAATAACCTCAATAATATAAATAAAACAATCATGGAAAACCAGGATAAAAGAGCTGGCAACACATCACAGGAACAACAAGTGACCATCCTGAGGAAGGCTACAGCATGTAGGCGAAACATATCAAGGTAAAAGAATAAACTTTTTTTTCCACCTGTCTAACAAATAAGAAAAGGAAATCTGGATAAGTTGTAGTATGAACCTAAATGGACTAAAATAATCAGTGGTTTTAGCTACTGTAGTTGGGGCAGAATGACATATTCAGTTGTTTGAAATCCCCAAAATCATGATTAGATGCCATTAAATCTAACAAACTGAACCTTTAATGTAGAAGCGAATGTGGAAATGCTTCACTGTAAATGTGAATAAATTAGCAGAACTAAAAAAAATAAGGCAATCAGTGCCCACATTTATTTTGAGTTCATAAACTCAAACATTTGAGTATATCAGAGATTAAATATTTGAAGTTAATATTAAATGTACTTATGTAATTATAGGTAAATGAAACTACCACTATTAGGCAAACTTAATTATTGTCAGCACATAGTTCACAGAATATAAATTCTTCTTTCTCATGACAATATATTAATATAACACAATCATTTCAAGTTTGAAAGCTCATGATCTCACATGAAATTAAATGAATATGTATTGGATTCTGAGTAGGATACAAGATAGCATTTCTATTCCTTTGTTTTACTGGCACAGATTTAATTGATGGCATGCATGATTATCATTGTAAGAGACAACACAGGCTGGTTGCAAAATCTAAATCTCTTGCAAAAATCTCATGGTGTCACATTAATAAAAAAAAATACAAATAAACAGAAAAAGTTCAATACACATTGCAAAACAGGCACACCACATTACCCTGAAAACACATTAACATTAAATACTCAGTACCCACAATGTAACACACTAGAGCCAGATTGAAGAGACAACAACCAGTGTCTCCACCCCATTTCATTATTTTGAATTTACAGACACCAGCAGTGTGTTAACAATTAATGAACACCAGCCAATATGTAACTAATGAATTAACTTTTGTTTTGTTTTTTTGCTGTGGATGTTCTGCTGCTCGCTTGGGAAGGACTGATGGTAATCCACAGGTACATCCCCAGTCACTTCTCCTGGTACACGCACTGGTACTTTTGCTTTTTAACAGTGTGTTAGGATTACCAGTTATGTCGAGTGAATGAAAATGATTTTATCATCAGGGCATATTCGCACCTACAGTAATTATAGAACATGAAAAAAAAAACATTTACAACAAAATACATCCATTACAGCTGAGCCATCAGAAGCTACGTACAGTTGACTCAGCCTCTCTAATAATTACTCAGGATTCTGGTTGAGTATAATTTTCGGGACTTTTAAGGTTAGAGCCAAGACAACAGTTTTTTTTGTCCAGAATTTTTTGGGACTCCTACACATGGGGTGGGAATGTGAAGAAGTGCAGAAATTTTGGCACAGAGTGGCGGCAACTATGGGTGAGTTAATGGACTGTTGACCTCATAGTCTGGTTCTAAATTACATATGTGTGAAAAATAGGGGAGACTTTGGCTTGCAGGGTAGTTACAGGATAACTAGACAAGGTGTGACCCCCCCCCCCCCCCCCCTTTTTTTTTTTTTTTTTCGAGGTTTATTTTACATGTGGGTTTATTTCTCTCAGCAGACCATGGATAGGGGTGTGGGTGGGGATTCCTTCCTTATGCTCATGTGATTAAGGAGGGAAATTAATCCCCCCAAAAAACATCAATATGCTTGTTCATGATGTCCCTGTAAATGTGAATGTAATACACGAGGGATTGTTTAAATGTTCATTATTGATGTCAATAAAAAAAAAAAAAAATTACAAAAAAAAGAACTATCCTGAATTTTTTGGGACAATTGGTCACCCTACGCTATCCTGTGTGTCTGTGCTGTTGACAAACAGCTGCTCTGACAATCACGCAACCAATCAACCCCCCCCACCACTACCACCACCACATACACACACACACACATATGACTATGATGGTCCACTTTTTTTTCTTAAAGTAACTGTGAGTTCATTATTTTACATAGTAGTTACACAGACCTGCAAAACATTCATACCAATCAAAAATGGTAAGTTCAATGAACTGAAAAAGACAGAAAATACTCCTGGTACTCAACATTTATAAGTACAACTTTTAAGAAAAAAGTTTTGTTTACCTATTCCAATTAATTATTTTGAACATTGGGGTCTACTGTTGGAAAAGCTACACCTCTCAAATATCCTTTAAATAAACCATAATAAGAAACAGTGAGAAAAGAAACCACTATGCACCTAAATAAAATATTTTACTCTTGGAGGATGTGGTTTTATGGAAATTATTATCCCTAGCCTTGACAAACAAAAACTTTGTCAAACAATATAGAAATTAAACTCACACATTTCCATTTCTACTGAAACAACAGTCTCTAACTCAGCCCAGCAGAACCAAAGCACCTTGACCTTGTCTTGAACAGTTAGAATGAATCTGGGCCACATGGGAAACACTGAAATGCTCTTGTTTCTTACTGACAGTGCACACAGCCCTGTGCATTATGTTTGTCGTGAGGTCTCGAGGACTGTTTGGCCGATCTTGGAGGGAGAAAATGCTTGGCTCATATCTGAGATGCTCCGTCCCTTGGGCTCTGCAGCACCATAGCTGTCAAACCCCAGGGCGTTCGCGTTTTCTCCTGAAGCTCGAGGATCAAACATTCCGTGCGGCACTGTCAGAACACATCTCGTCATGGAGAAGAGAGCAGACTGAGAGGCTGTGATACAGTTTACAGATGAGAAACAGAAACAAAATGCATTTTCCTTTGACTTACAAGAATGGTGAACACACTCAGCAGATTTGTGTGTCTGAGTGTGTTTATAAATGTGTCCTACTTACTGACCATACATGAATACCACTGAGTGCTTTCACAGGATTGTTAAAGAACAGCACAGTTCATGTTCTTACAGTTGGAGGAGTGTGGTCTGCCTGTGTTTTCTGAAATCAAAGTGAAAAAAGAAACATAAAAATGTGGAGACAAAGCGTGAAGAAATACACACATAGAGATTCGAGGGGAAAATAAACAGAAAACATCAGGGCCTCCGGCACTGAGCAGTATCGCAGAAAGATTAATGAGTGTTCCTGAGGACCCCATATTAAAATAGCATCGCTGTACATATCATCTTGACAAAGAATAATTAATTACCAGCCCACATACAATTGTTTTCTGAAAACGGATCTGATTACTCTACATGACTTAAAAAAAAAAAAAAAAAAAAAAAGAAGCATCATAACTTCCTTGAAAGTACTTCATAATTTTTTTGATGGATGTTTCATTGGTGGGGCGCCAGCAGGTCAAGAGAGCATAATTTGGCATCTACAGAACTGCTGGCTCAGACACTTGGTCCTCAAACTAGAACATAGAAAATAGGACTTGTGATCTCATTTTTAAGAGGGAGAACAGTACCTAGAGGGAGGAAATTCACTCAAGAATGCAACAAGGACAGTACTGCAGCTATTTAAGTCATGGGGACTTATGGAGCAGCACAGTATCTTTAAAGCAACCTGAATAAATTATGGAGTATCTCAAAGAGGAGCTAGAGCATGAGGTACTGTAGTGGATAGAGTGTGCCTGTTTCACCTCCTCATCAATCAAGGATGGAAAGCAGTCTAAAGGCTGTCGATATAGGATGGAAAATAACATTGGGAAGTCTTTGGTGAACAGCAGAGGCAAGCGTACACGAGTACATCGCCAAAATGTAGGCCGAGATCAAGGTAGAACTGCATTTCTGCTGCTTGACATCACTGTAAATCATCACAACTTGGCAAGTTTCATGCAAGATTACAGCTGTTATACCACCCAAAAGGGAAAAAAAGTACAGCTGCCAGTAGAGAACATGGCCCCGTCTATGGATTTGCTCTAGTTGCCGAAATAAAATTCAAGTGTCTGGTTTTTCTTCCCATAGGAAAAAAACTTGATTTGAAACTTTTAGAGAAGTGTCAACACTTAAAAAGATAGAAAATATAGCACTGGTTAAGTGTTTAAAAAGCTTAAAAATGCATGATTATGTTAAGTAGTAAACCAGGACATTTCCACATTTCCCAAGAGCATCTGACCGTGAAGTCACAGACCAAGATTTACGTCAGTCAAAATATGGCTTCCAACAGTAAATCCATCTGGATTAACAGCAGAAATACCAACCAGATTTATTTTTTGCTACTTTTTACTTGCTCCAGTTCTCTATGTGACTATAATTTTACCCTGCAAATGTCACCCCTTCTGCCTAAGGTGCAGTATCTTCTTTCAACTACTTTACTTATGACTTGATTCAGTTCTGCAAAAAGTTTTAAATGAGAGAAAATGCTCCACATTTGCTAAAGTGAGTTTGTTCAAGGCTGGCTGTGAAATGACCCTCTGAAAAATGTAATGGTTTTACAGTTTTCAGAGTATAGTATTTCTCCACATTTTATATTAATTATTATATGTCAGCGCTGTAGAAGATCTGGCTGAACACATTACCATTGAACACATCCTTCTGCGTACGTTGATTATAACTGATACCAATAAAACTTTGCATTGAACAGCATTTCCCATGCCATGGCGAATGTGTGATCAGTGTACACAGAGTGAATAAACAAGTATAATAATTAGGATAAAAACAAATAAAAGAAACAATTATTTAAAGTGTATGACTTTCATCACACTTATATTATTATTATTATTATTATTATTATTATTATTATTATTATTATTATTATTATTATTATTATTATTATTATTATTATTATTATTATATTATATTATATTATATTATATTATATTATATTATATTATATTATATTATATTATATTATATAAATATAAATATAATAGTTGAAAAGGGGTAGGAATCTTTACAAAAAAAGCTTTGCTTCTTCCTTCTCCTTTTTCGAACTATGTTGTTTTGTTATGTTTTCGTTTCTATTGTTATTTCTTTATTTGGTATGTACATATAGGTTTTTAGTATATAGGATTGATTGTGTAAATCAGATTGCATGAGGTGACAATGTGTTGATAAATGGTTATGGATGCTTGTGTTGATGGGGGGTGAATATGAGGTGTGTTGGGGCAGAGGAAGCAGAATCTATTGGATTATTGGTTTGTAATAGAGGGTTAGGAGGGAGTTTATAAGTGTTCTTTCCACTCCTTTTCGAGTACAAAAAAAAATTTTGACACGTTGATTGATGCTTTGATGAGTTTGTGTATTTGAAATAAAATCAATTGAAATTTAAGTTAAAGGAACATATCAGTTGATTTTACTTTATTTCTTTGTTGGTCATTACCTTCATCAGGGAGTTGTTACATTTGTGTCCGTTTGTCTGTTTGTTTGTCTTTCAGCAAGGTTACGCAAAAAGTTCTGAACGGATTTTGATGAAACCTTCAAGACTGACAGATAATGGGTCAAGGAAGAACCCATTCTATTTTGAGCAATGAAGGTCAAAGGTCAAGGTCATACTAAAGGTCAACATCTAAAACATCAGTCAGACAAGATAGAATATGGTGGGTTTTTTTGCATTCACATCGTCTCAGCTTTGGACATCAGATACAGGTCAACACATATGGCTCGATCACGTCACATTTTGACATCATATGACGCCATATCAAGCTTTGGCAGAGGTCTGCTGTCTCTGACTGTCTTCTTTTAGCTTTTTTTTGTGTTTTAGATTTTTAAGATTTAAGAGCACTTTATGGCTGGATGCGTCAGCTGTCCAGTTTCTGTTCATTGTACGTGGAATGTACCTTGTGTGTAATGTCCTGTCCTTTGCCGTAACCCATGTCTGCAAAATGAATCACCCCTTGGGGATAGATAAAGTAATCTGAATGTTCAAAGTTGTCCACTGTGATGGAAGTGATTCAAGTGCATAAGTACAGAAAGACTAATGGATTACTGATAATTAGGACATCACTCAGATAAGAAAAAAATATGATGAAAGTCAGATGTTGCTTTAATGGTTCGGAATGTTTGGCTTAAAAGAGGAAGAGAACAATAAAGAATAAACACAGTATTTAACTTTCTCTGTGAAATAAAAGAAAAACACCAGTCATCTATGTTGACATGCAGGTGATATACCATATTTATCCTCCTTACATCATAGCATTAGCTGATCTGTGTCAAATTTTCTGCACTCACTGCAAATATATATATATATATATATATATATATATATATATATATATATATATATATATATATATATATATTTCTTAAAGAAGTCAATTATTTGTCTTATTTGTAACGTAACTTAGCATATTACTACTGTAGAACGTCTGAAGACCACTGTAGATATGTATGTATTAACTGAAATAAGGGATTTAATTTTTATTATTATTATTATTATCATGACAATATTATTCATCAAAATTGTCACAAGTATTTTTCACAATAAAAACCACATCAACAGTTCCCTTACTGTATATTTAAAGGCTGCTTTTCCTTTTGAGGGACAGTTGCAGAAACAAGACTTGTGGTTTAAAATTACTTATGTTCAGACCATGACCATTAATGTTTATGTGTGTGGTATTTCAGAAACTGAGAGGGAGAAAAGTTATGATAGTTACTGTATAGTGCAAATCAATCAATACTACTGGCTTTTATGAGGTTGTGCAGCTGAGATGTGGACAAAGCTCTCTGGCTGCTTTGTATTTTCTTTAATCAAATTTGCCTTGGGCATGTAGCTAAAGATGCACCAGTAATGCATTTGCAGAGTAGTGTAAAATCTAACCTTAACACACAGTTCACAGAAGGGAAATATCCAATGGTATCTTATTCTAACAGCCTGCTTCCTGTGAGTCTGACTCGGGGTCAGTGTATCTGAGTCATACCCAGACTTTGAGGACTGATATCGTGTAACCTAAATGTCATGTTAAAAACACTGACAGATCAAAAGGTCAAACATCTTGTACTACCTTCCAAAAGTTTCTCAGCCAATTACCTCATATCAAAAGCACACCACTGATGACACTGTTCACATGAGTCCACAAGCAACTCTGAAGCTGAACTGAACCAACTGATAGACGTTCAAAGGACAAATGTGAGGCATTACCTACAGTTTGCTGTGCTCTGGGTTAAAGTCAATACAGGGTATTTCTAGAACTGCTACAAAGTTATTTTGCTAATGTAAACCTGTTTTCCCCTCTGTTTATGCAGGTCATCACTACAACTCATTTCACCTAAAGTTACAGTCATAATCTTCTGCAGTATCTGTCTTTATATTGGAGCAATTATGCAGTCATTTAAACGTTTGTCTTCTTGTATAGCTATAGTTTTTTGTTACACATTTCTTTTAGCCTTGAATTACAGTCATGGAAATAAGATTTAAAAAAACAAAAAAGATATATACGTTACCAATATGATCCACTACACCATCTGCAGTTGTTTTTTTTTGTTTTTTTCTCCATATACTTTCTTTTGTTTTTTTTTACTTTGTCTGAAGACCATGAGTCTGAAAAGCAATTGATCTTTGAGGTTCAGCAAGTGCATTTTCCAAAGCAGATACAGAAGAGAATCAATTTGAGGCAAGAGCGGCCCGGCGCCACAATTGTTTGTGGGTATCAAAGGCTACCCTTTTCTGTCTCATGAAACAAACAAACCATAAATCACTACTGATTGGATGGTGTAGCTGGTGCTGGCTTCACCAAAACTGGTATGAGAAAACCAAGATTCACATTAGTGAGGCAAATATAAGTGAATAAGGCTTTGGAATGTAAATTCTAAGCAATATGTTGTTTTACTACATTGGACTGTTGCTGCAGAATATCAATGAATGTCAGGGTTTGTACAAAATGACAGGCTGTGAGAATATTGATTCTAACTAGAGGACATACATAGGAAACTGAAGATCTGCATTATGATGAAGATAGGTTTTCTGGATGCATGTGTAATATACCAGCCAGTGTGTGTGTGTGTGTGTGTGTTTGTGAGTATCTGCACATTTCTGAGAAATGGAGACATTTTAACTGGTCAATTTAGTACCTACATTTGAGGTATAGTCATAGTCTAATTTCCATATTAAATATCCAATACCAACATTTTGGTAATTATTATAAATTTTCCATATTTATATATATATATATATGTATATATATATATATATATATATATATATATATATATATATATATATATATATATATATATATATATATATATATATATATATATATATATATATATATATATATATATATATATATATATATATATATATATATATATATATATAAATATAGGCCAAGATCCTGTGGGACTTCCAGATCCAGACTGACAAGATGGTGATGGCCAATCAGCCTGACATAGTGGTGGTGGATAAACATGAGAAGACAGTGGTGGTGATAGATGTAGCAGTCCCCAGTGATAGCAACATCAGAAAGAAAGAACATGAGAAGCTTGAGAAATACCAAGGGCTGAAAGAGGAGTTAGAGAAAATGTGGAGTGTGAAGGCAACAGTGGTACCAGTAGTGATCGGAGCACTAGGGGCAGTGACCCCCAAGCTGGGAGAATGGCTCCAGCAGATACCAGGAACAACATCAGAGATCTCTGTACAAAAGAGCGCATTGCTAGGAACAGCTAAGATCCTGCGCAGAACCCTCAGGCTCCTAGGCCTCTGGTAGAGGACCCGAGTCTGAAGGAGACACCGCCCACGTGGGGCAAGATGAACATTATATATATATATATATATATATATATATATATATATATATATATATATATATATATATATGCACTGCCTTCCTGTTTAGCAGATAATAAACTTTAAAGCAGCTATGCTTATCTATAAGCACCAAAGTACACCTGTGACATGTTGGACCCATATGAACCATCTTAGAGCCTGAGAACCTCAGGGCCTGGCCTTTCACTGGTACCCAGAATCAGGACTAAACATGGGCTGTGTTCCAATATCTGTGCTTAACACCCTTTCCGCACTGTCTGTACCCAAAGCCCTCAAACATCGCCATTTTTAAATGTGTAGTTATGTACAGTTTTGGCCACCATATTGTCTATGTATTACCTACGTAGCAGAAGTGATGTGATACACTGCCCACGAACTGCGTGAATTCAAAACATGGTGGACAGGTTCATTACAGAGTAATAACTTATGTTACAAGAAATTTTGATTATTGTAGTGTAACTGATTACAAAGTAATCAGTTACACTACACTGTTACACTACACTGTATTACAGTTTTTCAGTAGCATGTCCAACACTGCTGGTTAACAGTTCACTTGTTAATTGAGAAGGTAAACTTTCCAGACAAACATTCGGCTACTTTGCAATAACGTAACACATGGTTATACACACCAGTGAATTTTCAGCCAAAAGAAGGACATGCTGACGGCATCGGCAACGGCAATGGCATTCTCTGGAGGCACTGGAGATTCATATTCATGAAGAATACTATAAAAATAGCATCTTTTTTGGTAAGAAAATAAGTTTCTTTTTTGCGGTTTCTGACACAATTTCCGGTAAGTGCGGCAGGCAGAATCAGGTCCGGTTTTGGAATTGGAAGAGCACTTATTCGCTGAAAAATGTACACTTAGTAAGTACGGAAAATATACTGTGTGTACGTGTACTCATGATAGTAACACAGCTGTGGTGGACCTGCATTTCAGTTCCATGCAGCTAAGCAGTGGAGCAGCTTTCCTGATTATGTCAGAGAAGATTCGACTGTTAGTCTGTTCAGCTGTGCATATAACAGAAATGGTTCTATCTGCTCTTTTCTCTTTTACATTTCTTATTGATGTTAGTGTTTTAATTAATTGTGTGTTTTTGTCTCTTTTTAGTAAAGCACTATGAGTTGTGCTATACAAATAAACTTTGCTTGCTTTCTACTTTGTATTTATTGGCAAGGGTTTAGCTTATGATTGTGTGGTGTGTAACTGAATATAGCCTATTTTCCAGGTAGAAGGGAGTCTTTCATTTGTCATAATGCATTTGAAAATCAGATTTTGTTGAAAATGGATTTCCATTTACTGGTATTATATATTTTCTACTAACTTTTGGTTTCCAGAGCAACAACTCTCCAACTGGATTCAAGCTAAAATACTAAAAATTACTTGGGTTTTACAGCCTTTAATTTTTCATATGCCACAGACTGCCCTTTACAGAACTGTGTGATTTTCTAGGTACAGAGTGCCCTTGTGTTATTTTTTCTTCAGAGGAGCACAGGTAATAAATAGGTAAGTTTTAGTCCAAGGTTCTGTTTAGATAGCAGTACTTCTATTGATGATAATCATCTGTAGCAGTGCACAGCAGTGATTAATTGTTGATTTTCCATCACAGAAGTAGTCAGTGATGTATTTTACCACATTGTTCTGATTACAGTGATTTACAGACTGATTGCGGAGGTGATCTAAGAGTGAGATAAAAGCTCTCCTTTGTCTAAAAACAACCTTGAACAGATTGGGCCTCAATTTGCAAGACTGCACTTGGAAAATTCTCTTGAAAGTCTGGAACTAAGTTTTTTTTTCATAACAACTGTATTGAGTGTCCTCAACAGAGTAAGGTTGTCACATGGATTTGTCATGCAAATATCGCCTTTCAGATCTGCATCAAGGGCATCAGCAGCTGTCTACATTTAAATGGGCATAGATGATTATTTAACTAAAAAAATAAAAAGAGACGAATTTGCATTCAAGCGTGAGGAAAGAGGAAGATATAAGTACATCATGCTCAGGCCAGACTGATACTTGCAAATAGAAGTGACCCATGGGTCAAATTGATGCTCTACAATAATACTGTAAAGTGGAAAATGCTGTAAAGTGTGTGTGTGTGTGTGTGTGTATGTGCATGTATTTTGGTGGGCATATTGGTGTGTCTCTACATTTCCTTGTGTGTTCAGAAGGACTTGAGGAAGCAGGGGAGTGAGTGAGGAGGGCTGTGCTGTGCTCTGCAGACATATCTGATGGGCTGCTGCAACCTCTCTGGGGGGTGGGGGTGTTCTACCGTTTTTGTTTTTTTTCCAGGTGTGGGGGTGATTGATGGTTGGTCCATTGGGTTAGGGTCTTGGCTGGCTGTATCACTGTGAGCAGCTGCCCTGCGGTGATTTTGGTAAGACAGGTGTGCATGGACATCATGGCGGTGGTGGTGAGGGGGGCTAGCTGTCCACTGGCCTGCCATGGAATGTGAAGGTCTGAGCAAAGGTGTGTGTGTGTGTGTGTGTGTGTGTGGGGGGGGGGGGGGTCTTGGTGTGCGGCAGTTGCTGGTGAGGTAGCTGGCTCCTGCAGGGGTCCCAGCAGCTGGTGTTTCCGTTTCGGTTTTTGGTCAACGCTTGGCTTGGATTTGGCTGCTGCACCTTGGTGGGGGGTGGGCTCATAGTGGTGCTGCTGGTTCTCTGAGGTGGTGGCGATGCTTCGGGGGTATATGTAATGTGTGGATGTGATCATGGTCTGCTGTTGTGTGGATTTGTTGTTTATATTGTCTGCGTTGTTTGTGATGTCCTGTTCTGATCATGTTTTCTTTTATTTTTGTCTTTGGATGGTGGGAGGAAACAGATGTACCTGGAGAACCCACGCAGACATGGGGAGAACATGCAAACTCCACACAGAAATGTCTGGAATCGAACCAGTGTCCTTGTTGTGAGGCACAATTGCTAACCACTGTACCTCCGTGCCACCCTTTTCTTGTTTGAATTATTTATAATTATATAATTTTGCCCAGTTCTTGTTCTTATTGTTGTTGTTTTTGCTGTTGTTAACATGGTTGGTATTGCTTGTAGTGTTATTGCTATTGTCCTGTGAGGGTTTTTGCAAAAAAATAAAAAAATTAAATCTTGCCTCAATGATGAGATGCAATAAAGTCTTTTATAGTGTGACAATTCTGACAGGCATAAAAAAGCAAGGCCATTTCGATCTTTCACTAACACTTACCACCTCAGCAAAGCAACCAGTGATGACAGCTAGAGAAACTGCAGAACATGCATGGAAATATAAATACACTTTCACACATCTAGTCAACATTATTCTGAGTTAAAAAGGGAAAATCAGGCAAAGGGGACTCTGCAAGGATGAATATTTGAATAAATATTCAGAATTCTCTTCAGAAATAAGTCACATCTGTTGAGAATTGTTCTCTAAGCTTTCATTTCCATTTTTTACTCAGCCAATCTCTGATTGGCATTTAAACAAAGCTCCAAGGATCCAGCAGAGGACTGACATTTGCAAAGCTATTTTTTTCCCTTGATCTGCCATATTTGGAATGATACACCATTTCTAGATGAACACAATGCCTCCCAATTTTGCCTTTTACCATGTGATGGCCACACACACCTATAATTCAAATGAGCAGGTTTTCTTTTTCCTTTCAAGGAGGAAAGTGAAAGTGTTGCAGAGATGCCCACTGTACTAAATTCTAGTATGTTTTGAATTATAAACATTTATATATTATTTATATTTATTATTTATAACAATTATTGGACTTTTAAAACATATTCTTTTGGATTCATATTCATCCACTGTTTTGAAGTTAGTTGTTGTGGACTGGATGCAATGTTAATACTGCATGAGTGAGACGAGTATGAACAATAGCTGTCTTCTGTACTGTTTTATTTAAGATTACTGACTTTTTCAACAACATGCATCAATTATGGGTAAGATGGTACAGATACAGGTCGGCTTCATTTATCCCCAGAAGCACAATTGTTTTGCATCAACTCAAAAAATACAACAAATCTGAATTTGACATCCATTTTCTTAGTTTTTCATTTCATTCGTGTTAAATGCTGCAAATATTCTTGGTAGATATTACAATACTACTACTGCTGAAATATGAATGCTTTAATATATGAATATTTCAGGGAAGATGCTGATAAAACCTCTGCAGAATTCCCATTTGTACTCACTAGTTTATCCCACAGCAGAGTCAGAGGGCTTTGGAGCTGGTCTAACGCAGAGCTGAATAACAGAGAACTTTTCTTGAGCCAGAAGGGAGTATATTTTGCTGAGATGGAGCAGAAGAATTCATGAAACATTATTTCCACTATGTTTTCACATTTCTCCAGATGAAAGGAAGCCCGGTAGACAGGTACAGTACAGTCTGTGGAGGCATCATCTTTGCTGATATGCTAACGTGAAGTGTTTAAGGAATCCGAATCCAGGGATCCACTGTTATATAACAGTTGAGTTTGAGCATACAGCAAAAGATGGAGGGAGGAACAAACTGCTTCCTTCAAAAAGTACAAGATAGGACAGATCACCTGGTCAGTTGTATCCATTCTATCGCGTTGCCTTTTTACTTTTCTCAGCTCACTGCACATCCAGATGCATGAATATCAGAATGTCTTATTACCACTTCACTGTATGGTGAGATTGATTTCATTCATCCGTGTTATTAGAGGCCTGGAGGACAGCCAATGAAGAGGCAGTACAGTACGGCACGGCAGAGCTTCTGTGACAATTCAATTAGCTGCCTCCATCTTTGCACCACCTCCACATGACCTGCATCAGTGGTTTTTGCTGACGATCAACCTAAGCAAAGTGATGGCATCCTTGGGTTTGTCGCAAACCAAGTATGATTGGCTGAAAGAATGTCAGGTTAATGGCGCAGGTGGGGAGGGGGTTTATCCTGGTATTTTTTCTGTTGGAAGATTGGTTTCAGCATAGCAGTTGTAAAAAGTCAGCAGTGGTTCAATTTCAGAGTACACAAAAGTGTATTGAAATGACAGCCCTAACCTCTATTTGAACAGAAAGTGGCTGGTAGGCCGTTAGTGAAGATAATAATTTATCTTTCAGCTGCAGTTTTTCATTTATTTTATTTCTGGGTTTGTGTGCTCCTGGATTAACATTTATCTTATTAATGCACTCCATTGTAAATCGACTGCTTACCATATTCAGGCTTGTATACAATGCACCTCCCTATGTGTATGTACATCCTGGGGTGTCAATAAGGCGCTGGCGGATATGACAAATTCATAGGGATCAGTATTTTAGTATTTACGGGGTGCCCACAGTCCAGTGGAAGGGATCCAGTGGATACAGGTTTGAATTCAGGGATTGAATTTCTAGCTTTGCAGGGGCCAAAGCAATATGCTGTTTGGGGGCTCC
Source organism: Siphamia tubifer (assembly GCA_020466265.1). NCBI lineage: Eukaryota > Metazoa > Chordata > Actinopteri > Kurtiformes > Apogonidae > Siphamia > Siphamia tubifer. The sequence goes on along the minus strand of CM035791.1, from coordinate 26,820,305 downwards.
TAGTTTGTAAAACTATGATGAAGACATTCCTAAACCCTATAGATGTTAGTAAGGTTCCACAATCTGTTAAACGTTATGAACAAAACAGGTTACAGTTTAAATTTAACATCTAAGGTGAGCCTCTCAGACAAGTTAATAAAACAGAGAAAACCATGATGCCTTATACATTAATAAATAAATAAAACATATTTTGAGTACGTGTTAAAATGTTTACTTTGAATAAGAATACAACTTCTTTTTGATGCCATTATGGTGTTTAATACTCTCAGTGTGTAACTGCCAATCATTCCCATCATACGTGTCAGTTGCCTGCAGTTTACTCTATTCATTATCCTATGTCTATTTTTAAGTACATAAAAGATGTAATAAACACAAAGACAATGCATTTAAATTTTTCTCAAGCAACTTTGGAGCCCCCTGGTGGTGTGGGGCCCTAAGCATTTGCCTAGTTCGCCTGTGACCTCCCACCGTTCAACAGTTTGAGAGGATCATCAAGTTCCGCAGGGTCCACAACGATTATGGTTTCATGGGGCTTATTAGTAGTAGTGGTGCCTCTGTGTACATCTTGATAGTTCTTTATGCCATGCAAGTTCAGTAACTGTAAACGTAGTTATAGCTCACTGTAGAGCAGATCTGGATTCATGAATGAACTGTGCTGTGCTAAGTGCTAAATTGCCAATAAGGAATTGTATGTTATTTAAAAGATGAGAGGTGTTGCTAGAAACATGGAGCAGCTATGAGGAACACGTCATGTCAAATCACCCCAAAAAAAATCTAATCATCATCATATTCCACAGAGCTTTGATACTTTAGGACAGTGGTTCCCAAACTTAAGTCTCCTCAAGATGTAAATTTACCTAAATTACATCATGAAATGCCATAATAATAAGGGTTTTACTGACTCTTCCTTTGTCAAATGAATGTATATAATGTTTGCAGTTTGTTATAATATTAGAATGTCAATTATAGATAGAAAGATAGCATTCTTTGACAGTATAATACAGGTGGAAACATCAGTAAACAAAGCAGTCAGACAGCAGACTTCCACCAAGGCTTGATATGGCGTCATATGACGTCAAAACATGATGTGATGGAGCCATAGGTGTTGACCCATATGATGTCTGAAGGTGACACAATGTGAATGCAAAAACACCCGCCAGATTCTATCTTGTCTGAATCCTGAGATATTACCACTGTTGACCTTTAGTGTGAACTTGACCTTCATTGCTCAAAATCTAATGGCTTCTTCCTTGACCCATTATGTATCATTCCAGAAAGTTGAATCAAAAACAAAAATTTTTGTGTAATCCTACTGACAGACAAACAAACAGACCAAAATTCAATACCTCCTGGGCGGAGGTAATAACACATGAAACATTTCAGATGCAAACACTCTCTGAAAATGGGAGAGCCATGGCTTAGGTGGCTGGAGAGTCTGTTTGTGATCGATGGATTGCCGGTTCGATTCCCTGGACTGGCTGATGTGCCCTTGAGCAACCCCCCTTCCATCTGCTCCCCAGGTGCCTGACATGGCCAGCCCACTGCTCCTAGTCTACAATGTGTGATGCATGGTCTAGTGATAGGTTAGAGGCAGAGGACACATTTCAGTGTGGTGCAGGTGAACATGTGTAGATTCTATTCTAAAATCTCTTTTTGATCTTACACTACCAGTAAAAAGTTTGGACTCACCTTCTCATTTAAATAGCGTGAGATGACTAACAAGTGCTCAGCATCACTAGGAGATCCTTCAAGACTGTTGAAAAACATCTTAAGTGACTACCTCATGAATCTCATTGAGAGAATGTCACGGACATGCAAAGCAGTAATAAAACGAAAATGTGTCTTTTTAAAAAAAATTAAAATAAATATAGCACATGCTTTGAATTATGTCACATTTATTTTAACTACATAATTCCATAAATGTTTATTAATAGTTTTGATGCATTTAGTGAGAATCTACAATGTAAATAGTCATGAAAAACCAGGTGTGTATTTATTTTATGTTTTCATGTCATTTCATCTTTCTCATACCATTTTAGCTGGTGACTTATTTTCATTTTGTTCCATATTTATACTTTGTTGAGTGTTTTACATCACTTTCTGTTCATTTGTTTTTTAACTAAATACATTCACACCTTGTATTTTTCTTATGAATTGTACTCTTTCAACTGACAACCTATTGAAGTCACTTTAATTTTGGACCCTGACCCTTTAAGTTTGTCAAAGGCAGCTTTAGAAACTCCAAAGCTGATTCGACACAAAAGCGTCAACACCCAAAAGGAGGCAGATGTCCTTGAGGTGTACAAATAGCAGCCTTAAATTAGCTTGGGAAGTGATGCTCTTGTTCAGTATGGAAGGAACTTCAGTCATTTTAGGCAATGAGCCAAAATGAGCCATCAGTGAACGGCAGGGACAGTTTGGCTACAGCAGGGGTCTATCTAGCAGCCGGTCTCTAACATGTATACAGTAGAGGACATTTCTGCACATTCTCCATCATGGTTCTATTTTGGATGACAAACATTCACAGCACAGTCAGGTGCATATGGGTAAAATTTTTCATATGTGGGAGTTGTATTACGAAATGGACTGAGTGATGAGTTGAAACAGTGTCGATCTTTGTTGAGTTTCAAAAAAACATTGAAAGGCAAGTTAATGAAGGAATACAATGTAAAATGAGGTCAAATAAGCCTAGGCTTCTGCCTATTTATTTTTCAGTTACAGAATATATATATAAAAAAGATAATAATAATAATAATAATAATAATAATAATAATAATAATAATAATAATAATAATAATAATAATAATAATAATAATAATAGTTGTTACTGTTGTATGTATGAGATGTATGTATGAATATATATGTATTTAAAGATGGATAGAAGGGTGGGTATGTATATGCATGTATGTGTGCATATGTATACATATTTTTTGTTGTTGTTTTTTGGTTCTATAAAGATGTATAGTGTATGTGCTGTGGGTATGTATGTATGTATATATATGTATGTATGTATATATATACAGTATATATATATATATATATATATATATATATATATATATATATATATATATATATATATATGTGTGTGTGTGTGTGTGTGTGTGTGTGTGTGTGTGTGTGTGTGTGTGTGTGTGTACATTTGTAAACTGAAATCACAAAATAAAATGATGGTGTTGTCATTTTTTGTAACTAAAATGACTGAAATGTTGGCTGTATTTTCTGTGCTTCAGGAGTTTATATCAATGTCAAACTGGTCCGCATCATTCACAATTATTAAAAAGAGCTGTTGAGGTTTCAGATTTCTACATGTATATACTGTGTTGCTTGGTAAAACTACAAAAATAGCACAGAGTACTCTGCCTCTGATTCTATGTCTCTTCAGGTAAGTAACACACACACAGACACCAATCCCAATAATCCTTGACTCCAAAACTGGACTGTGTCTCTTGATCATCCCTGGCTCTTGCTGTGCTTCTCCACCCACATCACTCTGCAGCTCACAGCAAAAATCCTGTGTTTGACAAGAATGCAGCACACAGGATGAAACTCAACCATCCTGAGCTTGTCCTAAGCACAAACAACATCACTGCCTCTCCCTTTTTTTTCTCCACTCATCTGAGACGACCCATGACTTTAAAAAGCTTCAGCTCACTTCACAGCTTCACATTATAGGAAAACAAAGCTCCATTCATGCCTTTTTTTAATATACACTCGTGATTAATTCACACATGAATCATCAGAATCCATTTGCAAGGGCAGTGTGTTAATTTGTAGTGGATGTTTTGTCACCGAGCCGAGCAGAAAACACTGTGGGATCTCTGGTGAGGTGATAATGCACAAAGAGTTCAGGGGCTCTGGGAACCTTGCTGTGGCAAATGACCTCAAATGCTGCAGTGGGTAATGCATTCCCCCGCAAGTCATTGTGCTGTTTTGGGAAATAGCACCATTAATGTCAGCACTGTCTACAATATGGAAAGAACACAGAGATGTTGGAGCAGCAAAAAGACTGGCTGACCTTGATGGAGCTCATTAGCATAAAGCCACCCTTTGGGCCTCACATATGGGTGGTGTGCGTGTGGAGAAATGTAGTCACCTCTACAAACTGCATCCTATAACCTTGTACTAACATAATGAGAAAAAGAGGATTATATAGTTTTTGTGTTTACAGCTCATTGTATCTATATGAGGATTGTATGGAGAATATAAGTGCTTTGATTTAGTCATTGTGAAATTAGGGTGGAATTGTATTTTCTTAAACTAATGTGTGGTGCTTTATAACTAATTTGACTTTATTCATCATAACATTTTACAGACCTTTTAAAGCATAAAAAGCAATTTAAAGATATATTCATTATTGTGTTTGGGAACTTTGGGATGACTGAACAAATCAAAACACATTTTATTATCACTTTAATTCCACATTAATCAGATATGGAGTAACACTATTTTGTGTTTGACATTCAGACTATTCCACAACTAAATTTAGCAGATTACTAAGCTTATTTCACATACAAAAAAAAGGATGTATAGGAAACAAATTATTATTGTGCCTGCCATTCTGCTTTCTTTCATCTATGGAGAATTGTTAGATACTGGCTAAAAGTCAAATAGTCACTAAACTCTCAGTTTGTCATTTAAGGGTTGCTTTTGGAATGTGAGTACATTAATGTTTCATACCTAAATATTCAAGTCCACATTTGTTAAAAAAAAAAAGATACTGTAGACCAGGGGTGTCAAACTCATTCTAATTCAGGGGCCACATTCAGCCTAAAATGGTATAAAGTGGGCCAGACCAGTAAAATAGCAGAAATAATAAGATAAAAACATATAAATAATGTCAACTCCAAAGTTTTCTCTATGTTTTTAACAAAAATAGTAAAATTCCATCATGAAAATGTTTACAACTACAAAGTGTACTTGAACATAACATGAACATAAATATAAATAATGTTATAAATAATGTTATAAATAACAACCTGAAAATTCTTAAGAAATATATGTGCGATATTAACAATATTGCCATTTAGTTCGTCATTTATATACATGCGCATCACAACTTAAAGATAACAGTGGATTTACAAATACACACATTTAGTAACATTCACAATATTGGTAAAATTCCACATACATTTCAGGTTATTCACATTTTTTGTACATATCAGGCTAGTGTTTTTATTTATTTATTTGTTTGTTTCATTATTCATTCCCTTTTTCTTAACACTAAAACAAAGAAGAGAATGTGTGTTTTTTTGTCATAATTGTTTATCATGAATGTGGTCAGATCCATTTTAGATTGAATTGATGTCAAATAATTTTAACTTCCTGACTTATTAATATCTTTTGTGTAATTTTTGCATTTCACAAATTCATCCTGACCTTTCTGTCCACCTTTTAACATTTATTTTACACTGCAAACAAAAATAAAAAATAATTACAATAGGGCATTCGTCATACTACATCACCACATGCTCTGCACCCTAATAACTATGGTTGTAAACTGACTATGATCAGTGTAAGACACACATTATTTATCTGACCAGATAACTAGACAGATATTTTTCTAACCCTCAAAGCACATCAGACTTACATGACTAGTGCTGTTGGACTGGTCTATCAATACTGATTTTCTCATGGTCTAGTAAAAGTCATAGAGTTTTTTGTTCATCATCATCAGTTGCGAGTGAAGGCTACACATGTCCTTTTGATTCTCCTTTATGGACACTCAGCTCGAACATCCCAGTGTTTAGGAGGCCACTCAGAAACCTTGGTGCATCTGCATTGTTTTTTATGGGGACATTGATATGTTTATGCAGGTCACACAATGGGGACTTCTGACAAAATTCAGATCCCCACGAGTGTGAAATATAATTTAAGGTCCCCACTAGCAAAATAGAAATGATGTGGCCCTATAAATACTTTTTAGTTTTTTTTTCAGAAGTCCCCATAAAAAGCATGAGGGGAAATGGGTGTAAAATTAAACATATATTTTTCAAAGTTTACTTATATTTTTTTTGTACTTGTTGACTTAAAAAATATTTATTTGCATATTTTTTTTTATTATTTATTTGTCTATTTTTTCCAGTTTTTACTTATTTATAAGTATACAATGTTTTTTTTAATCAATTGTATTTATTTATTTAATATTAACATTTTTATCTTATTTTTTAATGATTTATTTATTTTTATTCATCATTTACTTTATTATTTTAAAAAATATATTAGTATTATTTATTTTGTTTATTTATTTTGTTTTGTTATTATTTTTTCATTTTGTTTTGTAATTATTAATTATTCTGATTATCATTCTGATTATTATTATTTATTCCTTCATATTTATTCATTTTTTAATTACATTTTCCAATTTTTATCATTATTATTTTTATTTTAGGTTTTAAAAAATGTTGACACTCACTACCCAATGGCTACTTGATTACTTGAGTATGTGTGTGTGTGTGTGTGTGTGTGTGTGTGTGTGTGTGTGTTTGTGTTTTTTGTGTTTTTGTGGGTTTTTTACACATAAATAGCTCATTCCATATATAATCAGGCAAATAAAGTCAAACAATGTTTTTTTTTAATCGCCTGCCAACAACAAAGAAAATAAATGTGTTTCAGCATTAGCTACAAATGAATATAATACCTTAGGGTTGAGCGTAATAACATATTGAACATTTTGTTCATCTAAAGTAACTTTTTTGAACAGATCCACTTGTTACCCTGTTTTGTTTTTTTGGCCAATTTGAAGCCTACAGACACACCTCATTGCTGTACATCTGTTATTTTTGGGCTGTGAAGAATTTGGACAAGGCTGAACATTTGGGATAGCTGCAGTCCAAACCAATGGGCCAGAGACCACACAGAGAGGCTGCTTCCTCTGTATCTTTCCAAGTCAGCCTGGAGCTTTATCTTGATAAGGAATGTGATTAGACTATTTGCACGGATATATCAATGTATAAATGAATAGTTTCCTTCAGTGTGGCTGAAGAAAACTAAGACTTATTTTTTTTTCTCCATGTGAGATATAACCAAATGGATACCTAATGTAAAAGTAATTTTGAAGGGAAACATAATCACCTACTATTCACAGGAATAGGTCATTGTGTGTGGCTGCTAGAGTTAGACCTCAAGAAATGGTATATTATTTATTACCTTACCTAAGGTTAAATCTTAGACATAGTGTTAGTGTATACGCACACCCACATGCACACATACCACCTCTGTGCTGCCTATACAGTTCTATCTTGGAGGCAGAGCATCGTGGGCCTAATTGTGTCTTGGAGCTACTGTGCTGCTCATCTCTGGAGATCTCATTATAAGATCCACAAGCTGTTCAGGCACGTAGCAGCTCTCTTCACTCTCTCATCCCATCAGCTTGTACAACATAACTGTCTGAAATCGCCATCGCCCCTTTGTGGTATTGACAGAATAAAGCAATTATTGTTGATTAGAAAATTGCACCATGCACCTAAAGAGAGACACATAGACAAAGAGATAAACTGCTCGCTGACGTGTTTGATCTTGCCTTTACTGTAGCTGTCAATAGTCAGTGTCTAGTTCTATCGTCAATAGAAGTCATGAGAGTAGTGTGGGTTTCAAAATCCTTAGAAAGTTTTGTCAGATGTACACACATTAAAGTGGCCAAAGCATTCTTCATTGAATTTTTTTTGCTCTTTGTCATACAAAGAAACTTTATTAATCTCTCCCATTGGTTGGGGGAGATTATTATAATCAGTGTGTCTGTCTGTCTGTCTGTCCGCAGATACATACCGTGCTATAACTCAATGAATTCTAGAGATATCACCATGAAATTACATGGGCATATGCATATAGCTAATTTGCATCAGATGATGATGATGATCCATTTGAGTAAAGGTCAAACGTCAAGGTCACAATTAAGTAAAAGTTCAAAATCACATTGTCAGTCAGAGGGTCACAGAACTTTCAGATTGGTACCAAAGGATGCACAACGAAGATTTCTACAATAAGTCATGGTGATGCAGACAGATGCTGACACGCTGGCCTCCTCGTTCATTGAAAGGTCTTGCATCGTTGGCATAACCAGGTCCCATTCCACCTTGGTCTGTATTACTTCACACTTGAAACAAGTACACCACCATTTGTCTGTCACCCAGGGTCTCGCAGCTCCAGCTGTGGCTCCAGCTACAACTCCCACCTCTCTGCCCGTTCTATTTCCATCTAATTAATTTTAGCATCTGTACATTCAGGTTTATAAAGATAACCCCTTGGTTGTTTGCTGAAATCAATGCTTTCATCGTCGCTGTGGTGCCATGCCATGGTGCCGTTACCTTCCCAAGCAGTAAAGTAAGTGAATGAAACAGGTAGCCTAGATGCTAACTCACTTTGCGGCTGCTACGTGCAGACTGCAGACGCACAGTTGTTAGCAGTGACAGTGACAACACTCATTGATCGCTATTGAGAGGAGGTATTTGAGAAGAAACACGTTTTAACTTTGTGACTCCAGGAAACCTGCCGGGACTACTTTCACTTTGACCAAAACCGGACCAGAACTGTGTTTGTACCAAAGTAAAGACATTGATCCCATACAGATTCATGTGAAAAATAGTGACCTACCACTTTAATGCAAATTATGCTCGCCAGAATTATCCTCTCTCTCCCTGTTTCGGGTTTTACGGAATGCGTCCATAACAGTTCTATGTCCATGAACCTGCAGGCTAGGTGTTGAGATGGTTGTGACTGCTAGCATGGCCAGTAATGCTGCTGTCCCCATCGCTGGTTGCTTTAAGTCGTATCAAGTCTCATTTGTATTGTGGTATGTAAAACCTTTAAAAATAACAGGGTCATTAACCAGCATCTGTGGATCAAGCTGGTAGAAAGCTTAGTACAGTAGATACCAGATAGATGTGAGTTCGAGTCTCATTCCTATCAGTGTTTTAAAGACCACCACCCAATTAGTAGATTTAATAGCCCATAGAAAACTTTCACTGTTCCTGAGGGGCTCTATTGGCTCAGCGGTGGATCACAAGTCATCAGTGATGCTAACACCGGTTTGATTCCCACCACCAGCGGGTGTTCTGGAGGTAAAAAGGTTCTCTGATGGAAGGGGATGGAGGTGTAAGCAGGGGCCTATGGGAAAGAAAACAAGAACTGACTAAAATTTTACATCAATCAGTATTTACTTTTGATTGAAAGGCAGTTACTATACACTACACTATAATAACTACTACTAGTATAGTAGTGAGCCTTTTTTTCCTATGCCCCCTGGTGTTCAAATATAAAGCTATAGTATTTGCTCCAAAAGGGTCATTTTGGACCATCTTCAAATTTGGTTAAAAAGTACTTCAAATCATTACATAATCCCATTGTCATGAGGGGGTGAGGTAAAAAGGACTCAGATGTCCAGTGTTGAATGGTGAACAGATTTAATTAAAAAAAACTGAAGCAGAATGATGACAAAGACAGAGACTGAAACAAAACCCAAAAAATCCTGGGGGTAAATCAGCCAGAGTCAGTGGTGATAAGTTAATGCCCAGGTTATGGTGAACAAAGATCTGATAACACATGTGCAGGTCTGACAACTGCAAGCTTCACTGTTTAAGTAGCTGCAGATCAGCAACAACTTGCAGCTGCACGGTGTGGGCCAGGTGAAGCTGGTGATAAACTGGAGGAAAGGTCAGAACAGGTTATAAATGTTGTTCCTTCTCAGACCATATGAACTATAATCTGGTGAATGGTATTGATGCCAAAAAAGTAAAAAGTATCACAAGTTTAAACTGTGTTGGTCAGGGTTGAAGGTTGTAGTGCTCTGTTGCTGTGGAGTATGAAGGCTGCTGGAACTAAAAAGCTGCCTCAAGCATTTTGAGGCAGGGGTCTGAATGTATCTGTGGCTAAACATGCTCCTGGGCCACCTTGGCTCAGCAATGAGGGGATGAGAGGTTTTCAATGATCGCTTTAAGCTTCTCTCTCATCCTCTTCTCTGTCACTGCGTCCACCGAGTCCAGTTCCATCCCCATCACAGAGCTGGCTTCTCTTAACAGCATGCCCAGTTTGTTGGCATCACAGCTTATTTCTCAGCACAGCAAAGGAGATAACATTCTCCCATGGGTGGAAGTAGCAAATAACAATTGCTGCCATCACCTTAATAAAGTAGAGTTTTATGAACTTATCTATTTTCATTATACCTTTCGTTACAGTAGTTATTCATGCCATTCCAGGTAGTCAAAATGAAAAGGGTAATTTTGTAATTGACACACACATTCCAAATACAGAGTTAAATTAATCCTGATCATGTTAACATATGGCGTAATGATTGTAAATGATGAGAATTCTAAATGCAGGAGCTGAAAATCAAGGAAGAAACTGTAACAATGAGAAAAAAATATATATATATAGTACCTTCCATCTGCAGCTCTTACCTCCCAATCCAAATCAGAAAAGTAGATAGAAATGATCAGAAAAAGAGATGTGAAGGTGTTTTATCCTATTATGGAAGGTGAGGGAAGACATGGAGTAGAGCAGAAGAATTGTGTCCAGGTTTCATCTGACAGTATCTGATCAGTGAAGGGTAAATTTAACTGTCAATCACACACAGATCTCCCCTACCTGTCAGAAAATGTCTGTGATTATTAGCCAAATCAGATTTTCTTCAACCCCAGATATAGAAGTCTCATGTTCAGACCAACAGGATCACAATATGCTTTACTTTTTTTTTTTTTTTGTCAAATGATGATAAAAACAATGTTGCTTTGCTTTGTTGCTTTCTCAACCTTTTTTGGCTTGTGACCCCAATTTAACATCACACATTTCTGGTAACCCTAGACATATATGTGTGTGTGTGTGTGTGTGTGTGTATGTATCATTTAATAGTTTGCTACACTATGTTCAATATAAATGTCAATTTTAGGTGACATTTAGTCGATATAATATATATTATTATGGACAGAGGCAGTAAAGTCAGTCGTAGATTGCTGCACAATGTGGTAATTTTATTTTCCTTGTTCAGGATATGCACAGTCAGTGACGCTTGTATTTACAAGGCTGACAATTAATACTGAACAAACAATAACTCAAACTATGAATGAAGAGCTGTAGCATCTTCAGGCAACCACAATAAACATTTGACAGATAAACAGTACTGCAGTGCTTCTGTTTCAGACTCACAGTTTGTCTTTTAGGTATTGTGTCTCTGTCTCTCAACTCAACATTTAGTTTTTCACTAGTAATTGTCATTATTTATCAATGACTAGATATGTCACATGACCTTATTTGAATTCCAGGTCTTGACCCTAAGGTTGAAAAATACTTCTTTAACATATCAATGCATATAGACCCAGTGCTACTTCTGTGTCTCTTCCCAAATTCTTCTTTCTGTGTAACTTTTCTAAAGTAATTTTAAGAAATATTATCCTATGTATTTTGTGTTTATTCAGTATATTTTCCTATATTTTATGATGCAGATGTAGATGTTCATAAAATCTCAGATTAAACAGGTTAAATAAAAGCTTAGAAACAAAGAAAACAATTTAAGAAACCATAAACCAAACGTGTCCATACACTGTTACTGATCCACCTCCATGGACTTTACTGGTGAATCAATCAGTCTTAAAAATGACATTGTTTTCATGGTCTCTGAAGGTCTATATCTGATGACCATGAAGAGATGACAAACTGCGTTTTAGCTGTATTTTTTATTGATTGGTTTAGTGGTTCAGAAGTTAGTAAACATTTTAGATCAGTAGATGCTTTTGGTTGACAGTGGCTGTTTGGGCCTTTATGGGTTAAAGTACATTTTACACACGTTACTTTCTTCTAATTTGAGAATATATAACTGGAAACTTAGTACAACGTTGTCACAATAGTGCATTTTCTAATTGTGTATAATTGTGTGTGTGGCCACTACTAAACATACTTACTGTAGCAGCCTATATATTGTATACATTGACCTTACTGTCCTCAGAAAAGCCTGCACTGTCCTTTTCTGTACTTGTTCTGTGTTGTCTGTTGTTGCATCCTGTGGTATGGGAATATTCTTTCTTATACAGACAATACTGAGGGTTGAGTTCCTTACCTTCAGCTTACTACTTTTCTGATGTTGAGCTAAGGATGGCTTAACTAGATGTCTGCCCTCAGACCATGATAATAATAATAATATCTCCCTCTGAAAATATGAAACTATGGTTTTGACCTTTCAAGGTCACTCAAGGTCAAAGTCGATGATGCCATTTTGGAGCCTATATTTAGTTTCCTATCTGACAGCAATAGTAACTGAGTACTTATCATCTCTCTTTTTGGAGTTACAACCTTAATTTTGACCTTTCAAGGTCACTCAATGTCAAAGGTCATGACATTATTTTTAAGCCCATGCCATGTTTCCAATCTGTCAATAATAGTAACTAAGTTTCTGTCTCTGCTCGTTTTTTCTGTTATAGTCTATTTCAGTTTTTTAGGTATTGACCCAGTGACCCCTGACCTCTTGGGTCAACAATAGGTCAAAATATAGACAACCAAAATGCAGAATTGAAAAACCAGCATTTTAGCACTCAATGACAGTCTCTAAGATGAACAGTTCAAAAGTTCTATCCAAAAATGTGATTCTGACTTTTATTCTTCATATTTGTCCTTCAAGGTTCTAATGTCAATGCACATCAACAGTGAGAGAAAAATTAATCTATATGCAATACTGATGAATGAAGTACAGGAATGAAAAGAAAATTCCTGATTTGCCTTATCACTGATTATTTTGAAAACATATTTTTGGTGACCTTGACTCTGACCTTTGACCTAAATTCACCAAAATCTTATGGGATATATTCTGGATCACTTTGCACTTTTCCTAAATATGTATTGGAAATTGATTGTATAGTTTTTGTGTAAAGTTTGTAACAAACAAACAACCAAACAAACCAATAATAATAATAATTAAAACTGCAACCAGGCAAGCAGTCTCAAAGACCTTCGCCGTCCCTCGCGACCACCTCCCCTGGCGGCCGCCTCCCCACGCAACGTCCGAGTCAAATTTGAGCCAAATTGATGTTCCTATGCACGATCTACAGCCATTTTAGTAAAGCCGATTTTTTAGGGGGCGCTAAAGAGCAAAAACGCAATTTCTCTTGACAAATCGGTGCAGGACTGAGAGACAGACATCTGAGTCAATTTTCAGCCAGTGAAGTCGTATGTCCGATCTACTAGCATTTTACTAACAGTGTATTTGGCGAATCTGTAGGGGGCACTTTCGTGCAAAATAACCATTTCTATTGACAACCCAGTGTAGACTGGAGAGACAGACATCGGAGTAAACTTAACAATATGTCCTATTAGACTCGGCCCACAGCCATTGGCCTCCCTCTCTCACACTGAGACCCCCTGGCTCATGGGTTACACTTTGCCGTCCCTCGCGACCGCCTCCCCTGGTGATCGCCTCCCCACGTGATCGCCTCCCCACGTGACGTCCGAGTCAAATTTCAGCCAAATCGGTGTTTGTTTCCGATCTACAGCCATTTAGTGAAGGCCATTTTTTTTAGGGGGTGCTATAGAGCAAAATCATGATTTCTCTTGATAAACTAGTGTAGGACCGAGTGATAGATGTCTGTGTCAAATTTCACCCAAATCGGTGTTCGTATGTCCGAGCTGAAGCAATTTATGTAGTGGTAATTTTTCCCCAAAACTTTGCAAAATTTGCGACAGCGTAGCACAAAAAACGATGCAACTTTTCAAAATAAATTGTATAACTTTTGATGTCCCACTTGTCTAGATCGCGTTCATCGATTTTGAGCTCATTTAGCCCAACGGCCAAGGAAGAGGTAGATAAATTCCAATGACAGCGAAAACGACGACTCAAAATTTTTAAAATTTCAATCCAAGATGGCGGACTTCCTATTGGTTTATGGGCGTGGCCATCATTAGGTTTTTTGTTCATCATCATATGACAAACACGTGTACCGATTTTCATAGCTCTAACTTCACTAGGGCGTGATCTGGCCTAATACAAAATATTTCACCTTTTCTAGGGGGCGCTGTAGACACATTTCTTTACTGGCTTTTATGAAACCTGCAATACTTGCAATTTTTCACACTTCTGATGTGTGTGCAAAATTTGGTGAGTTTTCATGTATGTTCAGGGGGTCAAATTAGAGCTCAAATGGCTGAATCAGAACAAATTGCAAGCAGTATCAATAGGCCTTGCGCCCGACGTACGCAGCGAAGGCCTCCTAATAATACATTTTAGTTGTAAAGCGCTTTTTGTGGTGCTCAAAGACATTTTAGATAGAGCAGGAAAAAAAACCCACATTGAAAACAGATTAAAAAATGTAGGTACAGAAAGCAGGTATATGAATGTAAAACAGTTAAACATTAAAAGCATTCTTAAATAAATTAGTTTTTAAAAGGGGTTTCAAGGTGCTGAAGTCAGAGCAGTGTTGAAAGGAATTCCAGAGGGTTGGAGCAGCTTTACAAAAAGCTCTGTCAAATGTCCATTTCTGTAGGATATATTTATATATTTTCTTCTTCCTCACTGTCAGTTGAGTGGAACCAAACTAAATGAAACTTTCAAAAACCCACATGAATAGACAGTTTTATGAGTGCTCCTCACAATCCATAGTGTCTTTGTCTTTTAATTTAATTTAGTTTGTTCACTTTTTCCAATCCAGATTTTATTGGATGACGTACATTTTCTAAATTGTATTTTTACTTGGAGCTTCATGCTGACTATGATTACAGAGTTCTGTTATGACTCATTTTGCTATATTGCTTTTATTGTCTGTTTTTTTTTTCTTTAGCCCACTGTTATGGATTTATGATTAACTATGAGGCACTTTAGAACTGCTGAAAAAAAGCTATAGAAATAAAGTTTCTATACTTAGTCGGTCACTTATCGCTCCTGTTCATTATATGTAGTGTATTCATAAAATGAGCAATTTTTTTTTTTATGTGTTGGTTGAGTTGAAACCAGATGTACTTAAATTTTGTCCAAATACATGACACAAAGCTTTTCCCAGTAGTTAAAACTGCACTATAGGTTTTTTTTTAATAGTATAGTTCAGATATTCAGTCTATGTGATTGTCCCTTAGTGTGCAGATTCTTTTAGTGTTTGTGCGTCACAATGTTAAAGTGTTGGAAGTATAAAAGTGACAAGAATAAGTGTTTCCCTTTGTGTGAGTGAACATTGGCAAGAAGATGAAGCCTATTAAACACGTGAAATATTGTATAGAGAAACCATCATTTAATCTCAAGAAGACCTCATAAAGTGAGGTACATAAATCTGGACAGAAATGACCCTCTCACACTCCCAATAAAGTCCAGATCATGGGAAATAGTGAGAAGCCTTTTTTGTTTCTTTTTACTTTGATGGATTTGGAAGGATGGTGCCAAAAAAGGTGGTGACTTTGGTAACTACAAGTGTATCTGTTCTTTCTTAAATCTGTCAGTTATATCATTTTTGTATTTTTTTTTTATTATTTTATTATTGTACAGTAACATTCCCATCTGTATGTTATAGAAAAAAATAAACTTACCTCAGTTATTAACAACCCATCACACCCACTTCACTCTCGGGGTGTTTTGACAGAACACATTTAGCCACATACTGATTCCCCCAAAATGTAAGACTCAACACTACCGAAAGAGTCAATTAGACTCTTCAATGTGCAATAATGACATTTTTATGTGCAAGACTGATCTTTTTAATGGGTAATAGTGATTTTTTAAAAATGTGTAATAATGATCATTTTAATGAGTAATAGTGTATTTTAATGATCTTTTTAATGTACAATAGTGATCTTTTATGTGCTATAGGGATCTTTTATGGACAATAGTGATCTGTTTATGTGCACTAACGATCTCTTGTTGTCTGTGTGATCTGTGATGATGGGCTATCTGAGTGTTTTTTCTACCACTGTAACAAAAGTAATAAAGTATCTATCTACCAGTTCATTATAATTAGTTTAGGTATTTCCAAACATGATCAGATTTATCTGTAAATGTTTCTTTTCACCTGATGTTTTTTTTTTTTATCCAAACAAGCACAATGTGATAACAAATATAGGTCACAAAAACACTTATCATTAATTACTATTTGCTTTACTAATAAAATAGAATGTATAGTTATAGTTTACCTTCATCTTATGTACATTTTTTTTTTTTGCCAAAATACAATAATTTTAAGTCCCCTGTGATGCTTCAGTATGTTCCATCTGCACTCATACATGTATATACAATGAATTTACAGGATGATTATACAGCTTTATGTGTGTGCTTGCTTCTCCAACTTTGCTCATTAAAACTTTCACACTTTTTTTTTTTTGCTTATTGAACCGGCTATCTGTCCAGATCTCTGTGCTTTCCAAACACACTAGTAATTGCTGTCAGGTTCTCTGCAGATAAATAAACCTCAGATTGCTCTGCTCTCCTGGCTCCCTCATACTTATGAAAATATGTGAAAACAGTATCCATTTATGAAGGTTTGGGGAATTTGCATCAGTTTGTTATCACAATGCAAATGCTGCCTTTTCTATCAGATGTTGTTGAAAGAAAACCCACCACCAACCCCTGCATCCGCCATCCCTCCACCCCTGCAGCTGTCTGAATAATGAAGTCACCTCTCCCACTTGGCTTCGAGCCAGGCGTAAAAAGAATATTGTCAGCATCACAATGAGAGAGAGAGAGAGAGAGAGAGAGAGAGAGAGAGAGAGAGAGAGAGAGAGAGAGAGAGAGAGAGAGAGAGAGAGAGAGAGAGAGAGAGAGAGAGAGAGAGAGAGAGAGAGAGAGAAGGGTTCACTGCTTGTGGTGTCCTTGTTCGTCCATCTCCTCCAGCCCCGGTACCAAAAAACACTCCCTGGCCTCAGCCCTCCACCACCTGCACTCCTTAGACCACCCCCATTCTACACCTCATCACTCATTGTCACTCTGTCACCCACTCTGAAGGAAAATGAAACCTATAATACAGACTAACCTTCCCTTCACCCACTGTGAGGGGTTCAGAAGCCATTGTCTAATGCACGAGCATAGGCTGCTAATCCATTCTCTCCACACACAACTGTAACACAATACACCAACCAGACTGTTCAACCCAGTGACAGGAAGAAGTGTTGTCAGTGTGTAGTTCTGCAAACCACACACTGAACTGTCAGCATTTTTGAAACAACATTTCACAGTCAATGTACACCTATTAAAATGTTTATTTACATGTGATTTATCTGTTGAAAAGTCACTGGCAGATTTGTTTGTTCTGCTCTTAGTTCCTTGTACAGTACGCACAAAAGTTTTTCTTTGTCTTCATCTGCCGCTCTAAACAAATAAAAAGAAACAAACAATCAAACCAACAAACAAAGGTATATTGTTTTGCACTTTGTATTTTGCAATTCATTACTATGTCACTTATTACCAGTGTGTAATTACTCCCAGAATCGAACCCTGCAAAGATGTAAATCTTACCAAGTGTATCTTTCTAATTTCTAGTCAAAAGATCACATCACAATTAAAATGAGACATAATCACCTAAATAGTAACTTTTCAATGAGTTATAACAACTTATTTTAAGACAGTTCTGGAAAATCTTATTTAAGAAATGTTACCAAGATAGTTTTCAGTTGTTCTATTGGCATAGTTTTAGTTTTTACTTAATTAAAGATTATCTTGTCTCATCTGAACCCACTTTATCCTCACTAGGGTCACGGGGGTCACTGGGGCGTAATCCAGCTACAATGGCTGAAAGGCGGGGTACACCCTGTATGAGTCACCAGTTCATCTCAGGGCTGAACATATATAGACAAACAATCATTCTCACGTTCTCACCTATGGTCAGTTTAGATGAACCAATTAATCCTAACAAAAGTGCATGTGTTTGGATGGAGACACGGGGAGAACATGTAAACTCCACACAGAAAAGTCTGGTGTGGGATTTGAACCAGGGTCCTTCTTAATTTAAGATTTTTTTTTTAAATTGTTGTTGTATTCATTTATTTATTTATTTAATTAAAATAATAATAATTTAGAAATAAATCTGCCAGTGGAACCAGTGAAAATTATCTTTGTAAGATTTACTGAAGTAAGATTTTCAAGATTTATTGTCTAAAAATAAGTTCTTACATCTCACCAAAAGTTACTCTTTAGGTGATTATGTCATATTTTAAGTGTGATGAGACACACTTGGTAAGATTTGGATTTTTTTCCACCGTAGATGTAACTTGTCATTTTTATTTATTATGTATTACTTTTATGTAGAGCCTGAAGAGACACACATCACTCACGTTAGTTGATACCTCTTCAGATGGCCATGCGTTGTTGTTTTTTTCATCTAAAGTGAAGTATTTCCTCACAGGCGATGTGTGTCTGTCAGTCTCTTTTGTTTTGTCAGCCCACCACTACTGCCTTACCTGCAGCAGCTGTGTCTTGTTTACGTCTGTTCTGTGAGAGAGAGAGAGAGAGAGAGAGAGAGAGAGAGAGAGAGAGAGAGAGAGAGAGAGAGAGAAACAATAACATGTGACTTGTAGACTCCTCCAAATTTAAGTCGACTTGTGCTACGGGAGTCGATGTGTCGACGAGTCGACATTTTAGTTAATGTTCTAGTGCAAAGTTTTGAAGTGCAAACAATATAATGATTCAGCTTCTTTACACATGTGGGTTGTAATTGACAGATAATCTACAGCGGATCTACAAAGACACTAAACATTTTGCGACCGAATTGCTAAAATTCCACCTTATTTTTCTCAAATTTCAGGTTGTACATCTGAGGGATCCACCACAACATGAATGTTCATGGTAGTCTCATTTTATTGTGAAAAGACAATCTATAAATGTAAACATTTTGATTGTTTAATTTTACTTTTTCCACACTAAAACAAAAACAGGAAGGTTATTGCACTATTATTTTACTTCAGATTCTTTCTTTTTATTTGTTTTGAACAGCAGACAAAAGCAATTATTTTGTGTGTACAAGGAACTAATAGCAGAACAAATAAATTAATCAATAGAGGTCATCAAGACAATGTTCTGCACAAGAATGCACAAGAAGTGGGAAGAATAAAACAGATTAAATTCCACCCCTATCTCTCATTTATTTAGCATAACACATTACTGTTGCTTCATAAGATTACATCTATTTTGAGTCCTAATAATGTACATAACTGATAAACAGATTAAGAAAAATGATATATATTACACATAGTAACTATCTAAATGATAGACTGCACAACTTATAATACAATATATATTTCAATAATAATTATATACCAAGATGATAACAATCACATGCACATACCAGCAAAGGTAAGAAAGAGCCATTGTTGGAATGGTCCAGCAAATAATAATAAACTCACTGTAATGTGATCAGATCATACATTTGTAAAGTGCTTTAAAACTGTGGATATTTTGGAATTGGTTGTGATCATATTAGTCTGTATGTGTTCCCTGACATAAAATGGCTATGACACCAATGATTGTTATTATTGTAAGTGTCACGTACCGAGGTTGAACCTAAATGCAGAACAGAGACACATATATTGGTTTCATAAAGTTTATTAGTTCTCACAGGAAAACCACAGATTAGGCAAGATTTTGGGATTAAAATACATAGTCCAACCCCAGAGGCTTCAGTTTTGTTCTTTTCCGAATGAAACCTGAGATCCAGGGTGTCCAGAACCAGGGGGTGAGACTGGAGCTTGGTCACGGTCAGTCTGGGGTCGTTCACCATATAGATGCTGGGGCGGTGTCGAGGGATGGAACACAGCGCAGTATACAGGATCAGTACTTAGCTTGTAGGTCAAGCGAAGGCAGTCCAAACACTGGAGAATTAACACTGGAGATGTGGTCAAGTGGAACAGAGGCAAGAGGTAGGGGTCAAACAGATAAGACACAGCAACAGGAACTCAAGAGATTGCTGGTTAGCAGGAAAGGCTCGTGACTATCTGGTGAAGAATGACAGACTGAGAGCAGGTTAAATAGCAGCACTGGTGAGCCACAGCTGGACCATCAAGGTGCTGCTTGATTATTCAGGGTAGGGAACTAAATGAAAGGTGAACAAAGACAGAAATGCAGTAAAGACAGAACAGATAAATAATAAACATAAAGATAAATGCAATGCAAGAGAAACAGAACAGAACGAGTACAAATATAACAGTAAGTTTTGCATTTCATGAATTCATCTTGTCATCGTTTGCAGGCCAGATTTGACAAACAGGCCACAGGTTTGACACCTGTGCTCTATGGGTCAAATACGGTAGCAGAAACTACTGGTCTATGACCACACCTGCATTTTTGGCTTTTAAATGTGTATTTTCAAGCTACATTAAAACACGCCAACAAAATTAATTCTGAACAAAGTAAAGAGGCTAACAGCCTAATGCTATTGTGCATGCTTTGAGAGTGTCAAAGCATGATATCAGGCTAAAAAATGGAAACACCAACCAAATCTACAGAGTCTGAATCATCTTTAGCTCAAACTAAATTTCATAGAATACATTCAAAACCATAGAGAAGTTATTCCTCTAGAATTTTAACAATCAGTTGAAGAACATAAAAATACCTGCTGAAAACCAAACATAGGCTATCTTTCTGTCATTATGATCTGTTGGCATGCACAAATAAATAAATAAAAATAAATAAAAGTCTGATCAGGCCTTTAGACCAATGTAATCATGTAGAATAATGTAATTTCACAAACAGAAAATCTCTAGCCCAATTGAATGATCTCAAATAAATGTCTGTTTTTTTGTGTCAATAGCCTACAGGCAACATAGGTGCAAGTGTGTTGCAAATAAATAAATGAAAAGTAAAACATAGATATGCTACTATAACCAGGTCACACAGGGCCATTCACCATATATATGCATGTCATAAATAAACCAAACATATTGGTGGAATACTTCAAGTTTAAACAACAAAAGGACCATGGGGCAGACTACTTTACGGCGATATAGGCCTCTATTAGAACGGGTTGAAATCCCTATTTCAATTTGCAGGGCTATGTGATAAATATACAGAGGAATGCGATTGTTGAGCTGCCCTGCCCCTATATTGAAGTTATTCAAAATTTGATATCCACGGACCATAAACTAACAGGAACTATAGATAGTTAATGTCTTTGAGATGTTAATAAAAATAGATTTAGAGCAATGATTTATGGAGGAACACATTTTTTGGGTGTATGCTTCTGTAAGTAGTTCTCTGCTGTACCTGCCCATATGGACAACATACGCCTGGTCAAACAAGTAATGGATCATTTATGATAACTTGTGCTAATTTAGCATATATTTATCACTTGAAAATATGCAGACAACATTTTTTTTTTTTCAAGTTGGACTTTTGATGATTGTACTCCAGACTTGATTTATTGAAGTGTCATATTGGGTATATACTGTTAGCTATATAATGAAATCTCTGACTATTGCAAACTGTCAATTGCAGAAGTTTGTATTTTTTCCCCAGTCATAGTCATATCCGCCAAACCCCATTTGGATACAGCTAGGTTTTCCCTGTGCACGCTCCTGTTTTTCTCTCTGCTCAATGCAATCCATTCCTTGGAGTTTGTCATAAATCGACTCGGCAGGTGATCCTCCATGGCACAGAGCTGTAACCCAGTGAATTCATTGATTCTATCAGATGAGGTGACATTATTCTGCAGGTGTTAAGTCTGGGGAAACCCATATTGCTAGAATAATAATTTCCTGGTTCAGGTGTTTTTTTTCCTGACATGGGGTCCATGAGACATTGCACTGGCAGTGTGTTTGTAAACCTTGTCAGAGACCAGAATAAGATATTACCTCGGGAGGACTGAAGCAGGCTTCGTTTAGAGGACACACAGATGATGCATTGCTTATATGAAATGATTAGAGGCAAAGAAGCATGACGTGGTGGTAAGTGAAGGCAATCTCTCAGCGTAAACCAGCTGGAAACCAAATTAAAATGGGCCCTTCAAACATGCAGGTTGGGCAGCATGGCTAACCCTAGTAAAAAGGACTTTTCACTTTTCATTGCATCCTAAACCACCCAGCATATCTTGGGTTCAAGAAAATTGAGAAATATATTGGACACACAAGGAAGCCGTTTGTGAATATAACAAATGTGTTGTGCGCTGCAAATACTGTACACAATACTTTTTGGCTTTCAGCCTGGTCTATATGGTTTCTACAGTATATTAAGGGGACATAAATGGGTTTTGCATTACTCACTAGCTTTATTATTACAGTTTTATTGGCAAATGCAAACATTTTTTTTTGCATTTATCAATTAAGTCTTCCTAAACACTGCCAGAGGCTTTTGCGGGAAATCATTACTGGTATAAGGCTGAGTCTATATGTTACACAAGGGTACTATTCTTGGTATTACTTTTACATGTTTGGATTTTTAAGATGAAAGCTTGTCCATGACTGTCAGAGAAAAAAATGAGCAGAAAGTTAAAAAGTTTTTCTGAGTATAATAATTGAAAACCTTTCAGAGCTTTCTACAGACCTTTACCTCGTAGGCGTGCTGTAACATTACAGTGTACAGGGCCAGAACACTGATCAAGCCTTGAGGTGATTGTAAGTGAACAAAATACAGAAGTATATGCTGCTTTAGACTTTTGGACACCTGTACAAAAGATCATGAGCAGTTATTATGTCATATAGTGAAGTACACTTGGGTAGCAAAGCTGGCATTAAACCATAAGTAATTAAAAATAAGTGACAAAGAAAGAACTCATCATAAAAATGATTTTATTACCCTAATTGTTATCAGAGGACAGATATCAATTATTCACTTTGTACAATATATTACTATCATTAGACTGTTTTATACATTGTTTTATATATTAATTAATCATTTTCAAATAATTTTGTACATGCGTTTGGGACTGACATTCCCTGGTCTGATGAAGCTGAAAAATGAGGGAAAAAAGGCACATGATTGCTCTTGTCCATGGTGAGCAATACAGTCCAAAGAAACAAAGAGCTGTAGTGGTTTGTGTGAGTGCAGATGAAAATGCCTCTCGATCATATGATGAACAGCCCCTTTGAAGCCTGTTACATTTCTTGCCAGGGCAGCACAATATGTCCAAAGCAATTTTCCAAATCACAACCCAAAATAATTAGTTTGATGTGGCAATCGACAACAATTATTTCTTTTGATTTGCTGAGATGGACTCAGAAATAAACAAAGCACTTCCACTCGCACACACTCTCTCTGTTATCTCAAAAGGTCTCGTAGATTTACAGTAGAAACATCAGATTCGTTAGGATCCCGGCCCACCTTGAGCGTTTTATACACGTAGCTGAATGTCTGTAATGTTGGATATTTTAAACATTGTAGCTTTCCCTAAGTTCTCTGTCAATGCTCAGCTTGGTGGAGCACATGAATTGATCAGATTCTTCTTTAAGACTTGGTGTTGGAAAGCTCTGCGGCCTGAGGGAAGCTCAAAGCGCAGCGCAGTCTGTCGTGTGGTATACCACGTACTTGCACCACCAGTACTGTTCACAGTTTGCAATCACACTGCAACTTGAAACCCTGCCCAAAGTGTCTCAGAGGTCTGTAGGTTCAGTGTCTGGGATGTTTAATCCAGTTTCGTATCATCCATTTCTGACCGGAGCATCTCTGGACGACTAGGCGAAGGCCAAAGTTCGCATCTTTAGACATTTCTACCTCCAAGCATCGACCGGTGTCCCTGCTGATTATTGGTCCGTTCTGCAACAGAAAAAAGAATGAAGTGTTTTTAAGCATCTTGAAAAAAGCCACAACACAATAAGCACTAATTCACACAATTGCTACTATGGGTCAACATCTGCTGTTAAAGCATCAGAAAAAGCTATAGTCATTATATTACATCATATGCTTAATTTTTTTTTAACACCTCACCACATTTTGACAATAAAGAAAACATTCAAGATTTGATGATTTACATACAACGGCATTTTTTTTATTCTGGTAAAACATTAAGGTAATGAATGGTATGATGTAATGACTATTGTAATTTGGGATTGGTTATTGTAACGTGTCAACGGGGTAGATTATGTGTTTGAGATTTTTTTAATACCTGTGTAAAGTCCCAAAGCCTCTGAGAAATCCTTGAAACAGCATCACATTTTTTCAGACTGGGTGTGCGTCCTCTGCCATCATCAATGAGGCATTTTGTGTCAGGCAGGAAGGTGGTCGATCCTAGGGGTCCTAACTGGAGAAGCCCCTCAGTAGAGTAGCGCGCCAGCTGCAACACAACAATATTCACTGTCACACACGGTAGTAATGCAGCAGAAAAAAATCAAATACTTGACTTTTCAAAGAGCATTGCAGGAAAGTACAAGGTGTTTTTTAAATGATGGTGTTTAATTGTTAGCTATGTATTTTTAAAAAGCTAATTCTGTTGTTTTCTGTCCATGTGTCACATGACGTATCGGCAAATATTCCAGTGGAGCCCAGATTGTGTAATTTATTAGTGATACAATATTTCCCCAAACCAAAACTTGATCCCTCACTGTTTAATCCTGCACATGAAAGGCTCTGTGACGATACGTATCTATTACGTAAGGATACAGTAGAGATAGCATTTATTATTTATGCTAGTGATCCTCACTGAAAAATGAGATGCCAAAGATAGGGAGGTCTTTAGTAAAGCACTGGCCCTGCTTGAAGGCAGAACACATTAACATGAATGTCCTGAAATTCACACACACATACACACATACACACTCATTTACATGTCCCATGAGGACCAAGTTTGTAATCAAGTTGCCATTGGGTAGTGAGTTTTCATGTTTTAATAAAAAATAAAATAAAATAGAAAATAGAAAACTAAACGAAATTTAAGAAATACATAAAAATGAATGAATAAATACAAATCATTTTAAAATAAATTAATTTAAATAAAATATAAAATATGACAATAACAACATTATTAAAATAAAAAAACAGAAATACATAAATAAATGAAATTAAATAAATATATTATTTTAAAAAAGTAAACACATCTTCAAATCGTTTAAGTAAACATACTGTCAAACCTTTGAAAAATACACATTTCTCTTTGTACTTGTTTCCCTCATGCTTTATGGGGACTTCCTGAAAAAAAACAAATTAATAGGGCCACATTATTTCCATTTTACTAGTGGGGGCCTTTATATTTAACTCTTGTGGGGACCTGAATTTTGGTCCCTGTAGTGTCAGAGGTCCCCATGGTGTGACTCTGTAAACACATCAATGTCCCCATAAAAACAGAAACACAAACACACACACACAATCATATTATCATCCATTCGAGTACATCGTAGTCAGTGTTTTATTCAGATTCTTGGAAAAATCAATGGAAGTGAATGCCTTTGAGTCCAGACTGCCAGGCTGCTGACTTTTAAACAATGGCTCACGTAATACATTCCTGAAGCATTAACATATGCTGCATGCTTTTCCTTTTAATGAATATTTCAATCAAACATAGATGCAGGAATGGATTTTCTGAAGGTTGGACTGTAACAGAACCCAGACCCCATGGCAAACTCATCATGCATCTGTAAATGAATCAATTTAAACTCCACATTTCATACTTAGTGAGTCTATTACTGTTGCCACACTGATAGTCCTTGTTTGGAGTACCATCACCAATCAATTTTCTCATTGTAACAGTCTCTTCAATTTGATATAACTTTTTCAGAGTGGACAGGTTTTGGAGTATGTGCTAGATGGATAAACTAACATATAGCAGTGAGTGGTATGTGTGGGTGGATGTTGCTTATTCAAAGAACACAGGTGGTTTTAAATCCAATGTGGTGTCCAAAACAACCACTTAGAAAATATATAGGAAAACAAGGAGCTAAGGTTCACAAGCTGTTGTGGATGTTTATGTACACAGGTGAAAAGTAATTAAGTTCAAGTACTTCCTTAACGTAGATTTTTTTTAGGTATCTGTACTTTGTTGAGTATTTATTTTTCTGACAACTTTTTACTTTTACTCCCTACATTTTTGCATAAATATCTGTACTTTATACTCCTTCCATTTTCAGAATAGACTGGTTACTTTTTCAAACTAATGAGATGTGACAGTACGAAAAATAAGTCACTTCAGAGGGAAAATCAGTGGAGAGAAACTGTAATTTTATATATTATAGTTATATGACTTTTTATTTCACAATTTTGACTTTTTATCTCACAATCTTGACTTTTTCTCTTAAAACTATGTATTTGTATCTCATATTTATAACTCATGATGACTTTTTATGCCAAGTGTGACTTTTTTTTTCAAAATGTTCTTCCCATATCCACAAAACTGAGTAACCATGACTTGATCAAAAACATTGTCTACACAGTAACTCACTTTTAAAAGCTTTATTTTAGATAATTTTGAAACTTTTCAGATTTATCCTGGTTAAATAAGTATTATCATTGCATTCATGGTAAAAAAAAAATGCAGTTTTACTTTTTACTTTTGTAGTTTACTACAATTGAGAAGTTGTACTTTTTTACTTTTACTTCAGTAAGTATTTTTCCACACAAGTAGCTGTACTTCTACTTAAGTATAGAATATGAGTACTTTGAACACCTCTGTTTATGTACAGATAGTGGTAAGAATAATGGACTGAGGTATGTCAGATATTTCTCTAAACATATTCAGAGCGAAACACTAATGCAACACACAGAATTCACCAATCGTATGCCTTTCTTAGGATAAATGTAATTAGTGCAGGCGGTTTGATAAGAATTCTTTGTGGAAATTTGTATTGCTGCCTTGGGTCTGTTGGGGTTATAATGCTCTTAGCAGATTTATGCATGGTGTAAACTATAACTGGGCACAAGAAAACCCCATATAATCCCTACTAAGACCTGTTTACAGCTCCGTCTGGCAGCCTTTTATTCACTAATACATTTAAAATGAGACCGTAACAAATAATTAACGCAAGGAAATGACTCTGCCAAGCCAATTAACCTGTGCCTCTAAAGCACCATTAGTTGCTATATTGACTTCCTAGTTTTGCAAAAGTTTTGGAGATATTTAAAGTGAGGGGGGGGGGTTCTTTTCTTAACTAACTGAAAAATGGTGCTATACTGTGATAAAGCAAATATAAGATGCAGTGTTTGTATTTAGTACCTGGCTGTAATATTCACATTTCTACTGTACCTTGCTCCACCAGGAGGCTGTGAATGGGTTTATGCTTCAGATTAGAATAAATGTTTAAGAAGGGCTCAGCTTGGGGCCGCTGACGTACACTGTGCACATGTCATCAGTCTGGTACAGTATGATGTGGATGGGCTCTTAAAGAGACTCATGAAACTCTATGTATAAGGAGTAATTTAGTTCTATGTTTAAGTAATGTGCAAAATGTTCATATAAAACTAAGAAAATATATCGAACTTGAAAAGATTAGTTTCTCCCTAGCAGGTTATGTTAACACTTTCAATAAAACCTGGCAACCTTCCTTAGATTACCTAAACAAAATCATTATTGTGACTAGATGCCCTCCTATTTGCTCCCACCCTTTTTTTTTCTCTCCTTTTTTCTTCAACTTATTTAATTACTTATACTTATTTTATTTCAGGAAGGGATCAGGGTCATTTGTAAATTATTATAGCAGCCAGTTCAAGATCATCACTGCTTTCCACATATATTGTGTAAACCTCTGAGTGTGTCCTTTTGATAAGACCTTTGTATACACTGTATGTGTCAATGGAAAAAAAAAATATATAAAAAAAGATTCATACAAAAAAATTCAGTAATAAGATACATTTTAATATGTTACTATTCAATGCACATCCTCTGCATCTGTGAGGCAGTTGGGACTGGGTGATTTGGCCGGAAAAAAAATAAATCAAGATGATGGATGGTTGATTCATGGTTTTTGTCCAAATGATGTCCAGATGGTCCAGATGTCCAAATACGATTTAGAAATAGTTTACTATCCAGGGCTTTCTCGAGGTTTATAAGAGGCTGATGTGCTGTCTAGGTTATGCATGATGGTGGGTGAGTGTTATTTTAAGGATTTGATGTTCAACATTTATGAATAATATACATAACTTGTCCAAATAAGAAGAAACAAACAAACCAGAGTGCAAAACAATGATGAGAAATGCCAATAAAATGTTATATTTCAATAAAAGTTAAAGGAATTACATCAATATGACAACTGTTAAAAATGTTAGTGAAAAAATCTGCCTACATCTGCAATTTGTCTTTGCCATCGGGTACATTTCCAAACAAAATGGAAATAGCAGAAGTGATACAATTGTTAAAAACTGGGGACAGACATCAGATAAAATACAGTCCTGTTTCTTTACTTCCCAAATTTATCCAAAATACATGAACAACTATTTAAAGTCAATATGGATTTAGAACAGACAGATCAACTCCGCTGGCACTAATAGAATTAATGGAAGAAATCACTGATTGCATAAACAGCGAAAAATACCCATACCTAAGAGCGTTTCCTGACCTTAAAAAAGCCTTCAATACCATTGATCATACCACAATATTAACTACACTGGAAAGGTATCGGATATAAGAAGTGTGGTTGATGAGTTATTTAAGGAACAGACAATAGGTGAATATAAATCAGAGTACATGAAAATAACATGTGAATTATTTAGGAATATTGAATTGAGAAGGTAGATATGTTTTTGTTTTTTTCTTCTCTCCATGCAGTGAATGTTCGATGATGTTAGCAGTGTATGAGGTGAAAAGGAATGGGAAAAATTTGGGATCATTGTACTGACTGTAATGATTAATGTATGGCCCAAAAATTACATTCATTCATTCATTCATTCATTAAACATCTCTTCATTATCCCCATAAGGAAATTCAGTGCATTTTACTCACACATAAACCAGGACCGGTTTTAACATTAGCAACTATATTAGCACTTAGCACATTTATTAGCTGTCACTAAAGGCACTCTGGGACTAATTCCACATCTACACCAGTGCCTCGGTCACAGGCAGTGACAGTAGAATTAACCTACGTGGACTTTTTTCCTTTCTTCTTTAAATCTATTTAATCATGGGGGAAACTGGGGGACCTGGAGGCTAGCTGTAATAAGGAACTGCTAACCACTACACAGCTGTCTCGCCTCAAGAAACATTAAAATAAATGTTCTTCTTATCTTGTTTGAGTTAATTTGGCTTTGATTGCAATCTAAAATGCTTCAGACTTTTCTTTGATTTAATTTTACTTAACATTGATTATATATATATATATATATATATATATATATATATATATATATATATATATATATATATATATATATACACATTACTTTTCTCTCTCTCAGTTTCTGAAGTACCACACACATCAACATTAATGGTCATGGTCTGAACACAAGTAATAATTTAAAATTTTAATTTTAAACCACAAGTAATTGTCTGGTTTCTGTAACTGTCACTCAGAAGGAAAAGCAGCCTTTAAATATACAGTAGGGGAACTATTAATGTGGTTTTTATTGTGAAAAATAGTTTTGACAATTTTGATGAATAATAGTGTCATGATAATAATAATAAAAATTAAATCCCTTATTTCAATTAATACATACATATCTACAGTGGTCTTCAGACGTTCTACAGTAGTAATATGCTACGTTATGTTACAAATAAGACAAATTATTGACTCCTTTAAGAAGAAGCTCAAAACATATTTATTGTTTATTTATTATTCTCACATTGTATTTATTTTATATTAAGCTTTTATTAGCATTTCATACTCAACTGCAAAGCACTTTATGATTTCATATGTGATTTTATCTCCAAATAAAATGTACTTACTACTTACATACTTATGCATTTGAAGGTATTTGAGGTTTTAAGTGCTCCTCTTTGGATTGCAGCCAATGCCCTGTGGGTACTGTATGTCACCAAACAACAATAACCAAAAAAGTGCAGTGCTATTTTTAGTTCTTTTCCAACTTTCAACCCAAACTTGTTCCACACAACTGAAGCAACATGACAGCCTCCCTTTGCTCTTATTTCATCATCCAGAAGCTAATTTGTGCAGCCATCTCAAAGGAAACAGTGTCAGCTTACAATACTATTGGAACGACTGATGCTGGTGTTTGAGTGACAGCAGAGGAAGAGCTGATCTAAAATTTGTGATTCGGTTCAGAAACAAAACTCCCAATTAATCTGTTATTCTGTTATTCAATGGATCACCCACCACTGTGAGCAAGCCAGTGATACAGGCTTTAGAAATCCTATTGCTGATGAAAGTAGGAGTTCTAAGACGTATTGGACTAAGGTGGAGGCAGTTTCCAGGATTTAGATCTGCACCAGGAGAGATGACGGAGAGAGAGAGAGAGGGAGAGTGGGAGTCATTTCAAAGACACAATAAAAAATTATTCTGGGTAATTATACTTTTTTCATAAGTAAAAAGACCCAGAGTAAAAGGAATTAAAAATCGCAGTGTTCCACTAAATTGAATTCAGGTCCGCTCACAGTAATGCCGGTCATCACTATAATCTAATGATACAAAGACAGAAATTCATCTCCATTTGTTTATTTCCTCTGGGAGTCAGGATTAAAAGAGTTGCTGAAGCCTTACATTACTGGACCCCACGACTTTCTCTCTGAGGAAAAAAAAAAAAAAAAAGAGGCCAGTGAGACGCCATCCTGCTAACATTACTCCCTCTGTGACATGTAATGAACAGGAATCACACCAGAGAGAGAAGTGGTCAGGAAAGATGGGAAAAATGTAAAAACAAAATGATCCATGAATAACATTTGCATGATTTGTCTTCAGGATTGCTTTTCGGCTTAGTGTAGAGAGAGGGGGAAAAAAAGTGGGACAACAGGTTCCCACCCACAGTGCCATTTGTCCTGGTATCTATTTACGTAAAAGGTTATGCTGAACACACCGTATTTCTTGAGGAGTCCCCCCCCACTGCATATTCATATAATTATATGCGCTCTCACCTGGGAGTGCCCTAGTTCTCAAGTATTTACCAAGAATCTGAAATAGAACCGATAATAATGCCGCACAATGTAATCTTTTGCTCTATTTTTTGCTGTATTTTTCTAACAATATATTGTTAAATCCACAGTACAGCCAAAACATGTTTACAGGTAAATTATCTTAATTTCAAACATCATTGTGGAAATATTTGTGTGATTTGTTTTTAAACTTGCAGCAGTTTGTTTTTACATTTACACAAGTGCCACAAGCATTTGTTTCACTGTGGGGGGGGGCTGTAGTGGGTCATTTATATAGTCCTAGTATAGGTAATGTTAGTCCTCCTCATGTTTATCTTCCTTAAGGCATAGGCATTTTTTTTCATGTCTTCTACATCTTGTGTATTTATGTTTTAAGATTGTGTCTGTACAAAAGTAGACTATAGACCCCTTTCACAGTCAACGTCATTCAAACAACACAGTGCGTGCAGTGTGCAGTTATTTATCTAAAAATAACCATCCAGTTTATTGTAAAGCACCCAGGCTTCGTAGATAGGAACCTTCTGACTTGGTAAAAATGTTTAATTTCAAGGACCCCCTCGAAAATGAGATGAGACATCTCAAGAGGTTTATCATTTCAATAAAAGACAATAGTTCACAGAAGTTTACGTCTATCTCAGTGTAAAACATGTTTTACACATGCACACACGTAACATGTGTCTAAACACTTGTAGGTGTGAAGTTTTCCATGAGTGTACCTAGAAGGATTGTCAATTAAGTACGTACATGTCAGACTATTGTAAACTTGGAAACTTACCGACATCGTCCGTCCACTCTTTTATCAAGTAAGGATCCGCTAGGCGATGCTCACCTTTAAGTGCTAATTTATTTATGTAGCATTCTAGATCTTGAAAAGACACAGATTTATCATAGTCTGACAGCTCATAATGCTGGTCTACGGACAATCCTGGCTATGTGCGCATCCTAGCACTATTCTACAAACATGCTGCGTATCAGTTATAGACTGCGTGGGGCAAGGTGCGTGGGAATTTTAGGTATCCAGGGTACAGGGGATGATGGTCGCTTTGTAGCAAGAGTGAAGCATGGGAGATTAACTCTACGAACTAACAACAACAAATCGGGGCACATTTACAGTTATTTTATTTTTCCCATTCAATCAGGAAATAAGCATTTATAAATATAATTTAATTAAAAAAAAATCAGATAGTTGTGGCTTAAAGAGGGCCATCCATATGGGCCCCTGATCCATCCAATGTAGAAAAAAAAGGTAATAAATTTAGCTCACGACTGTGTTATTAACTGTTAAGCAACTCTTGTCTCATGGCTGTCATCCATCAGACAGACTTAACATTTACTGTTACTTAGCATAGCAACACCTGGTATGTCGTCCAATCTCAATCTGTATGTGGTTTTTTTTTTACCATAAATCTGTCTGTCCTTTGGCCATTTTTTGACTCGTGCAATGCATGATGGGATATAGTGCTTTGGTTTGTGACCATCGATGTCCACTACATTTCATTGTGGGATACATTGAGTGCACTAAATACTTCACTAAAGATTCGGACACCCCTTACAAAATGGCGTGGTCCCTATATAGTGCCCTATATAGGGGTTCGGGAGTGATTTTGGACACAGTCTGAGATCAGTTGATTCATTGAGTTATGTCTGGTGTGCTGCTGCTTGGTTAGAACAAAAACCTGCACTCATACAGTAATGGCCCTTTATGGAAAGTTTGGTCATGCCTGCTATAAACCCAATATGGTATGAATTTAACCAATAGTTTTGCTGCTAAAGTGCTGCTAAAGTGTAAACAAGTGGTACCAGGCACAACATTTGACAAGGTCATTCATCGATATTTAATGGAATCTATTCTGGACAACCTTGCAGCTTTCCAGAAAATTTCATGGAAATTGATCCAGTAGTTTTTGCATAAAGTTGCTGACAGACAAACCAAACAAACCAAACTTAAAAAACAATCCCCCTTGCCTCACCTTTGGGGGCAGGATAAATATTCCTTTTGGTATGTATATTAACATTGTGGCTGATGCACAGAAAATGCTGTAAAACAAGTGAAAATGAACAATTCATTCTGCTCTAACATTAAAGAAATACTCCTACAGACTACACTGTTACTTCATTATATCCATATCTAGTTCCATCGGTTTATGTGAGCTGTATTTAAATGAAAAAAAAAAAAAAAAAAAAAACCTCACAATGCACCACTGTTCTTGTTAGCAGCTATGAAAGCCTGAATTATTTAGATTGTATTTAAAATTTCAGAGGAAATTGGAGAAGCTGTCAAATAAATCTGATTTCATCTATAATCATAGGGCATTAACAGCCATCAAATGTAATAACTACTGAAGCAATATTTTCTAACTAAATCAAGTGTTTCTTGGCTTGCATTTGCACTCCCTGTCTCTCAGCTCCAAATTACATACAATAATTTCATATCATTCTTATTTAACTTTCATTACAGACATGAAGCATTCAAAGGTAAAGTACTTGTGTCTATCTTTCAATGGACAGATGACATTTATTCTGTCAAATATTAAAAGTAAGTGTTAATATGCTTCGTCTGTGCATTTAACATAATATTTATAGTATGTATCTGTATTATGCAGCTGTCACAACATGAATCTCTTTACAACTCTACATGTGGTTCAAGAGCTAATTAAATAAGAGAGAAGAGGAAGCCTTGTCACGTTCCTTTGTGAAAGCAAAAAAATGCAGTGAGTGGAGCATTTACTGTGACTGCCACAAAAGGATTGTATAGTAATCCATATAATGCGTATAAACCATTGTCAAATGAGGAAGCAGAGTCCTTTGTTACTTTCACTGTGCCTATACTAAAGATTTCCTTTCTACATTTGGAAAATGCATTATAATATTAAGATAGGGACATTTATGCACAGTTTCCCTGAATTTAAATTAATCTTACTACGTTGAAATATATTACAATACAACTGTTATCTGCAGCCTTTGTATGAATATTTTTTAGCCCAGCCTCTTACATACTGTATAGTCTTTCTTTCCTTCTTTTTCTTCTCTTCATCCTTCTTAAAATGTACTTTCATTACACAAGACACAGTGTGCTAAGATAGTATTTCATTATAAAATACCTGATCCCACTCCAACTATAAAAAAACATTTCTCACCTCCAAGAAATGAGTCTCCACCCAGTTTGAAGTTGAGAACAAAAGGAACATCTCATGGATTTTAAGGATCAATAATATGGCCTAAAATAATATGATGAATGCGGATAGTCACAGTTATCATAGTAAATGTCAAATCAGTATTTATGCATTCATTTATTTATTTTTTTAACTGATTCTGGGGGGATGGATCCTATCCCAGCTCCCAACAACCCAGCCAGCATGTCCATGTGGGCCTCAGAAGGGTTTCATTTGGGCTGTATATAAGGGTCCCAAGTGAGTTTATTTCCATTTGTATGGTGGCCCCACATGTGTTTGCCCATATCAAAATCAAACATCTGAATATCTAATGTTATTTATTTTTCACACTATCTATCCCATAATATGTATCTTTCATGTCAGATGCACTTATTCTACAGCTGTTCTTTTGTATATTCATGGGTTTTGTTGTTTTAGTTCTGTATCATTCAGTTCATATCATTAGTGTAACTTGGCTGTTCTTAATACCTGATCTGCACAAACATGTTTCTGTGTAAATCAATTGCTTGTTGTTATTAGACTGTAATTAACAGTCTTGTTAAATACAAACTGCATTAAAAATGTTTTATTACATAGTGTTCTGATATTGTGTTTTAAATACATTTTTCTTTGCTTCAAAGCTTAAACACATGTTGTCCAGCTGAGTGGATATTTTTGGAATGTATTAATAAATAGGTTCATTAAAAAGATTTCAATCACATTGCTTTTGTTCATGCCTAAAGAGGAATAAAAATGCAAAGGGAAAAAAAATCTTGACTAAGGTTCTCATAATTCATGCATCAAAGGGTTAAATTCTATTGTGTGTACTTTTTTTTTTTTTTTTTTTACAAATATTATAGTTAGAATGCTCTTTGATTTTTATATAAATAACAGTGCATTTTACTGATGTGTGTTTTACTGATATTTCTTTGTACACTGAACCTGAGAACTCTACCTCAATTTAATTGTACAATGACAATATATTCTCGTATGAACAAAACACATCTGGCTGTCACCATGGAAACACTAATGTGGACGAATGGAGATGCGGACAGGGCACTGAAGATGGGGTAAACCCTGAATGTGTCATCAGTTCATGACAGGACTGGCATATACAATTAAACAACTGTTCACTTTCACTTCCATCTATAGGTGGTTTACACTGACATGTAACTTATTATGTTCATGTCTGTGGATCCTTGGACAAAACGGGAGCACCCAGAGGGAACCCACACAAACACATGGGCACCTTGTGTCTGTGAGGCAACAGCATCACTCATCACTGTCCATCATCATTCATTATTCATTCTTTTAGTTCAAAGTCTGATTCTTAGTCTACATTAATGGTTAGAATTTTTTAAGGTAAGAATATCTCTGAAATATAGAGGTAGAATAATCAAAAATAAATAAAGAATAAGTCTTTTCAATGTCAAACCATGCATCAGTAAAATGAAGTACAGTAACATAACACTGAACTTTTTTTTTTTTTATTTTTTTTTACATTTAGTAATGCCATTTAAAAAAAAAAATAGAGACAACCAACCAACCAACCATAGTCACCCATGGAGAGTGTTTTTTAGAAACATATTAGTGTATGTGTTTGGATGATGGGAGGAAGCCAGACTGCCAAATACAAAAAGGACCTGGTGCTGGAATTGAATCTAAGACCACATGTAAAATCATTATTATTATAATAATATATAAACATAATACAGTGCACTTATCTTTTTATTGCCAACTCCTTAAAAGCTTTTCAAACAAAATGCAATTTACAATACAATAAAACCCTCATGTTATAGCTTTTATATCCTTTTATAGGCTTTATACCATCTTTATACACAATATATGTATTTGTAAATCAGGACACTTATGTATTTCATTTTTTCATTTCATGCTCTGTTTTGTGCGTATCTTGAGTATGCCTCTGTGATGGTTTAGTACATCACTTTTACTTCACTTTATGTGAAGTTTATGTGAAGGACCCAGACATACTTTTTCCCCTCCACATAATAAGTAAATCCAAATATAGTTTATGAGGAGGTCTAACAGGATAATATTTGAATCATACAATCCCCAACTATTGAAAATGAAGAATGTATTGATTTGTCATTATGTTTATTTCACAAACATACACATTTTAATTGACTGTATTTATATATTAACATTTTTGAACCTACTTATTTGCCTGTTATTTAGAAAAACACACACACACACAAAGACCACATGGTTCTTACCTGAGAGGACATGCCATGGCATGGGTAAAGTATGGCTTTATCATCATCTTCTGAACCTTGGTCCAGGCAGTACCCACTTGCTTTGCTGTTTCTAACCTAAAAGATACATCAAATAAGAATATTAACAATTGGGAAGAAAAATAATGTCATTATTGTAAATGCCACCTTAGCGTGAGTCTAAAAGCTCAATTTGTACAATATTATTCCCTGGAATGATGTAAATTTTGTCTCTTATTGTTAAGCTGATTAAGATAAAGGTTAGACTTATATTTTAGAAATTGCCTTTTAGGGATTCATATAACACTTCTCAGAAACTCACTAGCTCAAAAAATGTTAACACAGAGTTACGACTGAACTGTCTAGGTGAAAGATTTGCATGTGGGTGAGAACCCTGGATCTTTGTTCACTTACGTAATTTTTCTATGAAAGTGGCCAAGTTTAACCCATAAAGAAACAAACATCACAAACAATCATTCACTGTTATAAAATGTTGTAAAATGTAGTTGATCCATGGTCATCACATATGACCCATTTGGATGTACAGAGGCTTCGTAATGAATGATAACATTGATTCAGGAGTAAAACCCATTGAGTTTCATAAATGACAGTAAGTAAAGTACCTCATCCTCTATTCAGTTGTAGTTTTGCCGAGAAAAAAAAAATCACCTTTTCTTTAGTATCTTTCTGTTTTGCATATAATAATCTTCATCTTCAATCTGAGCTTTAATGAACATCTACATGATCAGTACATTAGATATAGCAAAATATCACATTTTCACTTAAAAATCCAAAATACAGAACATAATATTAGAATGAATGATAAATACTTAAAATACATATTTGGGATCTGCCACAAAATAAGCACTGGGCCTTTGTGGATGAAATATCCTATGACTATCCTTTGGGTAGTATTGACTTTCTGAATATTTCTAAATATGTATTGGCATGTCTATAATACTACACATTTGTGACACCTTCATATATTTATATCACACTGTAAAATGTAGACGAGTGATCAATTAAGGAAAAAATATCTCCTTAAATTGTTGGTACGTTGTTTTTCCTGAACATGCAGGAATGAACACCATTCTTCCAAAACATATTCCCTATTTGGTGATGTGATGATGGTGAGGGGAGTCCTATCAGGCATACAGTAACGGTCCAAATCTTCCATAGGTGTTCAGTTAATCTGATGACCTTGGCAGCCAAAGTATATGATACATTTTTTTCCATATTCTAACCATCCACTGATCCCTCATGCCCTAAAGAAACAACTAATTTGATGTTTATTTCTTTCATTTTTAAGCCTCTTTATGTCCCAGTATTTAGAAGTAATTCTTACCAACCTGTTTGCCTTATCATGAGATGACATTGACACTGAATTGAAGCTCTTTTTTTTTTTTTTTTTTTGGAATTGCTTTGTTTCCTTGAAATGATCCTCATGTAATTCCTGTGTGCATGTTTCACTGCCTATATTCCTAACAGATCCCTTGCATCTTGTTCACACACCAGTGTGTCATATCATATTAAAGGGATGTCCAAGACATGATGAGGTATCATCATGCAGTGACCAGTCCTAGGTCTGTCTCCTGGTTTCCAGATGGTTGTGTGCATTGAGCATGAGCTTCAGTTATGTGTGATTTGAATGCATATGGCTTCATTTCCAGGTTGTGACATATCTATCATACACTGTTGTCAGGGAAGGTTCCACTCCACTTGTCTGGTCAGCATGGCCGACTGCAGTGCTGATGCGCAGTGACAGATGAGACTCACTTCTGCTGCGGTGGCAGTGTGGCAACACAAGGTAACTGTTTCCCAGCTTGTCGACAGATCTGAAATAGTGCCACTTAAGTAGCTGCTGCACTGAGGAATCTATTAGCCAAATGTCACAACCAAAAAAGCCTCTCAGGGGAGACAAATTCACACAGCTGTGATAAATCTAGAGTTTAATTTTGATGTATTCTGACATTGTATTTTCAGAGCATATTGATTTCCTTCTATTTTCCATTGTTGAAATTGATGTGAGGAAAAAACGGTGTGTTTCAGCATTCTTCCAAATAGTGTCTGACTCGAGAGTGTGTTCAATTCTTCAACCTGTCATAATCCAGTTTTCTTCCTCTACTGTGCTGAGCTTGCAGCAAAGCCCAAAACAATCATGTTGTGAATGGAAAACTAATAAATGTTTAATTAAAACCCATTATGAGGGAATTGCATCTGATCCTATGTGGTGACGCATTGCTATAGCAACAGGATACCTCTTCCTTAGATTGACAATGTTGATTTCATTTATATTCTTTTCAAAGTGGTTCTTTAGCGTGAATATGAAAACTGTGATGCTGCTTGTCTATGAATCTGTTTGTTACAATGTCACCGTTTTGCACAAAGCAAAGCAGTTATCACCTTAGCTGCAGATATCTTTAGTGAGGAGGAAAAATGCTCGCAGGGGCTGTCACTGAGAAAGCTATTGATAAGGCAAAGCTACAAATTAATACATTTTCATTATGTGAATATCTGCATTTATCACCATTACAATCAAATTAGTACCATCTTTGTTTGCATTCTCTGCAAACCATAACCTCTATAATAGAATTATAGATCATGATATGGTAAATGACCATAATCTTCTTAATGAAAAGTCTTTCTCACCTCCCCGTATGTGATGGTGTTGTTATAGATTCGCATCTCTGGGTAGACATGTTCCAGGTACCAGTGAAAACTTCGACACTGAAGCCTCTTCCTCAAGGCCAAGCGCTCCGAGACATCCCCAAAATCAACTCCTGGGTTCTGTCAGCCAAGGGTACAAAACAAATCAAAACAAAACAAACTCTCAGCCAGTGGCCACTTACGTGCTGAGGGAGAGTAATAGCTGCTAGAAAGATGGAAGGTGATGAAGTTGAGTAGGCAAACAAGAGTGCTGAGGTGCTGAGGGTACGCAGCAAGCATTTAGTTAAGAGATGGATAGATGTGCTTGTCATGTGGGACCTTCATTGTTCTTTCATTAGACATGATCTGTGCTGAGCAAATTCTAATCAGCTGCTTAATTATGAGCCCTCACGGCCCTGCCAGTATTATGGAGGTGGCTTCCTAGATTGATTGGGGGGATGCCTAATAGCTGCTCTGCATGGCACAAATGGCTGATCCTGATGCTCGCACACACATTAAACCAAACACACGTACACACTTGGAAATGTTGGGTTTCCATCTGTTCAGGGGCCACTGCACTGATTCAGACTGAATTCTTGAAGACTCATCCAAACTGCACCATGACGAACCCAAGCCTCATCCTTAAAGAACTCCTCCTACATCACATATTCAATAACTTGATGATTATTGGGAGCTGTGTTTTATCCCTAGTGGGAGCAAAAAGACCA
The DNA here is from genome assembly GCA_020466265.1 of Siphamia tubifer. Lineage (NCBI taxonomy): Eukaryota > Metazoa > Chordata > Actinopteri > Kurtiformes > Apogonidae > Siphamia > Siphamia tubifer. The sequence goes on along the minus strand of CM035791.1, from coordinate 26,780,710 downwards.
ACAGTCCACTCTGATTCCTGTGGTCTGATATTACTGAACCACAAACCTTAAATTATGGCCTGTGTTTTATTTCATTTTGCCAGTTGCAGCTGGTTAGTTTAGCTGAATGCTATTATGGTAACAATAATTTTTGCCTTAGCTACTCTCAATGCTTTAATAAAGCCACCACACAATTTATCTTTGGTCCAAGTGATCACAATTACAATAAATTCTCAGACTTCATGGGCAACAGTACATGTATATGAATATGCAAACAGGCACAAACTCTATAGTGTCATAATAAACATAGCAGTATGCATATGAATCGTTAGCGACCCTGGAAAATATTCACGGCTAAACCCACAGCGAGACACATAAACGCACCAGTCTTATTATGAGGCGGTGCTCCCATGCAAATCCCATCCAGTCCTTTCTGGCTGAGCTGCTGAACCTTCTTTTAACATCTGCAAATAATGAATTCTGGTTGGAACTGTCCAGTTTTTATAGGGACAGAGGAAGGAGGCGCGAGTACCATAAAGCGACACTAACAAATGCATTCAATTTCAGAGAGCTGTTGTTTGATATTCGGACTTGGAGCTGGCACAGTGATGAATCATAAAGCCTCCCCCCACCAGAGTAATTGTGCTCTCAGCGGGAACGTTAGACAATAACAAGAATCTGTGATTGTGTGTATGGGCGGGTTGGGAGGGATGAAGGGGAGGTAGATGGAATAATCGTTGCGTTAGGTCTTTGTACTGTACACAAGATAACTCTGCACCACAGGACAGCTGGGGTAATAACGTGCCATGCCACTGTGTTTGTAATTACACTGCAGAAGGGAGGGATGTGACCTGATTGGCTACTTCGTCAAAATAGTACCCCCCTCCTCTTCACCAACATGTTCTCCACGCTGTATACACAATGGCTGCGTTTCCCTAGTAGGCACTTCATACCTTCACTTACTGAGTCCTCATGTCATAATTTTATGTCAAATTTGACAACAACATGCAGGCACTTTGTATGACTGCTGCCCTGCTGGTTAGTTTGTTCTGAACAACAGTGTGGTGTTTTGGGCAGCATTCAGAGGCCTTCGCTGATGTCCTTCACTGACTGTCATCTCGTTCTGCATGGATGACAAGGCAATTAGGACTCAATGTTAAACTCTTTATTAATGAAAGTAGCTGTTTATTATTTTTAAGCCAATCTATAAATACCCTTGAAAGCAATTAAACTAAACTGATGTGTATGAAAATAGACTGATTAGACACGGCTCCTCACATTCACTTGGTGCACCTCTCTCATCTGTTTGGAGTAAGACTCCACTGCTGCCTCTGCTCTGCCTCTGCTATGCTCTGCCAGTGTGAAGGTCAAGTGGGATGAAATCTGAATTTTGAATTTCTATTGACTCATGTCTCCAGAGACCCTGGCTGCATTTCTGAATGAGCAAGTGAGAATGGAAGAGAGGAAGCAAAGGGAAGCTAAGGGATTGAGGGAGGGAGGGCTCTAAGAAGAAGAAAAACTTACGTTCATGGGAATGTTCCAGGCCATGTAGACATGGGATTTGTATTCATCCATCCACACTTCTGCAGCCCGCAGGGCATTACGCTTAGCGTAGTAATCGATGTCATTGTTGTAGGGCTTCTTGGTACGCTCAATGTGAGCCACTCTGGCACATGGCAAGACTTCCATACTACCTCCACACTGCCACACCTTGAAAACAGCAGGAAAGAGCAAGGAGAGTGCATGTCTCAATGAAAAGCTGATTTGACAAGTAACCTTAAAGTGCAGCTCAATGGTAACAGAGTGAGGTGAGAGTTGAATAATAAAACACAGATTATAATCTTTAGAAGCATCTTTACCTTAATGTGTCAGTATATTTTACATATAAAAGTGAAAAATATATCATCTTCTGCATTTAACCCATTACTAGCTGAAATTTGCAGGCAGCAATGCCATGTCAAGAACAAATAGGAGGGTTAAGTGCCTTGCTCAAAGGCACATCAATCAGTTCAAGGAATCAAACCAGTCACTGTTTTGTCAGAAGCTGATTCTCCAACCTATTAAGCCACAACTGCTCCTTATGTAATATCTTTATCAGGTAACAGCTTAGTATTATCAATGGGTCTATCTAGTCTGATAGGATTATCACAGAGAAACATATTTAAGCAAATACACAAGACAAACCTATTAAATATGGTACTTTGATAATAAATAAATACATTTAAAAAAATTAATTAATGGAATAATAACTTGATAATAATGATAAAATATGTATTAAATTATTGGAGGTGAAAAATAATAATTGTCCCTTTCTATCATTTTACACACACACATATACATACATATAAAAAAACTCCTGTTAATGTTGTTGAAATTAACCATTTAATATTGTTAATAGTTGAGGTAGAATTTCTTTACAAATAACACTTTGTAAAAAAAACAAAAAAAAAACAAAACTGCAACAACCCAGTAACAGTATGAGATTACTCAGGAATGTAGGAGATAAGCTGTGCTTTTATGAACCATGAGTAGAGGAGTACTGCCGCAGCCTTAGTAGACACCTCACCAATAAAGCAACAGTGGTGAGGAAATCACCTTTATGTGTCTCACTGGGGTCTGGCAGCTGTAGTGGGACAGATATAATGGGCTTCTGCTCATTTTTACTGCTGCTCGTTTGTTGGATTGGGATGTTGAAAGGAGTATTTTTGTTTCAGATATTTAGTCCAAGGGCTCAAGCAAATGCGGCGAAAATCATTCCCACATAAACACACACTTTAACTCCCATGAATTGACGTGTAAGAGATGTAAGTTTGCTTTACTAACATTTCTGCTGAAGCATTTGAAACCATGTCTACAGTTCATATTCTCCACGGTTCACGTACTCTTTAATTAATTTTACTCAGACATTAGCACAGTTTTGACATTAACAAGAAAAGCACATGTTTTCTATATGTTTTCTTTAATTGCATTTACTTCACACTGACTGAAAATATGTCTGCAGAGATGCAAGAAGCCCTGCTGCTCAGATACAGAAACCCAGGCATTTAAACCACCTGCTGAGAGCAAATTAAATACTGCTGAGGACAAAGGTCAAATGTGCATCCTAATTAATGTGCCTCAAAAGTTGGTTAAAACTCATAACTGGACTCAGAGTAAAGGATATCATGTTTACTGATGCACGACTCTGCTTAGAATGTAAAAAATATATATAGCTCTGCCCCTAAACATCCAATCACTGAAGAGCTGAAGGAACTAAAACAAGTCTAATGTCAATTCACTGTGCATGAATAGCATCATATAGGCTGATCCTGAGGTAAAGAACAGAATTCTATCATTATTCATAATTAAACTTGACCGTCGCTGTCATTTCTTTTTTTCTGTTGAAGTTGAGGGGAAGAGTGTGTGATAAATAGTTGTGAAGGCCTATGAGCCATAAATACACAAGTCCTCAGAGAGCAGCCTGTGACAACCAGAAAACCCTGAAAGCTGAGTGTTGTCTGTATGGTATACGGAGTGATATATAAAGCCTGGCAGTAAATATATGTCAGCTTGAAAAACATCCATCACAGCAGAATGTATTGATTGACCGTAGAGTGAGAGATGTAGTGACACTGAAGTGTAGTACTCAAGGTTAGAAAATAACGCTGAACACTGAACATGGTTGTTTGTCTTATTTTTTTTAGAGCTCAGGGAAACATTTGAATAGAACAATATTATATATATATATATATATATATATATATATATATATATATATATATATATATATATATATATATATATATATATATATATATATATATATATATATGTGAATGAACATCTTTAATGTTACATACAGTGAGCAAAATAATAAATCTGTGACTTGCTGTGACAAAATAAGCCCAGCAGTTCCACAGTCAAGTAACAGCATCAGTGTTCAGCGACATATGGTAATGTCCTTCCAGCCATACGAACTGCTGAGTCTCCACCACCCACTGTCTCCTAATGGCAGTTACCACAGTGCAAAACATAAGTTCTGATCAATTAACTTTTCTCTGAACCCCCCCCCCACACACACACACACACACACACACACACACACACACTGAAAGCATTAATAGAAGAACACTGCTGTAAAACTGTTCTCTCAATTATATTCAGAACAGACACACGCTGGTTTTGAGCTGACCCTCTTTGTTTGATTCCTTGGCAGTAAGTACAACTCTGGCAGCTTTAGTTCACACAGACATGTGCTATGTGAAGTCTAGAACTGAAATGATTATTTGATTAATGAATTGTCAGCAATTAAATCAAACGCCAGCTAATGTACTTATCCGTTAATTGGCTAGAATATATTTTTTAAGAGAACAAAAAATTATAAAATGAACTGAATCCTGATTTTTAATTGTGCATATTGTCTGGTTTCTCTCCTCCACTGTCATGGTAAAGTTAATATCTTTGTGTTTTGGATCAAACGAGACATTTGATGAAACAATGATGCAACTGTGAACATAATCAGGAGTTGCAGCCTGACTTTAGAGCTCTCTTTTCTCCAAATGTGAAATATCTGATATAAGACCACGAGACTCCAAGAAACCTGAAAGTGCAGGTGTTGGCATGTCCTTATTCTCTGGTGAATTAAATGTCAGATTTACAAAAGCTTAAGCGCTGCCTGTACTTTTCGGTAGATTCGACCAGTTTGCATTAGACACATGCTGGTGTTCCTTAAAACAGATGGTAGGAATACGGACAAGGTGTATCTGCATTTAAACAAGAAATCTTTGCAGTCTGTCCATAGTATGTTTTGTTAATTTGAGATACCATTTAAAACCAGTGTATGAGACTTTTTCATCTGCGTGTCTGTACTATCATATCTCTATAAAATGACATGATATAATATGGATATATGCACCACATGCTACCAATAAAAATCTTTCATACATGGCCTGGTCTCTAAACATGGTTTCTGCTCAAACCACATTGATTTTCATCAGCAATGGTTGTGAAAATAACATTTTCTATGATCCAAAGCTCCATTACAGTAGATATTGGCTGATAGTGGATTTTTAAAGGCCAATATATCAACATTTTGAAATATGCTAAATCCTATTGGCAATCAGTCACCGGATATTCTACCCTGCATCTCAAAAATGCTGACACTGTCAACACTTTATGAATGTCTGAAATTGACTATAGACGCTTTTCCATTGGATATGTGTGCAAAAATGTACCGCTGTTTAGTAATTGTTGAAAAAAACAGAAGTGCATGATGTCCATTTTTCCATTAAATCACAAATGCAATGATTTGTTTATTATCACATGATGACATGAGACGTGATTACATAAACATGACAAAAAAACATAAATATGTTGTTTTACAGATATATCCATTATTACACTGCCCCCTGAAATGGGAGAGGGGTATTGTTTTTGGTAATTTTTTTTTTTCTGTTTGTCAGTGACTTTATACAAAAACTATTGGACCATTTTCCATGAAATTTTGAGGAAAGGTACAAGGTGATCCAGAACAGATCATTCAATTTTGGTGAATGTAGGTCAAAGGTCAGTCACCAAAAATGTGTTTTGCAGTGATAAGAGATAAGACAAATCAGGTAAAATGTGTGTGAGGAGGGCGGGGTTTGTTGTGCCTGGCACCACTTCTTATTATACACTACCTCTCTACCTTGTACCTAAATAAAAAAAAAATTATGTTTCCTGGCGTGTCCACACTTACTGTGCCATGTTTCTTTTAAAATTCTTCTTCTTTGCTCATTGTAACATTCTTCAATATGTTTTGTTTTTACTTTACCTGACTGTAGTTGCAAAGGAAGGCTTTTGCGTTGCAGTTTTGTATAATATACCATTTGTGCTACACCCAATAAACCACCTCTTGTCACCATAAAAATGTCAAATTAAAAAATAAATTTTTTGTCAAAATTGTAGTTTTAGATTCGGTCAATTTTTATGTGTAATTTGAGTATTAGAAACCATGTAACTGTGGTTCTGTTCACTGAATCAACTGTTAACCCTTTGTTGGTCAGCTCAACCGTTTGGTAGAGGTAACTTTGAACCCTAATATCTAATCTAAATTAAAGTCCTCTGACACCAAACTTCTTGGGCAGTCTCCCCCTTTTGTAAGAAGCATGTGATGCACAAAACCACCACTGGGTGGCACTGTCAATGATATATCGAGCTCATGCTAGTATATATACCACCAAGGAAGAGGATCACAACCATGACACAAAATTGCTGGCAAGTTAGATTTTTATTCTTCATTTTATTAACTTTTACAGAGTCTATTTTACATAAATAATGTGAATCATGTGATAATTGTTTGAAAACATGATGAACCAAATGGTAGAGATGATAGTAAAGGGTCATGAAATGCTAATGCTAATCACTAATGATACAAACACCAAGAGTTAATACATCTCATTTGAACCAAGTCACAAATTTTGTTGGTAAGATTGGTGAAGGAGTAATGTTTGAGTTGTAATACTTTATTTAAATTTAGGGTCAGTAAATAAATAAATACATACATGTTTTATGTTATAATAGTCCCTGTGGGGTGGAAAAAGCAAAAAAAAAAAAATTTATATATATTTTATTGTAATTTTTGTAGTGTGACCAACAAAGAGTTGACTTGTACTAACCTCATACTTGTTCAAATCTTTTTTAATCCTTCAATGTCAATATTTGCATTTAGAAGTCATATATTAGGTACTAGTCACTCTCACCTAAATCTACCATTAGTTCATAGTACATGTGAAAACCCAAGGCTACAGAAAATCCCATTCTGTGTGTTTGAGGGAAGTTTACAGAAGGTATTTGAAATACATGACAATACTGCAAATTAAAAGTTGTGAAGTTGTACAGTGACATTTGTAAACCTAATGATCCACCGTGTTACAACTGCTGTGTATTAATGATCTGTAAAATATGAACCGTATATTAAAGTTTGACACTTTTTCATGTTGCAAGCGCAGAGTAGTTCTAGATTAATGATTACTCATGTTAATTACCAGAACATTACAACAATAACAGTGGGAACATCATCTGGTTTTAATCGAGTTTTGTTAACCCCACTGTTTTGAAACAAATCACTAGAGTAAAGCTGTATCAGCTCAGCTCCTGTGGGCAAGCAAGATGTTTGCATCAGTGAACCTTCAGCCATATGGCCAAGTGTGCAGTGCTCATGGAAATGAGGCACTATCAAACATTTACCAAGTCTCAATTATCATAATTTACATGTTGCTGTGATGCTCAAGGGTATTTAATCGTACATTAATGAAGGCGTTCAAGACACACATTCTCTGTTATTCTCTCTTCCACTGAAACCCTTTGATTGTCTCTGCTGTATCCATAGAGAAGTAGTTCGCTGGGGCCGACTAAAGCTTAAACACCTCTATTGACTGGCTGACCCTTCATCTTCACTGCTGATGATCCACAGTGACCCTGGTCTAACAAAATCCATTAGCCTTTGGAGGAGGCTTTACTGCTTTGCTTCTGCAGATGACAAGTGCCGCTTTTCCACAAAAGCCTTCATGGTTGGTGTATTAATGTAGGTGTAAGAGCGACACCAATTTAATGGTAAGTCCTTGGTCCTTGCAGATTTCACCCATCACCTTTTGTACCACATTAAGCTCGGTATAATACTGTCTCTGTTTGGTTTCTTTATCCTGGTTTCCTGTTTAAAATCAATAGGATGTATGTGTATGTTTCAGAGCGTGTAGTTTCTGTGTGTTAACAGCTTGTGGTTGTATGTGTGTGGCACACGTGGATAATTGAAAATGTGTATATGTGTAATTGTGGTTAGCAGATTGCTCAGCACTAAAAGCTAATTGAAGATCGATATTTTCTCAACCACCATTTCCAGAAGGTCAGAAACCTAATCACTAACTATAACAGGCTCCAATTTCTCTGCATCCCATTAGACTTCTCTTGCTGTTGTAAGACAGAAGCAATAATTCAAAATACATTATTGTCTTATGGGCATCCATAGATTTCTCAAAGCTCATAATTAAAATGTTAAGTGTTTTTTTTCTCATGTGTATTTGTGCTACTGCCAGGTAGAAGACAATTGTATTGTACATTAATAAGTGTAATTTTGTTTAAATGACACGCATGTTGACAAACGAACGAACGAATTTAAAGGTTAAACACAAATGCGTGATACTAAAAACTCTGTGAATTGCCAAGTAAGGATGAGAAAATAGTACTTCCAAAAACTGTTGCTGCCCTGAAAAAAGATATCTTTGTATATTCTAAGAGCCGCTGATTTTGGCTGAGTACTGTTTGTCTTTGGGAACAAAGAAGAGCACGAGAGAGTCTATTCACAGCACCTTTATGTTTCATCTTATGCTTAATCATCAGAATCCCTCTGTGTGATTTGTCTTACTGACGGGTAAATGTACAAGGTGTGAATAATGATGACAAAAACAATTCTAACGTTGCAATCATTATATATCAGAAAGAAGTGGGTGCACAGTGGGTCGTGTCTCTCTGGCAACCAGAAGTGTATAGATCGTATGAGTTTGTAGATAATTAGTTTCTGGAGGCAGTGATCATTCTCTTAGGATGTAATTACACTGCATATCTTTCTGTACACTGAGAACATGTACCATAATAAAAAAAGGTCTTCTTATGAAAGCACATTCGGTTGAAACCTAACCCTTATTTTCTATCAGAGGAAGGAAATAAGAAAGAATGGGAGGCTGTGTTAAAGTTCCTTCTGAATTCAAGATCCAAAAACATGGTACAAGACATCTGCAGGGAGTTAACTTTGCCTTTGAGGATCATTGATGCTGATGTGACCTTTTTCAACGCACGAGAGGATGGCGATTTGGAGGAAAAACAGGTGGTGCTCTGCAGATTGCTGTCTCAAACTGTGTGTACTCATCACGCTACCCTGCCGTCTGTACAATGTCTTCATAACTGGAGTCAAAGTATGAGGAAAACAAACCAGACCACATGTCCCATCATTTCTTCCTTGACATAAAACGCATTATAACGATGCTTGTGCTCAGAGTAGAAAACATATTAACACCATGCTGAGAGCATCTCCACTAATGACAGGATCTCACATGTGTTTTCATGCTGCAAATCACTGATGTGGAAGTGAAATCAACTAGTTTGTTATTTGAATGAATTACAATATAATTAAAGAACCTAAAAATAAGCCTCTGACAACACTGAACAAATGTTCCCTCATAATACATCCCCAGAAAATTAATTGCCCAAGAACACTGTATACAGTATAAATGTTTAATATACTGCCTGAAATCACTCTGTAAGCACACATTTAAATAAGAGAAGTCTCAACAGGGGGTGGCATAATGCAGTTACAGCCTTAGCCTTTCACTACTGTTAACATTAGGAAATATGTTTTAAAAAATCTAAATAGCAAATGAGATTGCTCTAATCTTCTGCCTCTCTTGACATCCCACACGCAAGTCCATTTTTGTTAAGTCCATTTGGCACTGACCCTTCGTAAAATAACAGGCTGCATTATTAAGAGGAGACACTTAACATAGAGCACTTTGATGTAGTAGTAATGTAATTGCTAATTTAATTTAATTGTCTCTGTACATGCAGTTAGTTAATTGCAGCCGGACCATTTGCGTGATAAGCTCGGGTGGGTACGACAGAAAACATCAGCTGTAAAAAGCATAAAAGCCATTAACAGTGGTAAACAGGTTTCCATTGGCACCATTTACACAATACTATCAATAAAAAATGGGGAAAAGAAGTATATGGAGATGTATGATGGGCAAGAAGGCTAGTTTTACTGTAGATGTTGTTGCCCTTTTCATGAGGGGAAAAAAAACCCCACCCACGGTATGGTACATCATTTCTAGTTTGACATCAAGCTCTGATGCTCATTTGACTCAGACATTTTCCAGACTAACATTTGTGAACAATCTGGCTTCTGTTAGCCTAGACATATGTGAATTTATCGCACGTTAACCTTTGAAAAGAGTGGTCCTGCATGGGTGGCCAGGCATATCTGATGAGACCTCAGAACTGAAACCAGTTGAAAATCTGAGTGTAATTTGACAATTAGACCTTTTCTCAGTCAGTGTAGAGAAGAAGGAGTCAGGGAGCAGCTTGAAAATCTGATTAAGATGTAAAAGGATCAAGCTTGGGTTATGAACGTATTTGAAACACACAGGGAAATTATTTCACTAGAATAAACAGAACCCTAAGGATTTATCAAATGAGAAAAATAGTTGCCTACGGTCAAAATAGGGTTGTTTTCACCTTTTGAAAAAAAAAAAAAAAAAAAGGTATTCTGTACATATGACTAAAACAGCAGGAAAATACCCATGAGATTGAATTTTGAGCACAACTAACAGAAATAATTGAAAGGCAGAGCTTCACCACTCAGCCATCTGATTTTAATGAAGGTACTGGGTGCAATTTAGTGACTTTGTGAAAATATCTTTCTGCATATTATTATGAAAGACTGAAAGTAACATTGTCTGACAATATCACTCACCAGTTGAACATTCTAGGAAACTGCAAAACTACAAAATGGTGCATGTAGAGCATATACAGCATATCCACATCTAGTCAGTAGGATTTATAATATATGCAGTAAAAAATTACCTCTGATATGTATTGCTTGCAAAGCTGCAGCTGCCAAGACTACAGTAGTAAAACCAGCACATGGGTGAACTTGCACCTACACAACTGCTGTTACGAGGTGAATTCATCAAAGAAAGGTACATCATAAAAATGAGCATTATATTAAAATAACATAGATGACAAGGAGCCAGAAGACAGGAGTCTCCATACAGATACCATGAGGCAGATGTCACGTGACGATGTTACTCAACAGCATCTAAATCTGACATCAAAGAAATATGATGAGATGATAAAATATACAGATTAGATTACCCATCAATAGCTCCATCTCCATAAACAACAACAAAATGCTGCTTACATGCGCATGCATCGGTAATAACTACAAAGATCAAACATCCATGAAAGGCACGAAAATCAAACACAGCAACATCCCATCCCTAGCATTATATTGGATTATATACTGTTTTATTTATGTTACATTCTGACATTGCAGTCTTCAATAGCTAAAGATACAATGCGCATGGGTGGATAATGAATTCTAACCCAAACACTATAGCGCTGTTTTCGAACTGTCACCTTCTTATATTTAAATTGCTTCAATAATCTTTGCTTAAAACAAACGGCCAAACTTTAAAAGTTAATATTGTTTCGTCCAAGTCACTCAAGTTAAGAGCAACTCATATTTTAACAAAAGAGTAAACCACTTAAGGGAGGTGTCATAGCCGTAAAGTGAGAAGTTGTAGCCTCTCTGCTTCAGTGGGTGCCTTTAATTGAGTGCCAATCTACCTGCGTGATAAGGTTTCTTCTGAAAATATAACAATGCATTAATTCCTCCTGTCATTTGTTCCCTTCCATATGGGGCATGAGATAATTACAACTGTGTCATTACCGTCTTGTTCCAGTGAAAATGAACTATATATAAATCATCTCCTGAATTTCAAACTGTTTATTTATTATTTCTCTCATCTAGTGTAGTCATTTTTCAAGCACATCTACGCAGCTTTTTGCCTAAAGTTGCCCCGCTATGTCACTCTACCTAGAGGCTGTATACAGAGGATTATATTTAGCATTTCCATCTATTACCTTTCTTGTTAATATTCAGTAATGTTTGTGATCATATTCAAAATGACTGTACACATGAATTGCGGCTCCAGATGTCATTCCTGACACTTAAGCACCACAGATATGAAACTGTTTGATTACTGCAAGCATTTATCTAGAGTCCCATTTCCACAAGCTGAATGTATCTGCACCATCATTAACATTGCCAATGAAAGGAGCGATGTCTTGCTACAATATGTTTCAGTCATATTTCTGTTCTCCACAATGAAGGACATGTTATGTTAGAAGCAGACGTGCTGTCATTGAATCTGACAGATAAAGAAACTGTCTGTTCTGGTTGACATTATATAGATCCATGAGCAAACCTGTGTCACAAGATGTTCCATCAGGTTCAGTCTGAAATTAACTTGGAAGGATCCACAGACTTGCTGTATCCACTTCAGATAATGAGTTGTGTGCGCTCACTTGTGTCTGGGGAATTTTACACGTCCCTGTTTTTAATTGAAATGCTCACCACTCTGCAGTCTCTATACCCAAGGGATGTCTTTTTGCAGGATAATTTCCCAAAAAGTCTCACCCATTTCAAAGAAATGCCATGAATTGCTGATTAAGGGTGCTGAACATCCAGGCCTCATGTTTATGTCTTCTCTCTTCCTTTTTATGTTTATACAGAACAAGTATCAAGCATTTTCTGTTTATGTTGAACTGTTCCAGAGTTAAATGTTGGCATTTATTGAATTATCTACATTCTGCAAAACATTAAATGTAGAGAAAGCAAGTAAGATATTACAACAGGCATATAGCTAACCTTTATTTAGAATAAATAAATCATTTTGGGTGTCACTATCAATGAAATGTTTATTCACACTATTACAGATTTGCAGCCTTGGAAGCTGTGAATATCACATGGTTATACTGTAAGTCCTCTGTTTTAAACCTGCTGTGCAAATAACAAAATATATTAAGAAATCAGAACAAATAAGACACTGTTACTGAAAAAACCCTCTTTATTACAATGTGCTGTACTAGGAAAAGAAAAAAAACCCATTTCAGTTCTATTTTATTTAAAAATGTATTAAAGACATGGTCTTAGTAATAATAATAATGATGGATTTGATTCATATAGCGCTTTTTTGGCCACTCACATTAGTGACTCATTATTCATTCACTCTCACATGCACGCTCTGGTGGTGGTGAACTACATATGTAGCCACAGCTGCCCTGGGGCAGACTGACAGAAGCGTGGCAGCCATTTTGCACCTACACCTCTGACCACCACCAAACATTCATACACCAGTGTGAGTGGCACTGAAGGCATGGAGGGTGAAGTATCTTGCCCAAGGACACAACAGACTGACTAGGCCAGAGGGGGATTCAAACAACCAACCCTTCAGTTACTTGACGACCTGCTCTACCAACTGAGCCATGGCGGCCCCAAGTCAGTATTAGTCAGTATTTAATAGTATTTAAAGTAGATAGTAGATGAGATGTACTTTTAATAACAACAAGGCTTGAAAATTCATCACTCACATGATGAAGTAAAGCAAATTTCTGTGCTCTGACCAAATGTGTTAACAAAGTAAAACCACTTAATGGAAATTAATTAATTTAGTAAAATCTAGCAGCTGGTTTGCAGAGGCTGATATTATTTTTTTAGTGTTTTGTTTGTTCTGGGCTTTTTAGTTGAGGTGATATGAAGTCAAAGTCACTCAATAACTTTTATTAAATGATGGGAATGCACCTTAACACTGTACGCCACCTTCTTTAACACATATAGACCCAAACATCCACTGGTGACCAAAAGCATCTACTGATCTAAAGTGCATTTGATCCACTAATCTTAAATAATTGGTGTAAAATGCAGTTCCTCATCTCTTCATAGTCATCAGATATGACTGACTTGGATGTTCAGAGGCTCTGTAATGAACATAGAAACACATCATCTTCTACAACATTGATTCACCAGTAAAACCATTAGGGTCGATGATAACAGATGGACACACTTGCTTTTATTTTATTGAAAAAGTCATTTTCACTTCAGTTTTCTGTTTTTATTATAATAACCCTCAAATCAACTCAGGTGCATAACCAGCAAATTAAATTTAAGCATGATTTTAATGCAAAAAATCCAAAATATAGATGGTAAAATGATCATAAATGGCAATGAATTAGAAAAATATTCATTCTTGAGTTGCTAGAAAAGAACCACTGGGTATTTATCTAAAACGAAAAAATGGAGCAAGTCTGTGAGATAATAGTAGACTCCATGAAAAGTGTCTGACTACCTCTGTAAATACAATCTAAGACAAAAATCCGCCACAACTGTTCTCCTTTTCATATCACCACAAAAGATAACATATAATTTTTCCAGTTTAGTCTTGGTCACGGGGCCTTTAACTGACTCTCATTGTAGATATGTGATAAAACTTAAACGCTTTTGTTTTTTAAAAGCTTGTACAGTATGTGTAGAAAACTGCAATGTCAGTTCACTTCCCTTATTGTCTCCAGTGAAGGTACGTGAAGTTAGGCACCAAACGCCCCTCCTCCACCCACAGGCTGGATATGAGCCAGTCCCTACAGTCCGTCATTGCACTTCATGCACCATCCACCTTCCTCCTCTATAAAATTCAGGACATTGATAGAAGGACTGATACACAAAGCCTTTTAACTGTGCCTGTCAAAAATGGATTCCACTTGCTACCCTTCGTCTTTGATATGCCCGCCGATTTGCTTGTGCAGCCATTTCTGTGCGTGCCACTACTCTCCAAGTGCTTCAGCCTCGTCAGATCATTTCACTTTCGCCTAAGTGCAAGACATCCAACAGAGGCAATTATGTCGAGAGATTAACTAATGCAATAGGATGAGCTGATCTCTGCTTGTTAAATGTTACTTGAGTTTTTGTTGATGATGTCCACAGAGGGAGTTTTTCGCGCTTCCCTGTTTAATTCGGCTGCCCTGCACAACAGAAGGATGTAAAATGCATAATTCTCCTTCCATTTTTTAATTACCCTTTCAAACTGTGCTCAAATTAAAGTGGGAATATGTGCAGTCACTCTTGTTAGAAGTTTTTAATGTAGTTTACGATTCGCTTGGATAATAGGAAAGCTGACCCGGTCTGTCTAATTACTTGTCCCTCAAGCTCTGAACAGACGCTCTCTTGAGGTATACTAATGTTCGGGAAGCCATGTCATTTTTCAAAAGCCGTTTCCAGGCTAAGACGTAGGATGTGTTTCATTGTTAAATGGTAAACATAAAATATGCATTTCAAATGTGCAATCTGCTGAGGTGTAAATCTCAGACATAGCCTGGATCAGCCCAAACTAAAGTAACAACAAAACAATATAAGTCCGACATTATATATGCATGGAACAGATTGATATATAAATACAAATCATGAACATTTTAAAATGTTGGCAGATTGAATGCAAACCCTGTGGTACATTTCTTATCAAAACAAAGGATATGCAGAGCTGCTCCACTATGCCATATGTTGGCACTAAGTCATCAGGAGTGGCAGTAATTCCACTGAAACAATACCTGATCTACTGCTTGTATGCAAACAATTTACAGCTGCATCTCTTCTCACTCGACTCAACAGCCTGAGATGGATGCAGGCAAACATACAGCAATGAACCATGGAGTAAGTAAAGCTGAGTCCATTAAGCTTTAACAGATTGATTCACCCACTAAATAATGCAGGCATTGAAAAAGACAAATGCTCAATCAATATCCAGTTCTATTGTTACCTTTACGCATGCTGTATTGACGGATAGCAGATGGATCCGCCCATTTTGTGCCTCTTCGGTGGGATGAGAGAATGAAATAGCTGTATACTGGGGATGAACCAGTGACTATAGGGCACATCACACACCACCTGAACCAACAGATTTTTTCCCCAAGCCATTCACCCCCTGAACAAACACCAATAACCACCGAACACATCATGCTGCTACTGTACATACCACTGCCTACCTCAAAGTTCTTATTTTTATCTATTTATTTATTGTATTTTGTACTTTAAATTGTAGATTATGCATAGATAGTATTTTTGGCGCTGTACCTTTAGTTTTAGACTAGTCTCACTATTTCTTACTGTTACTACACTCTCAGAAAAGAAGGTACTGTAGGGGTACAAATCTGTAGACTAAGGTACAATAAACACCAATGTACCTCCAAAGGTTAATATTTGGACCTTAGGGTACTCCCTTTGTACCACTAGAAGAACAAAGGCTTGTCACACCGGTAGTACCATCAAAAGTACATAATTGTACCTTTTAAGAAAGGGTTTCACTGTTTGAAAAGTAGTTTGTACCTTTTACAGGACTGAAAAGGTTCATATCAGTACCTTAAGGTCCAAATATTAACCTTTGAGGGTAGATTGGTACTAGGGTTGCACAATATTGGCAAAATTTGGTGTACAATAACGATAATATTGCATTATTTCCTGTTCCTCAGCAATGTTGAAATGAGCCAATTGTTTGTATGAGTGAATTATTTCTAATTTAAGACTAAATACTATACTACTATAATCAATAACACAATAATAAACTACAAAACCTGTAGCCCAAGGTGCTTCACATTGATTACAAATTTAAATACAATTTTAAGACAAGGGTGAAATAAGAAATACATTAAGTAAATTATAAAATCACAAAAGTACAAGATGAACTGATTATACACACATTATAACATTTCAATAAAATAAATAAGGAATACATTAAGATTTGATTACACACAAAATATAAAGAATGGGGTCACAGAATTGACCCAACAATCCTGACACATGGTGATGCTGATTCTGGTGTGTTTTTTCTTATTTCTAGTTACATATTAGTAAAAAAACACATAATATCCAAAAGAGTAACTTTTTCATGTGACATATGAACTAGACAACTGATTTTGAAAAACTTGTTCCATTGGCATTTTTTTAATTTTTAATTTCAATATTTAATTAAGCAAAAAAAAAAATCTCCCAATGGAACCAGTGAAAACTATCTTAGTAAAATGTCTTGAAATACATTTTTCAAGCTTCATCTTCTAAAAATAAGTTCTTATATCTCAGTGAAAAGTTGCCCTTTAGCTAATGTTGCTTTATTTTAAGTGTGATGAGATATTTTGACTAGAAATGATAAAAAATACACAGTAAGATTTGGATTTTAGTACTGAAGTGTGTTTATACGAGTTTGTAGTTGCTATTTTTGTGGAGATATTTAGTAAAACGATGGTTCTGTACACAGATTAAAAAAAACAAACAAAAAAAAAACAAGAAGGAAACAATATCTGTCTCCAGAAACATGTGCATCCATGTGGACACAGCTCACTGAGTCCACCGGGGAGTGATTTCCTGTTACATTGTGGATTGTGGATACATTGTGTGTCATTTATTCTGATGAAAGAAAGAAATATTCTTTACAGATTTCAACTAGTTACTTTCCCTCAAACTCACAGAAATAGATATTTTACCAGCTGTGTACTATCTCAACGCTCTAATATTAACATTTTCAGACAAAGATCAGGAGAATTTTCTTGTCTTTTTTTTTTTTATTTTTATTTTTTACCTATATCTCTTTGTCTCTTTTTCAGCAATAAACTCAAAAGATCGAACAACAAAAACAATTTCTAAAGAAGGTCAACGGGGGAAAAAAAGAGTGAAAAACAAAGTGAATGTTAATTATGATAATATATTTTTCATTTAAAAAAAAACACAAAACAAAACAGTAGTCGATATTATTTTTGCTTTCCATCATCATGACAAACACTCTCCAGCCCCATGACTGCAGGCAATTATAGCGGCAGGAAGTGTAATGTTTTATATCATTAGTCCTTGTATAGAGGATCCATCATAAAAAAAAACAAAACAAAACAAACTGATTACAGATAAATTCAAGACAAAGGCAACTAATAACAACACTGAATGATAAGATATAACCAGGAGCCATTTATGTTTATTTTACAAACATTGCATTTATTTAAATTAACTTTTTCACAAAAATTGTATTTCACTGACTTGTTTTATCAGCTCATACTTCAGTATACTGATGAGGAAAACTATTTCATTTTGTAAAATTAAAAACCACGTACAAGTTCTGCAATTCAATACAGTGCATGTAGGGCTTTTGTCTAATTGTCGCATTAGGTGCCACTTGAGGTCTGAGGTGCATTAATCCACTCGTCTCTGTTTCCATGGTTTCATCTTGTGGAAGACACAGCCATGACAAAATCAACAGTGATAGGGAAATTATTAAAGTGACCTAACTAAACAGTACAGGGAGGAATATGTGCCTTTAAAATTCTGTTAAATGTTATTGTTTTATCACATTAATACCTTCAAATGAGCAGATTATATACTGTATATGGTTTATAAGGAAGATACTGCATGTACGTACATCATATATTTATATGATAGCTCCTTGTTTTGTCTGTTGATCCAAAAGTCTGATTTCTGGTTTAGGTCTTTAGCATTGAGCCATTACTGTTAACATAACCAAAAATAAGAATGAAGCATAGAGACAAATGTTTAAATAAAATTAATATATAGCACCCTCTTTCACCAACTAATCAAACTGAAGATAAGGGTGACAGATGCATTATCAACACTGTCAATGATGGAGGAAAAAAAAAGTTATTTATTATGTACCACTGAAGTATTCTTAGGAACTTACATTCATAGCATCAGTCTGAACAATGTCATGTTTTAATAGGACATTTATACGTGTCAATCATGAAAAATAGTTTCTATCTCATGGCGATAAAAGCATTAATTAATGTAGAAACCTGAAACATAATTGGGATTGTGTAATAACTGACCTGCCAGCTGATTGACAATGAAGTGTATCTGATGGTAAGTGTGTTTTATACATCTAGAAATGTTTTTAGCAATATTGGAGGCACTGGGCACATATGTAAAACATTTTATACATACATACATACATACATACATATTTATACATATTATATTTCATTTGTATTTTATACTCATTTTGCAACAATGACATAATTTTGCTGTAGATGTGCAATAACAAAAAACAAACACTGAATTGAATTTGAATAAAACACATAAACATGTCAGAATCTCATCAAATATTCAACAAATATCTTCTTCAAATCTCCCATTCACATTGATCATTGTCAAAGCACACATACTGACAGTAAATTTCAGGAATAACCACAGCAAAAGAGTTAAAAGGGTCTATCTTAATAACTATCACAGGTTTTAGTTTTAAACCATAAAGACAGTTCCCAAATACAATTTTCTCTATTTGTAACATTTCTTAAATGATTTATGACTATTTATTGTAATAGTATCATTTCTATTTTGGATTTTATCAAATATAAATCAGGTATTTTCCTATATTTAATTTATTGATCATGAAGATGGTCATAAAAGCTCAGATTAAAATTGAGAGTTATTGTATCATAAACAGATACAACTGGAAGAAAAATATATCTTTTTCGATTTAAATATATCATTAACTAAACTGAACATAAACTAAGCATCTCCACCCACTGTCATTTTTTTCTGTGGGTTTTAATAATGAATCATTGTTGTAGAAAATTCCATGTTCACTATTGAGCCACTGAACGTCCAAATGTGTCATATCTGATGACTATGATAGCACAACAAACTGAATCAACAGGTGTTAACTGGTTTAGATCAGTAGATGCTTTTGTACTATATGTATGTACATCAACAAGAGTATTTAAAAAATTATAACTTGCAGAAATGAATAATGAAATATTGTAGAAGTGACTGTCATTAGTTTCAGCTCAAAATAAGGTGCTTGTGGACAAAGACTCTTCTTCACTTCTGAAACATTCTGTTTTATGTTACCCTAACTCAAGTATATTATTTCAAAAATGTTATAAATTTGAATCCTTATTACAGCATAGTAAGACGTCCATTTTAATTCTAAATACAAAAGCCCGTCCACTGAGTCCAGTATCCATCCTCCTGAGACATTTATTCAATCCCCACATCTTTTCTATGTGCAAAGGTATAATAGCTCAATTCCTCTGTGGCTTTAGATTTGTTCTCATCTTTAGAATGATTCAGATTATTGGAAAGGGCTCACATATGGTCAGTGCCCACTGTAATTTGCTGCTTGATGGACATGGGCACGCTGGTGATTTTGAAGCTGCCAGAATGGCTGGAGTCCACAGATGGCTGGGGCTTAGCGCCACCTCATAATGACGATTTTGCCCTTTTCAAGGTGACTGCTTTTGCCATAGAAAGCTGTTGCCCAGGGGGACAGAAGTAAGTGCTACAGAGGTTTTGTCTTATCTGTGTGGCTCTTTATTTATTTATTTATTTATTTTGTAATAGATTTGACAACTCTCACACAATACACATCATACCAAGCATATGACCTAGCACCAGGGAATTATTGATGGGATGTAGTATAAATGGACAAGGAGGAAATAAATGCAGTTGCTGGTCCTGAAAGGACAGTGCTTATCAGGAAATTACCCGCTTTGGGCTTATCAAAGCAGCCCTGATAACTCACTGTACCCTACAGATGACATTAGCATTTACTGTAACATCAATGTCAAGGCCAACTATGCAATGTGCATACACTTTTACAAAGTTGACACAAGTAGCCTATACAAACTCAGCACAAAGACGTGTGAATGCATGTCTTCTTATATGAAGTGGCCAAAATGTATCAAGACGAACAGAAGTAATTTATCAAATGGGTGCATTTTGTGGTCCTAATATTTCTATGGGGTTAGGAAACAGTCAAAAAGATTTGTGTGCATGAGACAGAAATGTGTGCATGTTTATTTTATAACTGTGCAAAATAGATATATGTAAGCTCTTGAATGAGTTTAGTCATGCATACAATGCATTATGTGTATTTTATCTGTCAGAACAGGAATGAATGTTTTGGCATTAAGAATTATAAACAAGAAATGCAACTTCACAGCTATGCTTTCTCCATCACAAATATGAATTCACCAATGTGACTACTTTCAAAAACGCATCACTACTTCAGAGGCATTATTTATAGATCAAAAAATACACACGTTCAGAGACAGCTGGTGCATATTTAAATACATATACAATTTAAATTAACAGAGTTTCAGTGATATTATTTATTTGGTCCAACAAACACCACCACATATCCGTTATGTGAACGTAACTAATGATTCGGTTTACAAATCCCATGGGGGATTCATATCAATGAATAATATGGAGAGGAAGAACTGACTCGATTTTGGATGATTCACCATGTTTCGATTGGCCACAAGGAGGTACTCAAAAGTTTAAAATCACTAAACACTCTTTTGTTCATATCTCTGGAATTATTTGTCTGATTGACTTCAATTCATGTGCAAATAAAAGGTCATGACCTGGGGATGTCTCGCATCATACCATCATAGTTGTCTGGTTAAGGATAGGGGGTGTTCAGGGATGTAGCCCTAGCTGTTGCTTCTAATAGCATAAACCTAGTTTTAAGAGAGTATTAAGGAACTTATGTAAAAAAAATGTCAATGCGGCTTAAGTTTAAAAATCTTTCACCAACATAAATGAACTTACCCAGAAAAATTTGACATTCTAAAGAACTAATTTGTCACAGAGGTGTAACATTTCTGATTATTTTGTGGTTATGACATTCATTTTCACAAAATATGTTACAAATGTCAATCGTAATTACAAAACCCAAAGATAATAAATATAACATAACTAGATGGCTGTATCTCAAATACATGTGTTTCCTAGTGTGGATGTGTTTGACATAATGCCATATCTTCCTTGTATTCTCTGTTATAATTGAAAACTTGATAAATAAACATGGTAAATACTGTAATTTTAAAGGTCAAACAAATGAAAAGACAAAGCTTGACACAGCCTCCATCATCTCGATCATTCCTTAACAAATCAGCATCCATCCAATTTTATCCTGAATAAGCTGCAAATCCATAGTTTTGCTAGGTTACTCAACCATGTAAAACTGTCCAGGTTTCATATTTATATTACCAGGGCAGATGTTTTCAAAATCAAATAAAAGTAACACCTGACTGCATCTGCCAGCAGCTTTGAGGCGGCACCTGCTTTTGCACCATCTGAGATGATACTTAAAAGGTAGATTCCTGGCTTTTTCATTAAGCAAAGTTACCATCTGGGAAAAAAAAATTGCTTGACTGCGAGAGAGTGGTGAGCGGTGTAAGATTCAGCATTAGAGGGGTTCTTAATTTTGCTTTGCTCGACTGGCAGTGAAAAGCGTTCGCTGACTTGTTTTTTAATACATATAAATGGTATCTCAACTACGTTTGTAGAGATCTACAGTGTTAATAAGATGCGAAGTAATCCAAAGCAGTGTCACTAATGAGCAGTAGAAATGACTTAACACAAAAGCTGATTATTCTTGGATGCTGTAACTTCAGCTGCAGTAACAGCTGATGCTTTACAGGCACAGTGGGACTGCAGTACATCTGTCACCAACAACTTCAAAATGAAGATTCACACTCTACACCGGCGCTTGACATCCTTTGCCCATTTTGCAAAAAAACTAGTTTTCCATTTCCAATGTGTTATGGAAATTAATTTTTGATTTATGTGTAATTTTCTATTAAATACATAAAACTGATGAACAATAAAACGAAACTCCAAATGACAAATGTGCTGAAGTGTTGTGTGGTAAACTATCACCACATCGTAATAACTCTGCTTGAGGTGCTACTTGGGACCAAGTGAAGTGTAATTATGTCCCACTCCTGTCTAGCTCGTGGTTTTCCTCGACTTTAATTAGCTCTATTCTCCTCACTACAAAGAGATCATGATCAGATGCCTTGAGGCTTGGCCCAGGTGGTTATGGAGATGAAACTTCAAAGAAAAAAAAAAAGATCATTTTTTGGTTCATTACTTCTGAAAGGAGCTCCTGGTGGGTTTAATAAATGTCACAGAGACAAGCAGGCTACCTCATGAGATCATTCTTCAGTTTGTTGGATTTGGAGAGAACTGATGGATTGGACTTTTGTGAAAAGGAGACAGATTTCATAAAGTATCTTGGATGGCTTCCTGATAGCAAAGTGGGCATATTGTAAGTGGTAAACCAATTTCGACTCACATTAGTTGTTATGTTGGCAGAGAAGAAGTTGCTATCACATCTCAACTGGCATAAAAGTTAATGACGAACAATAGTATAGTGACAAAACATGCCAAACGAACTCAAGGAGAAACAAATGACTGAAGAAAGAGAGACGTTACAGTGCTGATAAAATTATTTTGCTCTTGTAGCTGTTTTTTTAGAAAGAAAAAAAAAACACTGTTAAGCTATATAACAAAAATATTACATCAGCCAGTGACAATATGCAGATTTATAAAACTTTCATCTTTTACACATCTAACAACATGATGCTTAAATGTTTTTAATGGTGTTTTGCTTCTCTGTGCCTTTCAGACATATTTTAGATTTTAATGTTGTATCATTATAATGAATGCAATCTGAATGAAAAAAAAAAAAAGCTAATCAAAAAACTATAAAAAGAGCCATAGCCCTCATATAATGTTTTCCCTCTGCAGATTTATACATCATTTCCCTATATCTGTGTTCATAAGCTTCAGATTTCCCAAAGGTTTTAAGGGAAATTATAAAAATAAATAGGAAGATTTCACTCTAAATTGAGCTTCAGAGGGATGAGCACGGGCAGCCGCTACAGGGATGACCTCCGATAGATTTGATGTAGTGTTACATTTCGAGGACAGAGTTACCACAGTATAATACCCATACCCACAGGAACTTGGAAATGAAAGGCAATGCTCTGGTCTCTTCAGACACTATATCAGCAAAGACTCAGCAAGCAGGAGGGATGGGAGGCACATTACGAGATAAAGTTTTATTGACACCTCAGGTAGAATTCATCATTTTAATCCCTAACCTCTTTTTTTTTCTGTTTGCTAAGGGATGGTAGCAGTAAGCAGTAATTTTTCGCTTCTGACATTGCATCATGTAAAAGATTATAGCATCCAGTGTTTTTTTTTTTTTTTTTTTTTTTTTTTTTTTTACAAATAATGTCAAAAGAGTGAGCCTTATCAGTAGCTTACAAAATTATATGGCATGCACCATGATTAGAAAACATACAGAGAAGTTTCTACAGTACATGTGGTATGTCATATAGACGGTGCTGGGAGTGGGTTTTTGTTTTTTTTTGTTTTTTTACATATTCTCTGTTGGGGTCTCTGCAGTTTTCTTTTTCTCAGTTCATTTCTTTTCATTTACAGGTCCTGCCCTGTAAATTATTTACAACTAGAAAACTTCAGTGAGATGTATGATCTATTTTCTCTTCCCTTGGTTTTATTTTATTCTCTTCCTTTCAGAAACAACACCATACACTGTGCTATACTGTATAATCAGCTCTGCACGATCTAGCCTCCTTTCTGCTTACAAATAGGCCAGTGCTTTGGATCCTGGAAGCCTTTCTACCCAGAATAATCTACAAGAGCTGCAACTCACAGTAAATTATAAATACGCCATAACCTTTCAGTGTGAACCCTGCCTTTCATCAGCCCCCTGTAGTCAGACGGTGCTGGGCACACTGTGCTATTGTGAGCTGCCCTGGCTAATTGTTAAACATGTTCTTGTCAATCAAGCCTATCCCAAATGGCAACTCCTCAGCCGACACCACAATGAGCTGCCGGATCCACAGTAGCCGTAGAGAAGTAATAGCTGTCCACTCGCCAGAAGCCCATCTCCATTCCATTAGCAGTTCGACAATATGAATGGCTGGAGCTGCTTGTTGACTGCAGACCTATTCAAGCTTGTACATTCAGTGAATAGTTCCTTTCTGTGGCACGTGTTTCATTTCCACACAGACAAGCCAGATAGGAAGAAAGGTAATTGCATTTGCGATGGCATTGTGTTCACAGACATGAGGCCATATTCTATTCATTTCATGAATAAAAAAAAAAAATACTGCAAATACATTGATATTCTTACAGGGAAATAGAGAGCCATTGAGCAGCTTGCATGTGAGAGCCAAACGGACAGCAGAGTTGCACTATATCACACAGTTCAATAGAGTTGTTCTAACTTTATTTAGCAGCTGTAGCTGAATTGATCTCCTCCATGAACCCCATCTAACTGAGCTGCATGGTTTGTTAGCTACATATAAGCAGCACTACTGAATGGGAAAACACTGTGTAACCTTGGGGGAGGCCATTGGTTATCCTTCTGTAGAAACACGAATCAAACGTCACATAAAGAGATAAGAAGAAGAGTTTGCCGATTACTGTCTATGGCATAAAATAGTTACTTATGAAATAGTAATATAATGATAGTGGTCATCAACAAGTATAACAGCCTCTTCTTTCAAAAGAAGCACTGCAGCGATCTATAAACTACAATCAATTCACAGGTCTCCATTCAAGAGGTTGTTCAAAGGCAGCCTGGCCTTCAGAGATGTCATTCAAGCCATCTCAAGATTCTGAAATGGATGCAGGGACGACGTTAAATGAAGGAGCGGAATCTTTCAAGCATTTCTCATTCCAATAAGCCAAGGAGTGCGTTTAGATTCAGAATGGTTCCACTTGGCTGGAGAGAAACATTTTCTGAATTTAAACGCTAACCAATTCTTCACCAAGCCCTTCGCTCACATGAAGCATTAAATTCAACTCAAAGCAGCAGCAAAAGAGATTTACATTTTCTGTATACAGGCTTTAGAGCCTTTGGGTTGGTTGGAGATTTGCATTAAGGGGATTTTTTTTTTTTTTCCTCCTCTACTCCCATCTAAGAAATTCTAATGTTGCAAAGTTTAATCATGGCTTCTGTTGACGCCCCTGGGTTTTGTATCTTAAGCTGTATCCCTGAGGCTGGGAAACATAAGGAAACCTCATCATAAGCTTTTCCAAAGTCTGAATATAGATTTCACAAATACGAAGGTTGTTCATCAAAATATTACCCTTTCAAATATTGGATTTGTAATTATGGCTTTTGTGTGGCATTTTTGGTGTAGACTGCACAAAGAATCCAGCAGCTCTGAAGAAATGCCTCATTAAAACAAGGACCGGCTTTCCTCAGAGCAACTCTCCAAGCAATTTCTCTGCCTGTTTAACACATTGACTCTTAATTCCATTTAAAAAGAAAATTGGTGCCTACTTATCTAAATCTCCCACCTAATTTGATACATAAAAAAAAAAATTAAAATTACAGGTAGAAATAAATGTCTTACCCTCATGCCTAACTCGATGTTTTCACCTCCATAGACCTCCATGCCTGGATCTAGTAGACCGATGTCACCAAAGTATTCCCGATCAACCACAAAGGAGCAGCCAATCATAGCAGGAGTCCTGTTTGAGCAGAGAGAACATTTTTATAATCAAGACAAGAAATAGCAATCATGAAATATTAAAAATAGTGACTACAGCTGTGCAAAATTAGTATAACCACATACATAATTAGATATATTAATAATACAATGATAATATCACCCAGATATGATGCTATGGTACAAGAAATATAAGTATAAGTTAAGATATCGGAAGGATGTAATGAGCAGTCAAGAAAATATCAAAATAAATTAGGACACAATACTCATGTTGGAGCACTATCTGTCGTGTTTCCTTCTACCTGAGAAACCAAAGTGCTGAATGCAGAATAATGAAACAAGCATATGGAAAAGAGTCTTAAAGAGATCAGCTGTAAGACAGGCAGGAATGTTTCTTATCCAATAAGAAGGAATTTGTTGCCTTTTGGGGATGCCAAGATGTTGTACAGCATTACAGCGGCAACAATTGATTTTTATGTACACTTGGGGAAAGCAAAACAAGCTGTTCAAACAACACTAACATTATTATTATCACATTAAGTAGCAGTTGCAAATCTAACAGACAGGTCTTTTCAGTCCACTCATGAGTATAATGTTTGTGTTGGTTTGCTCTCATTTGGGATTTGCTGACTGCTTAGAAAAATAGGTTCACCTACTAGTTACTAACTTTGTCTGTCGGCAGTGGACAGCTGGACAGGTGGCATAGAGTAGCTTTAGGGCTTTTTTTTTTTTTTGGCTATAAACAATGCATTCAGCTGCCAAAAGGAGAAACTATGAAATTGACAGAGTGAAGCTGTGGGTCATAAATTCATAACTCAGACCTGAAAACACACTTCAATTCAAGTTATTGAATGTTGGTTCTCATCAGTAGTAAGTGTCCACTACACACATAGGAAATAAAAACAAGAAATGAAATATGTGAATTGCTTCAGATAATAAGAAAACATGAACATATTCCTATCTTGGCCAGGACTCCCTTTTTTCTTAATCTCAATGTAATCTTAATCTATATATATCTATATATATCTATATATATATATATATA
Source organism: Siphamia tubifer (assembly GCA_020466265.1). Classification (NCBI taxonomy): domain Eukaryota; kingdom Metazoa; phylum Chordata; class Actinopteri; order Kurtiformes; family Apogonidae; genus Siphamia; species Siphamia tubifer. The sequence goes on along the minus strand of CM035791.1, from coordinate 26,753,790 downwards.
TATATATATATATATATATATATATATATATATATATATATATATATATATATATATATATATATATAGATATATATATTCCTTTTTCTAAGCCGGTATGAATTCCAAGAGTGTGTATATGATTTATATAATATTATGTATATTCATATATAATTCATATCTAAGAAGACGATCTTCCAGGAAGATAAATGCAAATACTCAATTGGGTGAACGCTGCTTATATATTTTTAACAACAACATGAATTAAGTTATTCCCCATAATTTACCTCACACCTAGTCTTTTTTATCTCTTCTATATAAACCATCTTAACTCTTGAGTCGTACACTAATAAATATATAGATAATAGTTGATGTGCTGTAACATAAACACTACCAGATTTGAAAGAAAGATTAAATCCCCCTCAGTTCAGCCTATAGACAAATAGCATTTTCCACAAAAAATACAAATTGCTACTTGCCACCTTCCTAAAATAAATACCCCCACTTTAGCTTCTGTCCCCCCAGGTCTGCTTTTCAGTACCATTATCTGTCAGGCCTTAAGTGCTATGGGACAAAGCCTAATACAGAGCACTGCATCAATAGAGGCCTGGTTTGGGTTATTCTGCTCTCTAAAATGACCAATGAGTATTTTTTTCCTCTTTATGAAATGACGCCTGGGGCAGGTTCACCATACACACACACACACACATGCATGGAGAGCAGAGGAACATGTACTACTTCAGTTTGACAGACACAGCAGCAGGAAGAACTCTAAAGCATCAACTGCAATATGATTCATTGACTCTGTATTAAGAGTGCACTGCAGTGTGTGAGCCAAAAATTAAAGGTGCACTTAGGTTTTAACCCACCATTATTTGATTTTGAACCATCTCCAAAATAATCTTATTGTAAAAATCCTCAATTGGTAACTATACTTATCTCTAATTCACAGAGGGATGTGCATAAAGCCTTACCATCGAAGCAAAACAATTTTACATAAAAGTCCAAGCTGATACTGAATCGTGCCTGAAGTTTAAAGCATATGTTTAGTAATGGAGTCAATATTAATAAAATATCTTAAGTGTGTTAGCCGTTTGCTTTCATAATCACCATCATCCATCACAGCTTTAATGTCTGTATTAAATTACAATATGGCACTATTAAATGAAAACTTTACAGTGTTACAACATCTCAATTGTACAGTTTGGGCTGTACTGTAGGTACCATATTGTCAAATCTTACATCTTGACAAATCTTCTTGACAAATAGCAATGGCTACACATGCTTGCTTTTTACTTTCAGTTATTCTGTTCATCTACATGGTCATTAAATTCCATGATGGAAACCTAGAAAAGCTCCAGATTACGCTGATTGGTTGTACTGTCCTATTGCATACAGAGGATTTGAAAGACAACCTTTTAGACTCCCCTGACTATGTAGCGTTCCTAGACCTATAGGGATAGCATGGCTATAGTCAAACCCACAACTCAATAGTATAACTGTAGTGCAACAATTGTTATTTGTGGTTTCTTTTGAGATTGACCTGTAATAGTGATTTATTGTCTGTCCTAGAGAACAAGATGACAGCACTTGCTTTGTGTGGAACTATTCAGGCTTATAAGAACCATGTGATCACCCGAGTGGTAACATTATTTTTATATAAAAGTCATAACTCAAAATGGTTTTGTTCCTGACATACTGTTACATGACTGAGCAATTAGGAGCTCACATTACTTAGATCGGTAAATGTAAGTGATTTGGAAAGTCAAATCTAAAGTTAAACAGTAAATTGGGTAAATATTGTCAATACATTTTTCATAAATTAACTTAAATACATGAATCAGTTTCCCTGTTATATGAATTATCAACATAAATTATCTTCACTACTGAACCTTACACTATTGAACCAACTAAACTCTAAAAAAAGAAAATGCCACGTAAAAAGACACGTGGTTTTGTTGATATTTGCCTTTTTTCAATGTGGTTCAATGGATTGTTTTATGTGGCAAGAAGGATTTGAAAATATTTAAGAATATAATCTTATGATGGGAGGGAGGAGAATAACAGTTTGACTACTGCATGAATTGTATTCTTTCAACCAGGCTACTCTTTGATCCCAAAGTTATGTGTATGAAAAGGTTCAAGTAACATAGAGGACATTTTCACACTGGGTATCCAAGTCCATATCCAAATATATTGAGTCCCAAAGTCCACTTCATTTTATCAACGTGAATGCAAATCTTCCATAAGCGAGTACTGTATCCAAGTCCAGATGAGAAGGTGGTTCTGGGTCCGCATGGGTGGTTTCTCCATAAGGGTGATTGGGCGACGCACTGCCACACCATAACAAACTGAGCTCATCTCTGTGGATATTAGTGCCCAATGAGGGCATAGTCCTGAGTACAGTCAGTGACACTTGGTACCACTCCTTTTGGGGCAATTTCAGTAAATTTTCCAAAGTTCACTGACAGACTTTCATGCATTTTTACATTTGTTTTTTTCATGTAACAGTCACCTCAATACAATTTCTATGGCTTCTTTGGGGGCTAACCCCAACATACTTTCATCACTGTGAATTTTGCTCGGTCAAAGAACAAACGTTCCTGTCACTTCTACCCAGATGGACAGGGTGGAAAGGTATTTGCCCCTCCTGTGAACATTTTCAGGAGCCGTCACTTTAGGTGCGGACTGCATGAATTCCGGTACAAAACGTTGCCATGTGAAAGCAATCTGTACCCAAGATCAGAAATGACCAAATCACCAGTCCAACTATGGAAATGACCGAATCACCATGAGACCAAAGACAGCACTCCCCTTGTCTCCTGAAAAAGCTGTGGTGTCAAAGGTCAATTTGAGTCGCTGCATGTGAGTCATACATGTGTAACCATTTATATCTGTCAGCCATCTTTTATGACTGGCTACGACAACCTCACTAGGACGTACAACTTGCATTTGAAAGCTCAAATATCGCATCATTGCCATAGAGCCACAATTACCTTCTCCCGCTCAGTTTCCCCCAGATTTAGATCAAAACATTTGTCAGTTGGATAGGCTCTCAGCTTTGAAAGACACCAAACGTTGGCATAAAAAATGACTCTCGGAATCACTTCTGATCATGACAAAGATACTCATTGAAGGTAAAGCCTCTGTACTTTTACACAATGTCAGTCATACAACAGTGATTTACCCTAGCGAGATTGTTTTACCTAGTTGTAAAAGACAGACAAATGTTTATATGTGTGTGCGACTCACATTTATACAGAGGCTCAAATCACCCCTTGACACTCAGATTAACGTGGTATGGGCTCACCTTTTTCGACCGAACCACTCAGGAGACTGAAAAAGTATTGCAAGTAAACAGAACAGTCTATTGGTTCATGACACAAGGGTTTGTCATAGCTACATAACTGCCTCCACACCAGCAGGTACTGTTACTTGGTCCTCTAACACCCACTGGTTCTCAGGTGCAGGCTGCGCAGTATGTGCTTGTGAATGCAAATCAGTTATGGAATGATGTTAATAATAGTTTGTGTTCTTCACCTGGTTTCTACCTTTGTGTTATACTTCTGATCTTAAGTCATCTTAACACTACCTTGGTTTGCTCTCTTGGCTCTCTTACATACTCCTTCAGCTTGATGTAGCCTCATACAGTCTTGTTTAAATTATGAAGTGGTGACAGCGGGGCTTTCTAGTGCCATTATTTGTACTTGCTGTGCTGATAAAAAGACAGACACAGTGCACACTCAGCCTCATTCACCTCATCCTTCTCTGCTCTTGACAAGTGACCTACCTTGCTTGTCTGTACAGTACAAACTTCATGCACTTTACCTGCTTCTTTTAGATTAAGCTGCCGGCAAAGTTTCCAGGAAGATTATCCTGAATGTAAACAGTACTTATATATTAAGGTTAGATTGCTGTCCACACAAGCTACGTGGATGAATGTTTAAATAAATTGCTACTAAAGAAGCATGTTTACTTTGATAATATTCAGATCTGAATTGGGTCAGATATTAGTGATGTGTATTGGGGAAGGAAAATTGAACAAATTGTAGGAAAGTTTTGTGCATCCTTAATTTGTCTGGAGTACAAGGTGATGAAACATTAATATTAAAGCATGAATAAGTAATTCCTGTACTAGAACCAATTAACTGAAGCCAATTAAATGAATAATTAGGGCCAGATGTTACTGCAAACGATGAAAATGTGCACACAGAATATTTTGAAGGCACAGCACATTCAGAACAGTGCATTCATTTTAATAAATCAGGGATTCTTGAGATATCTGGAAGATAAAACTCATTGTAATGGTTAAAATATGATTAAAACATGTCAAATAATTACATTAAACAATGAAACAACACCTTTTTTTTAATACTACAAAATGTGAATTAATATATTTTTTTTTATTTTACACCATCTAGTGTCCTGCCTGAACCTAAAAATACCCTTGTCCCAAAGCAAGTTTCATGACTTTACAATACTTAAATAATTGTTTTGTAACAGCTTTGATTACTGAGTGGATCCAAATGCATGACTCACACGAGAAATGACAGTTTAACAAAAGTTTATTTGTAGAAAAATAATCAGTGCAAGTTCATACTATATATTGCCTTGGTATGAGTGTTTCATCTTGTCTTGATTTCTTAGCTTTGACCCTGTTTTGTCTCTTGGTTTTTGGATTCTGGTCTCGTCTATCTAGTTTTGCACTTCGCCATTTCATGACCTTTTGCCTGTTTTTGGACTCCGCTCTTGCCTGCCCCACACCTGTACTGCATTTGACATCTAACTGCTGGATTGACCCTTTTCTGCTCAACGGTACAGTAGGTGTTTTGCCTTATCCTTTGGACTGTTTTTGATTGCATGTGGGTTTGACCATTTTTGTCTGACCTCTCTTTTTGTGAACTATGTCCTAGCCGTACACACAGAGGGGAACGATTCCCAGTATGTGTTCACAGTGGAACACATACTGGAGCGAGAAGAATAAGCTGTTTTTATTTTTCTACAAATAAACTTTTGTTAAACTGTCATTTCTGGTGTGAGTCGTGCATTTGGGTCCATTCAGTAATCAGAGCCATTATATGTTAAAAGTAAAATAAAATAAACAAAATTGCTACTGTGAACATGTATTTTAAATAAATATTCCAACTGTGTAGAAACTAAAAATAAAAATAAATAATAAATAAAACTTACGTGCTTTTATAAAAATGCAAAAAATCAGGAATTATAGTGGCCAACTCACATTCTAAGGACCCCTTTTCTGTTTCCTGTTTGGTGGGCATGCCATGAGGATACTGCTCTGGTAAATTAACATTTCACATATTTGGTGCATTCACAATAATGAAAACAGTTGAAGCTATACTTTTGGCAGCAAGATGTGTTAGGAAGAAACGGTTAAAAGTAAAACCAACAACCATTGATGAATGGTTTGAATTGGGGAAGATATCCTATTCCTTCAGAGTTGAAAAAGAAAAAAATATATAAGATCTGGTCCCAGTGGACTGAGTATGGAAGAAACAACCAGATCTGATTTCACTTTATTTGTGCTGTTGCTTTGTCTAAACCTATCCTCTTTTATATGAGGTGGTGATTGTACGCACTCCCCTGTTTTGCTGTCATGTGTTATTTTTTTAAGTGAAATGAATGGTCCATAAAATAAAATTCTAGAAAAGTAACTTTCTATATCCATCCTATTTCATGTTCTTGAATGATTAAGGATGTAACTAATATTCTGTATGTGATGGACATTTGCCTTTCTAATAAAATTATAATTTCAAAACAATCAGTTTTGAAAGCAGTTCATATACACTGGGATGTATATGTTTTCATGGAGACAGAACTATAAACTGAGTGTTTCTGCTGCAGGGTTTAGTCTAAAAAACCAGAAAACAAAACTGCCTGGCCCTAAAGTAACGTATGACACATTTACAAATGTTTGTTGTTCATAGGTTGCATATTTTTACACCGTGCAGGAATGTCTTTAGGCCAAAGAGAATGTTGAAAATTTTTTATTAATTTCTAAATAATGCTTTTTTCACAATGTGCAACTCAAGAACTAATAGTTGCAAACGTCAGGTCTAGATGTTTGGGAATGTCTACAGGATAAAAAAAAAAGTCCAAACATTTGGCTACAAAATAATACCAGCATTACAAGCCATTAATGGTGAAATTTTTGAGAGAATATTTCACAGCATCCTTAGGTTTGGTTATTTTTAATGTGCAGATGGTCAGCCTGCCGGGCCAGTCTGTCCTCACACACCCTCAACTTTGGCATCCAAATGATTTACTTGCAGTTTGCTGCATAAACATCTGATAACACTTTCAGGTAGAACTGACCTTGTTTTTAAAACACTTTTTTGTTGGAGTGGTAATGGACTGTAATGACCCTGGTGCTTAAGTAAATGAATATAAACCCATCAAAATTAGGTCTGTATTTCACTAAAAATATAGGAAATTATTACCATTGAAATGCGAGATACTTCAACTGGAACACTTAAATATGAATAAAGTCATATTTGGTATGAACCTACTTGACTTCAGCTGAAAAATGCATTTTCATTTATTATGGTTTGACTGGTCACTTCTACATTAACATACTGCATAGTCATTCTTATTTAATTATAAAATAAGTCATACTATATCATACTATATGAATTCATTAACTGTATCTGTATAAAAACCAATATATATATATATATATATATATATATATATATATATATATATATATATATATATATATATATATATATATATATATATATATATATATATATATATATATATATATATATATATATATATATATATATATATATATATATATGCCTCGGCATCAAGATGCCTTTGTCTTTGTCATACTTGCCACAGAAAAACTGTTTTGGTCAAATCTCTCATGTGATTTCAGTCATTTCTACTCACAGAACATGGCAGTTTTGTGTCAATGTGCAGCTTTTTGCTTTTTGCATTCAAACAGCTCAAAAAGACTTTGGGACTGAGTTCTGAATAGGCGTCAGTTGTTGATGCGCAGAAACCTCAAGGAAACATGTGGGGGAACGATTTCCAATGGAAATCTGCACAGCCGACACACTTCAACTGGCCCTTGAGCTAATCTGTCCATTTGCACCGAGCGTCAATAAGAAAACACGAACCAGCTTTGCAGCATCTAACGCTGTCTTCTGATATTTTTTCCATCTTGTGTCAAGCTGTTAATACTTAATAATGCATGGTTTTCATAGCACTTTTATTTTCAACAAATAAAAAACTTCTGCCTAAACTGAGCCAAGAAAGGTAATGAAAGTCTGATTATGAAAACAGTTTTTGTTGCTCCTGGTCAAATATGCAAAGTGTGTGCAAATTATTGGATATTAAAAGACATTCTAGCAGAAACAGCCTATGTCATATTTCCAGTTTACTGTCATGGTTTGTGAGGATGAAAATCAACACATTTACTTTACTTGAATGATTGCAAATCTTTTCTGTGACATTGGAAATCAACTTAAAAATGATAGATTTTCAATACAGACTCATTAATTTAATGGTTTGTTTCCTTTCTGTACCCATGTACCACTTTCATAGACTTAGAAATAGTTGAATGTGTGATTCTAAGAAACATTTTATGCCATATACTACATATTGTACAACTATCTACACCTCCAGATGCTGAACTCACCCCCATTTGACATCAACTTGCACCAGCAATATTTCCTAAAATTCACATAAAAGTTCCTCATCAATTTTATCAACTCATATCATTCATGCATATAATACTTAAATAGTGCCTTTAATGCATAACCAGCTCCATATAATAACCACACATGACCTTTGACCTGAATCATGTTGGAAAATACAGCAAAATCATTCATCATCTCTTGTTTGAAATATGTTAAACGCACTATTTTTACACATAACATATATTAAGCTTTAGAATCCAGATGTTCAATTTGTTGGCAAATTAAGAAAGTTTAAAAATTGTACATTCCATGCAGAAGTGAAAGGATCATTCCAAATGATCATCTAAACATGTTATATTTAGAAAGGTTTGTTGATATTATGATTGTTATTATGATTTGCTTTAATGGAACTATTTTCCATCTGAGTAAATTGTGTTGCTATTAAATACAAAAGAGTTACAGAATTAGTTTGACAAACAATATCATACTTATTGTTTTGCTTCAGCATCGGACTCATGCATTACTGAAAAATGGCCCAAAATGATTGTCTAGACCAGGGGTCTCAAACATGGGGCCCGGGGGCCAAATGCAGCCCACCAGTGGTTCCAATGTGGCCCATGGGATGAAGAGCATAATAAACTGTTAAATAAATGAACCCATATTTTCTTCTCAGCTTTTTATTTGCCCATAAGTGATGACAACTTCAAATGTTTGTCATTGTTTTACTGCCAAAAATATTCAATTATATTATATTTACAAACTATCCTGCAACAATAAAATGTGAATGATTTGAACAAATAAGAACAAAATGAAATGTCTAAATAAAATTAGACATAAATTGAACCATTTTCTGTTTCTGTTACTAAGAGTTTAATGTCTTTGTAGAAATGATCCATAATAAAATACATGGACTAATTATAAGTTGAGGCAAAATATTGTTACAGTTGCTCTTATTTTCCTTTTGAAATGTAACTTTTTTTTGGCTTTGTATAATTTACAAAACTATTTTTTATAATTTAACGGGGGGCTTTTTTGCACTAAAACAATGACAAACATTTGGAATTATATATTATAGGTTAATATGTTGTCATTTTACTGGTCCGGCACATTGGAGATGAAATTACACTGAATGTGGCCCCTAAAGAAAATTAGTTTGAGACCCCTGGTCTAGACATAATTATGCATTTTACTGAGCCAAACCCACCTATTTTGAAATAAATCAGAAACAGATAGGCTACCAGAATGTGTCCTTCAATCACCTATATTCATAGCACAAACACATATTCATATATAATGAACTGTCCAGGAAAACATGTTTTTAACCCATCCTCAACTATTAACGGCAATTATTTCATAAACTTACACTTAAATTGCCTCATTTTTGTGGAATATTTTAATGGTATTCTGCTATGAAACCTTCCGATACCTGGATATTTTAAATTCAGGTCTGAACTCAAGATTTTACAGCAAAAAAATTTCAGTGGCAATGCACCGAGCCCCCAGCAACATTTGCAACCCAGCAGTGCCATGAATATGGAGAAGGTAAAAACCAATGGCTGAGCTGCTTCATGTTGACTCTGACTTGACCCTTTATACTTTATTCTGCTATAAGCACCACTTTTAAACAAACAGCTTTTCTGCTTAGAGCTAAATATACAATACAGTAAAGTTAAAACAGTCAACTTATGTTCTGTTCGGTCATGATATTTTATGCGTTAGCACCATTAACTTTGCTTTATTTTAGACCCATATGTTTATATACTTCATGTATGAGGGGAAAGATGATGTGTTAACCCTGGACTCAGAAGGCAGCAACAGTTACAACTGCATTTGTTATATTTAATTGTTTTCATTCATTTGCATCCTTTCATGCGTTGCCATGCAGACATCCAGACTGTAGAAAAGCACATTGAATGCTGATGACTAGAACAATATGTGTTATGGTTTCTGAACAAATTCTTGTTATTATGTTCTCACTGATTCTCTTTTTGTGCTTTTGTGTTCACACAAGCTCAGCCACACCGCCGGGGCAGCAAAATCAGGGTAATATTCTCAGTTGACTGATGATGAAAAGATTTTTTGTTTTATGTTATGGCAGCACAGAACATTTCTGAAAAAAAAAAGAAAACCTGCAAGACTCAGGATCTGATACTCTATCACACATCCTGAATATAACTATATATATTTTTTTTTATTTCACTAGAAATGTTGACAGTGACTGGCAAATCTAAACTGTAACCCTATTTCCTACTGTAAAAACTGCTTTTAGGAGCAACATACTGATGTTTTCATTGCATCAGAATAGCTACATCTAGTCTGTCTTAAGTATTGGTTTCTGCCACAAGAACGTTAGAAAAGAAGTGAGTGTATGTCCTCCAGATACAGAATTACTTTAATTACATGGACTGTGTAGCTGGCTTCAGCTATACTGTAATTGAAAGAAATGCTGATTTGAATACACTATACTACAACACTAGTCTTTCTCAGAATAGTAAAAAGTCCAGAAGGAAATGCATGACCAATTCCAGGATTAAACAGACACATGATCCAGGTCAGTGCTGCCCTCCAATCGGTAGCAGTATAATATGGTGCCCTGCTCATATTAAATACACAATTACACTAATGACACTGTGTCACTGTGGCCTCCTGATCCTGCATCTGAATGAAGTTGTTCATCATCGTAATTAGGCAGCTTTGTACGGAAAGTCTTTATTTGTGTGTTTGGGAGGTAGGTTGCACTACAGAGCACCTTAGTTTGATGGTTCCACACATGAATAAATCATAAGTCAGGGCTATCCATTTTTCATCAAACATCCTCATCTATAATGGAAGAGTGCGTCAGCCGAGGCCCTCACCTGATAGGGGCAGTCTCATCGCCCTTGTCCAGCCACTCCTGTGGAGGGATGATGTACATACACCACAGCCCCCAGTTGTAACCATGGGCTGCATTGGCGTACTGTTGAACCTCAAACGTGTTGTATTTGATGTTGTCTATGGCGGGCAGAATGATGCGGGTGTGATCCTCCTTCATCCGGGTCAGTATGGGTTCTGCCCTAAGAATCAAAAAAAGATGACAGAGTTAAGAGCTGCATTTCTGAATCAATTATGTGGAAGCTTCAAAGGCAAAAAGAGAGGAGACAACAGGACCTATTTTCATGTAGCGCTATTTGATTTTTAAAGATTAATATTACACTGAAAAAATCTAAATCTTACCAAGTGTATTTTTTCTCATTTCTCTTCCAAATATTTCATCACACTTAAAATAAGATATAATCACCTAAAGAGTAATGTGTAATTGAAATATAAGAACGTATGACCAAGATAATTATCACTTGTACCATTGGCAGTTTAATTAAAATCTTGAAGTAACCTTCGTCTTGGGCTAGGGTTAGCACTGAGCCTTTTTAAATTTTAAATATATAAAAGAACTATGTAAAATGAGGTTATTACATTAAGGCTTTTTGACTTTGTCAGGAACCTCTATTTTAAATTGCGGCATTTGTGTTGTTAGAGTTACCGGTGTTGACGTGGTTCTAATGAATAATACAATTATAAATCAATAATTACAGCCACAGGGAGTCAGGTGCAGGTAATTATGTGGCCAGGTGTTCCAATCAAGCGAGGGGGGGGTGGATTCATTCATTCACTTGCACATTTCACACTGACAACTTGCATCATGGAGAAAACTATCCAAACTCTGGACCTATTTTCCAGTGAAATGGATGAAGAGGAAGAACAGCAGACTGAGTCAGTGGAAAAAGTGTCCGAAGAAGAAGACAGTGTGGAATTTAATTCAGAAGAGGCCTCGGACGAGGATACTGCAGAGACGTGGTGGTGTCTGAAGCTGAAGCTGTGGCTCATGTGGAAAGATTCAAGCTCAAATATGGTAGGATTTTTTTGGAGCTCAATACCTCACAATGTGGAAAGAAGAGCAGCTGCTGCAAATATCCTAAACCTGACACCCAGATTTATAAGGTTTGCTTTGACCAGAGTCAGTGACATTAAGACATGTTTTAACTTTTTTATGTCACTCTCGCTGAAGAAAATTATCATTGAAATGTCAAATATTGAAGGAAAAAAAGTCCATGGCAACATGTGGACAGATATTAGTGATGAATTACTGGTTGCTTTTGTTAGCATTCTCCTGCTTGCGGGTGTGTACAGGTCATGCAATGAGGCCACAGATAGTCTATGGGATGCATTGAAAGGCAGAATTATTTGCCTCAAAATTTTCAAATGATATCGAGAATCCTCAGATTTGACAATAGAGTGAAGGAAATATATATACCTATATCTATGTAAAGATATATTTATGGTAGAGATAGTCTCACAGCTCAAACTATGTATGTCAAGTATGTCAAGGACTGGGATTCCATCTGTGGATAAGAAAGATAAGTAAATGTGAATGTTCTGTTCTTGTGATTATACTAGAAGACGACATCAAGCCCTGACGTCAGACGACATCAATAAAACTGGTTAGAGCAGGTTTAATGTGGGTGACTGGTATCTGAAAATGGACTGGAAAAGACACATAAAAATATAAATAAACTGAACCTTTTCTTACTCAACTTCTGGTGGTGACATCCTTTTTTTTTGTTGTTGTTTTTCTTCCTTGATCCACGACGAAAATCCACAACAAGAGATACCAGGGTGAGATGTGACAAGCGGGCAAATATGGAATTAAAATTTGGGCAGCCTGTGATGCAAAGACTAGTGATGCCTGGAAACTCCAGATTTACAGTACATAGGCCAAGCTGCAGGTGGTATCCCTGAGAACAAACCAACGTGTGGTCCTTGATATGACCACTGGACTGGAGGTCCAGCTATCCTCCAGCTATTACCTTGGAGAACAGCTTCTGAAGAAGAAACTAACCATGGTGGTGTCAGTGAGGAAGAATGAATCAGAGTTGCCTTCAGAACTTTTCTAGAGTTCCACTTCCCTCTAAGTTTGCTTTTACAGACACCACCACTGTTGTCTCATATTGGCCGGAAAGAAACTGGAATGTGCTACTTATGTCTACTGTTGACAATGATGTAGCTATAGTGATCCTGGACGATAACAAAAGCAGAAGAGGGGGAGACAACCTGGACAAGTTCACAGCCACATGCCAGCAGATGACCAGGAGATGTGAAGCCACAACCACCAAGGGTGGATTCCAACCAAAAAACACAGAAGGCAACTGTTTATTGAAGAGTTAGGGAGCTTGCTTGTCAAGACACACATTGAGAGAAGGGAACGTTTTCTGCAGGACCCAGATGCTGCAGCGTTGGTTAGACAGACACAACATGGAGAAAATTTGCACCAGCCCTGTTTCGACACCTGAAAGTACAGCTCCCGCCCCAGCCAGGAAACCTGAATCAAAAAGAAAGCTATCTAGTCTGCCCACACAGTAAGGACAGAAAGATCCATGTATTGTGTTTCAACTGCAGGAAATTTATCTGTGCTGAACACAGAAAAAAATTGCAACACATATACCTAAACGCACACAAACACAAGCATGTTCTTGCACACAAAAACAGAAACGGTTTTGCCTGCTCATGGTATGTATATATATATATATAGATAGATAGATAGATAGATAGATAGATAGATAGATAGATAGATAGATAGATAGATAGATAGATAGATAGATAGATAGATAGATAGATAGATAGATAGATAGATAGATAGATAGATAGATAGATAGATAGATAGATAGATAGATAGATAGATAGATAGATAGATAGATAGATAGATGTTATATGCATATTGTATGGGTCATGATGGATGTTATTTTTGTGATTAGTATTAAAAGCTCATACCAAAAGTATTAAAACCAACATTTTAATGGAAAATGGATGGTAACTTATTGTTTTTGGGGTATTTTACAGCTGATTTAATGTACAGGTCAAAATTGACCCATTAACATAGGAGATGATACCAGAAAGCTAACACAAGACAAAGGTTAAACAACAAAAAATCTGTCAATGGAACAAGTGAAAATGATCTTGGTAAGATTTTTTGAAGAAAGATATTCAAGCTCTAGTGTTTAAAAGTAAGTTTTTATATCTCACTTACAACTTACTCTTTAGGTAATGGTGACTTATAAGATATTTTGGAGAAAAATATACTTGGCGAGATTTAGAATTTTGTAGTGTACAGTGATTGGCATATTGTTAAAACCTAGCAAATTGCTAATCCAACTTTATTAAAATGTAGCTGGGAAAGGAAAGGAAAGGAAAGGAAAGGAAAGGAAAGGAAAGGAAAGGAAAGGAAAGGAAAGGACCCAAGTAAGTGTCAAAAATGTGGTTGTACTGTTTACCTTGATATGAATAGGTATTATTAACTATAGATCCTGTTTTAACAAAGCAGTGCCAGCAGAAGCTATGGATGACTGCTGATGTCATCTCAACTTTCACTCCAGCTCTACATTTGCACAGCTTTTCAGCACTGGAGCAGTGTGTCGAATCAGCACTTATTCAAGAATCAAAGTGATCACTTGGATCAGCTTCCCTCCACTGTTTAGGATGTAGAGGTCTTGCAAAAAATGAATTTTCTGCAGGACAACCAATAATATATCACATCTCATATCTGCTGCTCATGATAACGAAACATCAGAATGTGACACTTATCCTGGTGAGGGACTTGATAACAGGAAAAACCTGATAAAGCAAAACACATCAAGTGAAAAAGGAGGCTTAGTCGGCTCCTAAGAAAACTATCCACCCTATTCCTTTTTCCCTCTTTGAAGGGTGACAAGGTAGTTTCAGAAAAAAAATAAGAAAACCTCTTACTTCAAAAGCTTGTCGCAGTCTTCATGGCATGGCTTTTGCTCTGTGGTTGACTTCTTAACGTTGACACTTTTTTAAAGGCATGTTAAGGCATGGATCCTTGTTATATATAAAGGACAAATAAAACATGCACACTGAACAATACCGGGACCCATTATTAATCATACTGTACAACAAAATTTTAGGAAATATTTAAGATTTTAAGGTAAGATGTGGATTATTTTTGGAAAATCAATTCAGTCTCCACAATTATATAATACAATAATAATATAATACAATACAATACATATCTACTAAAATACAGCCCAGTATGTAATAGCAAGTAATACGTCAAAACAAACCGAATGGAATGCAATATTAGTTCAGATCTATTTCATTTTGTTGGATCTTCTATGGCTGAATCAGCAAGTAGCGATGGTGTAGGATTTCCTTTGGAACATGCCTCCATCTCACTTATATCCTGTTGTAATGTTTCACCATGTTCATCTGACACATAAATCTAAATGACATTAACTTTTAGGGAAATATTGAATCAAAGTTTCTAAAAATGTACATTTCTAATTTTCTCAAATCACATTTTGAAATCCCCTTGAAATTCTGGTTTAGATACATGTGGCACATATGTGAACTATTTCTTTTACAGTGTTCTTACTATTATCTATATCATAATACTGGAAGGTCTCAGGGTGTTTACATATGTATGTGTCTAGGCACGATTCTGACAAATTGAGAAATTCTCAGCTGACTATTCTTCAACTCTAGGTTGAAGAATAGTTCTGACTCCACATTAAATATCTCACCAAGAGACATTATTCATTTTGGAATTTAATAAGCACAGTACCACACTGCATGATGAGAGCAAAAGTTAATAAGAGGAATGCCACATTTATGATTCTGACAAATTGAACCTTTTTTACCTGGCCAATTTGGTACCTGCTGTCGAAGAATAGCCCCACCTCCACATTAAATACTTCAGCAAGTTGATAGGGCCAATATTTAATACAACTGCCGTACAATCATGGAAGTCTGGTACTATAATGCATGAAGGGAAATTAAATGAAAAACAGGAATGTTGCATTTACTCTTGCAGTCCATTGGCTGTCGTTGTCGCCTGTAGTTTGGAGCATCGTTAAGGAGGTAAATAAAACAAGTTCATGGGACCCAGCATTCCTTGGGAGGCCAATACAGCAGTGGAGTGGGCCCGAAGAGATATAGGAATAGTAAAAGACGGCTGTGGCTCAGTAAGTAGATTGGGTCGGCCAATGACCGAGAGGTTGGCGGTTCGCGTCCTGGCTCCACATGTAGAAGTGTCCTTGGGCAAGACACTGAACCCTGACTTAGGCTCCCAGTAGGACTGACAGAACCTTAGAAACCTACCTGTGTGTGTGAATAGGTGAATGTGAGGCTAATATAAAGCGCTTTGAGCACCATAAAGGTGGAAAGGTAAGTGCAGACCATTTACCATTTAAATCATCTTCAATTTGCACTGATCTGACAATCACACACACGCACAACCTCTACCAGCCTATACAAACATGGGCCAACCCCCCCCCCTCCCCTCATCTATAACCTATCATTCTGTATTACAATTTTGGGCTCTGACCAAGTGTGTTTGTGTGTGTGTGTGTGTGTCAGTGCAGTTCTGAGAAATCATGATACTTTAACTGGCCATTGTGGTACCTATAGTTGAGGAATAGTCCCATCATTCATTTAAATGTGTGTTTTTACTTAAATTCTCTTTTTTAAAGTCAAGAAGCATTTCGGAGTGTTTGTCCAAGTAGGGTTACAGTCACACATGCAGAAATGCATACTTGGTCCAATAGTGACAGGCAGGAGAATCAAACCACACACACACACACACACACACACACACACACACACACACACACACACACACACACATATCGATATATAAGATGTTTTTGGTGGTTCTTACGTATTAATGCTGCAGTGTTTTTTATCAGTCAACATTTTCATAACTACCCTTAAGTGTACTCTAATTCAAGAGGTTCAGTTTCAGTGTCTAGTGCTTTTCCAAACAACCTTGATGCATGATACAACTTCTCTGTTGTGTATTTCTATGGCAGTTCCCGACGCAGAGCAGACTCCACATTCAATCATCTACAGATCATGATCCAAATCATGATTTTTCTTTCACACTTAAGATTTTTCTTTTTTCATAATGGACGCTTTTTTTGTTGTTAAAGTAGGTCTTCATCAAAGAAGGGAATTTAAAGTCATTTGGATTACTTTTTTATAAGGAACAGGACGCATCCTTTATTTTTAGTGTTTGTGTGTCTAGGTCATTCAAATAGTTTTCCTTGACGCCACTTAAGACCTTTCTGCTATTTAGAGCATTAGCCAAAGACAGCTGGGCTTGCAATCCATATGGTGCAGAAGGAAGCTGAAGTGATGCCAGTGGCTACATTTGTATAATCTCTCTCATGCTGGGAGATGATCACGTCCGTATCTTCAAAGCAATGCTTCATCTGCTGAATTCTTCATACGATATACTTCTAAATTTCAAAAAGAAGCTTCAATTACAAACTGGAAAATGCATCTCTGAAGAACACACCCACACTTTTCTTTTCACTCTCCGCCCACTGACTTTCTTTGTCTTCAGCCTTCCTCCCTCCCTCTTACTCTTCATCTGCTGCTTTTCAAAATGCAAGACCAATTTATCTTCCAAAAGCAAAATTACTACTCATTACAGGAAGGTGGACAGAACAAAACGAATGGCTCTAAATGGGATATATGTATAAAATATAGATAGATATGCTCGACATGAAACTTTATGTACAATAAACAATTTGTTGATTGTTGACAAATCTACTACTGCATATGGATCTGTTTGATAACTGTGAATTATATGGTACTTAATCTAGTGGAATTATCTTATTATATTATTATTATTATTATTATTATTATTGTAGACAAATATTGCATTATTTTCATACATGAATGCACGAATGTCTATGTTCAGTCCATTTTATTCATATTGCTGTGTTCTCCATTGTTATTGAATGCATTGTGTGTTGGTTCTATTAAAAGAAAACAAACAAAAAAAACATCCGGATTGCTTTGTTTCAAGCTGTATTTGGAGGGTAAAAAAATTACTTGAGGTAGAACAACAGAGTTTCCCATTACTTCCACATACATACATGAGCCATCTCTGATTTGCTCTTGCTCTGTGTGTGTTTACCGTCCGAGAGTAACATCCAGAGAGCACATGAACCAGTTTGATCCGTCATTTTTTTCCAGATTGCGCAGCAGCGCCGTCTTCTCTTGTAGATGCTAATGCTAATGCTAATGCTATTTGAGATTCATTGCAATGGGGGACGGGCCGGGGGGAGGGTCAAATGCATTCTGTGGACGGGCTTTAACCCCACATGGGTGACACCAATGTCCATATTTTGTAATGTTTTGAAATCTTTTTCTGTGTCGGTCGTTTCTCTGTTGTTTTTTATGAATGGTAAATACAGCCAGTGGAGGTGACACACCACTATCAAAGGCAGCATGTGTTGGTAACTCGGGGTGACCCATCAGATTCCAAAAGGAGCGTGGAAAAGTGTTTTTCAGCGGAATGACACCTTTAATGTCAACTCAAGTTCAAATTACAATTCACTCTAGGGCTTCCATTTGTTTTTTTCCATATTGAAAAAAAATACAAAAATAAAAATCCTGCTGTCAATATAGTATCACACTCTTACTAAATTCAAAACCTCAACATGAACGATGCAGGTCCTCACTAATCCAATCCACAAAAATAGCTTTCCTTGCTCACCTCTTCATATTTACAAGGAAATATAAAAATGTATTTGCTGACACCTGTTTACCTACTGCTTTACTGATGCTCACACACTCTGTCTTCTGACTAACTGAATTACATTGCATTCCCACAAGTAATGATATCGAGTCCAACATGAGTTTCACATTTTATTTACTGTGAGTAGAAAGTGAAATATATGCACTAAGCATTATATTATATACATTCTCAGTAGGATGTGTGTCAGGAACCATAGACAACAGGATCTGCGATGACTCACCTGTGTCCTGTCCTGACCTGTCGTCCCCCACCCTCTCCCATCTGATGGATAGACCTGCTCCCCTTGCCTTACATATATAAATGCATAAATGTATAAATGTATAAATGGACGTTCATCTATAGCCTGTCCATCCATGGGAGTGGATCTCTCCTTCACTGTGTTTCTCCCAGAGGTTTATCCTTTCCCACTTGGTTTTGGAGTTTTTTCTTACCAAGAAAGAGGGTCTAAGGACAGGGGGTGCCTGGGATATTATCTGTTTGTTTTCATTTACTTTGTATTTCATTGCTTGTTTTTTTTTTTTTTTTTTTTTTTCGAACCAACTCTGTAAAGCCCTATGTGATGACCTTGTTGTGATTTGGGGCTTTACAAACCAAATTGAATATTGTAATTCTCCAAGTCTATTGCAAATTGATATTCTGGATGACACCAGCACCAAACCTCATTATATATAATATATTTGAACAGTGTACACCAAGATTTTCTTAAACTTTAATCAGATTTTTATGCAAATAGTGTCAGACTTGTAAGTATTTGTAGAAATCCTTATTTGAAAGATGATACTGACTTTTCAGACATGTTAGAGAATCTGAAAGTACTTTTCTTTATTCCAACTCCTAATAACTTTGAGCCTATACTCTGTACTGAACATTCAGAGAAATTTAGCAATGTTATAAAAACTTTTTTAACTTCAGTGAGTGATAAATAAATGGTGAGAGATTGTAATTGTTAGTCACATCTAACAGCAAAACCCTTCATATAAACTGAAATCCATTTAACATTTTGCTGTAAATATAATGTTGTCCACATTTTGTCAAAAAAAAAAAAAACTTACAGATTAACACAAAAATGCATTAACATTGTGTATTTCACAAAAGGTGTTTCACCCTCCAGATTTTCAGCCACATAACAGTTAAATCCATTTACAATTTCTACAGCTTTATATTCTGGAGGTATGCATGAAAAATAACCCAAGATGTATTTATTAACATTTAAACCAAACTATAATGTTTGCCTTTCCCCGAGGGATGTTAAAGTTACAGATTCTTCATTAAGTAATTACATACACTTGCAGAAAATAAATCATGCTTGTAGAAAATATAATGCTGTGGCAAAAAAAAAGGAATTGGATTTAAATTAAATTACTTAATTAAATGGAGTTAGTTACATATAAATGTATTTTCTGTGGAACAGAGTTACAAATGGAAGTCAGTGTGAAAAATTAATGCAGTATATAAAACATTTATCGACAGACATTTAAAGTAGAACAAGTTCATTTATAAAACTGCCCCATATGGACTCAAACATGGTCAGATATTCTCTTTGATGCAAAACAATAATATAAATCTTGAGCTTGATTTTTCTGTGTGTGTTTGTACAGATTTGGGTTCATATGTAGTCTATTCACTCAGAAACCTTTTGAAGTTTTAAAAACAACCGACAGTTACTGAGCTTCATAGTGTGAGTATGGACTGAAGCAAAGCCTTTGCTTTAACCTTCAGACTGTATTGCTTAATCAGCTGCTGTTGAGCCACATACTGAGGTGTTACCGCTACCGCTATCTCCGTCTACACCCTCTAACCTTGAGGACATCTCATCTTTGCTCATTTCAGCTTCTGCACATCTTTCCATTCATCTCAGGGTGTCCTTGGCACCCAAAAGAGAAATCTAACCCCCCCACCCCCCGAGCCAGCTAGCGGCTGCTGTACAACAGAAATCCTGCTGATAAGATAGAGCTGTTGTGGAAAGGGGGACGCATCTGGTTTTGACAGACCAGCCGGTGATGTTCTTCCCCCCTGTATCTGCCATTTAATCTGTACCACATTGAAAGGGTTATTCTTCCGTATCGGATCGAATCATGCTCACTTCCTTATTTGAGGAGGATTTTTCCAGCTTCTAGTGATGACTCATGTTATAAAATGAATACATGTTGACAACCTCTATCGCCGTTCTACCCACCATGCCACTTTTCATTGTGGTTCATACTGATGCAGGGCCCCCCTTGATTTATTAAGTGTTCATTGCTGCCTGTTTGTCCTCAATAATAGCAGAGACCTTTGTGGATCTTTACATCAGGCTAAATAAACATTTCATAGAATTAAACAAATAGAGTGATGTGTCCTACTGGAAAAAACACACCCCAAGGTAAATATTATACGATGGAGCATTAGGGTCGCATGTAAAGAAAAAAATATTTTTGATATGACGAGATTAACGTCAACATTTCCACTTTAATATCGAAATGTTGAAAATAAAGATGAAATCAAATTTCGACATTCATCTCAAAATGTCAAGAATTAAGTTGAAATCAAATGTTGACTTTAATGAGAGAGCGACTGTTCCATAGCTGCAGGGTCCGTGTACCTTTTGATAATTTAATATTTCTAGACTTAAGTTTAGAGGTTCTTCTACATTTTCTTTGAACCAGTATCAATCAACCGCGTCATATAAAGATGCCAAGGTAAAATTAATGACTTTATAGTTGCCATTGGTGGTGACTGTCCATCCATGAAATCGGTCCTGGCTGCACATTTTTGGAATACACGTTTACTGTCAGAGGTCAGAAGGGAAGTACTTCAGGGTAGCGCAGCGTTTACACAAATAGTAGACATGCTTGGAGGTTCAAAACCATAACAGCAGTCTGTGTGTCTCATCAAATGAACTGCGATCATTTAATTTCAACCGAGAAGTGTGTGGAGGTCGATTCAACAGACAGCTTGTCATTTCTCCCGTCATGCACTAGGCATCATTGGCTGCCATAACAATCGTAGCAGAGACTCCTTTCCCAAGTCAAACTCCTTGAGGCAAACTGGTCATGATGAGTTGTGTATTTTAGCTGCTACACTACTTAGCATTTAAGCAAAGATAAATTGTAATGCAACCTGAATTTAACTGACAGTAAACTACATATATAAAGATAAAACTGTGAACTTCTCATGTTCAGACTCATATATTCAGCACACATATTAATATTGGCCAGTGCCCTACCTTTCATAAAAATTGCAGAATCGAAAGAAAGTACAGGTATCCACATAGAATTTAAATTCAGCCTGATATCACGTCTTAGATAGTGTTGGATGCAAAAGCACGGACTGGAAAAGGCTCCGATGGTGAGATGTTAGGTTCCACATCACCACTAAAAGCACTTGCTCAGGATGTGGTAGATGTGATACAAATGTAAAGGCAGTGTATATCTCTCATGTTTTCTGTAGTTGTGTATATCTGCCTGGCATGTGCTCGGTGACACACTGAGAATGGAAGCTTTTTTCTGGTCTTTGCACAGATATGAACACTGATCCACCACTGAGTGAAATGAGTGAGAATATAGATATCTTTGTAGTTAAGGTAAATCCTATTTCCTCAATGTTTGAAAACCATGTTGGTGTAAGATGTAGCCTCTTAAGTTTGTGACAGATATATTTATGATTACAAGAAGTAGAGCCTGACTTTGTCCCTTTTTACTTTACTTCTGCCAGTTTACACTATTTTTAGTTAAACTCACTGTAAGAGCCATTATTATGTTTAAATAGAAATATATTTGTATGGAAAGATTTAATATTTAGATGTAATATTTTGTAGAATAAGTTCATTTTTGATTAAGAATGTTTTGATTACATATTTAGTAAATAAGAATGTATGTAGTAATGTAGAATTGCTTTATTATAATGTGATGCAATTTGATTGGTAGACAAGCTGATACATAAAGCTTGAGGTTGCCTGTATAGCAGTCAGAAGCCTCAAGCTATAGGAGCGTCACAGTCTTTTGACTGTCATGTCACGTCATGTAACATCACAAATAAGTTAATAATTCATCTTTTGTTTTGTATTATTCAAGTTCAGTAAAGGAAGATATAAAACTGAAGCTTTGGATTCAAGACTTTTATTTACGTAGGTAATGTGTCGTGTCTGAAAAACTTCGAGGTTTGAGGCTAGTGAGTCAACACTGCACTCACACTCACCAAGTCACAAAGCACAGGAGCATTCAACATTCATCAAAGTGTTGCTTTCTGATGCATGTATTTCATTATAACCTCCCTGCAATGACAATCTTATCTCCAGCCCACACTCAGCAGGGAGCGGCTGCTACACGTTTAATCATTAATCGTTAATAACCTGAGATTGGAACTGTGCAGGGGTTTCAAAAACCAAATAAATATCAATTGCTCTGCACCTCCCCTCTGCACCTGTCTGCTCAAGTGTGGAATACAGTAGACCCCAATTACAATGCAGACTCATTTCCTGCCATTAATCCTGATTATTTACAGAGCATAAGAAGGAAACAGGTCCCATTTGAAGCAAAATGGACACCCTCTGTCTTACGAATGGATGGATATAAAATAGTGGAGTTGATAGATTGTGAACATTTAGCTGATGCAATACTGCATTAATGATAGGCAACAATTTCATATCCCAACATTAAGGCAGAGCAGAAGCATGAAAATCTGATTCCATTACTCCACCGGCAAAAACTGCTCGCTTCTTAGCTCCTCATAAACCAACATGGTGTGAGGGAATAGGAAACAGCTGTCAAGTGCACTATACAGTATGATACAATTATGTTTGCTTTAACAGTAATGCGAACCAGCAATACATTTCAGCTGCAAATGTACAGCACCCCGGGGGGAATGCCATGCCAATGAATCACACCACTGCAGCTTGAGCTGGCAACAGTGTCTGTGGCTCAGTATGCACAGGCAGTGTATGTACAAGGTCATCAAGGGAGACTCACCACAACATCCAGAGGAGCCATCCATCTCACTTATCACTGTATGTGCCATGGTGAATAATCATATTATGATAAATAGGGGGGTCTCCTCTATTGTAAGGAGTGGATTCTGCACTGTAGATACCACAAGAGAATGTATTTAAATAAAAGGGAGTATCACAGATAATGTAAAAGCACCCTCGCTCACAAATAAATGAATAGGCTTCTTGCTTGTCATTTCCACCCTCACTATATCACTTTACACAATGTCTTGTAAAAAAAAAACAAAAAAAAAGAAAAAGAAAAATCACAGGAATGTTGTTTTACTTTTCACATATAGTAAATATAACCTCATGCAAAAAGACAATGTGAAGAACTGCAAAAGGAAAAATGAGGGCAGCGGGATATCAAAGGGAGATGGAGGAATGTGGATGAGTGTGAGGAGGGAAACAGCAGAGAGAGGTGTAGAGCATGATGGCAGCAGGTGAACAAACTCAAAGGAAATTTGCCGACACATCCTCAGCACATAAAACAGGGTGGTGTTGAAGGGGCTCAATGTGAGAAACGACGAGGCGGAAACATGTATGGAGGTGAACAGGTTATGTGGGGGCAGGTAAGACACTTCCATTTTTGAGCAAGAACAGATGGGAAAACAGATGAGAGAATCACTAGGGTATCAATTATCATCAGTAATGCACCTAGGCAATGTTTATGCTTATTTGATGGCCTACTGGTTAGTTTTGCATAGTGTAAGGCCCGCTGGCTTTCATTTATACCCAAAAAGGTGCAATGATCAAAGCATTTCACATCCGCCCATTGGAGAGGTCAGAGGTTAGGAGGATTTAACCCTTTGATGAATGAATTATGAAAACCTTAATATATTGTTTTTCCGTAAATGTTTTTATTCCTGTTTAGGCATGAAAAATCAATGTGATTGAAATTTTTTTATTGATGGACCTATTTTTTATGGAGTTACAAAAATGTCCACTCAGCTAGGCAACATGTGTTTAAGCTTTGAAGCAAAGAAACATGTATTTAAAATGCAATATCAGAACAATATGAAATAAAGCATTTTTATGGCAGTTTTTGTTAAAGACGACTGTTAATTACAGTCCAATAACAACAACTTATTGAGTTACACATAAACATGTTAGGGCAGAGCCGGTATTAAGAACAGCCAAGTTACAGTAATGGAACTAAAACAACAAAACCCACAAAATATACAAGAGAACATCTGTAGAATAACTGTCCACTGTAGTGACCAGTATGCATCAAAGGGTTAATAATAAATGACTGACTATTCCTCAATGTCAAGTAAGGATGTCATAAGAACCAATACTTGCAATACCATCCAATACTATGATGAAACAAGAACTGCCAACACTAATTTTTTTAAAGAATCGATATCATGGGTAGACTACTACTCTCCTTGATGGGGGTAATACAGTATATGCTGACAGTACATATGCAGCAAGTATAGCAACTCATGAAAGAATGGCAACAGTTTGTAGTTAAGGCTTCACTTCATCTAATGGACAAAAAAGGACTAAAAGTCACATATGGAAATATTCCAGGTAGCTGACAATGATATGGTTATGCACACGCACCACAACCGTGTAATTCAAATGAGGCGGGGTGGGGGTGGGGGTGGGGGTTGGTGGGTTCAGGCACCAAAATCTGTTTAAAAAATTCAAGGTAAGTTCCATTACTATGCATTAAACATTTGACATGTGATAGCTTCAGGTAGGCATTGGTCCAATGGTTCTACGCAGTTTTTACAGCCTGGCCCATTTGGCCCACTGCTGATATGAAATGTAGACAACAACAAACTGCAACCGGCCCATATGGACCCAGACCTACAGTGGTGGAGAACTTCTATTTTAAGTGGAGAAGGTTACAGTTGAGTAGATGAGGAAAGGCACAATTGCATCATATAGAGTCATCCTACGTGATATCACTCAGCCAATCGCGTATGTGCATTCGAAGAAGTCAACAGTGACTGACAGTGCAGACAGATATGAGAGTTAGAGCCAAGATCAATATTAATTTATGCAAATAAATTAAAGTATATCTTGTTTAAGTTTATGGGTTCTTAATATTCTTTATTTATTTTACCATGGTATCAAATTGGTATCTAGAATCGTGTTATTTCAGCCGTATCAATATCGATTTCTGAATTTTTGAATCAGTAAATTAAATATTAATATGTTTTCCAGGTTTTTACACATGTTTTGGATCAAATGTACAAGATAACACTGACACAAATTAAATGACTTGAAAGCTTGAAACTGTGCAAGGATATCTCTAGAAAATGGGTGTTCTAAACTCAACTTTGAAAAACAGTCTGCAATACAAGTACAAGTATACAATACATCCACTAAAGTTTCTACAATAACTCAAGTTTGTGCAGCAGATTTCAGATCAACATTTACTAAGTTTCAACCCTGGAAAGCACAGTGACAAATGTGACACTGAGAAAATGTGTTGGAGAAACACCATAAAGAGTAGCAGTAGTGCTGCAGCACTGTGGAAGGAAAACTGAAACACACAGTAATGTCTGTACAGATTATGTGTGGGAGAAAATACTGTAAAGGACTGTTGAAGATGGAAAACAGGAATTATGATATCGTTGTTTTTCTGTATGTATGTTTTTCAAAATATGATGAAATGTTTATCAGGTGATGATGACTGATGTATTATTATGTATTATTGTATATTATGTATTATTATGTATTATTGTATATTATGTATTATTATGTATTATTGTTATCAGAGTAAATGAATCATGACTACTCTCCGAGTGCTTTTCTAGTTATTATTGCATTTAAAATATGTGGGAATTACACTTTAACACTGCACTACATTAACTATCACTATTTTACCAAAAGTATTC
Organism: Siphamia tubifer; assembly: GCA_020466265.1. Taxonomy (NCBI): domain Eukaryota; kingdom Metazoa; phylum Chordata; class Actinopteri; order Kurtiformes; family Apogonidae; genus Siphamia; species Siphamia tubifer. The sequence continues at coordinate 26,727,729 of CM035791.1, read as the reverse complement.
GCTCACCTGCCTTGAAATACACTCAAGTGACATCCCATTCTTAATCTATGGAGTTTAATATGACATTTCTGTATTCTGCAAGTGTGTGTGTGTGTGTGTGTGTGTGAGAAAGAGACACAGAGAGAGAGAGAGAGAGGGAGAGAGAGAGAGACTTTGGATATTTTCATGCTGCCAAGTTTGTGGGAACAGTAGTGCATAAAGTAAAGTCCATAAAGACATAGGTGAAAGAGTTTGATGTGGATGAATGTGACTGAGAGCCAGGCCTTCGGTCCAACGTCAGTGTGATCTCATAAATGCTTCTGGTCCCATAAACACACTCCTAAACCTTGTGGAAAACCTGCCCAGAAGAGTTGAAACTATTGTAGCTGCAAATGGCGAACCCATATCACTTTATGGATTAAGAATGGGATGTCAAGTTCATATGCAAGTCAAGGCAGGTGAGCCAATACTTTTGTTAATATCGTATGAAACTAAACTATTTTAACTCCACACACACACACACACACACACACACACATATATATATATATATATATATATATATATATATATATATATATATATATATATATATATATATATATATATATATGAAATCTTGAGACATTCTAAATAAAGGATGCATAAATGTTACAGGTCTAAAACAATGTATTGCAGCATACATTTGGGCAGTATGATGAATGGAAAATTAAAATATGATAAAAAATTAAGTTTAAGTGAAAGAGAAAGAGAAAGAGAAAGATGTATTTTTAATGTACATCCTTTTTTGAGAGAGACCTATCAAGTCAATCATAGCACAGTGCTTCACAAATAGGGATATGCATTTAGAAAACTACATTAAATAATTCATCATGTACTAAATACAGATGAAATAATGACAATTAATGCTGAAATATAAAAAACAATACATTTATACAACGCATTTCACTTCAATATATTTTCATGTTATTATTATTGTAGTTCATCTTGCTTTGGTAACATTTTAACAGCACTTCTATTTTCTATCATTCAAGATGAGTTTTAGTAATTATTTTTTGTTGATGAAAGGTTTGCTTATTCATTAATGACCATTTAATTTATTTTTATTATCAACAAAAGACAGCACTTTTCAGACTAGTGGAAATGTCCAAATATTGTTCAATGTTTCTATCGAGGTATATATTAACTACATTCTTAGTACACGCACTAGCTCATCAAAATGACAAACTGCATCAAGGGACACAGCAAATAATTTAAAACCAAAATGTTTCTTTGCACTCTCCTCAGCCCCTTGTCTTTGTCCTTCACGCCTCACTGTCCCAGTCGTGCCTCCCAGGCAGCTTCCCACAGAACAATCATCTTCCAACAGTGACAAGATGACAGGCTCAAATTAGGTGCCAATTACATGTGTTCGAGCGACTTGTTTGCTGGTAAACTTAAGCAGCAGGCAAGACATTGGACTGAGACCCCCAGAAGTAATTCCATGTTACAAAATAAACAGAGCCCACAAGCAAAATATTGTTGGATTGTGAAACATTTTGACTTTTTCTTTAACCCTTAAAGAGCCAGCGGTACTTTTGTGTCACTTCCCAAATGAAACTATCTCTATATCTAACCTTTTTTTAACTGATTTATCACTATTTATTTAGAATATTGTCTTCTATATTTTGTATTTTACCAGTATTAATCAGATATTTTCCTATATTTAATTTACTGACCATGTAGATGGAGCAAAACAAAACAGTGAGTGAGACTAAAAATGGGATTTGTTTGTTTTTACTATGGTTTCCTGTTTTGTTGTGATTTTTCTTTTTTCCCCACTGTATTTTTATAAACTTTTGACTGCGTAGTTGTTTGGAATCAAACCAAGTGCTAGAACAAATTTGAACTGAATTTTTTAAGAGCCCAAAAACCCTAAAACACAGTAGAAGAAGAAAACAAAAACAAACACAGACTCACTGCAGCTTTTAGGACAAATTCACAGCAGCACATTTACCTGAAATAATGACTCAAAAATGTAAGTGTTAAATTAGATCAATCAATAAATGGAGATTGTTTTGAGTTGTGTGCACATGTCTGGATATGTGGAAGTAGATGTAGCCTATTACACTACCTTGATACATTTGCTAAAAACAATAATTACAACAGGTGAGGCTACATGCTAACAGATGCTAGTACTCACCAGTTAGCAAAACATAGAATCTTTGAATCTGCTTTAACGAAGTGCCGTTAAAGTGTGGATTTGTTCGATTTCAGGTGTCGTAGCAAATACGGCAGGTATAAGCTAATGCTAATGCTATTTTTCCATACGCACACTGTTGTCTGCCTTATGCAGTATAAAATGGTCCCAAACTTCTGACATGTTTTGCTTTTTACACATGCCACTACCTTCTGCCATAACAATTGAGCACATAGACGTGGTTGAGTGAACTGTGCTGCTAAACATCTTTGACATGTTCACACAGACAGTAAATCAATTCAAACAGTCTGTGTGAAACAATAAATAGTGGAGGTGTCAGAGTGGTATGATAGCAACCCGATGAACTTTGACATGAATTAAACAAATGTTTTGAGGCAATTAATTTGTCTTGAAAATTTTTTTGTACTCTAAGTACTTGAACAATCATTTCACCTCTAGGTGCATTATTTATCAAAATAAAACTATCTATTAAATAGCTAACTATATTTTAAAAAGTTCGGAAACACTCAAGACGAGATTCACCTGTTCTGTAGTGTGTTTCCAAGTTTGAAAATGTTCGCTAGTAATTTACGTCATTGGCTTTTTGATCGGAATGTTTTTCCCATCACCGATCAGGCTATATATTATCAGCTGATTATGATCGGCAGGAGATTGATCCGTGCAACATTAGCTGAGTGGGTTGCCAAGTAATCAAAGGGTTGGTGGTTTGAGTTCCACTCTGTCCTTGTCATTGTCATGCTCCTTGCCTCCAGACTCACACAGGTGCATTATGTTTGGTGGTGATACAAATTTGTACAGGGCAACAGGGCAACTGTGGATACATACACACTGTATGTAGTTCATGTGTGAGTCAATGAATAATGGATCCACCCTTCATTCATAGAAAAGTGCTTTACTATCTACTCCATCATTATTAACATTATTATTTTGGCTGATGATGGATGCTTGGGTCCTTACGGATTAATGGAAAGTTCACTTTGTCTTTCACAGCTTTTTTCTCAGCTCATCGGTGTATATTTGCTGGTCAGATAGCGCCATTCAAAGACGGATGTTTATTAATGATACAGCCTTAGTAATAATGAGGGTCATCCTGCTGGAAAGTGCTGCCTCAGTGAGAGCTCATCTGGCAGGATATCAAACTGCCCAAGGCAGAAAAAAAACTGCATGTTTCAACAAAAATAATCTTACATGACATCGCTCTGTAATGAAAACATGAAAAGTAACCTGCAAAGGCAAAAGTGCAGAAGTACAGAGAGACAGCTAAGACCTTCTTGTGTTAAACATGACCTTTTCTTACCAGCCAGTGTTGAACTCGACATGGGCATCAAAGAAGCCAACAACAGGAGCTGTGGCTGCGTTCCAGCCGTGTATTCTGGCTCTGATCAGACCCTCGCGTTTGCTGTTTCTCACAATCTTTACCAGGCCTGGGTAGCGCTTGTTCACATACTGATCCAAGTTGAATTTCAACTCCACTGCAAGAAAGTAAATGAGACAGAGTCCTTATTTAAATGACAGAGTTAGACATTACCCAGACAGCTGTAGGAAAACATAATACATTTCCATCATTAAGTCACACTTAAGTTACATTTCCCTGTTTTTCATACACCAGATCATTTTAAAACCTGATGATTTCATGGCCTGTCTGATAGATTTTATTGCTTTTCTGTTGCACCTTACATTTCTCAATCCATTTGGAAAAATGTTCAGTTTCCTCCTGTTTTCACTTTTTTATAATTTCACAATTATGTAAATAAATCTTCATTTGAACATTTAACTATAACCTTTTGAGCTTCTCTTCATTTCCATCTCATCCTATGAGTCATTAATTAAATGAAAAACAAGCTACAGTAGATCTGTAAAATAACATGACATTTGAGTTATATTTCTGAATGTTTTTAACACACCAAATAGTTTTTTGGAAAAGACAAATCATTGTCAGGAGTTCACAAAGGTGTGATGTGTTGTTTAGTAGAAAAATAAGAATACAGAAGAAAGAAGAAATCAGAGGCACTCCTCTGATTAAAAAAAGTTAAAAGGTGTTTATTTCGATATTAATTTCCTGATGAACTCTAAGAACATAAATTATGTTATTATTAGTAATTGTTTAAATCACTTTCATTTTAACCTGAGGGTTTTATGTTAATATCTTGCTGCTTTTATGAAACATTTTTTACTGTGGACTTGTGTGGACTTTGGAAAATGATTTAATTGTGTAATTGTTTAACTGCTTCCATAACTGAGGATTGGACGGCTATGGCCCCCGCCTTGGTGTGCTGCCCAATCCACAATGCACTGGACCCTTCTGCCTCCCCTCGCAGGTGGTGAGCCCATAAGATGACGACCCCATGTCACGTAGAGTTTAAGTACCTTGGGATCTTATTCACCAGTGATGGAAGGATGGAGCGGGAGGTCGACAGGTGGATTGGGACGGCATCCGCAGTAATGCAGGTGCTAAACCGATCCGTTGTGGTGAAGAAGGAGCTAAGCCGGAAGGCGAACCTCTCGATTTACCGGTCGATCTACGTTCCGACCCTCACCTATGGTAATGAGCTTTGGCTTATGACCGAAAGAGTGAGGTCACGGGTACAGGCGGTCAAAATGAGTTTCCTTCACAGAGTGGCTGGGCTCCGCCTTAGATAGGGTGAGAAGCTCGGACACCTGGGAGGGACTCGGAGTAGAGCCACTGCGCCTCCATGTCGAGAAGAGCCAGCTGAGGTGGCTCGGGCACCTTGTGTGGACGCCTCCTGGACGCCTCTCTGGAGAGGTGTTCCAGGCATGTCCATCCAGGAGGAGACCTCGGGGCTGACCCAGGACATGCTGGGGGGATTATATCCCTCAGCTGGCCTGGAAATACCTCGAAATTCCCCTGGAGGAGCTGGCTGAGGTGGCTAGGGTGAGGGAAGTCTGGGCTTCTTTGCTGTGGATGCTGCCCCCGTGACCTGGACCGGGATAAGTGGATGACGACGATTGTTTAACTGCTTCACATTAATTTTTAATTTTTTTTTAAAGGTTACTGTTCTTTGGTTGTTGTCACTATCTAATACATTTCAAGGTTTACAACTGTATACAAGATGGATTACAGCGTCCCTCTTCGTCTGCTTTCACAGATGAGGCTGGCTGTCATCACTAGAAACAAAGTTTTTCCGGTAAACAGTCAGTTGCACAAATTGCTGTCTGTGTTTCGTTGGAGGATAAATGACTGTTTGAGCTTCTCCTCTGGGTTACTGCTGAGCATTCTACTTTCTAAAGGAGAGAATAATAAGGATGCTTCTGGCATACAGGCTCTGAACAGCATCCACACCTAGCTACTGACTCTGCCTCACATAAATCAGTCTGTAAAAGTAAAAAAAAAATGGCAGTCTAATCCCCCCGTCTGTGTGACTGAGGAGACGCAGTGAGAGGAGAGATTGTCGGGAGTGTTTTTCTGGCTGAAAGTCTTAACATATAGGGGTGTCTGCTGCTGTGAGAGAAGGTGAATTTGGAAGCAGTGACCCTTTAAGTAAACAGGCCTTAGCATTTGACACCAAATTAAAGTAACCACTGAGACATGGAAACTTGGTTTCTGTGTTTCCCTGGCAGCCCAACATGCTATTTTCTGTATCAGTGGTGTTCTGACAGTGTTTAACACAGGGCTGAGTGGTTATCCCTGTGACTGCAGAAAGGGTTGAGATTAAAATCGGGCTACCAGGAGGGGCGTTTCAGTATGGAGTTTTTAATGTTGACCTGATGTCCCTGTGGAATTTCTGACACAGATGAAAAATGAGCTGCATGTAGGTTTTCATACTTTCATACCTGCGCTCCTGTTCATATACAGTCAGGCTCATAAGTTTACATACCAGAGCAGAAATTGTGATTCTTTGGCCATATTTCAGAGAATATGATACAAAAACTTTTTTTTCACTCATAGCTAGTAGTTTGGTGAAGCCATTTAATATCAAATGGCTATTTTTATTAATGACCTTGATCATAACTTTACATATCCTAGTTTTTAATTCTCTGTATTGACCCCTTTAACATCAATGACAGATGTTAGTCATGTATGGTAGCTGTGGATCAGACACTTTATTTCATCAGGTGGTAAAGCTGTCCATGCTTCATGGTAAAACACCTTCAGTTCCTTTCAGATTTTGTGTTGCATGAACTACATGTTTGACATCTTCCCAAAGTAGCTTAATAATAATGAGATCATGAGATGCACACTCCTTCACTCCTTCTTCTGTAGCCAATGACAGGTCGACTTGGCCTTATGTTTTGGGTCATTGTCATATTTGAACATTCAAGTCCGTCTACTGCACATTCAGTCAGGGTATGTTTGGTTATTCCCTTGTCTGTAGTGTGGTGAGCTCTATTTTTATGTCTGAATCTTTCCTGGTTAAATACAGGTTTTAAAAAATGCAACTTCACAGACAAACTATGGAAAAGTTTGAAATAATATAATATGTCTCAGAGTAGCAGTTAGGTTCAACTTACAAAACTGTAACCAACTTCAGGTTTTTGTTGAAATACCTATTATATCTGTCAGGTTCTCAATAACCAGTGAAGGTAGTGAATTACTGTGAAGAATAATACATCTATGGAGCTTTTAAACCATGACAATGATGAAGAATAAGAAAAAAGATTAGGTCTTGAGGATGGATATTTAAAATATCTGTTAGCTGTATTTAAGTACAACCCTGGAATACATAATGACTAACTACAGGCTTTTTATACTATTGGTGTTCTTTTTGGGTTGAAATAACAACATTTCTACATGTGCTTTAGTAAATTGGGGATGGAACACTTACATTTCAACCTTGCAAATGGAGACAATGAATGTTTTTAAACCTTCAGTTGAAACCCTTGCTCTGGTAACTTTTGCAACCTTCAGAAAGAAGCTGAAAAAGAGTGAAATGTAAAATACAAGATGTCTGAACTGAATGTATTAAACCCGGACTAGGCCTCCTTTCTTACAATGGTTTCCTTTCTTGCAAAACTTCATAATAATCTCATAGAATAATTAATGTATAATGCGGTTCATTTTGACTTTGAGTCTGTATTAGAATTCGTGTCAAACATGTTTGAAGGACCTTTGGTGTTCACTTGTGTTTAAACTGTTGTAGGTTCGAACCTCTGCAGCAGGACTCCTTTATCATCAGGCTACCCTGCAGCTACAATATGATAAAAGCTATTAGAGTGCAATAATTAGTGGGCCTTGCTGGAAAGGAGAAAAGTTATGGGCTTCCCCGTGATCCTAGCAAATAAAATGTTGGCCTTCATCCATGGGAGGAGAGTTATGGAGTACGGAAAACATTTTAAAGGACTGGCAGGGCAACATAGCAGAAGATAAATAAGTATACTACACACTATGACTTTAAAATAAATACACAGTGCAGAGGCACCATGAATTGCTTTAGTGACAGGGCAGATGGTGGGAGATATGGTAAAAGACAGATTAAATAGAGAAGCAGAGCGTGCCTGGGATGCTATAGACTGTTGCTACACCTTATACTGTAGTTCACCTTCTGCAGTGCTTCAATTACTTCTCCCCATGTATTTCCACTGTATGTGTTGACAAAGGCAGCAGATGACCTAGAGGATATTTCAGATGCAGTGCCAGCCTCAAAACATGTCAGTTGGGTTTTTATTGTGTATTTACAAAGGCCAGGTCCAGTAAACTGATCACGTTAGGGTTAGGGTTAAGACAGAGACTTACTTCTTCTGCTATACAAACCACAAGCCATATTTTTCTGAGTTTCCACTTGTGGATTTATGGACTTGTTTCAGATGCTAATATTGAACCGGGTCTGAAATTGATTGCCTCCATTGATCACACACAGATTAGTGAAGTTACCTATGGAATAAACTAGCTCACACAACAAGCAGTGTGATATTCATGAAATATTCACAAATGCATAGCCAAAATTGAAATAATACTCCTCATCCAAATGTACCAGACTTTTTAAAATCACATCCAAAATATGAGCGACCAGCCCTTCACTCCAAGTGGGGGATGCTGGCGCTGTGTATTGGCAGTAGACCTGTGCAGTGAGGAAATAATCTGTGCTGCGGTGTGTCAGCAATATGGTGGTTATCCACCCCTCACACACTTATTGGAAATGGCTCTACAGTAAATTGGCTCGTGTTTTGACTCCTTCACCCTTAACCCACTGTTAACATTGCTTCATCTACTTCTGTTCAAAATTCTACTCTGGCAATGTCATGCTACAGTTTGTCTGAATCACTGACAGATAAATTATAAAAACAACTATCAGGGATTTACCCTCTAACCCAAATGACATTCTTTCACTCTGCTGCTCTCTTTAAAACTGCTACTGTAAACCTTCATGCTTTACCTACTGGACTTAGTCTAGACTATGCTTTCTGACTGACTGAATGCTTTATTTGTAGTTTTTATTTAATTCAGTCTGTGTTTGTTTGCTCCAGTATGACTAGATAAACATGGGCTCATATTTTGGTATTTGCTCTTACAGTCGGCCCCTTATTAAGAGACACCAGATTTTTTAATTGAGCATTTAGCGAAATAACTCGAAGAAAATGGGCTGATTAGGGACAAATGCAGAACAAAAGAGGATGACTCTGTAGCAAATAGAGCATCTTTTTTAAATGATTCTTCTCGCAAGCGTTAGACGCTGTCCGACAAATTTCCTGTCGTATGATAATACAAAAATCCTCCATTTAGAGGCTTTAACTAGATTTAATGTATGCAATGCTTAACGTGATTCAGCTCCACTAGAAATTAATATTACAAGCTGTACTCAGCTGTTCCTCAGTTTATATCCTGTTTTCATTATATGAATCATTAAGTTATCAATTTAGTTGTGATATTTGCTGGAATGGAATTCTGTAGGGCTCATTAAGCCTTTCTTTGCTGCTAACATGGTGAACAACTGTGAATTGGAGTCATCCTGCCTGACACATTCGGCTAAAGCTCATCAGTGGAAATGTGGCTTTAGTTTAGACATGAAGAACCAGCTCTGTGAATGAACCTCTCAGCCACCAATAAATGTCACCGTCTGTCCCGGCAAAGGAAATGTGTTGCAGTGTGAAGGAAAGCATACCTCCCTGCACATGATTCATTAAGCCAGCAGTGAGTGTGGTTGCACCTCTGCTCATCTCACTGAGCCTTGTTTAAATGAGAGAGGACAGACAGAGCTATCCAGAAAAGGTCAAGCAGTCCAGCCTGCATGTTAATTGTCGAATGTCAACACAAAGCAGCTCACGAGAAATGGCACACGCATCTGCACGCATTATCATCAGTGTTGGTAAACATACAGTGAGCGCCGCTGAAGGATGTGTTATTTCGTAGATAGTGACATGACCTTTCATTAGACATGTGGTCACTGAAAATCATCAATACCGTGTAGTCATGAACAGTGATGTCAGTCAAACCCACATGTGTGTTAATGCTGTAGAAGATCAGCAGCAATAAAAAAATAAAAAGGGTGAGGTTTGGGAATCTAATTGTGCATCTCCAATGCAAGGATATGGTGTAAAATGTAAATATAAACAAATTGCAAATATAATAAACACATATCACATCATTTGTTGATAGAAAATATATCAAACATTTATACTAAGAAAAAAAGGACACATTTTTTGAACAACACATCTCAAAAAATATGTAGAAAACTAATGGAAGGAACTATAAAAGTATTAGTTGAACTAAAACTAAACAGAAGGAGGAACATTTTGCTACTAAATAGACAAACTCCACCAGATCAGTGACATGACTGGTCACTCAGATGTAATGATGGGCAGATGTTCACCAATCTGTATAAAACTGCATCTACAAATTGTGGAACAATTTCACAATACCCATGATAAATGACCATTTGCAAAGACTTAGTATATACACAATACATAATATAATCAAAAGACTCTGAGACTCTGGAGAAATCTCTGTGCGCAAGGGACACAGGCTGAAAATCAATATTGGATGCCCATGATCTTTGCACCCCCAGACTACACTGCATTAAACTCAGGAATGATTCTGTAATGGAAATCACTGCATGGGTTCAGAACACTTCCAGAAACCACTTTTTTGAACACAGCTCATTGTGCCATCCATGAATGCAGGTTAAAGAGGTCGTGTGTGAAAATCAGATTGATTTAAGGAAGAAAGGAAAACGACTGTGATCAGATAAATAGAAGATATATGATGTATGTGATGACATGTGGTCAGGTTATATACATCAATGTCCTGTCTTGGTTATACAAATGTTTTGTGTGTGGAGTGTGTAAGATATGTATGTGGTGTGAATGTTGCAATTTGGACTATAAAAAAATACTAACAAGAAAAGGACTATGAGAGCGTAAACCTTCGCCAAGGCAGACCCCCCGTCCTTGGAATGAAGAGCAGTCTGCCAAGGAGGTATTACATTTGAGTCTGTTTGTTTGTTTGTTTGTTTGTTTGTCTGTCACCAGGATTACACAAAAAGTTCTGAATGGATTTTGCTAAAAATTTTCAGGATGTCTAGAGTGTATAAACGACCAAATTTCAGGGAAATCTGTGTTTGTACGTCTGAACTACAGCCATTTTTGTAAAGGCAAATTTGTAGGGGGTGCTAAAGAGTAAAATTGCAATTTCTATTGATAAACAGATGTAGATCCGAAAGATAGACATCTGAGTCAAATTTCAGCCATATCAGTGTTTGTATGTCTGAACTACAAACATTTTAATCTAAGTACATTTCTAGGGGGCGCTATAGAACAAAATAGGAATGTCTTTAGCTAAATGGATGTAGACCTGGGAGATAGACCTCTGTGTCAAATTTCAGCCAAGTCAGTGTTCGTATGTCTGAGTTGAAGCAATTCATGTCATAGTAATGTTTCCTGAAAAGTTTGTGAAATTTGCTATGTCATAGCACAAAAAAAGATGCAACTTTTCCAAAAAATTTTGATAACTTTTGATGTCCCACTTGATATTGGACCCAACGGCCAAGGAGGAGTTCATTAAAATACGAAGACAATGAAAATCCATGACTCAACATGTTTGAAATTTCAATCCAAGATGGCGGACTTCCTGTTGGTTTATGGGCGTGGCCATCATGAGGTTTTTTTTTTTTGTTTGTTATCATATGATGAACGTGTACTGATTTTCATAGCTCTACCTTCACTGAGGTGTGATCTGGCCTGATACAAACTATTTTGGCTTTCCAGACTTATACGAAACACCATTTTTCACAATTCTGAAGTGTGTGCAAAATTTGGTGAGCTTTCGTGCATCTTCAGGGGGTCAAATTAGAGCTCAAATGGCTGAAGTCATTGAGTACACCTGTCTGAATAAATATTTTTTCAGCTGCGGTTTGAAAGTAGTAATAGAATCCGAAATCTTTATGTGCTCTGGAGGGCAGTCCAAATGTGGGGGGGGGGGGGGGGGGGGGCAAAAAGCATATTACTGTATATCTAGGAGTCTGGGTATTGAACTGACCTCCCTGCAGTCCAGACCTTTGACCAATTAAACACATTTAATATTGAAGTTGACCAACTCTTCGATATGTTGCTATCAAAATCTAAATCACTGCCTAATTTCTTATATCTTTGTTTTACTGTGAATAAAAGATGCATTTATAAGATCTGGAAAATCATTGCATTCTGTTTTTATTTCCATTTCTATTGTTTCATTTCTGGAATTAGAGTTGTACTATCCTTCTGTTGCTTAAAGAGGAGCCAGTTTTATTCTAACAATTCTGTTGAGTTATCTTGCCTGTAGCAAATTAGGTGATTCTCTACAATGTAATTAGCAGGAATAGGGGAAAAAAATAATAGGAGAAAAGAAATGAGGACATAATTTTAGATGTTATTCTATTTGTGTAATATTACAATAATTATATCTGAAATGTTGAGCATGTGTCCTTAGTTGTGTTAATGGTTTCAGCTGTTGTTTCATTTCAGACAGGGGTGATAATGTGCTAAACTGCATAAAACGTAAATACATAAATAATATATACTAGATAATAGAGATTTTTTTCACACAAACTTATGCACAGATATTGTAAAGGGAGTACTGTCAGAAACTATTCATCTTTTAAAGTGCTGTCCTTCCGAAATTCCTTGTCGCAGTCAAAAAGTGTGACGTAATGACATGATGAGACAAGAGGTCAGCTTCCTTTTTTCTTTTTTTTTTGTCTCTGCGTTGGCTTTAAACACTCCCTGTTTAATGGTAGCTTTTTAGAGGCTCAGTGGGGAGTGGGGATGTGCCAGTGGTGACTCCTACTCGGCCGTCTTTCAGTATGTTATTTATGCGCCCTTTTCCTCTGCCAGCCTGAGGGAGGCAGAGCTGTTACTCTGTGCCAAGTGAAGGAGGGCCAAGTGTCGTCTGGAATCTAGTTCATTGTCCCTCCCTCTCCAAAAGGGAAAGCTTTTGGGATGTGGAGCCGAGCATCGTCAGCTGCTGTGGGCGTCATAGTGTGGAGGCAACTAAAGCATTTGCCCACATCACCATGGAGACAGTAGTACGCAGCAGTTTAGAAAAAGAGGAGGCAAATCCCATCCCCCTGTCTTTTCTCTCTTTTTTTTATGGTGTTTTAAAACCTGGCGTTCAAGAGGCCACCCTCAGGGACTCTTCATCCATATAAAAGTGAGTCATGGTGCTACATCAAATATATGCACTACTGAGACTATGTTTCACACATAGTGATTCCACCATCACCCATGCATTTACCAAAATACAATATGCACTGAAACTATAACATAAGGCTGAGTTGTCTGGCAGAACTCCAAAAACATGTTTAATGCAGGAGTTCCTATTCCACCAAGGAGCACAAAACATGATAAATAGGGCATATGTCTCAACTGAATAAGCAAACTTAGTTCTTTAGACAATGATAAACTACAGGCTCTACAGATTTTGTGATTTCGAGTCAGTAGGGATACAGTTAGAGATAAGAAACAATTAAATATGAGATGAAAAGAAAATGATTTCCCACACAATGGATGTGTGGGAAACAAAGGGTAAAACCTTATAGATCTGTTCAAGGTCCGGTGGTTACAGATATATTATATGGGAGGAGTTTCTCATTCAAGTAATAAAGAGGGTCTTACCACTGTCACTGTTGTCGTCTACCAGGATAATCTCTTTGAGCAGATGTGCTGGTGTGTGGTTGACCACACTGTGGACGGAGCGCAGAATCACAGACAGTGCCTCATTAACAAAGATGAAGACCACTGAGATCTGAGGAAGGTCCTCTGGATACGTCAGCTGCTTACACCTGTTAATATGAAAATAATGTTATTAAACAGTGCTTTATACATCTGCAGTTTGTCCACTGTTAGAATTGTGAAATGACTGTAAAAAAAATATGATAAATCTGAATTATTATTATTTTGCCAAGAGATTTCTGAAGTCACCTTAATGAAAACCCCTTTAAAACCATTCAACAGTCCAGCAGCTCCCTAAGGACCTCTGATATTTATTGTCAATAAACCTCAATCCAACAACAACTCTTTGAAGTGTTATAAGTTGAGAAGTGCAGGTGTAGCTAACGTCATTAAGAATGGCTCCCTTCCCTGTAGATGTGCCACTCACCATATGCACGTGTGCCTGGAACTACAACTGGCACACCTGCACCAAATGAAGATGTTTTCAATCAGACACTTCTTCACCACTAGACAGGTCTGTTACATAGACGTGAGGAGAAGTGTTGGATACATTTCCTATCATAAACTGAATCACACTTAGCCTCACATTCCCAGTGTTTTCCCTCTGTACTTGCAGCTTTATGTTTCAGTCGAACACAGGGATGTATCCTGAATCATATTTTTCTCTGTGCAAAAATAGCATTCTTCTAGCATTTCATTTGAATGCCTACTTTCATTTCCTGGTGAAACTGCAGACCAGGATGTTCTCTACTGTACTCTGACTACTGCTGCTGCACAGCTGTGGGACTAAAACCATGTGCTGAGCTATAAGGTATATTTCCCTTACAGAAAATATATGTATTTTTACTGAGTTGGAGGCGGTGAGGTTGTATCTGTACACACTTGATATAAATAAGAAGAACTATTGTATTATATAGGAATCTGATATATATATGATTATTAATGTAATATGTTACAAATGCATGGAGTGTCCAAAACGTGTTTTATACACATTTTATTTACTGTAATGGTCATTCAGATTTAAACGATGTACTGTGGCCTGATCAGTATCACACACTCTACTGGGTCCAGTACAAGGCCACTGTTACTTCAGTTTGGCAATAACCTGTTACTTGTCAAACATTGATGTATTTTGTGTGTAACATTTATTATGCTTAAATATTGATGTTTGTTTTTTCTTGTTCAGGAAGCTCCTCTACCACAATTCTTCAGTGAGATTCTATGATTTTCTGAATGTGGTTATTACTTCACCGTGGTGTTAAAAAAAAAGTGCTACTTTTTAAGCAGTGTTAATGGTGATGCTTAAAATTAGGCTATTACTAAAATGATGTCTAATATAGTCTTACCTGGTGATAAGATTTAAACTTACAAACACATATTCAGGATCAGTTCGGTATCCTTGCTACTGTAGTATCATTAATTTCAAAAAGTTAATCCATTGCAGCTCAAAACACTTAAATGTTAGGAGCAACAAAAGTGAAGCCTTTACTTTAGAAAGCTCCTGATTCCTTAAGTGCATTCAAATATCACTCTCTTTGTGTTTTTCATCTTAGCCCCTCCGTCTAAATACCTGAAGAGAGAAAAAGAGACGGCATGCGAAAAGAGAGTAGGGAGGAAATGAGAAGAGAAATGAGACCGTTTGTCTGAGCTATCATCTGAAGCGACAGCTGTTTGTGATGACAACAACTCAGCTGTATCACCTGTCATATTTCATGGTTTGAAGTGTAGATTGGTTCATATGTGCTCTGTGTCATTTATAAATATACGTGGGGGCACTGACTTATTAGATTTGATGCAGCACCGTGAGTAACTAAGTAATTCTGAACGCATTCAAAGTGTTTGAGTAACATCTGCGCGTTCAGTGTTAATACTGCAAACATGCAGAGCAGTTAAACTGGAGTGTAAACATACTTCACTGCACATATTTGTACCGGCAGCAGTGCATCTTCAATTTAATAAACAAATTAGTTGCAGGCTGTTGATTGTACATTCAATGTTTAATAAATCTGTGATTAGAATGTTATAATCTTTTGCGGGTTGGAGATAATTTTATTTGATGAAATGTAAATTGTGATTAGCATAGAGTAAAGGTTTTTTTTTTATGGATGTATTTCAATCAGACCTTCAAATCCATTATTTTTAATGGGGTGATAAATCAGAGAGCAGATCTTGTTATGAGCCTTTATGACATGAAGAAAATCTGCAATGTTCGGTAATAAATAAACATCATTCAACTGGCACCGATTAAATATATATTACTGGTGCTTATTTTAGTTTCATCTGGTCAAAGGAAGATTTAATTTAGGTCTAAGAAGAACATGTCTACACACTCATACAGTATATATCAGAGGTGGAAAGTAACTAAGTATAAGTATTTTGTTACTGTCCTAAAGTAGTTTTTTTTTTTTTTTTTACGTATCTGTACTTTACTTGAGTATACATTTTTCTGGCATTTTTTTATTTTACTCCCTACATTTTTGTATAAATATCTGTACTTTATACTCTTTACATTCTCAGAATAAACTTTCAAACTGAACAGAGGTGACAGTAAAAAAAAAAAAAAGTCACCAGAGGAAAAAACAGTGGGAGGAAAGGAACTGTGACTTTATATATTATAATTATATGACTATTATCTCACAATTTTGAGTTTTTGTCTCATAATTTTGACTTTTTATTTCACAATTTGACCATTTTAACTCACAATTTCGAATTTTTCTCTTAAAATTATTCATTTTTTAAATTTCATTTATATTTTTTTGTGTCGTTATGACTTTTTTAATCTGAATTGTAACTTTTTTCCCCCCATTTTTCCTAAATTGACCCTATCAAACACATTATCTACACAGTACCTCACTTTTAAAGGTTTGATTTTAGATACTTTTGAAGCTTTTTCTGAATTTCCTGGTTAAATAAGTATTATTGTGGTCATGGCAAAAAAAATGCAGTTTTACTTTTTAATTTTGTACTTTATTACAATTGTGTATATACACCTCTGGTATATATACCAGAGGTATATATACCAATCCTGTGCCTCAGTGAGGTCAAGAAGCATGTTGGGTTTTTTTTATAACACTATACAGAGATTTATAGATTTTCTAGAAATGTTGAAGTTATAAATAGTGATTTTCATCAGTTTATGACTTTATAACCATTGTTTTATTACATGTGTTTATGTTTTAGCAAGTGATGCTTGGATGTTTTATCGCAAAAGAAAGGAGAGTATTGTTACACCGAACAACAAGGAAGTAGAAGATGTCCAAAAATATACAAAGGTTGCAATTCATTCAATCAATGTCCTAATTAAAAGCTTCTGTAAATAATATCATGTTCCTAATAGATCCGCAGGCCACAAACATTTTAGTCTCTCTGCTTCCTTTTCTTACTCTGCTGACCACATTCAGTACATTAACTCTTTTCCACAGCTATGGATGGACTATTATTTTGCCACTTACACATAGTCATTTCACTTTACCTTTGTATAGACAGTGTTTTTTTATTTGTTACTGTCATACTCAGTCCCAGTTTTATCCCTCCTCCAGTGGTGATAATCATATCTGTCCTACTTCCTTATTATTTCAGAAAAATATGGAACTTTTGCCAGACTTACTGCTGCTTTGAAGTAGCAGCAACAATGTGAACTGGACAGAAACACGATGTGGATTCCTATGGCAACTACGAACACACGGACAGCATCTTCTGGAATGCTCCAATTAGGTCCTAAATGCAGCAGCTGACAAATGCATTTCACTTGTTTCTGCCTTTGTTTCTCCATGTTTTCACATATCTTATTCAGTAGTGATTCACTACATGAGGATAATGAGGTGAATATAATAGTTGTTGTGTTTGAATAATTTACAAGGCATTTTAGAAATAATAAAACACTTGTAATATTGTCCTATACTCAAATGTAAAACTGACATTGATCAAGTACAGTGCAAACAAATCTACAAGACCCATTCAGTTTCAAAGTATCCTCCCCAGCCATTAAAATCTTTAGCTCACTATCAACACAGGGTAGAGTTAAGGACTTTGAGGTAATGTATTTCAGTAGCTCGTTAGAATAACATTGATTCCATGACTGTTAATGAGCCAATATTTTCATTTGTCAGCACTGATCAGTGTCAAATAATATCACAGATCATGAGATATGAAAGTCAGAGACGAAGAAGTGAAGCTGAGATTCCATCTTAGAAACCATGCCTTTGAAAGTATTCGCTGTCATCCATCTGAAACACAAATTAGGACTGCTGCAGAGAAGCACATCCTTAATCTCTCTAAACTAAAAAGACAGTCTTCAGAACATGATAGGTGGTGACCTGGTGTACACCTTGATGTTATTGCATTATTTTTGTTTACCAAAGCTCCTAAAATTAATCACCAAGTGTAACAGTTATCCCAAAGCCAGTTATTTTCTTGTTCACTCTGCAGACATATTTTTAGATATTAAACACAGAAGTGTGGTATCAAAGTGGAAATTGTGGTGTGGCAAATCTACGCTGAACATGTTTGTTCAAAGACAACACGTTTGTTGCTCTTCCACTCTTGCTGTGAGCCATCTGAACTCGACTGGTGCTCAGCACCCCGATACCCCGGTGAACTTGGATGTCAGCTTGAGTCAGCAGCATCCATGGGGTCAGGCCGCAGGGGGACGGCCACACAGCAGATGGATCACAGCGTGGTGCTAAAGTTACATCCTCCCGTCTCCACCCACTGGATCCCTCCACTGTGCAGCCACTGCTTTATGTGAGAGAGGGACTGAATATGTGTATGTGTGGAGGCATGTGTTAGCAGGTTCTCACCTTTCAACAATGTGAATTGGCAAGAGAGGAACTAGCAATTATGTAGGACGACACAGCAGATGGCATATTATTCAGTTGTGAAAGCATATAGTGAGCTCTTTGCATGTCTAAAGATGAAATAAACTAACAAGTAATGTTAAAGTAAATCTTTTCATGTTCCTGTGTTGTATTTACCTTAAATTTCCAACAAAGTGCCGCAATGTCATGAATAAAAACCTTGCCACATTAATTTCTGCTGTAAGTTAATGAAATGCATATTGTGCTCTTCCTGTGTTTGCATAGATCCCCTCGGGTCCTCCAGCATCCTCCCACCATCCAGAGACATGCAGCTAACCAGATTAACAAGTCAATCTAAATCAACCATAGGTGTGAATGGTTGTTCGTCTGTATGTCAGACCATAGCATGATCTGGTGACTTGTCCAGATTGTACCCTTCCTTTGTCCCCTGTCATAGCTGGGATAGGCTCCAGCACCACCGTGACCCTCCAGAGGATTAAACGCTTTGGAAAATGAATGAGTAAATAAATTAGGCTCATGATTACATGTCTTGCATATTTGAGCTTTAAATGCAAATTAAATTCAATTGGAATATATATGGATAGAAATAGGTATGTGTTAATAATATCAAATGAAGTAGCATTGATGCAGAATAATCAGCCAATATTCTATAATGAATTCAGATCTAATATAGGCCATTTTTTCTATAGGTATGATTTGTTATGAAAAGGCCTTAACTAAAAAAAAAAAAAAAACCACCGCATAGATTGATGCATAAGTATGACAATCTGCTGCCTTATCACACTAGCCAAGTAGGCTACGACTTACTGTTATGGACCAGGGAGAGTATAATTTCATGCGTTGCTATCAATCACTTCCATTACCACAGCTCACATGCATTTGACAGCACAGGTAATAAAAGGGAAAGTAAACCACAGAGAGTGTTTATGATGGAGCACACTGCGTACGTCTATCTATACTTTAAGCCATGTGCTCACTCTCTATTCGTAAGAGTAAATGCACAAGTGTTTTGATTGATAACCCTCCCAGTGTACCATTTCAGTTCTTCCTCGTGCATTTATGCTCTCCCTCTGCAACTCCTTTGTTCCCTCTCGCAGCTTTCTCTATTGCCTCTCTCAATCAGCCTTGCCAGGTCTATAAATACAATGACAAATCTGGCAGTGAGTTCGAGGGAGGATATTTTGCACCGCATCTCTATACTTTGCAGGGACACTGCCATGACATTACTGTGCACTATCACACCTGTGCAAAACAAAACATGGTATATTTCACTGCTATTCAGCTGTGCAACCCACACACAGGCAATGTTTAATGAATATTACTATGGGGGGTATTTTGACTTTGTCAGAGGGGGCAAAGAACCCTCATCACTTCTTGTTGAGGTCTGGTGTGAAGCTGGATTTCAGTGTCGAGATCGTAAAGTGATATTGTAGTTCCATTGCCCTAGTTACTGGATCCAATTTAGGGCATCGCTCAACCTTAAATTTGTACCTGTCTGCAGTAGCGAGGAAGCCTTGTAAAGCTATAACAAGATGAGCGATCGACTCATCTGTTTATAATGGGTCTGAGCTCACTGGCCAGCGCTCATAATTTGACCCGGAACAAGCTTTGACAGAAACAGAGCGCCAGATTAAGATGTATTCCCATCACACCTCCCCCTTCTCCTCCTCTTACAGTCTGCAGACTCACCGCTTGCCTGACTTTTTTTCCCCGCTGGCCGCTCTCATTCGCTGTGAAATTTCACATTAACCTCCTGCAACCCACACAGTGAACGCAACACCAAAGCAACTTTCCAATCCACAAGCCCTCCTCTCAGAAAGATAATCGTTTGCCTTGTCATTTCTCCGTCCCTCCATCCAGGAGATAAACTCTAGCTCCAGAAAGAGCAACAATTTGCAGCAGGAGCTCCTGCACCGCGGAGACCTTACGATCTCATTCTGCAGTATCAGACGCTCAGGAGATGAGGTAAGCCTGTTCCTTCTGCTTCCCTCACACTCTTTTCTGGTTATCAGCCTCCCACAGTCAGACAAACATAAGACGAGAGGTCCTTGGGGAAATGTGGAATCTGTTGTGCTTCAATATATTTTTGGGTGAAACACCTATTGTGGGAAAATATATACCAAATCTTGAGCAAAGTAACAACAGAGATAAAGGTGAGATTATGAGGAAATGGAGGGGAAAAGCATGTTTGATGCAATAAATGCTATTTTTCAACACACAAGTTCCATTTGATATCATTTTGTTTGTTTGGTGGCATCAGTTTAACCAGTTATTCGGTCCTGATTGTTTTTCTCTTCACAGCCCGGTGAAATGTTATTGTGTCTAAGCCTCTCAAGGACAGTAAACGGTTGGCTCAGACCTGCCATAATACAGAACCTGCTTCAGTCCCTTGGTGTCTGAGTTAAGAATGTCAGGTGCAGAAGTGAAGGGCATGAGAGAAATACAGGCTAGCGGGCAATGAATAAGGATTACAGGTCTTTGTTAGAGAGACAAATGTGGCAGTAATTATTAGGCATGGGTTAAGCTTTAGAGAGACAGGTTTAAAAAGAGAGAAACTCCAGTTTGTGTCAGAACATATGAGTGGTTGGACTTTTCTTCTTTCAAAGTCGTCTCCACTCAGTGACTCCTGTTTTAATTAAAAGCCCATTAGACGATGGAGTCCTTGGTTCCTGGCTTTAGCTTCAGATCTGCACTGCTGTAGTCACCTTTTATCCACAGGACGAGATTACAGCTGCAGAATTAGAAATATGAACTATGTAGCTACATGTAAAACTGTGTGATACCAGGTAAAACATCACAAAAATAAATTCAAAGGGAAAACTAAAAAAAATCCTGGCTAGGACTGTAACACAGCTCCACAAAAGCTCATCATCATTTTCTTTCTTTGAACTGTTCTTTCACTTTCTAACAGCAATTCTTTGATGTTTCTTTGGTTTTTCAAAGAGTTGCTATAGTGACATAAACAAGAAGACCAATGAAAACCGTGTTAGCACTGTGCACTTTATTGATTTCCAGTTCTTTGAAACCCATGCGCTAAGTCTTTATCAAACCTATTTGTGAGATACATTTTCAACTTCTACCTTGTTGGACATGACATGTTGTTTTTGTTTGGAAGCATGCAACAGTAGTTCTCTACATCTAAACTTGGCAATTTATAG
Organism: Siphamia tubifer; assembly: GCA_020466265.1. Taxonomy (NCBI): domain Eukaryota; kingdom Metazoa; phylum Chordata; class Actinopteri; order Kurtiformes; family Apogonidae; genus Siphamia; species Siphamia tubifer. The sequence continues at coordinate 26,706,475 of CM035791.1, read as the reverse complement.
TAAAAAGCCTTTTAAAAAACAGTGTTCAGTCACACCTTGTGAAACTCTGAAAGGTCGGCATAATATGAAAATAACTGCTTCAACTCTCACTTTTGTCTAAAGCACAATTTATGGTTGAATCAGTCCAAAAAAAGAAAAAAAGAAAAGAAATTCCTAAAAACCCTTCCATTTCCAGCGGCATTCTCTCCTGACTTTTATTAATTAGCAAACTCCCTTTTACTCCTCGTCCTCCTCTCCATTCCACTCTTGTCTAATTTTTCTGGGAGTGAAAAAGAGCTCTGAAAAAAGCTGTGTGGATGAAATGAATTGTTATCCCACTAAAGCCCTCAGAAACGTCTCTTGGCTGCTAGATTTCCTCAAAGTGTCTGTACATGTCGACATTGTTCTTTCACAATGTGCAATATAAATGTCACTGGCAGGCTTGATTAGCCCTCCACCTCAGCCCATCTCCTACAGCTTTTACTGTATCTCTGTACTTCTAAATATAGCATCTATTTAAAAAAAAAATAATAAAAAGACCATGAATATCCACTGGGTCTCTTTCATAAAAAAAAAAAAAATTGAACTAATACTAAGTAATTACTATCATGAGATTATGAAATAGCTCTCCAACTATCATTATCATCTTGTCTTTTCCTTTCATGTTAGGATTAGGCATGTCTAAAGTAATTTCCTTTTGTGTGACTCCCCATAGCAAAAGCCTTGAGATGCCCTATGGCCAAACTGACTTAACTGCGTTGAGTGAGGAGACGTGAAAGGATTTAGTAGAGTTAGATGAAAAAGAAAAATATCAAACAGCTAGTAAGAAAAGGAAACAAAGGAGGAGGAGTCATATTTAAAACATGGGGAGAAGGAGGACTGACAAGCATGTCTACACTGTGTCTACAGCAGCATAAAGGCTGCTCTATTACATTAAAGGACTACCTTTGCCATTAGGAGGTGGGAGGCTTTACAAGATGCCATGTGCCACGCTTATCATGACAAAGTTAATGTCATAAACCACTAGATGTACCTTTATGTACACCTAGTACACCTGGTAGCTTGTCCATCTATAATGGTTACATTAGCATTTTTGCAGGAGTAAGAAATGCTGTGTGAGTCATTTGACATTCCATCTAGCCCATCAGTATTCCTGAAGCAGTATGATTCCAATATGTGTAAGAAAAATAAAATAAAATAAAAATAAAAATGGAACTTTGACATTAAAAAATTACCAAAAATAACCACGTTTGACTACCATGACAACCAATCTGTTTGTGACATTTGCCTTAATACGGTTTTTCCTTACCTTTGGTGGCCTGATCCCAGCATCAATATACTTTAAGTATGCCATGAACTTTTGACCCTGCCTAAGCCTTTGGGAAATTGTTGTAAATTCCATTAATCCTCAGCAGCAAAGTTTAACCGCACAGCCTACTCGTTTTTATTTTAAAACTGTGCATCTATACTGGCACACATTTATGAGAGAACTATACCAGTACATTCCAAAAAAAGATATACATGACAAACATTGTGGGTTTGATGAAAAATGCCAGTTTTCTGGCAATAAGTCCTGTTATATAGTGTGTGCCTTCACAAAAATAGAGCTCATCACCTGCTGTAGGGATTAAACTGGCAAACCCTCCAGTCCCATGTCTCTCTAACTCTACAGTGCTAGATCTGTAGGAGGAAAAACAGGTGCCAAGCATTACTGTTAGAAGAAGAGGATGGACATACTTTTTAGGCCTGTAATCTGGGATGCTCCTGTCAAGTGAGATGCGGTCACTGAGCTGAGCGTTGTAGCCGTACTCCTCGTACTTCCCCTCAGCATCTCGACTGTCTTCTCCCAGAGTGGCAGCAGCTCCCCCCTGCCCCAGGCCTCCAGGTCCTTCCACCAGCCCCATGGGCTTTGCCAAACCTGCCAATAAAATGACACACCAGTGTTAAAATAATCACAAAGCAGTACATGGTTATAGGTGCAGTCATAGACACGCAGTCACCAGAGAGACAGACAGGTGAGAAGCAAGGCCACGCACAGGGGCAACAGACTGACATTCGTTGGCAGCTTGAGGAACTTGAGTATGGCAGCACAGAGACCCAGCGGGGCTCATTCATAGGGCATCATTACACTGTCTGTCAATGAAAGAGCTGCAAAAAACACCCACATGGACACGGACGTCATAGAGCTGAGCAGAGAGGAGCAGGAGCTGAGAGACACCGAGGTATAAGGGCCAACACTACACTTCAACAGAGACCGTAGAGAATTTGTGGTGTACAGCTGTAAGACAGAGAATATCAAACCTGAAAAAATCTGTAGGTAAAGATGACTAAAAAGAATATAACATGAAAATAGGATTACTATTCACTGTAAGGGCACCAAAACAATACAATTTGTCTGTTTTGTCAAATTGGGTCATAGTATTTTATTGTATATATTAAAATTCAGATGCTAATCGTTTTTCACACCATATAGAGAGTACAAAGCTCCTTTATTGTAATAATAATGACATTAAATACATTGTGCATCTCCAACATAATCATGATTGGGTTATTTAAACACTGAATCCCAAGTATTTAATGGTAAATTACAGTCTAAAACCTCTGAATTCAGCACTGCATTTAACATATTGAAGTTAAAGCACTCCGTGTGCTCTCATTAAAGTGACTTATCACTCACTGACTTTGGCACTATCAAATTTTAAATCTTGGTTGATGGCAAGAATGCCCTTCAACTGATTCAGCCCTTTAATAACTTTTAAAGAAAGAAAATACACCATGATTACATGCTTTCCTCGTATCAGGTTCTGCCAGTTTGACTATTATGTGACTATTTCAAGTTCTGTGAAACTATAGGATAACGTCAGATAATTGTTATGCAAGCCAAGCTTCCAGTGTGGCCTCCACAGAAAAATCGAGCTGCGTCTGTTCTCCATATCAACAGATGGACACACAGACAGTAAGTAAACAGTGCATACCAATGAAGAGCTCAGCTCTCATCTTCGCCCCTCCAGGAACTGCAGAGTAATCACCATATTTGGATGGCCTCAAATCCTTGGGTGCTACTGAAGATTTGTAATTGGAGCTGAATGGTTGCAAACTGGCTTCTCCCTCGAGAGGGATTTAGCATGGCCTGCACCAGCCAATGCGGTGGCATTTTGACAACTATGGGTGGGGTTCATGTCACAGACAGCCATCTGGCATTGCATCCCATGTCACACAATAACACAGATACCCTCCAGGGCAAGAGAATTTAGTCAGGAGGGCCTCACTGTCTCTGCATGACACTTAGAAGCAGGACAATGCTCACCAGCTTTGGTTTCTGGTCACTGAGTTCTTTTATTTCTCCTCATTCCACTTCCTCTGTCTGATAGAAAAGAAATTCCATTATGGAAAGAGAGACAGTGGCTATTCCTCAAATTACTCCTGAATGTCTGTCTTTGGCACACACACAATTTGATGATGGAGACTGTATTTGTGAAGTTAGAATTCAAGTGCATAAAAGCAATACTTGAAAAATGTGTATAATGTTTACAAGCTTTAATAGGAGGTATTGATGTTTTTGGGGTATTTTGTGGGATTCTGTGATGTGTAATTTAAAGAATTTATTAATAAAGACTGAGTATAACTGGTTTGAGTCTTCTTTTATCCGCTTCATTATTTCAATCGGTGGATATTGCAGCATGGAAAATCCCAAATGCCTTTTGACAGATTTCTTCTTAATATATTGATGCTTGAAAAATAAAATATTTTAAGACATCTCTTGGAAAGAATAAGTGGACCTTGCATGTACATATTTGGGTAGAGCATCATACTATCACTGCGGTTTAAAAGCTCTATTCCCAGTGTGTTAAAAATGTATGCATCCATGGTCTTGTGAAGCACTTTGTATAAAAGCATCCAGCAAGTGGTGCCGTTATGTTCTAGTCAAAAAAAGATGACAATGACTAAAGGCCTAGGATGCCCACTGTAGAGCTGGATACATCTAGTAGAAAACATTGACTCCTGCAAGGTTAAAGGCCTAAAAATACAACTAAATGCTCAGTACTGTAGGTATCTAGGACAGAAGGAGAAGATGATAAATAAGCAAAGAAAACTGGCATCTGTGGCATAAATACGGATAAAACTTCCCATGTTAAACCATAAAGAACACTTCATTCCCCCATTCCCCCTGTGAGATTCACACTCCAAACTGCACCTTAGCACTTTCATCATCTCACTACGAGGCAATTACAGACCAACATCTGCTTCTTCCACTGCATCAGCTGGACGTGGATCCATTCAACATCAGGTATCAATTTGAATCTCATTGTCTCTGAATATACATCTGTCTCTGTATCGTATCCTCCCAATCCATTTGTCCCAAGTTGCCTGACGTGATACACTAGACCCATAACTGTTATAAATTATACAGCACCCTTCGGAATATGTCTGATTTGGCCTTTCTAAGATCGTCTGAAATTCAAAGATGACCCCATTTTTTATGAAATATTTAAGAACAAGAGTGGATTTATGTGTGTCCAAAGTCATGCAGGGGAGATCTAAATATTGATAGTGAGAGGGAGATTCAAGCTCTTCAAGAAGAAGAAAATAACTTATTCTATAGAGATTTAAAGCCTTCAAAGGCCAAAACAAATCTATGAAGTATTGAGAACTGGGAGAAGATCGGCATTAATTCTACTGCTGCTAGTCATGGAGGCTTCTCAGGGGGATAAAAACTCTGATTTGGAAATACAAACCTTTAGACCCCTGTCTTGTGTCTGAAAATAATGTTGTCCTTTTGAGAACTTTAATCCATACAAGTTTTTATTTGATGTTTATGCAACAAATGCCTGTTGTTAGCTAGTGGTATTATTTAATTTGTCTGCGTTGTGTATAGAAGATGGAGGTTGAGTGTAGAATTACATCATGTCTCATGATATTCCAACCATTATTACTTCATGGATCCCAGAGAATGTGTTTTTCTCTATTTGATCCCCTCCTGAGACACACACACACACACACACACACACACACACACACACACACACATATGAAAGTGGTGCCAAGCAAACCCCCCCACAACCACCACCCACCCCTATCTCTTACCATTGCAAATACACATTTCTATGACCTTTGACCTACATTTACCAACATTTAATGGAATCTATTCTGGACCACCTCACACCTTTCCTGAAAATTACATGGAAATTGGCCAAGTAGGTTTTATGTAAAGTTGCTGACAAACAGACAAAAAGTGATTCAAAAACAATACCCCTCTCCCCTTTCAAAGGATGGGGTAAAAATGTTTTTTAACCCATAAAAACCCAAACATCCAAACTCAACTAAAACCAACTTATTATGTAACCATTTACATAATTCCACCCACTAATAATAACTGGTGTAAAATGCAGTTCGTCTTCATTTCATGACATTTGAACTTTCAGTGGTTCAGTCGTTACCATGGAAACATTGTTATCATCTACACAATTGATTCACCAGTAAAACAAATAGATGTGGATTCATGGCAGGGGATGGACATACTTTTTTATATTCAGTTAATGACATATTTTACTGAAAAAGTCAGTTTTTCTTCATTGTTCTCAGTTTGTGAAATAAGACATGTCAACTTTGATCTGAGCTTTTATGAATCTACATGATTTACTGTATAAACTGAATGTAGAAAAATTCCACATTTTCACTTAATAATACAAACTACAGAGTACAATATTAGAATAAATATTGTCAAGTGACTGAAAAGTGGTAAATATAAAGATAATTCATTTAGAACTGGAACAAAAGTAGCTAAGTCTTTATGAGTGTACAATGATTTATGTGAGGCTTTTACAGTCACTTTATGAGTATTATTATAAGTGTATGTAATATTGATAATATGTGTGGCTGTAATGGAGGCATGCTGTGTCTGTGTCAGCTTATTTTATAAATTAGTGTCTGTATATATGGTTCTGCTGTGAGTCACAAAGGAAATATGTATATGCAGCTGAGGTGGGCAATTTTATAATTCCTCTTTTCATTGATTTTCTAATGTCATCAAGTCCTTCAAATGAAAGTAAGCAACTTTTACAAAAAAAAAAACAAAAAAAAAAAACATTCAGGACATTTTTCCCAGATCCCGTTCAGTTAGGATCCGACTCAAATTAACCTCTGCTTTAAACTCTGCCCCAGCATGATTCTGCATACTAGAACTCAATAGTTTATAGTGAAGGAATATGGGGAAAAAATGTTTGTTTTTGAGCGGAGAGAACCTTTAAGTAAAAATAGCACCTACGTCAGCTGATCTTTATCCTGCACAGCACAACAAATCTATTGAGAGCTGATGAAATTACTAAATGTTTGTGAGGATTAACCATACTGTAGAGATGAATATCGAACTTCATTACCTACACCTTCATATATTATTCCAACATTTGTTTATTTTTTTCAGATTTTCTCCACAAAAAGTCACACTGCATTATAGAGGTTTTCTTTTCCTTGTAACCACATATGTATTCTCTGGAGGGGTGAAGGTGAGACAATAAGCTATTTTTTTTTTCTTACAGAATCTTCTAATCCACGAGTCATATGGCTGAGAATATAAATGGAAAGAATGACTTATGGTAATTTTAGCGCTATATGCTGTACAAGGTCTGTGTGAGATTTGATTTAGTCATGATTTTAAGAGGACGCGGTCTAGATTTGACACTATTTGCATTAATGTTGTGTGACACAGAAGGAATAACTAGTACAGTACAAATCGTGATACTGTTGTAAATGTTTCAAAACACTTGTTCCTTCATGTCACAATCCTCAGAAATATGGATATGGATCTGCAATCACAACACAGAGTGTAAATGAAAAATCAAATACATCTTTAATTATCCAGTCTGCCAACTAGTGAATACTGCATGACTATAGGCCCACAGTGTAAATAAGAGGCTCCATCTGAAATTGCCATTATTGTCTGTGCCTGACTGGCTGATTGTCAGGTGAGCTGCTGAATTCATTATCATGATTCCTCAAGGCTGAGCTGAATTGATTCTTATCTGTTTCTGAAACTGTTTTGTCGACCAGCGTCTCATCTACATATCGTTATTGAAATATATTTCATTTAATCAGTCTCCATCCACCCTTCGATTTGGTGTCCCTGCAGCCACCATTAAACGCTACACAACATACCGATGACACAAAGATGTGTATCATTATGGTACAGCCAGAGCATCAAGTGTGTGTCAGCATGGAAGAGAGAGAAGGAGAGAGAGAGAGAGAGAGAGAGAGAGAGAGAGAGAGAGAGAGAGAGAGAGAGAGAGAGAGAGAGAGAGAGAGAGAGAGAGTGACATTTCTCATTTCTCATCAAGTCTTTGGCCCAGCAGGCTTAGCATATAAACAACATTGGTTTCTTTGCCATAATTGGGCATTATAGATAAGGAGCATATCTGGTGTTACAGCTGGGCCTGCGAGGCTGCCATCCCATCAGCACCTACGCACTGGGTGAATGGCCAGGAGTGACATGCATGGCTGATGACAAGAGCTTCAGTATGACTGTGGGCTATGGGACAGCAGCACAGCCCAAACAATGACACATCCACACTGGTCAGAGGGCTACACCAGCTAGTAGCACATTAATCTGCTAATGAGAACATCCAAAAGAAATGGAAGAAGTTTATTCTTGGGGCAATGTGCCTTTAAGTTTGAGCTAATAATCACCAAACTTAATTATTTTATTTAATGCTGCAGTGAAATCATCTATTTGTTCTATTTGTTACTCATCTTAGTCATAGAAATATTTATTTAATTATGGTTTTTTTTTGAGCAAGTAGAATATGAGCACATATTTTGACAGTAAAAAAACAAATCCAAACCAGCCAAACTCCAGGTTTTTGTCTCCTTCTCAACAGTAAAAATCTAATCTTATTTAATTTTAGTGTTCATTTAGGCAGATGCAGGGTTTCAGTACTAAGTACCAGTGAGGAGATATTTGTTGGTTCTAATGTAGTACTTAAGGTCAAAGTGCTGCTTCATAAGCTTGTTAACAAGCTTAAAACGCTCTCATCTGATTACCCAAACACAGTGACATCCACCGTCGAGTACTGCTGCTGAGAACTCTCATGTTGCTCATTTCAGTGCAGAATGGTCGTCTCATAAAGCTTGACCATTGTTTTCTTGTTGGGAGTATGTTGAACATCCATCAGACAACCATAAAAGAGGAATTCCTTGACTTGTTTATGTCCTTCAAATCTAATTGGTCCTTCCTGCAACTCCCATGGAATGCCATTGGCTGGCAATAAACAACAGTAGGAATGGGCAATTACTTCATATCACTGCAGGACATGGTAATTGTTATTGGCACACTGAGTCCTCCTTTCACCATAGTTATTCCCAATGGTCATAGAATACAATTTGTGGTCTGTGCACGATTTAGAAAAAGGAGCACTGACCTGGGATATGAGAGTATGATTAAGTATGCCATTAGCCAACTAAGGACAAATCATGGCGGGATTGTGACAGCCAGAGAACATTTCCAAGCTGTCCATAGTACTGCGTACATGTTGCTGCTGTCATCGAAAAATTACACAAGTGCAATTGATTCCTTCTTTTTACAGCTGTGCAAATGTACAGGGGAAAAAAAAGGCATTTTTTGTGTGATAGTTGGATTGGATTTTCTGATTTAGTAAGTTCCTTCATTATGTTATGCAGAGCTCAAATGAACATTCAGTGCTGACACTTATTACAAGAGAATTTTTTATAATTTGTCAAATTAATTTTCCATGTTCCTGAACAACTTCCGCAACACTCACATCCAGCTATAAAAGGTTTTAATTCTTCACTTCCCATGTTAATTGGAGACAGGAAAGTGTGCCAGCTTTGCACTTAGTCTGTAGCTTGTTCTTCCCTTTAGTCTATAATTGACTGTCACTCTCTTCAATTGCAAAAGATGTGCAAATTGTGTCCAAGTTGTTTGCATACAACTGCGGCAGAAAACAGCCCATTCCAATATCATTTTACATTAACATAAAACAACATCAATAAAATAAAGAGTTTTGACTCTGCCTCTGGGGAAGTCAGTACATTGCTGCTATCACTCCAAAAAAAAGAGCATCCATAAAATATTATTTGGGAAAAAAAACAGCTTTTAAAGAAAATCTATGAATTAAAATCACTATTCATACATTTGTCAAAATGTGTTTTCACTGAATATATAGGATTTTTGTTAACATTTCATATGGTCCAGTGTCACAGTATAATCCTACAAATAAGTAAATATTTCTTAAGTATGTGTGTTTCTTTCTTCCAGTCATAATACTGTGGACAGTGTGTTCCCATGGCAGACATGACAGGTTCAGTTGCATTGTCTCTATATAAAGCTAAGTGACTGAGGGGATGCATTGTACTTTTTGAGAGGCATTGCCTGCTGGCTGTATGCCAGATGCCAAGCATAACTCAAAGTGACAGAGTGACCCTCAAATAGCTGCTGAGGCTCAGGCATAATAACGAGATCATGCTGAAACCATCCAGAGTTGCCCTGTTTTGGTTCATGAAGCTGTGAAATGTCTTTAACTTCTGACTGCTGACAAAACACTATTTCTATCACAACACTTTAAGTAGAATCCGCATACTGTATCAATAAGATAATTTCTTAACTTCACTCTCCTGCATTTTTCTATATTTTCAGTATATTTTTTATGATTTTAATGGATTCCAGGTTGAAATGGAGTTAAGAGGTCCTGCGTTTTTTTGTGACCCTTCCTAGTAAGCATGAAAAACAACACATGTAGAATGTGCCTCCTCCTACACAAGTCTTCAGTGCAGCCTCCGTCCTTTACAGAATTTCACTCCTCTGAGCTTTAGATTTGAAAATCACACAGTAGGAAATGATAGTAAGATAGTAAATAATGTTCCACTGGGAATAAATGGCTGATGTTACTTTATGGTACATAATGCAGTATGATATTTGGTTTGGGATTTAAAAAAGAAGGTCTAACAGTTTAGATAAAACATGTGCATGTAATATATGCCGTGACTAAGGAGTTTGAACTGTGAGTAGGTGGTTGAATTCAGGATTTTAGAGATATTTCAAATTCCACTAGGAGAGAAGTTTTAACCTTAAACACAGTTTGAGTGAAAAAGTGATTTAAAAACAGGAGAATTTTAGAATGTGGTGAATACAGACTATCGGGCTCCATGAAAGTATTTTAATTTTTAAAAATAATACCTTCAGGAAGAAGATTTGTGAAGATTAAAATGTTGCTCCACTCCAATATTTAACATGAACCTGTTTACTGGACTTTTTATTTTTATTTTCCTTGCACCTGTGTGGATATGGACAGTTTTGTTTGTTTTCTCAATTCCTAATGATGATCCATTATTTGTTATCCAAGTATATTTTCTACATGATATTAGCAGAATGTACTGTATCGACCCATTTGGTCTGTAGAAAATAGTAAATGTAGTAAATCTAAATGTAGTTAAGATAATAATATAAATATATTGACATAAATATTGTTTTATCATCAAACACATCAAAGATTATATGAACTGATGTGACAAACAACTCCTCTATTTTTACAGGGTCACAGTTATAATCTCTTTTATAGCCCATATGAAATCCATTTTTCAGGGATTCACTGAAAAATGCCAGATAAATAACAATGTCTTTACAGCTGCTGTGAATGTGTGGATGTCCCACCAGAGAATAAGACCAGAGTCATATGTCACCTGATGGTAGAGGATGCTGTTCTGCTGATGAGACTAAATCTACCTCACAGACTCATGGTCATGTAATAAAATACAAGCCTGTCCTTTTGTTATAGAGCCAGATTCTCCCTCAAAACTCAAGGCAGCTTGTTAAATCTGATATGTTTCACCAGTGGTGTCTCCAGTGACATGATGGAGCTGCTGGGATACAGTCTCACGGGAGTGGGGTTATAACTATAGCCATCAGTAGCTAAAGGATAAATTTATGTGAAGTTTACAAGGAGTCAATTATGTGACAAGCACTTCACAAGCTGGTGGGTTGTTAAAGAAATACAGGCTGGTAAAGTCTGTCAACACTATGGACATATATTACCACATGTATTAACTAAGTATTGCTCGGTAATGCATCACCCAGGATCATTAGCGTCCTAGGGTGCTGTTGTTACTGTTTGATTCTCCTCTGCTTTCTAAATGACTGTGGTTACAGCCTGACAGAAATATATGAGTCATGCCCCATATTTGAAGAATTCAAAGTAACCCATCTGCAGACTGTCTGTTACTGTCATGTGGACTGAAGTGATACTTTAAGAACATTTGTCTTTGTTTCATTTGCACTCTGATGACCTCCGTGTTACTGGATCACATGCTCAGACTGTTACCTACCGTTTAACTGATTGTAGACAACATCCTCCAGCCTCTCCAGCCTCTGGAGGATAGACTGCCTGTCGACCAAGTTGGAAACTTTGCCATTTCTGGCTCTCAGCCTCTGATCAGAAATGCGTCCGAGCTGGATGAGCTCCTCAGATCGGTCCTGGATCCTGCAGTAGACCGAGAACAGGATAATCCCCACGAAGACTAAAATATTCACGGTCAGCAAAGTTTTGATTTTGCGTGCCACAGCCATGAAAGACAATATTGTCTGGGCTGACCCAGTCAAGCCAAGCAGGTGTCCATGTGCGGTGGCCTGCTTTGCCACCTTTCAGTGAGTTGCAAAGGGGGATGCTTCTTGTTTTTGTTTGTTTTGTTTTTTGTTTTGTTTTTTGTTTTTTCCTGCACGAGGAGAGAAGGTCAAGTCGTGGAGACCCGTGGAGCTGACTTCATCCGTTCAGCACCACGGACAGCTCCGGAGGCTGCTCTAACTTATCGCGGGGCACCAAGCCGTCACATGGAAGTTCAAGGTGAGGGAGGGGAGGGGGAGGGAGGAAGCTCAAACCCAACCGGTCAACGATGCTTTTACAGTCTTCACGACCCCAAGAAACGATCGATTTGCACACGCTTTCACCCGTGGTTTGAGCTACATATTACATTAGAAAAAGGACGCCGGTGAAGGCACGCATCCTCTGTTATAGCTCACGGCAGTTGAAAAACATCTCTCCTCTGCAACGTGATAAGTCGCCAGTTTCCTTTAGCCCCGATATGTCTCGTCCATCTTATAAGAGATGCAATGCAATAACCGATGGAAGCCGAGCATCCTTCTGATATCAGTGCTCGGCTGTGGCATGTCCCTGTACAAAGGCGGTGTGGTCAGTGCATCCTTCAATACTCTGCAAATATGAACCCAGAGCTTATGTCCGTCCGGAAAATATGGGCATGCTTCAAAAACAAGGCGGCGTTTCTCTCTCTCTCTCTCTCTCTCTCTCTCTCTCTCTCTCTCTCTCTCTCTCTCTCTCTCTCTCTCTCTCTCTCTCTCTCTCTCTCTCTCTCTCTCTCTCTCTCTCTCTCTCTCTCTCTCTCTCTCTCTGTTTGTGTTCCGTCAGTCCATTGTTGTGTCCCCGGTCGGCGGTGCAGAGCAGGATGAGTTGAGAGCTGATTTGCTCCCAAACGCTGCCAAACGACGCCGATGCTCGGTATCCGTTGGTGAGATGCAGCCGGGCTCAGGCATGCTGTCTCTCCTCCCAACCTCTCCGCTCTCTGTCAGGGACGAGGAGCCTCTGCGTCCTGACGTTTAGAGCAACAATCATGAATATTCACGAGCTGTATTGGAATCGGGAGGATAAAATAAACACTAAGCACCATGAAAGCAGCAGATACTTCCACTTAGCTGAGCACATTTGCATTCGCATCAGCAAGTCAACTGTTAAAATGTGTTTGGAGATGTGTTAACACTTTTACTATTTGATTAAAGCTGTCCATCTCACCTCTGATGTCACTGCTGGTGGGGGGTGGGGGGGGGTGATGTGTTGCATATTGGTTGTAGTTTCTGTGTTATGCAACTGCTACCGCATATGCATATTTCAGCTCCATCATACTAACATGAAAAAGACATGTCATGTGTCGAGTAAATAAACCAGCTTGACTCATGTACACTGAAAAGACTAACAGACTAACTGTAAATTATAGCATAGGCCTCTAGATGCACCTCCAGCAGACAAGTTGAACTTGGAAAAAAAAACAAAAAAAAAAACTAGAAAATCCTCAACATCACAGACTACAGTGTTGACTGATCTCTGCAAAGTGCAGAGCAGCATCCCCCAAGCTATAAACAGAAATCTTTAAAGACATGGGCAGTAAGACCACAGACATGTATCTACCAGCAGCTAATTCAAATCCCTTCCTCCTCGCATCTCCCACCTCCCTCCTCCCATCAGGACCTCCTCATCTCCAATTCCAAATGAATTATGGCTCATGTAAATCATGCACAAAGAGATTCAGTCTCACTATGTACTTTTACTTGATTAGACAAACCCAGACGGCCCATGCTGCCCAAAGCACTCTGAACCCACATCACACCCACCAGAGGATTATAGATTTATATTATTTGGTTTGTTTGCTGCCTCACAGCATTATCACACGGTGACTGTAACTGTCAAATGTTTATAGACTGTGCAGTTTTTTTGTCAGAGGACAGCTGGTATGAACATAATCAGGACACTTGTTAGTATTCTCACATCCCATTTGCTTTCCTTGATGGCCCTCCTTTGAGATTAAATTCATTTCACTTTTCTGAGAGAGTTTATATTTTTAACCCTCTGTGCGATCACTTTAAGTGCTGACCTCATCATTAAAGGACAAGAGCACTGATGAGATTCACTGCTGTGGGTTTAAATGTATCTGAAATGAGTGTTAAGGATATGAAATAAAAACAATAGTAAAATGAATCACACACATCACTGCGCTAATCACATGTCTAAGTAATCGGATGATTCACTGCATCCTGTTTTATCACTCCTCTGTGTTTTAACAATGGCACCCCATGTGCCTCCTGATAAGCCGTGCTGCTTTTATAACTCCATATGACAAGTGTATTTTTTTTTTAGCTTAGTATGCAATGTTTAATTAGGGCCCCATTTTTTTGCACATGAGCCCTATTACAAAAGGTGCTGATTTGATTCAAGGTGTGCAGAAACACACTACAGGGAAATCACTGTTACAGCCACCTCAGCCACCGTGCACAGGCTTAGTTGCTTATACAGCAGCTATGGTATCATTGCCCTCTACGCTCCTCCATAAGTCTCTCTGAAGGCTTCCATTCTGTTTTCTGCATTCAGCGCCCCACAAGCATCTGTGACTGAAGACAGTGTCACGCCAGTGTTTTAACCATATTAACCTGGGACACTGCCAGCTGTACCTTGGTCATCCCACTCAGTGGTTCTACATAAAGTATTTGAACATAGTCAGTGACATATTCCCTGTTTAATCAAATCCTGTGCATCCAGTTTTGCTACCATGTACTTACCTGATCTGTATTCACACTGAACACAGTCATAGCTTTTACATCAATTGCTGTCTGTGAGGAACTACAAATGGCGTCTGTTAATGTTACCACATATTCTTTAAATATTTGGTTCAAAGCAATAATAATAATAATAATACAATGGTCTAAAAGGTATCATCTCTGGTTGACTGGTAGCTACACTGTAGATTTTGCAGTGTTAATTTGGAGACAATGGGACCAAATACACTCTAGAAGAAGTTAAATAAACTCTCTAAGTGTTGATTTTAACACTGCAAAATTTACTGTGTATAGCTTCTATTCACTTAGAAAATAGTAAGGTAGCAAGGTTGCACTGTAACCTTGCGCTGGTCAGTATAACTTAGCAGCACACCAAGGACAAACAGTCATTTGTTCACAATGTGGATGAACAATGAGGAATATACGTTGCATCATTTAGCATCAGCACTTTTTAAAAGATACTTGTGTCCTACAGCTGACTGATTCATTAGATATTTAGATCTCAAAATGATGTTAGTAGTGCATTTTGTTTATTTTCTATGCTCACAGTATTTGTCATTTCATTTTCAAGGACAATGCACATGAATCAATCACTGTAAATGTACCATTGCCATTCGGCTGTTGTTTCTTAGCCAGATGTTCTGCTAGCTATTTAACAACAATAAGACAGCATTCAAGGCTAGCTGATAAAATAAAGTCAAACTAGATTTAAAAAAAAGAGAGCTATTAATAGAATGAAGCCTGCTATATAAGGCATAAACAATGGAATTAATTCCTACAAGACACTTCAAATTAAACAGACAGCTAACCCGGGCAGTTAAAACCCATTAACATGCAACTCCATGAAATGATAAAAATGGTAAGTGTCAAATTACATGCATTAAAATCTGATTAACACAGATATGTACAATTAGAGTATATATGCTGCAAGTATGATTGTTTGTTGATTATCCTTGCTTTGAGAACATGTAAAGAAATTAAACCGATCATTGAATCATTGAAGCTGTAACTGTGAAGTCAGTC
The DNA here is from genome assembly GCA_020466265.1 of Siphamia tubifer. Lineage (NCBI taxonomy): Eukaryota > Metazoa > Chordata > Actinopteri > Kurtiformes > Apogonidae > Siphamia > Siphamia tubifer. Next base: position 26,691,132 of record CM035791.1, on the reverse strand, counting down.
AAGCCAAAGTGTAATTTCCTCCTCAGGCTAATAATCATGGATCATGTTAATCCATCCCTAACATTCTTCTAAGTGTGATGTGAGAAACAGCTCTTCTCCTGTGTGTTGGAACATTCACTCAGCCAACGATGTCACATAAGACTGGACAATAATTGCTGTGGAAAGCTTGTAAACATTTGTGTCTTTTTGTGTTAAAGGCTGTTCTGTGGCAGCCTCAGCTAATGGCAGAGCAGCGCCAGCACCCAGTGTGTAGGACTCAGTGCAGTGTCTCATTAGAAGTTCAATATGTAAGTGTAAAGTGTGTTTACAAGAAGTTGGAGTGTGTTGCACTGGGAGCCATTAGTTTGTCGATGACTGTTTCTAGGCTAACGGTTGCTACCATTGTAATCTGATCCTGATGCAGTAGGAAAGTATTAAAGAATTTGGAAGCAGCTATGGTGATTTTTGCAGAAATCCTCTGCAAATTCTTTATGTAGAAGCTGGTGTACAGGGTGTTATCACATATGTAGGTTATGCAGGATCTGAAAGGAAGGTCTCTGAAGAAGAAAATTACTATTAGACTATTTTTAATGTGTGACAAACTTAGATTTATGATTACTTTGCAACCTTAACTTTAAGTTATGTCCTGCTTATAATGTCTACCTTTTTTGTTCATTAATTTATAAACACCCAGTCCTACTTTTGTGGAAGTTGCCAAATGATTTTTCTTTTAATATTGTGCTTCTCAACTGATTCATCACCATTTCTTGTAACCTATTCTTTCTTATTTTGCTTCTTTTTTTTTTACTGAAATTTTGGTATTTTCCTATATTTCATTTACTGATCATGCACATATTCACAAAAAGTCTGATTAAAGTTGAGGGTTATTTTACAAAAAAATAAAAATAATAGAGAAAACTGAAGAAAAATGCTATTTTTCAGCAACTATATCAATAACTGAACAGAAAACATGTGTGTCCATTGACTGTCATTGATGAGTTGATGTTTTAGAAGTTGACAGTGTTCGTAATTCATAACTACAGAGCCTCTGAATGTACAAATGGGTCATAGTGTATCTGATGACCATGAAAACTTGACAAATGCTATGTTACACTAATTATTTGCATGTATTGATAGAGTTATTGGATCAATAGTTACTAACATTTGTCATCAGTAGATAGTTTTAGTTGCCAATAGCTGTTTGGATCTTTATAGACTGATAGTATTTTTGCTAAAGAATATTAACAACACATACAGAGCCCTTCTAAATATTGTCTCACTTAAAGACCTACAATGAAAAAAAAAGATTCCATAACAAAAGACATATTGTAAACACAAAGAAGTAAATGCTCTCTACACTCCAGTGACTTTGGTACATTGGGGTTTGTTGTCAGTAGAAGTTGTTCTTCACAGTGGTCAGTTCACATGAGGCCGACTTAGGCGAGTAGAGAGAGAGAGTGTGGAGACAAGATGCTATTAAACAAGGTCACATAGAAGTCAACAGATCTTACTCATCTACTGCACTGTAGGACAACATTTAACATCAGAGTGAGAGCTCAAAATCACTTTTTGTTAACCTTTTGTCTTTGGTATTTGTGTGTTTAGCCAATGTTTCATCCAGGTTTAGTAAATAGCAAGCATGTGTCCTTGCTTTTTTAATAGAATGCAAATACACTCTTGGGTGTGTTGATGGAATTTAATTAAAGGAAGCCCTTGTGATCTTTAAAAGTAAAAGTGTATTGAGTTTGATACAAGCTATGAATGACCAACTAGTTAGAATTTGCAGTCACCATGCACGATTGAACAAAAATATGCAACGCTTTATAAGTAAAATAATTTCCATCTTTTGAAAACAGCATATTTATCAGAAACACACAAGCTTTTATTTTTCCGGAGGCAAACAAACAAAAACTGCCCCACATTTTACTCACAATGAGAGTATTTTAACATAAACACAAACTAATTCATCATAAGCTACATGAAGGTCACCATGACAATTGAGAAAAAGAAAATTAAATGCAACAGAAACAGGGCTGTTATACACTAGTTAAACAAATAACCCACATTTGCCCCTGATCAGCTGACATGTAAATTTGCTGTGTCCCTTTTGGAATAAAGTACCCACTCTGAGACACTCGTTGGTCACTAATGTAGTGCTGTCTGCTTGCCTGCCAGAGCTAAGTTCATACATTATCACTTTGACCCTGAGGCTAACAGCTAAGCCCCAGTTCTGTCTGCCTTAACTTAGCTCATTCACATTCCACCTCTAGCCACTTCTCCCCACTGCGCTGCCGCAAGAGCTGTTGATTTGCCTAATGCTTTAACTAAATTAGAATAATAACCCTGCGGACTGGAATATGTGGCATTCAGCCTCGGGCATGTTTTTTTATTTTTATTTATTTATTTTTTTTTACATGTTTCTGGTTTTAGTGCAACCTGTGAGGGAACACTTGAGGTCAGTAGCTGAATGTTTATCTGAACTAAAGCCTCGTTAAGACACAGTGAGCTCCTCGACCTTCTCAGATGACTCTGGCTGTACCTGCAATGCATCAATCAGTGGCATCCTCATCACAAGTGCTTTTATTTTTTTCTCCTAAGTGGGGACAAATCTTGACACCGTTAATGAGACAAAGACTGAGACAGGCATCACTTTAGTTCTCAAGCAGATAAATAAACTAAACCATAAAAAGAAATACTTGTTTAATAACAAGTGGCAAAACATTACACCGGACACTATAAATTTAATATCAAAATGTCAAAATGAATGATTGAATTTATCAATACGACCATAAGCCATGCTTCTCTGTGTGTTTGTATTAATGGAGCAGGAGCTCTTGAGATGCCTCCAAATGTTTCTTGATTTATGGCAGAAGCAATTATGTCTTGCCAGTGTACCGATGCTTGATGGGAGAATCGGTGCAGGTAATTAGAAAGAATAATGAAACAGGGAGCCAAGGAAATGAATCCCTGCATCAAAAAATCTAATCAAAGATAAATGGACTATCCATATTACCTAGTCATTATGCCGGAAAGATTATTGTTTTAAATCCCTGTGTGCACTAGCTATGGACTCTTTCTCAGACAAAAGCTATTACTCTGTTGACACCTCTGACTTGTTTGCAGACTGATTGATATTCCATGGCTTGTGAGCATTCCTCTAGTTTATGTTTTCAATTTCAGTGTGAGACAATGGATGGGGTTATATCATACAGACAAAAACAGCTATTGATGGATTTACAAAAGAATCCAGAAATGTTATTAAAATGTGACCATAAAGCTCAAATAGTGATGCAAACACAGTCGGGAAAACAACAATAGATTGTGGTGCATGAGTGGGTTGCCAAACTCAGACAGCACATTATCCTACAGTGAAGAGACCATTTTGAGACGTCTAAGCTATCCACATTAAAGCTTTTAAAGTGAAATCTACTGTAATTAGAAATAAACCCTTCTCTTATTTGTCCTATTTGAGTTGTGTCTCATGATACTCATACCATATCAGTGCTGCAACATTAATATTGTTCAAATGTTAAAATTTGTTTTAAAAAAAAATTATGAACATGATGGTAGCATTTTTTCCAAAAATTATGCAAATGGAATGTAAATTAATTTGCAAGCAGCAAATAGGGAGGAAGAAAATTGGAATAAACAAACAGTTTCTCAAATATAATCCAATTTAAAAAAAAACACTTTTATGCAATAATATATTCCCAAATAAACTAGGCTAATTTGGTAGGGAAATTATCACCATGGAAGTGGGAATTGTTTGAACACTAGGCCAAAAACAAATAACCTTGAAAAGTAATTTTCACAGTTCCACCAAACTGTGAAATGGTTTGATATATTTTGACTGAATACCAGAAGAATAGGATTAAAATCCCATTTTAACCAAATAATTCATGTAACATTTAGGCCTATAGATCACAACAGACATTGATTCAACTTTTATATTTGAAGCTTTGTTTACACAACAAACTGCTCCCTGGGATGAGTTCAGCGGAGGTGGTAGTTGGATGTGGCAGACATGGAGAAGTTGATTCAGTCCAATTTCTTGTCCATTTGTGGCCAAAAAGAACCAGCAGCCAATGCTCTAATCACAGGCTCACAGCAGCAATCACAGACCAAGGCACTAATCAGTCAACACAAACAGGCACACATAAACAAGTGGACATGCGTGTGCATACAAACAAGGACACAATAGTGTCTACACAAATACACTAGACAAGACACAATTATGTACGGTGACCCCACCTTCATGCTTCTTAATGCTGATTTTTAATTAATCCATTTTGTATTTTTTTAGAGCCTGATAGCATTCATTTATAGTCTAAAAAGGAATGTATGCTTTATATCCCATAATTAAAATGTGTGTGTGCACTGTAAAGTAGGCCTATACATTTTCTGAAGACATTCCTCAAACAATATTATGCACATACAGTGTGCCTGTCACACACACGTAAAATCCTGCTGCCAGTGTTTCCTCCAAAAGAACAAAGTCTTAGCTGGCAGCTGGATCAAAGCATGCAGATGGCCAGACTGGAATTTACTTTCAGAGCAGAACAACACGCTGGCCATTGTTAAGCCGCCGTCAATGTCTGAAAACCAACCCTGGATACAAGCAATTGCAATCTGCTTTGGACAAAGATACCATGCTTTACATCAGGTCTCTGCCAAGGAAAATATGATCATGTGTGGTCAGAGTGGGTTTACATGTAGTCTACCATTTGCACAGGAGGGGAAAAAAAGGAGGAAGTGGAGGGCCAGAAGCACAGAACATCAAAGCAGCACGTCTGGTCCCTCCTATTAAAGCCCTCTTTTGCTCGATTGTAATTAAAGATAGAAGCACACGAAAGCAGTATGTCTCCCAGAGAAAATAATTATGTGGCTCTGCCAGAGAAGAGGGCATGTGGGTGGGTGCAGAGAGAAGGGGTGGGGGTTGAGAAAGCATGTTGTAGCTTAGGTGTGTGTGAATCCACAGGGGATTGCAGCAGCTGAGGTCGAAGTGGGTGCAGAGGACTGTAGGTCATTGTTTCTCTCCTTACTGACGTCTATTTGAAATGGCACAACACACATGAAAACCACATGAAAACACTCTCTGATGACTGATTAATGGGCAGAAAAAAACAGGAAAAGTGAAGCAACAGAGATATGTCTCCTCCAGATGTAATGTCAAATTAGATTCTAGCCCAGAAACTCAAGCTGCATTTATCATGCTGCAGGTGTGCATATAAAATCCATGTATTTTATTTTCTAAGCATCATTAGTGCAGAGGAATATTTATTATTGCCATTGCACTAGTCACATCAAAACCATATGCAGTGTAGAAGACACACTAAACTTAATTTCATGTTTTTTGTGGCTTTCATTTTAAATGGATGTTTTGCTACATAACAAGAAAGTGGTCCATGGCAGAACCCATAATGAGAATACAGCCAGATTGTGATCCATGATGGTAGCGAGAGAGCTACTAGAGCAGGATGGTAATCCATCAAGTAGACATCATCCTGCAAGGATCAGTAGAGATTAGAGCTTTTACATTTCATGTAGCACAACAGAAACACACAAAAGCAACAAATATGTGAAATTAAATCTTGCCAGTGTAGACCACTACACATTTGTGGTTTGCAGTGATATTGGGATGGCACATCGAGCTGCAGCTGGATCAATAATTTTCCCACACAGGGTGCTGCTTATGCTTTCACAAAGGTTATAGTGGTACTTTAGAGGCTATGGAAGTGTTCACTACAGTGCGCTTTAGCATTTGCTGAAATGCTTCCTTGTCATTACTGCAGTAGTGTTCACTGATGGTAATAATGTGACAGAGTTAATAGCACAGTAATTATGCTGTTGACACTCCCACTGTCCATTGTTATAAAGAATCTTCATGAAATAAAAGTATCACTGCAGCTTCAGAATAACTGCTATTTCACTCAACAGCCAATGACTATTGAAATTCGTCTGTTGTTGCTTTTTCGACCGGTGTGGCAAACCATGTTTGAACTACAGATTGTTTCCCAACTCCATTTCTCAGCCGTGGCATCTATTTTATGTGGAAGGGTAAGAAAGTCAATTGAAAGTTAATTCCAATGTGTTTGATTAATGGGCACTGGAGGATGCACTCTAATCTGTGCACTGTTCAGCTGTTCCATTTCAAGCAACACACAGGTAATTATTCCTCGCTTTCTCTCAGTTAATGTTTTTGTCGCACCTTCTCATCCTCTGACACCATTTGTCTTATTACTAGGAATCTTCCAAACTACACATGGTAAGTTGTGCACTGGTGGCCTAATCAGTGAAGAGTATACATGGAAGCTAACTTAGTACTTAATGATCAAAATTAATTTCAGTTGTCAACACATAGTCCAGATGTTAGTAGACTTATTTATTTATTTTAATAATTAGTACGACTTTTTATGTTAGTGATGAATTAAAATCAAAACCCCTTGAGCATTTTTCAGCATTAAGTGCTGAAACATGTCTTATCCAGACAGCAAAAAGTAAGATACATTGAATAAACAGTGTTTATTTTTGCACCTGGTGTGAATTAACACAGTTACATACAGTAGCATATGTTTATTTGTGAGAGTTGCTTGTTTAGCCTTTTTCTTGTGTTAGCTTTCTGGTTTGATCCTTTATGTTAATAGATTGGTTTTGACCCGTATATTAAATTACCTATAAAATCCACCAAAAACAATAAGTCACCATCCAATGTTGGTTTGAACACTTTTGGTGTTTTGTTTTTTTTCCTTTTAATACTAATCAGAAAAGTAGCATCCATCATGATTGGGGAAAAGTAGACCCATATAATATACACCTACTGTGTTTATATATGTATATAGGGTTTGGCTTTGGTGGTGTGACTGCTAGGGAAGCCCACTGACATCTACCCCTGAAAGGGACATGACATTCATCTGAGGACTCTCCATATCATTTGGAAAGTTTGAAGCGACTTTGTTGACCAGAAAATACTTCTGCCTTTTGATGCGTCTCATAGACCCACCAGCAGGAGAAAACAAACACCAATAAACACATCCAATAATTCCTCATTAATGTCTTTCCACATGTCACTTTTTTCCTTCAACATTCATCATTTCAATGATAATTATCTTCAGTGATGAAAATAAGTCAAAACATGTCTTAAAGGTGTCATTCCATGGTTATTTCATTAATATTGCTGTGTTCTCCATTGTTATTGAATACATTGTGTGTTGATTCTATTAAAAAAAACTGATTGCTTTGTTTCCAGCTGTTTTTGTACAGTAGAAAATTTACTTGAGGTTGAACAACAGAGTTTACCAGTACTTCTTCATACATGTCCATGATGTGGTAATGAGGCGTCTCTGATTGGCTCAGAATGCATCAAGGTACACTCCCCCCTCCCCTCTGGCTCTGTGTGTGTTTACATTTACCAGAGTAGCATCCAGCTAGGTTTTGTTTGTTTTGTGCAGGAAAAAAATGATGCTTTGTTTCCACAGAGAGCACATGAACCAGTTTGCTCCGTCATTTTTTTCAAGTTTGTGCAGCAGCTACTGTGGCGCCGTCTTCTCTTGTAGATGCTAATGCTAATGCTACTTCATATTCGCTGCAATGGAGGACGGGCTTAACCCCATGTAGGTGACGGCAGTGTCCTCATGACGTGTAGTGGACAGACTTTTTCTGAGTCGCTCATGTTGTTTTCTATGAATGGGAAATACAGCCAGCAGAGGTGACACATCACGCAGCAAACGCAGCATGTGTTGGTAACCCGGGGTAACCCATTAGATTCCAAAAGGAGCGTGGAAATGTGGTTTTCAGGGGAATGACACCTTTTATGTCACTGACTCTGGTCAAAGCAAACCTTGTGACTCTGGGTGTCAGGTTTAGGATATTTGCAGCAGCTGCTCTTCTTTCCACATGGTATTGAGCTCCAAAAAAATCTTACAATTTTTGAACTTGAATCTTCCCGTCTGAGCCGCTTCAGCCACAGCTTCAGCTTCAGCTTCAGCCACAGCTTCAGCTTCAGCCACAGCTTCAGCTTCAGCCACAGCTTCAGCTTCAGACACCACCCCAGCCTCCGCACCATCCTCATCCAAGGCTTCCAATGTTTCTCTCTCTTCCGAATTACATTCTTGTCCTTTTCTTTGGATGCTTTTTCCTCATTCAGTCTGATGTTCTGCGTCTTCCTGTCCATACATTACACTGAAAAATAGGTCCAGGGTTTGGATAGGTGAATAGTTTCTTCTGTCTACTTCCATGATGCAAATTGTTGGTGTGAAATGTGCAAGTGAATGAGTGAAGACAACCCCCCTCGCTTGATTGGAGCACCTGGTCACATAATTACTTGCACCTGGCTGCCTGTGGCTGTGAGCTTAATGTGAATTTCAATTTTGGCTGGAATTTTTGTATTTTTTAATGTGTTTTTTTTAAATATACATTTAAAATTTTAATAGGGTCAGTGACAATCCTAATGTAAGACAAAGGCTAAAATGAATGCACCAAAATGACATAATTAGGTTTTAGACAAAAAGAAACTGTAGGACACGAAACAAAATTGGTTAGGTATAGCTGTAATGTACAAAGTAAAAAATAATGGATTCTAATGAAATATAGATATAGTTATCATATTGTAAATTAGTGTCAGATGGTAACATGATTTTTGGGTTAGAGGCACAATATGCAAATCAGTTTTTGAATGCCATATAAATATGATCACTAGGATACATCAAAGTACAAATATTAATTTAGATTAAAATAAAACATTATACAGTATGTGTGTGTATTTGTCATATGTATAATTAACCCATCTGTTCTTTAAACAAACACAATTTCTATGACTATAGTTAAAACCAGGCATGTCCTGACAAGAGTCTTATTTATTTATTTATTTATTTATTTAAAAGAAGAATGCATATTAAAGTACATGCAAATGTAATTATGCCAGAAGCAGCCTAGGGCTACTTTCCATCTGCAGTCTTTTCCACTGATAGTATGACCAGTGCATTTAAACCAGCAGTGAAGTTAATGCAGGGAGATCACATGACATTAAAACAATAGAAAATCCACAGAAGAGTTAACAAAAATTTCTGATACCAGTAATATCAGGAATTTATTCCAAAGTCTTAACCACTGAGTTATCTCGGTGGGTTATCATGATTCAATTAGCTACAGGCTTCTTAGCTAATAATGTTTCTTGAGTCATTTTGGGATGTGACATTTACTCCTGTGGGTGGTGCTTGGGTGTCCCAAAGCTCTCCTATCTGTGAGACTGGAGGGTGGTCCACTGTGCATGTGTTGTTTCTAAGTGTCATTATGAGAATCTATGGAGCTCTCGGATGGTGCACCAAACAGCAAATAAGTGAGTTGACAGCTCATTAAACAATCAAAAACATATTTAACTTCCAAGGACCTGGCGTCCACATATGTGGACTTCATATTTTCTGTTGTCTAGTGTCTAGTGTCCACTTAGGAGGACATTATACTGCCACCACATGATGTCAGAAGACTATAATACTAGCTATATAATATATATTATAGCTAGTATAAATAAATAAATATATATATAAATATATTCCTCTCAAACCCCTGCTGTAAAGTATGCCCGCTACCTGGTTATGCCGCTCCATGTATGCCTTGCCTGCCAGCATCTTAAACCCTGCTCTGATGTGCTGGACTGTCTCAGGGGCTTCTCTACACAGCCTACACCTGGGGTCTCGTCTGGTGTGGTAGACCCCGGCATCTATTGCCAGATCGAGAAATCAATAATGCATGTCATGCAAGAGTTTTGGTCTTAGGGGGTTAAATTACACTTGAATGCAGAGTATACACTGTACTCATGGCCTGTATCATTTAAAACTTGTCTATTTAAATAATGATTTTGTAAAATTATTTTAGGTAACGTCTGTCATCTTTTTCTTCTTGTGAGACCGGTGAGGCTGCACCCTAGCACCCTTTGTGGATGAGCCACCACTGAATACAACTTATCATAATGAGCACAGATCATTGTTCAACACATATAATACATGTCCTGCAACACATGGCATGTTCAGATTATTGTCATTTTTAATTTCAATATTTTACTGCATGCCACAGTGAATAATAATAATTTACTGTAGTTAATAATTAGTGATAATAGTTTCAACAATATGAACATTAATACATACATAGATGCCTGATTTCAGCTACAAGACATAATTGTCTATATTTTGACACCTCTTTAAGCTGTTTTTAAGAAGTATTAACCAAAATATGCTGTGTTTAGTCTATGTTGCATCCATAACTAAGCAGTATCATGGAATGTATTTGTTCAACATAGTGTGCATGATTTTAACCATATCAGACATAACACTGGGTATCACCACATAAAAATAATATCCTACTGTTAGATGTGTATAAATATGTCCAAACTGCAGAAGCATCTGCAGACACACAGTCTCCTGATGCGAAAATATGCATTTAATGTCTGGAATGAAGTTCAGCTCAGTTCACATCCTCGAGGGTGTTCTGGATCAACTCTGTCTTTTTCACCACTTTCCTAATCCTGTCTGCATCCTTGGCCTTGATGTTTCTATTGCAGTAAACTACTGCACAGAACACTGTGAAGCATGTTTAGGTCATTTATATCCTATCCAAGAAAAGTTTGTGTGAAGCTGTATGATCTGTACCGTGGTCATACATTTCCCTTCCTCTCTGTTTTTCGCTTTATTCACATCTCCCTAAATTTGGTTTGCAGATGTGATGTTAAAGCACATTAACTGATCATGCATACTAATTGAAGTGGGGGGACAAAATGTGTTGCTTTGAAGTTCTAACAGCTCTCCAGAGAATAATCAGGTCAGACCAAGGCTTTGCTCACCAAGCACCTCTCCACTCCTTGGCCCTGGTTCACATCACTAACCTTTGTGGCTTTTTCCATCATACCCACAGTAGACTTTTATTGCACGATGCTTGAGTGGTCAAACCTCAATTTAATAGAGAATGGGAGTATGAATTATTTAATAAACTTGATAAAATAAGGTTATCATTTTGCCCAAGACATTATGAGAGTTCATTTACCATTTCGATTCATGCATATAATGCCATCAGCGTAGATACAAAATATTTATAGCTTTCTACTAACTCAATTTTCTTGACTTGTTACCCTCTAAATGTAACTGCTTAATGTGATGTCACATATTCTTTCTATAGTGTAAAACACACAGGTGGGAAGACATAAAGAAATAACATTGATGGTACTTTTACTCTTCTGTAATAAAATAAAAGACTTCACTATAAATAATGTATTAAATATGATTATTTAGTGGACTGATAAGTATGATTTTATACTCATACATCCTCTTCATTGTATTAAACTAGTAAAATACTTCATGGACATATACTGGAATCTCAATGGAAACCTCACATGACCTCATAGTTTGAAGGATCACTGCCAAGGCTCTGCCACCTCTCTGCGGAGGAGTGCAAGATGGTTAGAGGGTAATTGTTTGCTGCTACAGAACATTTTAAAAGCACAGAGGTAAATAATGAAGGCTTTCAGACACTAAAGAAATACCTCTTATTCTGTGATTTTTCTCTCTTTAGCAAATGTAGCATTTATCTCTGCATGAAAAGCTTTAATTACATTACCTTAAAATGTTTCTCTAAAATTAAAGCTTGATTACTGGGTCTACCACTCAAAGAAGGAGTTCCATGTATCATAGTGAGATAAGCACAGTTTAGAAATAATTAGATTTTCTTTCAGAATGACTGCTCACATGGAGAAAGTACATTATGTGTGTACATCTTGAATTTTACCAAAAAAAAATACATGACAGTGTGATCAATTTGTGACATTAATATAGATATTCAAAGGGGATTTTTTTTTTTTTAAGGGGCCTTTCAAATGAACATGAAAATTAAAATATATGATGACAAAACAACTGTAAATGATAATGCTATGTTGTTGTTTAACCCTGATTCTGGCAGCTAAGATTTAAAGATGAAACAACAAGCACTTCAGTCATAAATAACAAGAACTGCTCATTTGTGCTTCATTGGTGCCAGTGAATATCAGGATTGCTGTTTTCTTTCACAGATCAGGTCAAACATGTAAGGTGCAGTTGTGGTCTGTGCTATTTTTGTTTTGCTGCCAAGTGATGCATCATGAACAATTGGACGTGGATAAAATCCCCTCAAGCAGAAAATATATTTTAGGTCAACCATACTTGCCATGCTCACTGGCATGCAGATTCAGCTGTAAAATGACTTATTATTTCCACCATTAAGTGTAACTATGCGCATTGATGAAAACTGACTATAAATGTCAGCCATGGTGGGTGTTCCCTTGTTCTATCAAAGCTGCACCAGTGTTTCACAGTCATCTGGCTCATTACTTCTTATCATGAAACCATTTCTTTCATTACATAGTAGAACTGTTTGGACCAGAGACACAATAACCAAATGTGTCATCTCCTCCCAATCTTATTTAGGGTGCAGTATACTGTATTTGCTTGCGGTGATGCTGTACCTCCCACACAAGTTTCCTTTTTGGAGATGTTTTTATGGCAGATCTGTTCTGCACTGTTCTACACCATGTGGAAAGAGTCAAAACATGATGCTGCTGAGACAGTACAGATATCATGTTAATCCTGTACACTGTTTTACATCATGTACTGTACCAGATCAATTGTCTTAATTGTGGGCTTATATTTATATGAATTTCCCCAACTAATCAATCCATTCCTGATCCCTCTATTCACTAAGATTTCCTATGAAGAAGGTATTAAATATTCTACCTCTGCTATATAGCACGCCAAGTAAGAATAATAGCATAAAATCAAATATATATTTATATATATATATATATATATATATATATATATATATATATATATATATATATATATATATATATATATATATATATATATATATATATATATATAAAACACTAATATGTTTAATCCTTATTTAAATTGGGTTTGAATATGAAGTGCCAAATTCATATGTCTAGCCTAACAAATTGCTTGAACACACTTGAGACAAAAATAGCAGTGGAACTAAAGGGAATTACCCTGAAGCTCCACTTTGCAGCAAAATCAGCAGCAATGTTTAACTAACTATTAATGAAGCGTTTTTATGTTTGAAAATGCATATTTCTGAGTCTTCATTTAAAGATGATGTTTTCCATAGAAATTAAAGACTTTTTCAGGTTGTATTTTTATGAGGCAAAATGTGTACAAAGTCACTGCAACTTATACACACACACACACACACACACACACACACACACACACACACACACACACACACACACACACACACATATATATATATATATATATATATATATATGGATACCTCTTGAATTTGGATACCTCTTGAATTTGTGATATTTTGCATTAAATATCATTCTTAGTTACTGAAATCTGCCAAGTATTGTTCCCTTCTCCAAACCCACATGCTTCCTTCTGCAAACACTCTGTTCTGTCGAGGTCCAAACTGGATGTTTCAGCAGAAAACATACAGTAACATGGTGAAACTGTCAACACTGGTCTACAAGTAAAATGCTTCCAAAATAAAACTAATGAAATGTTTCCACGTGTGTCTGGTTGGCTCAAATTTCCAAGTAATTCTTAAATTGGACAAGAATTTTAGTCCAAAGGAATATTGTTCTCAGATCTACTTCAAAACACTGTCTGCACATTATGATCCATTCACTTTTTATTTGTATACTTGTATACATGTACATAAACCACCATATATGTGGAAGAACACACCATCATATATATAAAATACATGAACTAACCAGCATTTTTGTCATTTGTTTTCTGATTCATCTTATTCAAGTATGTAAGATTTAACACATTTAATGTCAGAAGAAGATACTTTCTAAAAAAAAATTGTAAACCAGTGTAATTTCTTTTTGTTATTTTTTTCTTGTAAACAAAAAACAAAAATCAAACAAAAAAACCCATTTGTTTCTGTTTTTCTGATGCAACCACATATATTGAAACACAAAAACAATTCTGTAAGCATTTCATGGTAATATTGGAAACTGTCAAATGTTAAGGATGTGTGGAAAGGTTTTTTCCCCCACTACTATATATACTGTATATGATTACTTGAAGGTTTCCATTTTATATGTTACCTTGATTATTTTTCTGATGTGTACATATTTTCTTTAGTGGTCACCAAATACAGTAGATGTGTGAGATAATGAAACCTATTCCATAGAGATAACTGCTTGCTGCAGTAAAAAAAAAAGGAAACAATAAAAAGAATTCAGATTCAGATTCAGATTCAGTTTATTGTCATTTACATGAATACATGAAAATGAAATTAGTTCTGAGGACCAGCAGTATGTGACAGTATGTCATATTTAATAATCTAAATATAATAAATGATCCACATAGTCAATGACAATAAAAACCTGATGCTTAATGAACTAACTAACTAACTAACTAACTAACTAACTAACTAACTAACTAACTAACTAACTAACTAACTAACTAACTAACTAACTAACTAACTAACTAACTAACTAACTAACTAACTAACTACATAAATAAAAAATAAATAAATAAATAAAAAAAACGTCAGCATTTAAAAAAAAAATTCAGTACAGGATTAAAAGCAGCGTAAATAAAATGAAAAGATCAGCATGTGCAGGTCAGGACAACCGATGTAGAGTTGGATGAAAATTCATCATGTTTTGTCATTACAACTGTCTTTTTCCATATTAGACTCGTTTTTTCGCACTGATGAAAAAAAAAAAGTAATTTTCCACTCATTGTTCTGTCATTGGTGTTTGTCCCTAAAAGGACCCTGAATGTCACCAAGGTAACAATTGACACACCAGTTGGATGCCCTCTCAAGCTGATTGAGTAAAGCTCATTATCTTCAGCCGTCACAATGAATCCATTTCATCAGTGCTACAGCTCTCTATATCAACTGTCGCAACTCATCTCATCCAATTGAATTTTACCTCGGCCTGTTTTATCGTTGACAACCTTCATGTCGCTGCAGCCTCTTTTAAGCAGATTAACTTAACATTCTCATGAAACCTGTTCTGTCTTTCCTGCAGTGGACAGAGTGGATTAACTATCTGAGTTAGTCAGTAAATAACAATCCAACAAATATGACCTAAATGTACACACACAGTCATATTCAAGATGGAAATAAAAGTCATTATGAGTCACATTCTTTTCTTATTTTACTTTGTTAAAATATATATATATATATATATATATATATATATATATATATATATATATATATATAAATACCAGTTGATCCATAAATTCATTCAATACATGCAAATAACTGATGTCAAATACAGTTTATCATTTCTCCACAGTCACCAGATATATTCAGTTTGGATGTACAGATGCTCCATAGTTACCGTAGAAACACCATCTTCTTCTACAATACTGATTCACCAGTAAAATCCATAGAATTGAATCAATGACAGTGGATGGAGACACTTGGTTTTTTTTGTTATATGTTTCTTCAAAAAGCCTCTTCCTTCAATGATGTCTGTTTCTCATATAATGACCCTCAACTTTAATCTAAGATCTGCTGAATGTTAATATGATTAGTAAATTAAATACAGGCAAATACCTGATTTATACTGATACAATGCAAAGTATAGAGGATAATTGTAATGATTCAAGTTCCTAGTGTCTTGTTTTCATCTTTTTTCTGGATGTCTTCCTGTTTTTTTTTCTGTCATTCCCTCCACAAAGGAGGTCATGTTTTACCATGCGTTTGTTGTCAGATGGATTTTGATGACACTATCAGAGATGGTTAATAATTAGTCATCAAAGAAACCATTCAATTTTGAGCAAGAAAGGTCAAAGGTCACAGTGAAGGTCAACAGCTAAAACACATAAGTGGTGATATGTCAGAATCCAGGCAAGATAGTATCAGGTGTTTTTTTTCATTCACTCCATCTTACCTTCAGACATTAGATGTGATAACACCAATAGGCTCGATGACGTCGCTAACCTGAGTGATATGAGCAGCATCCGCTCGCTAACCTGAGCAATATGACTCATTTTTCCCAAACATGATGTGGACAGTGTGGTGTGCGTCTTGGCGACTGCTGATGTAAAATTTTGCACTTTATGTAAAAAGTAAGGACATGTGACAGACGTCTGGATAGTCTTGTTTTAGAGCCGTCGGTTCAGACAAAATCCGGACATATGGTCACTCTACTGATGTTGTGGAGTTAAATTTAAAAGAAAACTCAAGGTTTTTGTTTTGTTTGGGTTAAAATGCTGATTCGCGTGTCTTGTCAGTGGACATTGTTATATTCCAGTGAACTCTAATGCAACTTATTAATTGCTGGACAGACGTGTCTGTGTTGATCTTCCACTGACAATGTGATCACATCATCATCACCCATCGACTCGACTTTATTGACAGATAAGTAGACTTTGAAAAAAAATCTGAAGTCGTTAATGCCCTAGCATTACACACACTGTTACACAAAGTCATACATTGTTTGCATGAATGCTATTATTACAGTCTAGGTGTCTGTGGTCGGTTTAACCACCAAGGTTTTAGAGTAAAAATCACCACTGCCGAAACAGAGCTGTGTGTTGACATTTCTTGCACAAGCTCCATGACACATTTCTAGCCCTCTTCCCCTAACCAATTAAAATAACATGAAAATGCACGGGGTAAAGCCTAGAAGGATGCTATGCAGAACGTTTTTTAATGAACTACAGCCAGTAAACATTCAGGAATCAGGACACATGTCATTTTATTTGTATTATATTAGTAAGTATAGCAGTTTCAGATGACGTGTGTCCTCGGCCCAAGGAACCAGAAATTTGCTATGTTGTTTTAATAGCATTATAAACAGATAAATATTGATCTGTATATGAGCCTATAACTCCTAAACCAAATATAGATGTGTTGCCCTTCATCGATCCCCTTGAGTACCTTTAGCTGCCAAGAGGTGCCTTTTCTCACAGTGACGTTGTTCTTACAGGAATATGCTGGAAACGCTTTGGAGTTGCTTGCCAATACATTTGTCAAATCCAAACCAAGAACCATTTACACTTTGATATAGTCACAGCACTGCAGAGCTCAAAATGGTGCAGAGTGGAGTCTCAGGTCTCAACAGACTTCAACATAATAAGTGGAAAAATATTACTGCATGCAGAATTTATTGAATGCGTTACTTTTATTAAATAGCACCCATACCTACCTTGAAGGTCAAAGGGATGTGAATAGCTGGAGGTTATGACTATTTTAACACTGCCATTGAAAAAACATCACAAAAGTACATAGACTCATGTTTAAAGAAGAACCAAAAGCATTATTGGATTATAATATCTCTCATGAGCAACAACCAAGACATTAACTAGAGTCTACATATAATGTAATGTGAAAAAAGCACAGCTGTTGCAAATATAATAGAAAAACAGTTACTACTGTACTAACAATAAAATAATTCTTCCCAAAACAAGCTCTTTAGATTCCATTTTCCATTTCTATCTCTCAGTATTTTTGTTTTTCACCATCAAACAACCACCCATGTTTTGTTTTTTTTTATCTGTGTGCATATACCACATACTTAAGGTGTGTTGCTTGAAGGCAGTGTCATTTTCCTTCCTCACTCTCCCAGTCTCCAGTAGTTAAATGCTCTTTATCCAAACAAACAGAGACTTGAAGCGTTAGGTGAAAATGCATAATGAAAAGCAGCCTAGAATTCCTTGATAGCTGTGGAACAAATGCCCCTGCTGGGCTTGCTAATGAGTTTAACTTGAGTGCTCAGCCATTTTCATTCCCCATCTACATATTAATTTCATGCAAATGGGTTTTCACTATGGAGGCCCCTGTGAATAAGAACACAACATGCCTCCAACAACTGCAGTTTGCTGCCATCCATATGGAAACATTTGGATCATCTTTATTAGGCTGTCTTTACTGGCACATACCATGGAAAGTTACAGATGGACAGATAGACCATAATCTGACTATAATGTGACAAGGTCAAAACACTCATCTGTGATCTATACCATTCAGATGTGAGTTTCTGACAGCCAAGTTGCATTTCTCTTAAAAAATTGTTGATTGACGGTTTTCATACTGCCCGTAGAAGAGTTCACCATCTGTTTTTGTATCAGTTGTGTTAGACGTCAGAAATGTACTGGAAAGTGATGAATCATACATTCCCTTTGAGTCAGGACACTGTAACTCTACTCTCTAGCAAGTATTACATCTCACAAAAATCCAAATAATAAAAAGATTATTAACCCACTCCCCAAAGGGGAGGAAAGGGGTCCTGTTTTTGGCTTGGTTGTTTGTTTGTTAACACTTATGCTGCAAAACTATGGGATGAATTCTTACCAAATTGGGTTTATAGATTCTGTGACCCATTTACTTTTACAGTAATTAAGTAATTAATTACTGTAGTTAATTTTAACTCCATTTTCAACATCACTCTGCAAAGGATAGAAGATTTTTAACATTTTTGATACAATTTCTAAATTGTTTTCTCTTCACATTTACTTATAATGGACACACTTTCAAATGTCTACAAAACATCAATTTTGTTGTGTCATTGGATCATATCCCTGCTACTTATGGGCAAAGATAGGGTACGCCCTGGCCATGTCACCAAGTTCATCATGGGACTGATATATAGAGACAAAAAAAATGACTATATGCACAATTTGGATGAACCGATTAACCTATAATTGCATGTCTTTGGATGGTAGGAAGCCGGAGTACCCAGAGAAAACCCATGCAGACAACATGCTAATTCCACACAGAAAGATCCCACCCCCATCGAATGGCGTTGGAATTGAACCCAGTACATTCTTACTGTGAGGCTTAAGTGCTATTCACTGCACCATGCCCAAGGCGCAGTAAGTCTGGGAAGAGGCGAAGTCTGGGTGGAAGGAGCTGTAAAGCTCGCTGCAGGAGCCACCTTCGGACCCAGACCCTTTATGGCGGAACTGGAACCAGTCGTGGCGCACCACTGTGGAGGAAATGCGCCTCACGGGGACGCAAGCAAGGCCCAGGAATAGGTCCCCTGAGGGGATCCTCCCAGCACAGACCCAGACCCGCTGAGGTTGAATCCCTCCGTGTAGTACTTTGCTTACAATTGGAAATGAGGGTCATAACATCCAACGCAAGCTTTTTTCTGTAAAAAAAAAATAAAACACCCCACCCTCTGTTTTTTTTTTTTAATATAAATTGCACCCCACATTTACCTAATGATAGCTGCTTGTTTGAACAGTAATGCCTACAAACTTCTCCTGATTGAATCATCACAATATAATATTAGTAGGAAATATTACTGATAGAATTTTGGGAAATAACTAGAGTAGTCAGATATTTCACTGGCATCACAGAGCATTTTTCTGGACTACTTAAAAAAAAAAAAGACAAACAATTAGGGACCACTACACCACTGCTAGAGAGAGAATGAAAAATAAAGTTGAATATCATCTGCAAAGAAATGAAATATGATATTAAAACGTCCTCATAAACAGTCAAAATATAAATAGAAGAGGAGCACCACAACATGAAATACCACAAGACAGTAGACAAGAATCAGACACAAAGTCTCCAACAGACACAGTAAAACTTCTGTCAGAGAGATAGCATGTGAACCAATCGAATACGGTGCATGATACTGGATGCTCACCCAGTCTCATTAGCTCTTCAGTGGGGTGTGAAAGTTTAGGATGTCAAACACAGAACTGAAGTTAAAACCAAAAAAAAAAAAACATCACACGTATCAGAAGATAATTTGAAACCCTCAGAAAAGCAGCTAAAGCAGTACTATTTCTGAAACCAAGATTAAAGCTTCTTATAAATGTTCTTCCTCTCCAGTGTAGCTCTCTTTTTTTCCTCTTTTTTCATGGCCACAGTACATTGTAGGAGCTGGAATGCAGCATAGATAACATAGCAAAGGAAGCATTCTGTAAACAACAAAGAAATAAAAATAGAACATGCATCAATATTCTGCACGTATGGAACAAAACAGAGGATAGAATTACATCTATAGGGATTACATTTTATTAATCAATGCCATTGAATCATGTAAGTCAATACAGTAGGTTGAAAAGACCCAAATACCATCGTGAAATGTTTGAGCGTAAATGTTAAGTCACAGAAAGAATAGCTTTTACAATATCAACAAAAAAAAAAAAAGAATTATGTTACAGTTATAGGGAGAAATAATAATAATAAAATATTTGTGTAGTAACCAGACTGGGTTTCCTTTGTTGATGCATTAAAAGGTGTAGAAGGTATACTGTTAGCTGGTGGCTTTCCATAGTGTGTCTGTCTCACTGGTAAAGCCTCTGAGCTAAATAAAAGCCTTGGGTTTGGAGTGAAAGATCAATAACTAAGGAAAGCCATTGGATTTTTGTAAGCCTCAGTGTTGTGCTAGGCTTTTGATTGGTTTGTTTTATGGGTTTAGCAGGATGAGGGCTGTAAACTAATAGCTCCACACTTCTAAATATTAGAAGGAGAGGCAGAGATAAAGACTTAAGCCCCACAGTGCAGATTCAGCTGTGGAAGGGCAGTATCCACACAACACATGGGGGTTAATAACACTCACAAACAGTGTAAAAGAAAATAACCCACACAGACACATACTACTGACTGGCAAGAAACATTTTACTGCACATATAAACCATACAATGTCAACTGAGTCATAAAAAGCACCTTGAAAAGAGATGGACAAAATAATGACTGTGCACTATTATAATATTAGTTACATTTGTGATAGAAAGATGGGAAAAAAAGGATAATCTGGCAAGAATAACCGACCCTAGTTACATTGTCTAACTGGGCCATAAAAAGAAATACTGTTGTTTTAACAGAAAAAAACAGACATCAGAACAATACTGTAAAAAAAAACACAACAAACAAATAACAAACAAATAAAGATATGATGTAGATTTAACATTTTAAAACATGTCTATTAAACACTGGATTTAAATGAACTGCACTTATATAGTGCACCTTCATGCTGTCCAAAGTACTTTACAAAACCACCAGGTTCTTCTGGGAGAAATTTAGGGTTCAGTGTCTTGTGAGGACAATTTAGGACAGTAGGAGCCAGGATATGTCATTGGATGAACTGCTCTACAATCTGAGCCTTATCTGCCTGTTACACATGCTTAAAATGTTAAACTGTTATCTGTTTGCTTTTTTTTTATTTAAAAAAAGGCTGTTATTTGACATTGTGGTTTTGCAAATGGTTTAGACGGCACCACATTGTTTTTCAATTTAGTTTTATTTTCTCAACACAATATAAATACATCATTCCTGCTTGTGTTGAAGGTGGGGTGAAAAATTTTCTTCTGGAGCATTTTTTTTTTTTACTATATTACTTTAATCACATCTAGATTACAATCAGTTAATGACATACGCAAATACAAAAATATCTATCTATCTATCTATCTATCTATCTATCTATCTATCTATCTATCTATCTATCTATCTATCTATCTATCTATCTATCTATCTATCTATCTATCTATCTATCTATCTATCTATCTATCTATCTATCTATCTATCTATCTATCTATCTATCTATCTATCTATCTATCTATCTATCTATCTATCTATCTATCTATCTATCTATCTATCTATCTATCGGTCTGTCTGAATATTCAATTTAACTGAGGTATACCATCTTAAATATGTTCTCCAGTTCCCCTCCCTGTTCCTTGCTGTGTCCCAGTGTCTTCCATTGCATTTCTTCTGCTAAGGGTCCATTGTGTTTGTCACCATCTGTCTTCACCTGTCAGGCATGTTGTCTTTCATTTAGAAAGCCCAGCATCACGTCTGTGCACCTTGGCTGATCCGTCTAAGAGTGCATGTGCACATCTACAGTAGGGTGCTATAGAATTTCCATACACGTGTGATCACACATGCCCAGGCATGTGTTCCCCGCAGCAGCGATATATCAGCTGGAGAGCACTGTGTCCCTGCTTTTAGACTCCTCAGTCTGCGTGATGCAGAAGGCTGTGAGACGGACATTCACACACCTTCTCTCACGTCTGTAGCTGCTGATAGCGTCCTCAGATTATTGGGGCACACAGAGAATAATGTGTGAAATGGATGTCAGTTTCTATGATGAGAATTTCAGTCAAGAGAAGAAAACAGTCACCACAGGAGCATGAAAAATGGAAAAGTGAAGATGTGGAAGCATTGATATTCAAACATTGATATTCAAATTGTATTAGAAACCTGCCATTGTGAAGGTTTTGCAGCTGAGAACAGCTCTTCCTCACCCAAAAAGTAATTGTTTGAAAAATGCAGTGTATTCTGTATTTCATTTGTCAGATAATACAAGGTGAGTTTTAATTTTCATATTTATATTCAGTTTTCCTTCCATAGCCTTGTAAAAAATCAAAACCTGGACACGTACCAGCTCCCCAAGCAGCTACATATGTAAATACCCTGTTTTGTATATGGTTTACAATAACAAAATATAAAGCTCTAACACTAGGAGTTTCAGAGAATGTACTTTTCCAAAGAGGTCATGCTATGAACTTCAATTTGATTCTTGATGCCTTTTTAACACATTCCACACATGACTTTTACGCCTTCTGAATCATACACTGGCATTAATAATAAATCCATAGACTATAGGAGGTAAATAATATCTATTTTTCATGTCACACATATAATAGATCCCATGAACCAGAATGATGTGTCCCCCTGGAAAAAAAATCAAGAAAGTCATGCTTTGGGAGCTGGTATTGATTAGGTGTACCTGGATTTCCCCATTTCATCACTTTCTATGATTACCCCAGTGATTTATTATGTCTTAGCATGTCAGTATATTTTAGTTGAATGACTGGAGGAGCTTGCAGGAGGAATGAGGAACAAAACACACACTTGCCAAGCAGAGAGTACATTGCATTATAAGATTGTGCAAAACCTTTATATTACAGTCAAAATACAACATGTGTAAAATATAATTGACATAGAACCTCCAGCTATTACAATTATTTATGTAGGATGTTGTATTATCATTATTAGTCCTCCACCCTCCAGTTCATTATCTAATTAGTTCAGAAAAATAGTATCTTTTGCATCTACTACTGTATATAAATAAATTAACACAATAATGACCTTTTGTCTACAAGAGTAGGCATTTCACTGGAAGAGCTGTTATTGCTGATAAATATGTATTAATGCACGTGTCGTTATATGTGAATCATTAGCCAAGTTACTGTACCAATCAATTACCTTTATCTGTATCTGTATTTGCAATTAAAGATCTGAACTATTATGAGGCATCTAGCAAAATAAGAATCTTTAGGTAAATATTTTCAACCAGCACAAGACTTACAAACATCATATTGTGTTAATTTACAGTTTCAGCCTTCTGCAATAAGAAGTTAATCACAAGTGGTCCTGCTGTTTTACAGTATTTGTGACAACAGCATGAATGCATTTCTCTGATGAGCAATGTTGATGCGTAATTGTGTTGTTACATGTGTGTCAGCAGACAAATGCAAGGTAAATGAAGCAAAAACCAAAGGTGAAATGTCTATTTTTTTAATGTATTGTGAACAGAATACTATAGGGGTTCCCAATCCTGGTCCTCGAGGGCCGCTGTCCTGCTTGTTTTAAATGTTTCCCTCTTTCAGTATACACCTGACAGTCATTATCAGTCTTCTGCAGAGCTGGATGACAAGCTGATCATTTGAATAAGGTGTGTTAGAGAAGGGATACAGCTAAAACATGCAGGATAGTGGCCCTCACAAGACCAGGATTGAGCACCAATAGGTAGGTTATACTACATTGTGTGTTGAATAACTTAACCCTCAAAGACATAAACACCTATTGACAACCAAAGTACTTAAATTGGACCACTAGTCATATCAATATATCTAATTAATTCAGAAAAAAAATGCAGTTTCTTAGCATTTTTGTGGCATCAAATACAACCCATTTGAAAATTCAGAAGCTCTATGTGAACATGGAGACACTGTCATGTTCTGCAACATTGATTAACTAGTATTTTGACAAATGGCAGTAGTTGTAGACAATTGTTTCATGCAC
Organism: Siphamia tubifer; assembly: GCA_020466265.1. NCBI lineage: Eukaryota > Metazoa > Chordata > Actinopteri > Kurtiformes > Apogonidae > Siphamia > Siphamia tubifer. The sequence continues at coordinate 26,667,141 of CM035791.1, read as the reverse complement.
AATTAATGATATTTACATTACATATTTACAGAAAATGCTGCTTTTATTTATTTATATATATATAAAATAACCTTTAGGAATCTTAGCCTTGGAAAAATATCTGACATTCACTGAATACTGCAAGATAATATTATAATAATTGGTGATAAATCACTCTGTAAAAGCTGGATGTGGCGAAAAAGTCATTTGGAAGTTGCTGCAAAAATAGTTCCAGGTCTTTAAAGGTGAAGGGCCACATCTCATTGATCCCATTAATCTTATGACAAAATGTAATGTCCCACAGGTGTCCATTCTCCAGAGGTGTTTTTAATGGTATTTTGCTACCCAAATACACTTTGATGCTAGCTTTTAGTCACATACCTTGGGCTGCTCATTTTTCACAGCTCACCGAAAGGCTTTGGATTCAATAAAAGATGTGCAAAACATGAGTCATAAAGCTGGTATTGACCGACGAGCGTATGAGCTTATGTAATATAAACAAAATGCAATGGGCCTTCCTGCAAATCTTCTGTCTTTTGGTCAAAGCTCAATTTGTCATCAATAAACATGTCCAGGCATTTGTAAGACCTATTTATCAAGCTGCTCCACAGGTTGGCCCTTGACAACATTGGCATCTGAAATCGATCAACGTGCCCTGATCCTAGGCTGCAAAAATGAATTCTCGCGCCACTGAACAAAGTCCAAGAGCAGGTCTGAGGGTGTGCCATTAATCCAGTCAAAGAATATTTGTCGAGGGATAAATGTGGTCTGTCTGTCATTTGTGCCAATATGGTGGAAGGATGCAAACAGGGACCATTAAGGCACATTTTAGTCTTGGTCATTTTAGTAATTTTCTTTGGCCAATAAGATTCCTCACTTAGATTTATTTATACAAACAAGGAAAATCTCTTCATTGGATTGATGAGTATGTTTCAGCTGCAACAGATTCTTTAAACATAACAGATGAGGTGAGTCGCTTCTCATTTATTGAACAACCATCAGTTTGTTAGACAGCATAAAGACTGGACAAGGCCTGACATCCTCAGGCACATCAGGGCTGTGAAAGAGTGGATCAGAGAGATCACAATCCAGAAATCAACCCTAATGAGAATGTAAATGGACTGCACTTATATACTGTAGCGCTTTTCCACTTTCATTAGCCTCACATTCACCCATGCACACATACAGTTTTACTGGGAGTCTAAGTCAATGTTCAGTGTATTGCCCAAGGACACTTCGACATGTGGACAGCCAGAGCCAGGACGCAAACCGGCAACCTTTCAGTCATTAGATGACCTGCTCTACCAACTGAGCCAATGTGATGTAGAAGACTTGATGCAGTGAGTTGATTCTTCAATCATCAATAAGAAATGCAAATATGTACACAAATTACTATTATAATAATTGTTCCATTTATTGTGAAAATACATAACCATTGTGTAGCATAAAAAGTATGATTGTGTTTGATGGACCAGGTGGACTGATGGATCAGTTGTTGGCAATCCATCATCCACAAACAATTGTTCAAGAATCTTCCTTTCTTCAGCCACAATGACTTTCTACTTGGTGTGGAAGATCCTTGGGGTGAACGTCTACCAAGTTTGTTCAAAGAATTTGGGAAATATTGACATTCAAATTATTTTTAAAATCCCCATTGGTTTATAATGGGTCAAACATCAAAGTGCTATAACTTCAAAACAGTTGAAAATATTAATATAATCCCTGAACAGATATCATTCATGTTAACACAGTAACTTATAAAGATATTCAGTCTAGAAATTCCATATTTTCATGGAGAAGAAGAACTGATTTGATTATGGATGATGTGCCGTTTCTAGAAAAAGGGAGCACTCAAAAGTTTTAAATCACTAAACACCATTTTGTTCATATTTCTGGAACTATTTGTCTGATTAACTTCAAATCAACTGTAAATGAAATGTCATGACCTGGGGATGCCTCACATCATGGCATAATTAAGGATTTGAGACATACGGGTATATACCCCTAGGTGTTACTTCCAACCCAGTTACTATTGGCAATAGACTGGAAGTCACATATACAGGCTTTTATTGGGTGCCATGACTTTTGATCTTTTGTGACCTTGAAAGGGTCAATTATTGTCTTTAAATATGTTGTTGGCCTACAGAGCCCTTGATCCTATTTTTTTATTTGTGAGGTTTGGTTACTTTTCTACCATGAGTTTGTTCTTACTTTTGATTAGTCAAGTCAGGAATGCGATCAAGTTACAATAATTTTTGTCAAATTGTTGTCGTCGCACTGATTATAATGACATCTGATCATCATCCCAAGTATCTCACATTCTGTTGGTAGATCGTTAGTGTTAAAAATTAGGAGGTAGGCCTGTGTTCGTCCCATTATGGGAGGGTGTGCATAAAATAATTGTGGAAGATTCTATGATGCCAGTTTGTCACAGGTCTGGTGAGATGAATGTGTTTACCATAAAGAAAGAAGCACATAAGAGATGAAGGTCATCAGCTTCCATCATCTATCTTGCGTTATTCTGACATTATGTTTTGTAAATGCAGCAATCAATACGTTCTAGTAGTATTAATGACCCTTTTATGACTCCATTATTTGAGGTTAGTTTCTTTTTAAATTTGTTTTTGTTTAAAATGGCTCTTTTTACAAGGAACTGGGATTAGTATATACATTGGAAATTTTAACAAAATTAATAGTTTGAGTTAGAAAGAACTCAGGGGCCCGTATACACAGGGTATAGGTGGGCTACATATATAACAAGATATATATTTTTGTACTAGGGCATTTATTTAATTGATTGTAATTTCCTTCCAATGTTTTTCAATGCTCTTTTCAATTTGGACTATTATAGGCTGACAGTTGCAGATATATAATCCTTAAGTAAACATATGTTCCTCACTGAACCCAGTATAAATGCTTCCATCAGCAATGTGGACATGATACAGCAGCATTAAGAGTCCTGTCTGTCTAGATGTGATGTAAATGACACTTATTACAGTGACATAGTTCAATCAAATAACTTAAATACATATATATATATATATATATATGTATATATATATATATATATATATATATATATATATATATATATATATAGATTAAACTGTAAGCAGTATCAATAGGCCTTGTGCCCGTCTAATTATGAGTTTATGCATACCTGATTATACATACACACACACACACATATATATATATATATATATATATATATATATATATATATATATATATATATGATATATATATATATATATATATATATATATATATATATATATATATATATATATATATATATATATATATATATATATATATATATATATGTGTGTGTGTGTGTATGTATAATCAGGTATGCATAAACTCATAATTAGACGGGCACAAGGCCTATTGATACTGCTTACAGTTTAATCTGATTCAGCCCTTTGACCTCTAATTTGACCCCCTGAATATCCACGAAAACTCACCAAATTGTGCACACACCTCAGAAGTGTGAAAAATTTTGAGAAAAGGTGAAATAGTTTGTATTAGGCCAGATCATGCCATAGTGAAGTTAGAGCTATGAAAATCAGTACATCTATTTGATGATGAACAAAAAAACCTTATAATGACCACGCCCATAAACCAACAGGAAGTCCGCCATCTTGGATTGAATTTTAAAAAAATTTTAGTCGTAATTTTCGCTGTAATTGGAATTTATCTATCTCCTCCTTGGCCATTGGGCCAAATGAGCTCAAAATTGGTGAATATGATCTAGACAATTGGAACATCAAAAGTTATAAAATTTTTTTGGAAAAGTGGCATTGTTTTTGTGCTACGCTGTCGCAAATTTTGTGAAGATTTTGGGGAAAAATTACCACTACATAAACTGCTTCAGCTCAAACATACGAACACCGATTTGGCTGAAATTTGACACAGACATCTATCTCCCAGGTCTACATCCATTTAGCCAAAGACATTCTGATTTTGTACTATAGCGCTCCCTAGAAATGTACTTTTATTAAAATGGCTGTAGTTCGGACATACGAAATTTGACTCCGACGTCTGTTTCCCAGGTTTGTCATAAGAAATTTTTATTTCGCACTATAGTGCCCCCTATAGATTCGCCAAATACACTGTTAGTAAAATGGCAGGAGATCGAACATACGAACACGGATTTGGCTGAAATTTGACTCAGACGTCTATCACTCGGTCCTACACCAGTTTATCAATAGAAATTGAGATTTTGCTCTATAGCACCCCCTACAAAATCGCCATTAGTAAAATGGCTGTAGATCGGGCATACACACACCGATTTAGCTGAAATTTGACTCAGATATCACGTGGGGAGGTGGTCGCAAGGGATGGTGAAGTTTTAATTATATTTGTATTCACACATGAAGCGTACATGATATGCATGAGTTGGTGATGGGTGTGTACACTGGATTACAACAGGGATTCGAGCAAAGAATGACACATCAAATATCGCACAAGTCTTTGGAACGGTGTTGCTGCAAGTATTTGCTTTTCCTTATTTGCAAAGCTCTGTGGAACCTTAACTAACTGTGGTATTGAACACCAAAGCTCAGTGCATATGCATACAGCAGGTGATGGTGGGGTAAAGCCTTCTTCTAATTACACTGGTTCAGTTTAACCCAGAAGAACTCACACTAGAGCAGCTTCATTTACTAACTCTTTAATCCATATTGTTTTTACAGATTAATCTCTTTAATTCTGGTAAATAGGTCAAATGACATAATATGCAGACTGTGGCTCCTGGGAGCAAACACTAGAAAAACTGCTACACCAGCACTACAGGACTGAGAAAATCCATTTCTGTATTTCAATGGATACTGTTCCTTGTACTCAGTAGCCGCTTGTTGCCCCAGTACTGTAGTGATAGAGTATGTGCCCCGTACACACAACGAAATGATGTCAAACTGCCAAAGTTTAATAAAAATTTGACCTTTTGTTCAAATTGTCAGTGCCATGAAATTATATTTTTGGCCTACATCCAGATGACAACACTCGTGGTATTTTTCTTTTGTGGATTCTAAAGGTTTTGTATTTGTACGGCAACACAAGGTCATCATTGTGAAAGTTTTCTTCTCTGAGACCCATTCTCCAAAAATACCATTGAATACCTTTTGCAGTTCTGTCTGTGTTGTCATGCTGCACACATGCATAATCAGATGAATGCCAGCTAAAAGAAAGCAAACCAGTTGACAATGTAACGCAATCCAAACAACAAGGACTTAAATGAAACCAACATGGAACATTTGCATCACTAAGCTAAGTCAAGTCAAGTTTATTTACATAATGCATTTAAAACAACACAAAGTGTCCAAAACGCTGTCGAAGTTTGCAGATTCATATGCTAGATATATTAAAAACTAGTAAAATAAGAGGATGAAGTACTGTACACCCAATACTATAAGTGTGATTTCTCTACTGGTAAAACTCACTGAACCAGACAAAGACAAGAAAAAATGAATGAAAAATGAATGCTCGCAGCAATTCTATTATTTTGTGTTACATTGAAATGATTCATACTAGAAATAAATGGCCCTGGGCTTAACAGGTTCCCACTTTGTTGCTCCTCACCTTTATGTCAGATTAAAACATCTGCATGTGGTATGTCCAGTGTTATCCATGGTTTTAAGTCCCATTGTAAAAATGGTTTGTCTGAGTGTTTGTACTGATTTATAGACCTTTTTGTGTTGTCATGTGGACAGAGATTTAGGCTGTGGAAATGGAATTTCCTATAGAAAATGGAGGAAGAAAATATCCCTTGAGAATAATATATGTTAATGTGGATATGACATCAGTGGCTCCTCTTCAGACACAGTTTTATCTTGCTAGTCACTTTCATCTCTTCTTTCTCTTCTTTCATTCCTGTTATGCATTTTTGCACAAGCAGAATATCTCATGCACTCGCACTGCTTTGTTTATGTTTAATTAGATATTAAGATTACATGAAAATGGTAATTAACTATTCTGCCCTACTATAGCAAAAGGCCTTAACTCACCAGAGTTTGAAACTGAGAAAAATAACTTTAAAGTTCTGAATTCCAGTAAATGTTTTTGTCTTATCAGAACCCGCTTTATCCTCACTAGGGTTGTGGGGTCACTGGGGGCCTAATCCAGCTACAATGGGCGAAGGTGGGGTACACCCTGTATGAGTCACGAGTTCATCTCAGGGCTGAACATATATAGGCAATCAATCACTATTACATTCACTTTAGATGAACCAATTAACTTTTATTATTAATTAGTGCATGTCTTTGGATGGAGGGAGGTACATAGATTAATACAGGTATACATTACAAACTATGAACACTGCAATATTACACCTATATATTGTCAGGATATTAAGATAACTCTAAAGTCATTTTTTTCAGTTTCAAACTCTGGTGAGTTAAGGCCTTTTGCCTTAGTAGGGCAGTATTAATGTATTTGTAGCATTTAAATAGAGTGCTGCCATGACACAAGGAGGTAGTTTTGAGGATTGTGCAATTTAGAAAGAAGTGTATTTTAAAAGAAGAGTGGAGTAGAACTGCAAATTTGGTGCAAACCTAAGAATATTTTTTTGTTCTTTGTCTTGGTAACAATGGAAATCGACTATCAATTGTCAGTCATTGTTGAGGTTATTTTTTTTATGTGATAACATTTGTTATAAGAAGAAGTGGAAAAAACATTTGAACACATTTGAATAGAAATAGCAAATTTTTTCTAAGTGGACACATTCTTAGAATTGTTTTGTTGGTAGAAAACAAAAAGCACTAACAGTTAAATTTTTTTTGGTTTTGTTTTGTGTGTTTAGAGGGTTTTTTTTGTGCTTTCCATTTTAGATAAATATTATAATACATCATTGGCTTGACCATTGGTTTGATTCCCTCGACTGGTAGACATTTATTGACTGACCTTCCATTAAGCAAGGCATTTAACCTGCCTCCTTGGGTGCCTGACATGGTAAGCATGCAGTGTGTGTGATGCATGATGGAGTGATGGGTTAAAGGCAGAAGACAACTTTCGGTGTGCAGTCCATGTGTACGTGTGTGACAAACTAATACTGACAAATATAGTTTATATTTTAGCAAAATACAGCAAGTTCAGGAAAGTCCATAAATTGAATATTGTATTCATGTTTTAGAGTGTGTTTTGTGAGAAAATGTGTGTATGAAAATTGCTCTTTTATTATGAGGAAAAACACCTTGAGCTGCTTCAGTGTGAATCAAATTGCATTCATTAATGACTGATTATAATTAATCCCTGTCTGAAATAATAAATAAGCAATGCTGATCTGTTTGTGGCTTTTATCATGAATCAATGTTGCTCTCATGTGTTAAAATACTTTTTAATGGTACACTGACCTTCATATCAGTCTGCTTTACTAATTGAAAAATGATTGTCTGTACTATCAGAAAAGCACTAATCTCCCTCTGCAACAATAGTAAATTAATTATCTCAATGTAGCCTAGTGTTTCTCAAATTTACACATTGGGCCTTGTGTTTTGTGCATGATTCCTGAGTGATATCGTTTCACAAAAAAGTATGAATGACTCCAGTGTAGACACATACTGCTGGAACCTGCAAATGTACTGCTCATACTACACCTTCACTGTAGACACTGTAAAATAAATAAATGAATAAATAAAATCTTCTGCATGTGCAAGACACAGCTTGGACACTATTAAGGGTTGTCACAAAATGGTCAGATATATTGTATTGCATATATTAAAATGTATGCAAGCTAAAGCAGATGTAAAAAAATCTGCAAACGAATTTACTAACAATGCCCACTGAGGGTTGTATCTTTCAAAGCTGCAAAAAGGCATGTGTGCATCCAGTTGGTATATTTGACACAATGAATATGAAATATAGGGCATTTACTACCATTGTGCGTGTGCTGGGAGAAGAAAATGTAAATATATTAATATAGCACCTGCAATGTGACTTATCAAACCCAAAAGGAATTTTGCTCATATAAACAGTGTCTGTATTGAACAGGTCTCAAGGCAGCATAATTGCCCACACATGGAAGTGATTATTGTTCAAAGAAGGAGATGTTTAATCAAAACGATGAAACAAGACACAGGGAACAGATTTTTCATCCGTGTGAACATTTTTTTCTGCAGGGTGCCTGGGATAGGGTGAGGGGCTCCGTCACCAGGGTGGAGCTGCTCCTCCTCCACATTGAGAGGGGCCAGCTGAGGTGGCTTGGGCATGTGATTCAAATGCCTCCCTAGGGAGGTGGTCTGGCCATGTCCTGCTGGGAGAAGGCCTTGGGGAAGACCTAGGACATGCTGGAGAGACTATGTCTCTGGGCTAGCCTGGGAATGCTTCAAAATTCCCCTGGAAGAGCTGGAGAGGGAAGTCTGGGCATCCTGCCTCTGCACCCCCACCCCCCCAGATAAATGGAAGATGATGGATGAAGAAATAACTCAGATGTTATTTTTTATAAATAAAAATGGATTGGATTAGGTTAATGTTAATGAGGTGTGTGTCAACACTTTGGGACTCTTTGGTTTGTTTTTAATGTGTTGGTTTAGTTGTGGATGTACTCGAGTGTGGGGTGTGTGTGGGAATTTCATTGTGTGAAAATGAAAAGACTAGCATAATGCCAAACGCAATAGCCTGACTCACGCCAAATGTATGGATGCTTTACATGGCTGCTCGCATCTTACATCTGGGAAAGCACCATTAGCTTCTCTTTGTTAAGGCGGGGTCATCAATCAAAATCATTTGCCCTGATTGGAGAAACCAGCTGATTGTTATTTTGAATGACGTACTACTTAAACGAATTAAATTGAAACCAGCAGGTAACGTAGATGAGAGTTCTTACCATACCATGGGAGAAGAGTCATAACATCCTTGCCACCAATAAATTCTTTTGAAACTGTTCTGTTCATCTTTTAAATAATTAATATGTGGTACTTTTGACAACACCATTGAAATTGCAGAATCGATGCCCAGTTTAGTCTCCTCCATGCTAGCCACCATGTTTTTCAAAGCTACTGTGTCGAGAGTCTTCCTTATTGGTAAAATCATGCCTAGTAATCCTGATTGGTCCGTCCACAATTTGGCCAGAGACAACAGAATGTCTACGGTGCTTTACTAGACCCTTGCGTGAAACTCACGAAGCTGAGTGGACACAAACAAGGTTCGGTAAAAGCCAGGCTAGGTTAATCCACCCATTTCCTTACAAAATGTGTTGTAGTGGGATTGCAAAAATAAGTTGACTATTACAAAGTTATTGAAGGACCCCTCCTTGTGATTGGCCCCAAGTAATTTTGTGTATACTGGCAGAAGCGCCCATATTGCATATTCATCAGGGTAACCACACTAACTGGGTTTGTAAGCTATTTTGTCCATTTCAGAGGAATGTTTGATTTTCCACAAGTTTGCAAATAAAATAGCACATATGTCATACAGTGCATACAAGAAAAATGTATTTAACAAACAATGAAATATACAAGAGGGCAGACTGCCAGTCCACATAGACCACCACGCTGCTCTATAAACCCTTGCTCATTGATGTGGTGGGGAAATCATGTTGTCTGGGCCGTTTGGGGGACTGACTGTGGAAGCTGGATTAGAGGTTTCAGAGGCTATGTGAGAGAGAAATGAAATCGGATTTCTTGCTTGGTTCTGAGTTGACTATCATGAATACCCCAAGCAAAAAGAAACAATCCCTCTATTTTATTTGTTAAAGGGAAACAGAACCATGTAGGGTTTGTTTTTTGTTTTTGTTTTTTTGTTTTTTGCTAATGAAAACTAGATGCTTTCAAGGTTTAAACCATGTCTCATGTCAGGTTACAAAATCAATTTGGTTAAGATGCACTTTGATTTGGATTCTCAAGGGCATGCTACATGGCTTTTCCCATCTCCTCGACACATTACAGAGTGCATTGGTGTGCCATTATACCACCCAATGATTGGAACAGGGAAAAAAAAGAACAAGCAAAATAATAGAAGGAAAGTGAGACATGAGAAGGGCTGCAGGATTCGCAATACAGGCCAGTAATGCAGGTGGGTCTGCAATTGTAAATCCATTTATGTTGGAATTCACTCAGCACATAAATGATACTCATGGAGGAAGAGAGAAGACAGGCGAAAGAGAGAATTGGCCATTTTCATCTTGGTATTAATGGAGTATAAAGGAGGTGTATGTTTTTTTTTCCTCCTTTTTTTCCCTATTTGTTGTCTATTTCCCCCTCTTGAATCCAATTGGCCTCAGGTGTTGAGACATGAATGGCCGTAGAGGTCACATGAGGGTTGTATGTGGGAGTTTGTCAGTGGGTATGAGGGGGTAGGGTGGGAGCTGGGGGCTAAGGTGAGGGCACAGGTTATGGAAAGGTTGGATAGGTTGCTAAAAATCCTGTTACACCTGACTACACTGTCTTTCCACCTCCATCCCACCCAAATCCCCATGCCCTTCATGGCCTCATGCATGGCTGAACAGTATACGAAAGGAGTGCACAGCTGAGGTACACAGAAAGGACAGATATCGTCTTACAAATCTGTCAGGAGGAAGCAGTAAAGCAGATATAACATGTCTAAATGTTTTAACCATGTATTGTATTGAGTACCATGACCAAAATGTTCATGGTATATTCTGATTCCATTTAGTCGGAATCTCGACAAATTTAAACATTAGCATTTTTGCTCTAGATTGATCTAAGAGCCTCAAATAATAATAATAATAATAATAATAATAATAATAATAATAATAATAATAATAATAATAATAATAATAATAATAATAATAATAATAATAATAATAATATTAATAATAATAATAATAATAATAATAATAATAATAATAATAATAATAATAATAATAATAATAATAATAATAATAATAATAATAATTTTACGGTGGTGCAGTACCTCACAGCAAGAAGGACCCTGGTTCGATTCCCGCACCTGACCTTTCTGTGTGGAGTTTGCACGTTCTCCCCATGTCTGCATGGGTTTTCTCTGGTTACTCCAGTTTCCTCCCACCATCCAAACACATGCACTGTTGGTTGGATTAATTGGTTAATCCAAATTGACCATAGGTGTGAATGTGAGAGTAATTGTTTGTCTATATATGTTCAGCCCTGAGATGAACTGGCAACTCATACAGGGTGTACCCCGCCTTCACCCGTTGTAGCTGGATTAGGCCCCCAGTGACCCCCCCGACCCTAGTGAGGATAAAGTGGGTTCAGATGATGAGATGGGACAATAATAATTTTTGATGTGAAAATTTTCCAGACATGTCATTTAACTCATGTTATTACTAAAGCTTTCTACAACTTCTTCATGTTGTCTTCTGTTACTCACAATTACCCTACATGATATTCAAGTGGATTTTATCTTCTTCACTTTGGAACTTTTGTCAGTTAGTACTCTCTAAAATATTGTGGACAGCATCTTTGGAATAGTCTCAGGAATATTCCTTCAATCAGCATAATATTTATCATTATTTAAAAAGCTTCTGAAAAGGACTGTAATTAACAGAAAAATATAAGGTTGTATATCATATGATTTGGAATTGATAATAATAATTCTAATTGCATTTTTTATTGTTTTTACTTTAGATTATTATTTCAGTTATATTGTAATTTGTACTGTTCATTAATAGGGGCGGTATTTACATAAGCCTTTTTTTGGCTTCCTTTATCTCCTGCACAATGGTATTAAACCTAGAAGTTAGGATTTAAAATAATTTCAAATTTAAGGTATTTCAAATCATAACTTCCTCAAGAATACAAGACACAGTCATTTATTTATTTAGTTTAAACTGGAGCATATTGAGGTGTGCCCCAGGGCTCAGTCCTGGGGCCCCTCTTCTTCATTACATACCTCCTCCCCTTCAACCATGTCTTCCGCACATTTAACATAAATTTTCAATTAATTTTCCAGCTCTACCTTTCCTGCAAACCCAACTCCGCACCCCCATCCCCTCACTCACCTCCTGTCTTTCCAAAATAAAATCATGATTCACCTCTAACTTCTTGAAATTAAACAGCAATAAAACTGAAATTTTATTTATAGACACCAAATCCACCCTGTCCAAAGTTGATTCCTTTTCTCTCTCCATAGACAGCTCCTTAGTTTCCCCCTCCCTTCAGGTTAAGAGTCTGGGTGTCATCCTCGACAGTACACTATCTTTTTACTGTAATCCCACAATAATAACATCACCCGGCCTTCCTATTTCCACCTGCGCTCCATCAATCGTCTCGGCCCCTCGCTCACCCCCCCCACAATACCGCCATCCTCGTCCGTAGTCTCGTAACTTCCCGTATAGACTACTGCAATTCACTCCACTTTGGTCTCCCTCAAAAGTCCCTCCATAAACTTCAGCTGGTTCAGAACTCTGCTGCCTGGATCATCACCAGATCACCGTCTTCACATCACATCACTCCTGTCCTTTAACAACTCCACTGGCTCCCAGTTAATCAACGAATCACCTACAAAATCCTTCTATACACCTACAAGTCCATCCATAACCTCACCCCTTCCTACCTCTCTGACCTCCTGCAAATTGCCACTCCATCCCATGCCCTCAGATCTTCATCCTCTCTCCACTCTCACACAGTTCCCACTGCTCATCTTTGCACTATGGCTCTGCTCCCCAACTCTGGAACTCTCTGCCAACTGACCTCCGTAACTCTGCCACCCTGTCCATCTTCAAATCCAAACTCAAAACACATCTTCAAACGTACCCCCCCCCCAACTGCTCCACATGGTCTTTCCTCCTTATTTAGTATATTTATGTTTTTATCTTTCTACAGTCCTGTCACATTTCTAATTATTTATTATATTTTATATTGTTTTGTGTTGTTTTTGTTATATTGTTTTTATCTTGGTACATCTTTGTACAGCGACCTTGGGTGTCTTGAATGGCGCTTTTAAATTCAATGTATTATTATTATTATTATTATTATTATTATTATTATTATTATTATTATTATTATTATTATTATTATAAAATTTAAATAGACAATAGCAAAACCAGAGGACATAATCATACAAAATATGTGAAAATACTTTTTCGAACTCTAAAAAAAATTAACTTTTATAAAAACATTAAAATAAATTCTTGCTTGATACAAACTACTATAAATATGAATATGTTAACTTGAAAATACTGGACAATTAAGTGACACAGCATCCAACGTTCACACTTGTTCCCTCACTCACTATTTTTTGTTCAAGAACAAGATCATATTTTCTGTTTTAACCATTAGAGCAGAAAGATCTGGTATTGGAGGTATGATATCGATATTTTAATATTGATCCACACATCACTAATAGGCACATACATGTCATGTCACAAATGTGTCTTCAGAACACACCTGTGTGAGTATGGAATTCAACTTTGGTCACTACATTTACAGTGTGGTGTTCTTAATGTTGGAATGCATCGACTCTTCTCACCAATCAGTCTTATACAATGAACATATTTGGTTCTTTCTGCTGTTCTGCAATAGGTAATCTACCAGCATGGATACTGTCATTACACAAAATGTCTTCCTGATTTTCTTTTTTTTTTTTTTTAATGTATTTACTTTCAAATTGCACACTGTTATAAGGCAGCAAGTGGTTCTACATACTGCTACACTGTAGATTTTGCAGTGTTAATTTGGAGACAATGGGACCAAATACACTCTAGAAGAAGTTAAATAAACTCTCTAAGTGTAGATTTAACACTGCAAAATTTACTGTGTAGTGATAGGAAGCTCGGCTCTTTTCTGACAGCTGGCTCTTTTCACTCCTGAGTGGCTTTTAATGTAGGATTTTTTGTATGACTTTATTTTACCATAACTTTGCAAAAAATAATGGTTTGTGTGTTTAAAGCTCTACCATGTGCAGTTTGTTTTTTATGAGAAGCTTTATAATTTAATATTTGAATCAAACATTTTATTGCACCCATTACTGCAAATCAATCCACAGAACAGAGCTGCTGTAGAACCAAACTCAAGCAAACAGTTTTATAACAGCATTATAATTGTCTAATTTTCTGCATTTATTTGGTTACAAAACAGTTCTTTCTTCATTTTGTGAAACATTTTAATTACATTTTTATTGCACACATGGACACTGAGGTAAGCAGCGAAAGGGAAAAAAACAGGGAGATGGTTTTTGCTTGAAGGAAGCTGACTCCTCTGATTCACGATACTATAAAACATGGCCTCTCAGAGCTGTATTGACACATCACTACATGTCGCACAATGTGTCCTTTTTTTCCACTGAGCACCTGCCCCCCTAGAATGTCTGTGCATGACACTGATTTACAAACATGTACATTTTAGTAGATGAGCTGTGTTGAATACTGCCGTACATACTGTACTGAAAACACTTCCTTAAAAAGTCATATGTGTATCCAACAACGCATCCCAGAATACCTTGCACAGGTGCCTGTTAAAGTGATAGAACATTTTTTCTGTTTCATCTACATTAAAAATGCATTTCATTACAAATTTTTCAGAGAGGAAGTAAGTTGAGTGTGAGAAACATGAAGAGAAATTACTTTGGAAACAAAGTCCTGACTTTTTCACTTGACTATATGTGAGGCATGTGTTCTGAAATTGCACAAGAATCCCTTTTATGGAATTATTTAATAAATACGATATATAATCCAGCTCATTGAATTGCACTGTATATTTTTAATAGAATGAATATCTTGAATCAGAATGGGCTTAATTGCTCTGTATTTTAATTTGGGTGTGAATTGTATCATATTGCATTGTGAGGTGCCACACACATATCTTTAATATATAAGATTGTAGATGCTGTATCAAGATGTGTATCATATTGGCCTTACAACTATGATTCCCAATCCCACTATGAACTAATCATACACAAACACTTATTTTATAATTTGACTATTTTCTAGCTGTGCAGGTAAAATACTGGTTCATCTGATATAACATCACGACTAATGTCCACTTACAACAGCCTTTGTACAATGTGTTTTTGAAAAATATGTTGACCTTTGTGCAGCTGGGGGAATGTCCTTGGATTGCATCAGTTGAATTTATAGCAAGTATGGAGCAACAAAATCTGATGAAAAACTGGAAACTCTTAGATCAGCTACAAAGTCTGTAGTCCTAGGTAATAATTCTGATAAAAAAAAACATTTGTTGTTTTTTTTCCCCAAAGAATCATATAACGAGGTGTTTTGCAGCAGAACCAAAAGAACTCCATAGTACAAAAAACTTTACAAGGAAGGTCAGAAAAATAAAAGAAAACCATCAAAGTCAACTTAGAAAAACATAGTTGCACAAAGTGAAGGAAGCGTTAGTTTTTAGCTGCAGGGATCCACCAGACCTTCGACCAGACTGTCTACTTTTGTTAAAGGATGCACCAGCAGGCCCTTCAGGCAGCAATAATGCATCAACATTCTTACAGTACATACCTCTTTCCATCAACATACTCAGTCCAATTTGAGGACACTGTGTCTTTTTAGCAAACATAAACCATAGAGAGTTCAGTTAGAGACAGAACTGCGCCCTCTTGGTCCATTAAATGAAACATAAGTACTCAGTGTTTAGAGTATCATTAGAATGTAATAAAAATGTTATTATAAAGTGAACAGTTGAATTAATTGAACACTATGTTCCATTTGCATTATAATGTTTTGTTTTTCATGTATTTTTATTTTAATTTATAAGCACTACTCAGAAGTGTGGTAGTAATTTCTGTTCTTTGTAGAAGTCTAGATTTTTTTTTACTGATTAAGTTTTTCTACTTGAAGTAATAAAAATAATTTAAAGTAGTAAGGGTGAAATCATTATTTTCTGACAAACTGAACCCCAATAAAATTTGGTTTCAGGCAAAACAAATCCCGACCCTTGCATGTACTGTACCTTATTTTGGCATCGATCCAACATCACATCTCTTCATGTGCTGATGTCAGCATATTGCCTCTATATATGAGCCAAAATGTAAGTAAATTCAAACAAACTTGTGTTCTTTTGCCATTCAAAATTTCACCCATAAGTAAATGGGACATGAAAAACCTTTTTTTTTAATTTTTTTTTATTAATTTAAATTTTTTTTTAAATTGAACAGTGATCTACTTTTCCTAACATGTAACTTCATTTATTATGGGTAACTGTAACTCTATAAAGCTCATTTCAATAAATAGGTTCACTGCTAGAGTGTTAACAAAAAAAATAACAAACAAACCATTCAAAACAATATCCCTTACCTCCCCTACAGGGAAACAATTCTATAATTTTTGTGTATATCACTCAACACTACTGATACAATGGGGGTATAATCTGGCCTAGACTACTTTAACCCCTGGTATATTCTAGTCAGGGGTTAGTAAAAAGCTGCCTACTGGTTAGTGGGTGAAAGTAAGCACCATAAAGGTGGAAAACTACTATGTATGTGGAGACCATTTATTTAAAAAAAAAAAAAATGGATTTATTAATAATCTACAATTAATTCAAATGGATAAATCAGTGCTTTACCCAGATAAATTGTTTAATATGTTTCTTTTTTTTAATTGACCTACCTTTGAACTCCTTTGAGTTGTGTGTCCTTCAGGACCAGTCCGCTTGTATATTAACATTACCTCTTCACTCCTTGTTGCAGAGTCTTGAAACAACAAAAGCTATTATGTTTAGTTGTTTGCATTTTTCCACCTGAGGAGCCACTGAGTGCAAGGATTTTCAATTTGCAGATGCCATTGTGCTTGTCATTGAAGATGCTTTGCACTTCTATGCTGTCAGAATAGTCTATTGATGAATTCTCATGCTTACTAAAAGGAATACAAATCTCTTGTTCTGCAGTCTACAAGCACATCTGTTTCCCCTCCTAGTCACTCGAACTCCTCCTTTTTCTCTCATCTGCTTTCCATGTGTCATCAGGCACAATAGAAAGGCAGCCTTCTGTTTGTTTCCCCATCAGTTTGTATCATAGTATTGAGAACTCCAGCCTGTTGAGTCTTGTAGCAGATCTTTTGTGATAAATAAAAAGCCTTATTTTGACCAATTAAACTGATTTGACTTGGTGTGTGAATATGACATGTCTAGTAATTTACTGCAGAGAGATTAGCACTTTGTTTTTGTCATTATTGAGGTGGCTGCAGTAAAGGGGTTGTCACTGGGTCTCAGTGTTTGTTCAAAACTCTAAATGAAATAAATGGGCGATATCAAAACAAACCAGTTTGACTCATATCTCAGTCCTCTTAGGACAGGGATGTCAAAGTAGATTTAGTTCAGAAGCTGCATTTATGACCTGAAGTGGATGAGCCAGTAAAATAATAACAGCAGAAAAAAGTTAAATTATATCAGAACACGTGGCACCAGGCACAACAAACCTCATCCTTCACATGTGTTGCAGCTTATTTTGACATGGATCCAGCTGAGGTCATCATGTCTATGTGTGTGCTGATGGCAGCATATCAGTTACCTCTATATACGTATGTAAATTGAAACCAAATCGATGTTTTTATAGACATTTGAAACAATACATAGATGGGAGGGGGAAAATGAAAAAACAAACAAACAATGAATACAAATTTTAACTTTGACCTACTTTTCCCCTAAACTAATCATATCTATTGTGGGTCACTGGCAATTGAAAAGCCCAATTTGGTATTAATTCAAATTAGAAAGCATTAACAAACATACAAACAAACCAACCAAACTAAAATACGCCTTGCTTCCCCTTCAGGGAACAGGATAATAATGTTTATGTCTACGAAGTTTCATTAAAAATGTGAATAGCATGAACAACCTGAAGTGTCTTTAGGAATATACGTGTAATTTTAACAGTATTATATCTCTGTTAATCATTAGCGCCTGTCAAATACAATTTACAGATTACAGTGGATCTACAAATACACAAAACACTTTGTAACAGATGGAATATTGGTCAAATTGCACTGATTTCTCTTTAGACATTTCAGGTTGTTCATATTTGAATATTCATATATTTGTGAAAGGATTTTGGTGGTCGACAAGGCCAGAATATTAAACCTTCATGGTCTCATGCAAGTATAGAAAATTATGAAAAACTAAAATCACATGTTTACACTTAGAATATATATTTTATGGTGGCCAATAAGGGCCAAGCCTATTGCAACAGCCCAATGCATCTAAGTTAAAAGAAAACAGCGACAAGTACAGAAATTATGCAAATTCACAAACTCAAACATAAATCTAAACGAGGAGGAATATGATGCAAATGAAAACATGCAACACAAGACAAAAAAAACACATGCATAATCATCAAATGCACTGAAAATAAAGAAATGATACAAAGCAAGAAAACATCTGTGAATGAAAAACACTGCATAACCAACCAGTCACAATAAAAGTGGCCCAAACTTGCAGCCAGCCAGCATAGACAACAGACAAGTGTAAACTATAATCAATTAAAATTTGTATTACTGTGCTTCGCTGTGACTTCAATTTGTTCCCACAGTAGCTTGAAGCACAATCAGTCAATTGTTTTCCATGTCTCTCTCCATCCTGACAGTGCCTCTTACAGGCTCAGAGGCTTGTACTGACTGGTTATGCAGCGTTTTTTTCATTTGCAGATGTTTTCCTGGTTTTAATCGTATTGTGCTTTGCTTTGTTTCTCTTATTTGCAGAGCATTTGATGATTATGCATCTGTTTCATCTGCACCATGTTCCTCTTTTTGCAACTCATTTACACTTGTATTTGAGATTGAATTTGCATTATTTCTGTACTTGCATCTGTTTTCTCTATCTGAGGGCTGGTATAATGTGTTGGACCCTTGTCAGGTCCACTGTAAAGGGTAGTTTCTAAATATGAATATTTTCATGTCATTTTTTATCCCTAAAACGAAAAGAAAAACTTGGAGTGGTTATTATTTACAGATTATCACGACAGTTTTTTACTGGTCTGATCCATTACAGATCAAATTGGTCTGTATGTGGATCCTGAATTAAAATGATTTTATCATCCTTAATTGTTATTACCTTCAATGCAATGTTGTTTACATTTTGCATGTCACAAATCCATCATTCATGCCAAATTGGATCATTAGGTGGCCCAATTTAGGACTGCAAGTCGTATGTTTGCAGGCTGTATGTTTGACACCTGACACCTTGATGTGGACGTAGATCATATTTATTCACTTCTCTGAGCTGCTTAATCCTCAGGAAGGTTAAAAGCTTGCTGGAACCCATCCCAGCTACAGACAAAACAACCATTCACTTTCACATTCACTCCTACAGGCAATTCACATTGACCCTCCATCCATTTTCTGGACTGCTTAATCCTTAAAAGAGCCGCATGGGAGCCAGAGTATATCCCAGCTTCCAATGGGTAAGAAGGTGTGGAAACCCTGGAGGTGTCATCAGTTTATTGCAGAGCTGATATATATCCAGATGGAACAATCATTTACTCTCACAATCACACCTTCAGATATTGGCCAGTACCAGACTTCTTAAGGTTTGGGGTTGTGTGCTGAGGACTGGTGTTTGGTGGATCATACTTACAGCATTCTACACTTGCATTCAACAGGGCATCCTTGAAAAGTCTTAAAAGGCATTGAATTCATTGTTCTAAAAAATAAGGCCTTAATTGTCATTAAATTGTCTTAAATCGAATTTTCAAAAGTCTTGAAAATTTGGACACATAAGTAGGATTTATGTTAGTTTGGAATAAAAAAAGTATTAGGCTGTCTATATTACAAAAATAATTTAGAGTAAGTAGAAAATGAGGGCACATCATTCTGTGGGTGTAGTATTCCTGTGTGTTTATATGGTGTGTACGTGTGTGTGTGTGTGTGTGTGTGTGTGTGTGTGTGTGTGTGTGTGTGTGTGTTATATATTCAAAATGTCAAACTTATGCTTCTTGATGC
Source organism: Siphamia tubifer (assembly GCA_020466265.1). Classification (NCBI taxonomy): domain Eukaryota; kingdom Metazoa; phylum Chordata; class Actinopteri; order Kurtiformes; family Apogonidae; genus Siphamia; species Siphamia tubifer. The sequence goes on along the minus strand of CM035791.1, from coordinate 26,647,340 downwards.
AAATGGTTTATAAATGTAGCAGTAACTGAACCAAAAAGTCATGTTCTATTTAAAATAAACACTTTGGTAAAACTACCCCCAGGTAATTCATCTGGCGGTCTCTTTGTCCCCTTTTAAATTTTGGTTCATTGTCGGCTTACATAGTAATAAATTTCTTTTAAAAAGTCTTAAAAAGTCTTGAATTTAACTTGCACTGAGTTGTAAGAACCCTGATTCACCCACCATGTTTAAGGCAGGGTGTATCTGTGTCTACCTTGGCATAATGTGTAACACAAAAGATTATGCATGCTTATGGTTCACCATTTAGTGCTTCTTTATGTGTATTTCTTGAAACATATTCTTCCTGCTATGTACTAGAGATATAGCACGGTGGTGTCTTTTACCCCCCCCCCCCCTCAGTCTGATGGTATACGGGGATGGTTGGTGGTTCGTGTCCTGGCTCTGGCTGTCCACATGTCGAAGTGTCCTTGAGCAAGAGTATTTCTGCCCAACTACATCTCCCTTCTTTGTCATGGTCCTGAGCCAGCTGTGACAGTTGTAAGGATGGAGCTGTTCATATTATACAGAGGTCTTGAAAAACAAAAGGGCAATATTCTACCAATCTGAGGCTGTGACACATTGATATGCTTTGAAAGACTTGCACCAAGTGTTATACCTCCATTTTGGACCTACAGAATGTCTTTGTCTCTGATCTATTTTCTCCCTATTGCTGTCCTCTGTTTTGTCTTCTGGTTTATGAACTTGCATTTGGTTGTTTGACCTCTTGTTCTACCGGCCCAAACATTTGGCTGTATTGATCTCCTTCATGAAGAATCACTTATCTTCCTAGCCGCCTCCACTCCATGGTTCCCACTGATATGGCCTGCTTTCAGCTTTCCATGGTTTATCTGCTTCTCTGCCTTGACCTCAGGCCACTCGACCAGGTCAACCAACCTACTCTTTACTTTGTTAATCTTCCTCCGCTGCTCTCCTGGTCCACAACTCTGCCCACTGAGTGCCCAGGACAGTTCATCTTACCTTCTGTTCAAAGCCCACACACCCCAGCCCACATCGCTTACCTCACTGTGGTGTGTACATTTCGGCCAGCTCTACATACTTGTACGAACATGCCCTGCAGCATTTTGCACCGAGTCCAACAAAAATACAACACAACCAACTGGATTTTCCTCAAACATGCTTTTTTACCAAGTCTTCTCATACCTATGAGGAGAAGAAGCTGCACAAACCTAATTAATACACAGTGTGGCCTTTGAGTTAATACTACGCTTTCTAATGTCACCACAAATCAATAATATGAAGGGAAGGCATTACCATAGTATTAAGTCATTGTGGAGATTAGCAGAATCTTCCTGTCCACTTGTTCATGGACAGTCATCTTCACTCTTAGCATCTGTTATTATCCTGTCAGTGTCCTGTCAGCACCGTAAATGATATTCCCGCACTCTCAAGCCGTTCATTTTAGCAGTACAAAGTAATGTAGAATACCACAAGAAATAACTTATAACATTTCTGCCACAGTATATTTTCCTTTGTGGTGCCTATCAGTCTTCATGGCAGGAGAAGACAATTAATCCATATTTGACACAGTATTGACATATACGTACATTCAGAATTGGCTAATTTTATGTACAGTATTACATGCTTTAAGTCTATCTATACATTACAAGGAGGATAAGATTAAATGCTGCAACCTTTTAGATGTATTTCTGATACAAAAACATGATGCAAAACGAACAAACTATTACTAGAAACTCAACACTTTGCCATAGTGTCCATAAAGAGAGCAGCAACGAACTGTGAAACATGTTTATGGGCAACTCATCTATCAGGTGCCTTGAAGGGGACTGTGATTGCTTTTTAACAGCCTCATTTAGCCAGCAACAGCTTACCTGGATTAATGACAAGCTAGCATGGGCCCCTAGTCCTATGATCTACCCGTGTCTCAAGTCTACGCTAAGTTCTTCGGAATAGTTATTAAAGTGTAACACAGCAGATAGGAAAGTACTCTTATTTACCAGAGCCACCCAACAAATCACAGGATCACATCTTTTTAGATTAGACGGTATCTGCCGCAGTCAGTGGGCACATGTTAATTTGTCATGGAGGGTTGAATGCCTTTTATATTCTTAAGGATTCATCCTATAGTGTGCAAAGGAACATGCATTCCTTGGCTACAAAAGAGCAAGACTAAGCCTCATTCAAAAGAACAACCTTTCGCCTCCTGTCATCTCTTATTACACTTCCTTACCGTATGTGACCCAGGCATCTCACCTTTACAGGATGTCACACATAATCCATAAAAAGTAGTGTCACTGCTGCTAAAGTGCTGCTAATCTCATACTTGTTATTGCTGCTTTGGGCGTACTCTATACTACTGCTTTAATTTTCATATTCATGCTGCAGCATAAATGTTAGGGGATGATGGAGGCACCTTTTCTGTGTTGGTTTTATTGCCTTACGATTATTATTTTTAGAAGACTCTGTATTGAATTGCCAGATCAGTACAATAATGTTAAATTCATATATCCTAGTGGGTATTGAAATGGAAGTAATTATTCTTCCATACCAGTTCTGGACTGCTACTTTATTCTTTTATAAACTTTATACTTAGAGATACTCATCCCTAGGGGAATTCAGTTTTTCATCAGCTCAAGAAAAATATAGAATAGAAAGTATATACAGTATCTATAATATTGTAAAACCTATGAAACTATACAGTAATACTAAAAATCAGTCAGTGAAAATGGCATCAAAAGGATAAAACAAGTGGTTCCAGGCACAACAAACCCGGGCCCTTGCATGTACTTTAGATTATTTTGGTGCAGATCTAACTGATGTCATCATGTCTGTGCATGAGCTGATGCTACTATAAGGAAATGGGAGATTTTTTTTCGTACTTGTACAAAAAACGTCTTCCATGGGTGCAACAGCCTCAGCAACGCAACCCAGATTTCCCTCACCTCAACTACTTACACCAGCTCTTCCAGGGGAATCCCGAGGTGTTCCCAGGCCATCTGAGAGAAATAATCCCTCCAGCGTGTTCTGGGTCGGCCCCGAGGTCTCCTCCCGAATGGACATGCCCAGAACACCTCCCCAGAGGAGGCGCCCAGGAGGCATCCCAAAGGCCTGAGATGATTTTATTTTTTCTGTTCATAAAAAAGTGAACTTTAACCAACTTTTTCCAGAATGTAATCACATCTATTCTTAATCACTGGCAATCTATGAACACAATCTGTTAGTATAGTAGTTTTGCTGCGACAGACATATTAAGTAAATGGGGGAAAAAATATTCTTTTAAATGTGCCCTATTTTTCCCAAAATGTAATCACATCTATTCTGGCTCACTGGCTATTTATGAACCACATTTGGTATGAATTCAAACAACAGTTTGGCTGCTAGTGTTGATGAAGTCACCAAACCAAAAATGTTATCCCTTGTTTCACCTTTAAGGGGCAGGGTAATTATACACTCACTCACTCATCTTCTGAACCTGCTTTATCCTCACTGGGGTCATGGGGGTCACTGGGGGCCTAACCCAACCACAACACGTGAAGGTGGGGTACATCCTGGACTAGAACCCAACTGATTATAGGGTTTCACCAATTAAATCAGATAGAGCCGATTTATTGGCTTTTTTTTCTGCTGAGTTTTGCCCAGAGAGTTAGAGCAAAGCCTGTCAATTCTACTTTTACTTCTGTTCTGACAATCAGGCTACCACCCCCACACACATGCACATAAAATCACAATCTGCTAATCCCACATTTCGACAAGGATGCAGCTACTCTCTCACTCCGCACCACCCTGACGATGCACGAGGTCCGACAATGACCACTTGGTCCACCCCCTTTAACTTTTATTCTTTTGATACTTTCACACTTTTAAATTATTTTTCTTTTACCTTCCCCTGCTCTCATCGAACAGATTATCAATTGGGACATTTTAAACAGAATTCAAAGGACTATGGGTCAACATAACTTACAAAGAGGAGAATAGATCAGACTAAGATAGGATGAAATATAGGACAATATTATGATTTATAGTTTAAATTTTATGATTGATAATTTTGATTGATTTACTGACAATTTGTGATAATACTTTGATTTGTTGAAATTGCCTACAATTAATTTATAAAAAGTATATTCTATTTTTTTCCTTCAGTTAGTGGGGTGCGGTATGTTTATGAATGTAAAATGTTAAGTTTTTTTTGCATAACACCAGCAGAGGTTCTAAAAATATCTTAGCCATTTTTTTTCTCAAGTGTATCCCCAGGGTTTTTTCACTTTTCCTAGCCTTAAAACTAATATCCAATATTTACCAAGTGCACAAATCTAAGAGACAGCTACTATAGCCAATCAGGCTGTTACTGTACCTATAGTGGGTTTCTATGGGTGGTTTTAATAACAGAGATTAAAATTGGAATTAACAGTAGTGAGAACATGTACAAGTGTCTCAAAATTAATATAATAATAATAATAATAATAATAATAATAATAATAATAATAATAATAATAATAATAATAATAATAATAATAATAATAATAATAATAATAATAATAATAATAATAATAATAATAATAATAATAGTATACCCTGGTCTACTGTAGGCAGAACACCAAGGATTCAACAGTAGATAAATCTTTTCATTTCAAATATATCAGTTATTGTTCAATATCAGATGTCGGATATATCAGATATTGGCTTTTCTTACGCACCAATAGGCATCAGCTCCAAAAATCCAATATCAGTCGGACAATTCCCCAGTTCATCCCAGGGCTGATATATAGAGACAAACAACCACTCTCACAGAAACTGAAAATATGGATGGAGGGTTAAGATTTTACTAACTACTAGCCTGTAGACTGTTATCATTAAAGTTGACGAACTGAAAGAAACACTTATTTGCCGAATTAATGTCATTCTATTTAAATAAATGAACACAGAATTTTATGCTTCAAATACATTCAAAAGACGTTGAAAACATTTAGGCGCTAAAGATACGAGTGTTATCAACAACAACAATCTATGCTATCTAATTAATGCTGTATATGATGTTTCCGTGGCTCAACAGTCCATGCTGGCTCTACATGAACCTCCTGAAAGCAAGTTTCAAAATGGACTATCTGACCACAGCACACACTTCATTGCTTTCAGTCAATGTGAAATGAGCTCAGACCATGACGATTCTGCACAAAAGTGATACAGGCCTTGCTCCGTGTTAGATGCTATTTTACAATGTTTTCCTCGATTAGGTTGAGCTGATGTCAAATTTTTTAGACCAGGTCAATATGAAGCATTACACTGATGTAACAAATATACCAGGTTTACCTCAAGATCAGTGTTTTTCAAATTTGGAGCCAGGTGACCCCATGTGGGGTCATCTGGAATTTATAAAAATGCTGATAAAATATATGGTGAGTTGACAGAGACAATAACATAAAATACACGATAAACTGTGAAGCTGAAACGTTTTATCTGTCAAATGTTCATTATGGTCAGGTTTCAGATACTGCAGCTTTTTCTATAGTTTGAGTTATTGTTAACCACCCCCTTTTTATTTTCTGTTTGTTTGTCTGTCAGCAACTTGATGCAAAAACTGCAGAACCAATTTCCATGAAATGTTTAGGAAAGGTATGAGATGGTCCAGAGTAGAGCCCATTAAATTCTGGTGAATGTAGGTCAAAGGTCAAGGTCACCAAAATGTGTTTTTGCAATGATAAGAGATGAGGTAAATCAGGAATTTCCTCTTCATTCCTGTACACTCACTTTTAAATATAGCTTATATTTGGTTAGTGTTGATGGGTCACAAGTTTGTAGGAAAAATTTGAAGAATTTAGGTCAAAGGTCAAAGTCACAAAGGTCAAAATTGAATTTTGTATATAACTTTTGAACTATTCAACACAGTGACTTCCAGTGAGGACCAAAATACTTATCTTTCAATTCTCTGTCTTATGTGTATGTAGATTTTGACCTATTGTTGACCTAAGAGGTCGGTGGTTACTCAGTCAATGCCTAAAAAATGTAATGGACAATAATGTAAAAATAAATGGAGATAGAGACTTAGTTACTATTATTGACAGACAGGAAACCTGGCATGGGATTCAAAATTGTGTTCTAACATTTTACCTTGAGTGGCGTTAAAAGGTAAAAATCAATGGTCATATGATTTTAAATGCTCATAAGTCCAAAAAGTGGTGATAAGTAATCAGTTACTATTGTTGACAGATAGTAAACCACATGTAGGTTTGAAAATGACATCATGACCTTTAACCTTCAGTGACCTTGAAAGATCAAACCCATACACTCACATTTTGAGATGTCCATTAAGAGCTATAATATTCTTAAGGGCCAGGGTTTGTTGTGTCTGGCACCACGTTTTTATTAAAGGGGACATATCATGCCCATTTTCAACAAGTGAACACAGTTCCCTGGTGTCTCAGTGACTTGTATGTGACATTCTTTGGTCAAAATACCACAAGGATGAAGAAATACAGCAGCCTCTTCAACCTGGAGAAACATGCGTTTTTAAAATGCTCAGTTTTAGTGCCTCTTGCTTTAATGCAAATGAGCCACAGCTGACTCTGTCCCTCTCTTCTGTGGGGTGTGCTGATGCGAGAACAGTGCCATACTACCATGGCGCCACTTATTATCTTCGTTATCAAGATCTGTTCTTTATGTCAGTCCCTAAAGTTAGAACTGAACAGGGGAAAAATGCCTTCCAGGTGGGTGCTCCATTCACCTGGAATTAACTGCAAAAAACTCCAAAACTTAGACAGCTGGTTTGACTGGACACATTTAAGATTTATCTGATTTAGAGTCAGAGACGTCTGGTTGCAGATGTTTTATTTAATATGCAAGTGCATTAAACACAATGTGTTAACACTTTGGGTGTACTTGTTTAGTAAAGGTTTGTGCACTTTGTTGTAATGATGGTTTGTTTTGTTTGTTATGTGTCTCTTAACTATTGTATTGCTGCCCATCTTGGCCAGGACACTCTTGGAAAAGAGATTTTTAATCTTAATGAGGTTTTCCTAGTTAAATAAAGGTTTTGTTTTGTTTTTTTTAAATGGCAACTGCGTAGGATCCCATGACCCCTGGTCAAACAGTGGTGGTATGACCATATATTTGAGCCAGTGATTTGAGTCAGACGCTGAACAAGAAGAGGTTCCAGAAAAAATTCAAGAACGAAGGATATAATACTTTTCTATGTGGTTACTTAACGTTATGTCACTTTGATATTTCATTTTAGTTTGTTGCTACACTGACTATACAGTGTTGTTGAATGTTTTTACTCTTAGTAACTCCTGCTAGTTTATTGGGTGTTTATGTGTTAGCCTCCAAAACTAATTGCCTTCCACTGGTAAACTGCTCAAACATTGTAGTAAACCACCAGCAGTGATTACAGGGTAAAAATACCTGAGAATTGTCCAAGCTGAAGGGAGGGAGGTTGTCTGCCAACACTTAACTGTAGCAATATATCTGATTAAGCGTTTAAACAATATGTAGCCTATTTAAATAACTGCTAACCGCTGTGAAGTGGTTAGCACACACTAACAGGGTCTTCTTTGGAACTGTATCTTGTACGTTTCCTTCAAAAATTAATTCAATCCACTTCAGTCTTTCACCTTCTGAAGCTGAAAGCTGATGTAGAGACATGTGTATGTCTGTCCATCCAGGAACAGAACAGGAAATGTGTTTAGCTTTTGCTGACCTACTCCTGTGCCTCTCTGCTAACGAATAATAGAGGTTAGTGTGACCAGTAGGTGGTGTTGCTTGAGCTGGTGGGCTGGGATGGGGTGGGGTGGGGTACTCAAATGAATCTATCTAAGTAATGTAGAGTGCATAGAAAATCCAAAACGGAGTGTTTTCATCCCCCTGCAACAAGAGATGGATCAGGAGAAGAGTGGATTTTTTTTTCAGATTTTTTTCATAATTCACACAGACAACGCATTTGTGTTGTAAAGACATTAAAAAGTGCAATTTGCATGATATGTCCCCTTTAAGTATCAATTGTCAACCATGTAAATATAAACTGGGCTGACTTCATATTCTGACCATCACTTTGTCCATTTATCTACACCTGACGTTTGTGCCTCCATCCATAATAATATTCATTATATAGCCTAAATGTTGTCTAAAATAATAAATAAATAATAAACTAACCTTTATTTGAAACAACTATCAAATTAACAAAAACAAAGTAATTTTAACAAAGAAAAAGAAAAAGAAATTCTCTATTTTGAATGCCAGGGGTAATTTGTGAGATAAAAAAGATTGAGAATGACTGTTCCATACTGTATAGTACATTTATTTTTAGTGGAAGAAAACAAATGAGATGAAGCAGGGCAGTCTTCAGTGTTGTTGAGATAGAACTGGTAATAGGAAACTAAAGTAGCACTGAAATGGTTTTTCATGTAATGTTTACATGTGTCTGGGTGTTTTTTTTTTGTGTGTTTATAGTCTCTTCAGCCACCTCACCTCATCCTGAAAACACTTCTATTCAATTCTAGTTCACAAACACAGCATGCACTCTGCACATCCACCCCCTCCCTCTTCTTAGTAAATCACTTGTAATACAATCTAACAAATATATTAAGTTCATGTTGTTGCTATGTTCTTTATTGCAAGTGTTAAACAAGTTGGATGCAATGCTCAGATGCCATTACCATCAAGTAGCTGATTTAGAACAAAATGGAATTTGACAGTCTGTCATAATGACAAATGTCGGTCACATTGAATAAATCAGACTGGTTCAATCTTTTACACCTGACCAGACCTGCAAAACCAAAAATCAATCCAGTATTTTTCTGAAAGCAGTAGTGTAGTGACAACCATTTTCAAAGTGTTCCAGAGCCTATGTTTCTGTATTCATCACAGCACCATGACAGTTTCTCATGTAATGCTGCCTGAGGCTTGAAGGTCACACATTCAGCAGTGCTTTCTGCCCTTGGCCTTTACACACTGAGATTTCCCTGGAATAGGGTGGTGATCCATGAGCCATCTTCTCTGGCAAAGACTAAGCCTTCATATTTTCTGTTGATATTTTGACATCATTGTTTTAGAATATACAAATGGGTGAAAAACACGCTGGCGCTGATATAACAAACAGGTGAGTTTCAAAGGACCATTCTGAAGCAGTTCTCAGTTGGATATGTATCCTTAATCCCAAAATCTGATTTTATTATGTTCTCTTTTTATTCTCTTTTCTTTTACACTTGTCTGTCTATGCACTCGCTCGTCCCCGACTCTTTCGTACTGTCTGGTGTGTCCTCGCCTGCCTATCAATGTGGCATTTTTGGCATACAGAAAAATCATCATAGACCTTGACAGTGTTCTCTCTGCCTCTTACACTCTCTTCCTCCCTCTCTCTCTCTCTCTCTCTCATTCTTTTTTTTTTCTTATTTTTTTGGCCAGTTGAAAAGATGCTTTGAGTACAGCCTCGAGGGTTAAAACAAGGAGGTGTAGCCCAGAAACCCATCTGGGAAGAGAGAGTGTGTGTTAGTGTGTCTGCTTCAGCGGCTTTCTGGTCAGATGCCACAGTAGCAAACATGCACCATCGCTCTGGAGAAAACAAGAAAAAAAAAAAAAGAGAGGGGGATCATATATAGAAATGATCTGACATTTGCCTCGCTCAGATCAGAATAGAAAATGCAACCATTGCTTCAACACAAACATACATAAGCATATGCAGAAAATCATCAACAAAAAGTTCCAAGCTAATATTTTCTTAAAATACTACATCAACACAAAGTGTACGTTAGTTAGGATAGCACTTTGACAAATGTGTTGCTTAGCTTGCAACAAAAACATTAAGTCGATGAATATCCCTTTTTCTTGAGTCTGTTTGCTCTTAAAAAATAAAATGCAGAATTCATCTTTTAAATTAAATTACATTATTTTATATTAAAAATGATTGGTGATGATGATTGTGTTTAATTGAAATGAATCCTTAGTAACTCTGTGTTTAATTTGATTAAAACTTCTAATCATTTGACAGCATTAATCATTATTGTTATGAAATGTTTAGTTTAATGGGAAATGTTGCTGCAAAATCAGCTATCCTTGATATGTATAGCAATCATGTGTTTTGTGCTCAGTCAGAATTTAGTGTGATATGTGAGGATTTTTGAGTTACTAAGATAATGTGACAAGCATATAGGGTAGTTGAAGGATGGGGTACGTGGGCAGGAGATTATAAATTAAACTTCCTCCCACTCCTTTTTGAATGTTTGACTTCCTTTTATATAATTGTTTCATTGTTTGATGTTCAGTGCAATATTCTAAATAAATAATAAACCTACAAATGTATCTGGGAAATATGGTTTGTGGGCTATAGGATGTTTCTTTAGTAATTTTAAATTTATTAATAGTCTGATTAATGCACTTGCTCATGTTTTAGTTTTGATAATATTTCAGCTCAGTGTTCAGCCTCAGTCAGTGTAAGCCAGTTCACCTCATTATTACCCATGAAAAATGTCAAGCGATGACAAAGTACGGTGACTGTCCTGTCAAGAAACAGCCATACCTAAAGCTTAGCATGATGCACCCATATACACAATGTGCTATTTTCCCACCTTCCCATAATGCTGCACACATGCACTGCCTCTCTCTCTCTCTCTCTCTCTCTCTCTCTCTCTCTCTCTCTCTCCCTCTTTCTCTCTCTCTCCAGACCCATCAGCTCAGTGTAAGCCCTTCTCCAGCATGGAGCCAAAGAGTTCAGTGATGCCAAGCTGAGTCCTTTAATAACCCCACAGCTCTCTGGCCTGTTCCCAGTGCCAGCCCTGCTGCGAATGACAACTAATATGATGGTGGGCCCTGTCGAGACATGTGGTCTACTTCCAGTAATACTGAAAGAAACGGACTGGTCACATTTTGACTATTAGACCAAAATGTGGTGTAGAAACCTGCCCTTTGCACAGACTCTGTTCAAGTTAGACTGGTTTAATTTAATGGAAAAAACACAACACTGGAATGTGACAGTGCTGATTCTTCACAGGTTCAACTGTCCATACATGAGTATATATCTCAGTTATTCATTCCTTTGAGCAGAAGAAAAATTAAGCATTTTTATTTCATTTTTGTTTCTTCTTCATGTTTAAATTATTCTGAAAAAATTCTTTCTTTCTTTGTTTTTCTTATTCTTATTATTTTATTTTTGCCCAGTTCTTGTTCTGGTTGTTGTTGCTATTGTTTGTAATGTTGATATTGTCTTGTTAGCTTTTCTTTTGTCTTTTTTTTTTGGAGCTTTTGTTCCCTGCCTCTGCCCACCCTTTTTCCCCCTCTCTCTCTCTTTCACCCTGGCTTTGAATTGTGGTTTAATCAGAACCCAAACATTTGCCAACAATCGAGGCTGTTGATATTACTAATAACTACCTGGTTTACCTTCCTACTTTTTGTCACCGGGTGGGTCCACAACCTCAGTACGAAAAGACTGAGTGATAATTACCGTTTAAATCTTCAACAGCGTGAATGTTTTATTTTTAAAGATATGACGTCAAGATGTATTACATGTTTGTTTACATTAGTCTGCTAACTGCTAAAAGTAGTGACTAATGCCGACAAACATGTGTGTAAATATCTGTCAAGGTAAACCATATTAAAACAGTGTAAATGAGCATTTAACGACAACCTAATGATACAGTATATAGCACATAAACAAAAAAAGTTAGCTTTCAAACACACAAAGTGGTCACTGCAGACACAGGCCTTAGCATTAGCAGTAGCATTAGCATTAACAGACTGTGCTCCTACTGACTGCAAATGCAGATTTAAAATCCACTTTTTACAGCATTTTTCTGTGAGCTTTTTTCCATTTTTCACCTTTGTGAATGACAATCTTTGGTACTCTAAAAAAAAATCACTTTTCCTTCTCTCATTTAGAACAATTGGCGTAGCTGTAAACTACACAAAACATAAGTATTTCCATCAAGCTACTTCACTTCCTGCCCTTCCATTTCAAAATGGTGCAGTGTCTATATAGCAATCTGACGTCATGTGAAGTCAACCCATTAGAACCCATAATAAAGTCACCATTAAAAAGAAGGAAAAAGGAAAAAAAAATTATGCCTCAACAATGACATGGAAAAAAAGTATTTTACAGTGAGACAATTCTGAGAGGCAAGAAAGAGGTAAAAAAAAATAAGCATTTTTTGTGTACAAGGAACTACTATCAGAGCAAATACTTTCATAAATATATACTACACTAATAATAACAGACACATTCCAAATGTACTGCTCAAAGAGGAGTAGGAAGAAGAAAACATATTAAATCCCACATATCAAATTAAACATATTACTTTTACTTTCTTAATAATATAATGCCATTCATTTAGAGTCCTAATATAGTAAACAGATTAGGAAAACTGATATGTATTATGCATAGTAACTATCTACATGATAGTTTGAATAACTTATAACACAGTATATTTCAACAATAATCACATATCAACAATAGTAATGGCAGTGACACATACAGACACGGTAAAACAACAATAAGCACAAACTAACAAAGGTAAGAACGAGCTAAGAATGGAACTATCAATTATCATCATCCCTCATAAGTGACCTTGTTGTAAAAGTTTTCTATTTCATCTTTAGTAAGCCTATTTTTGTCTATATGTAAGTGTAGAAATATATTATTGAGTCAGTTACTTGTTGGAATAAAAGACCACAACCAAACAGTCTCAGTCACTGGTACAGAAGCAGACGTGTGGAATCAAGGCAACAACATCGTAGCAAAGCTCTTTTAGTATAAAAGAAAGTGAATCACAAACAGCTCTGACCTTGAATGTCTTTGCTTTAAAGAAACAACTAGTCAGTATTTTTACTTATCCTTTTTCTGCATCTAGAAAATGTACTTTAATTAAATGTGGGAAGCTTTTATTCTTCATGTTATTAGCAACTTTTTTGTGTTATCTCAAAACACTGCGTTCCGACGAGGATAAAAATGACTTTTTGTTTTACCATGACAATAGTCAGTTTTCTTCTAATGATTTCTAATTTTTGGTCGCAACACTGACATACATGTAAATGTTGTTGTTTTTTCATGGGGGTATTTCATTTTTTTTTTCTTTTGTTGTACTATTGCACTGGTGTTGGATAGATGATCCTTATTATGTACTGACATTTCATGACCAAACAAACAAACAAACAAACAAACAAACTGGCTGCCTGTAGCTAATTTTTGAGCTAATAACTAAATCTCAGAGGGGGAGAGACTGTGGTGCTGTCCTTCACACCCTCATCCCCTCATCTTCCACTAAAGCAGCAGAGCTGCGTAGTGATGGATAAAGCAGGAAAGCCTTATAGGCTCTGCGGGGGCTGATGAATTCTCTTCTCCTCCTCTGAGTATGATCTGACCTCAGGCTCAGCGTGAACTCCTGCATCTCAACAGCCCTGAGCGGTACAGCCCTCCTCAAAGGATCAAACAGTCCCGTGGCCAGTACACATGCACCTCCCAGAGGATGGGGAAGTATAGTTGTGTAAATGCAGCAGGTTTTTAAACCTTTACTTAACCTTCAGGCTATCGCATTAAGATTAAAACACTGTTTTTTAGCCCATGTAAAACCAGACAGCCACAAATATATATGTATTTTTGTCAGTATGATTCAATTTGAGTCTTTGCTTTTTGTGCTGCCTGTACCATAACAAAATGTCTATTACTGAATTGATGTTGTGTATTGTGTAATTCATAATGTAGTAGCTACATTTCCTGGCCAAAAGAAAAAAATGTTAATGCTTGAATTTAGTAAACATTTTTCTCTATATTTAACCTGTCTTAAGTGAATCATCACCATTTAATAAATATTATCTCCTTTATTTTTTCAATGAAAATCAAATATTTTCCCATATTTAATTTATCAGAATCTACTTTATTGTCATTTGCATATATCACAAGGACAAAATGAAATACTATGCGGACATATATAGTATTTCCATACGAATACCAATTGTCTAGATGATTATTAAGGCTCAGATTGAAGTTGATTATATAAAAAACAAAGAAAATGTCAGAAAAAGTTACTTTTTCAGCAAAGATATCAATATGTGAACATATAGTAAAAAAGGGCGGCACGGTGGTGCAGTGGTTAGCACTCGTGCCTCACAGCAAGAAGGACCCTGGTTCGAATCTCACACCAGACCTTTCTGTGTGGAGTTTGCATGTCCTCCCCGTTTCCGCGTGGGTTTTCGCTGGGCACTCCGGTTTCCTCCCACCATCCAAACACATGCACTGATAGGTTAATTGGTTAATCTAAAATTGACCATAGGTGTGAGAGTGATTGTTTGTCTATATATTTTCAGCCCTGCGATGAACTGGCGTCTCATACAGGGTGTACCCTGCCTTTGCCCATTGTAGCTGGATTAGGCCCCCAGTGACCCCCGCAACCCCAGTGAGGATAAAGCGGGTTCAGATAAGGAATGAATGAATAGTAAAAAAATTTCTCCATCTACTATCATTGATCCAACCCAATGGGTTTTACTGGTGAATCAATGATGTGGAAGTTGACAAATGGGTCACATCTGATGATCATGAAAAGATAAAAAAAAAAAAAAACTATATTATACAACAATTATTGACACATATTGATAGGATTAGTGGATCAACAGATATTGAAATGTTTACATCAGTAGATGGTTTTGGTTCACAGTGACTATTTGGGTCTTTATGAGTTCATGTTGGGACTGTCAAATGATAAAAAAATTTTATTCATATTAATCACAGGGTGGCTATGGATTAATTAATTAATCATGATCACTTTATGTCAGTCGACTGTTCTGTCTCTGTTTAGTTTTAATTATATTTTTGACAAAATATCCAAAACATTTGCAAGAATAGGAATATGCAATGTGCAATGTGTAAATAACATATTTATCCAACGCCTTCTCAGGCTAAAAAAGCCTAAAATTACACATTTTCAATTTTAGGCCTAAAACAGTCTAAAATAATGATGATAATAATAATAATTGAGTTTGAGTTATCTAAGACGTTTCAGTGCAAAATATCGATAAAGGATTTTTTTTTAAGTATTGTTCTTATCTCCTTTCCATGCCATTCAGTTTTTTAAAGGTGCTTCCGCACTGATTGTGGCAAGCGCAGGCGGTGGGCAGCAAACCCATTCATTGTGTATGTGCTATCACGAAACAAGGGTGCAGACCTCTGCGCATCACAAAGTGGTGCGCAACGAGGGTGCCTGCCACCATTGCTGCGCTTGTCATTGTCATGCTGATTTCAAAATTGCAGTCAGTTTTGTTTTCCTAGCATGTCAAGTTTTCTTCTCCAAAGATTACCCTCCAGATAAGCAAAACTCCACTGATTAGCTGCAGTTGCCAGTTGATTATGATTGGCGTCATCTACTGTACAGCTACATGGAAACTTGTTTGTGCAATCACAATTGAGACAGTACAGTGAGAGGTGTGTGCAGCTCCCAATAGGTGAGTAGGCTACTATCAATATCTGCAAACAGAAAGCTAGCATAGTAGGAATTAAGAGGATGTGCTGGGGGGGGGGGGGTCCTTTAACCCTGTAACCATGGGCATTAAATGCTGGGGGTTTTTTAGTTTTCAATTCTTGTAACTTTTCCATCTTAGTGTTTGATTTACATAGCTATATATTTCCTTTGCTCCAGAGCATGTCTGCTCCTGCTTCTTATCACAACAACCCTGACTCCTTTTGCTATATTTGTAGTAGCTTCACCATCCCCTGTCAGAAAGCCTTTGTCAAGCAAGCATATTTTTCATGTTTTAAAGTAAAACTCTGTGATCAAGACAACCCATGGCACAACGCAAGTACAGTATGTTTCACATTTTTAAAGGTGTCATTCTGCTGAAAACCACTTGTCCACGCTCCTTTTGGAATCTGATGGGTCACCCCAACTTACCAACACATGCTGCCTTTGAAAGTGGTTTGTCACCTCCACTGGGTGCATACCGCATTCACAGAAAACAACAAGAGGAACGAGGGACCCAGAAAAAGCCGGTCCATCTGATGTCAGATGGACTTCATAGAATCATCACTTTATAGAATCATTTTGGGGACAAAAACAATGTAACTCTTAACAGACCTACCTGTTGTGAGATAAAAGTCACAGTGAAAATATCCTGTAATCAAAGCTAAAGACAGTACAACAAATTACATATTTTTGACTGACGTATTAATGTTTAATTGTAAATGGTAAATGAACTGCACTTATATAGTGCTGTTCCACCTTCATGGTGCTTACATTAGCCTCACCCATTCACACACACACACACACACACACACACACACACACACACACACACACACACACACACACTCATACACCAGTAGGTTTCTAAGGTTCTGTCAGTTCTACTGGGAGCCTACACTGTAGATTTTGCAGTGTTAATTTGGAGACAATGGGACCAAATACACTCTAGAAGAAGTTAAATAAACTCTCTAAGTGTTGATTTAACACTGCAAAATTTACTGTGTAAGTCAGGGTTCAGTGTTTTGCCCAAGGACACAAACCATCAACCCTTCAGTCGTTGGATGAGCGGCTCTACCAACTGAGCCACAGCTCAGTTTTTAACTTCTCTTTTTAATTTTTGTAAAGTACTATGAATTGTCCTTTGTGTGAATTGTACTACATAAATACATTTGTATTGCCTTGCCTAAACATTAATAAGACAGTTCTGTTTACCTGAGATATGTTGTTTATTAAGAGTGGAAATTATATTAAGTACTTGTTTCTCACTCTGCATGGCCTCAACAGAGTTCTCTCAGCCCACTTACACAACCGTGAAATCATCATAACTAAAACTGATTAAAGTGTGCAGTGAACATGTGAAGAAGGGTAATTGTATTCATACTTTCATGTATTTTCTGACCTTTTATATACATAATTTGTTTGTTTGCAATGAAACACTTTGCTTAGATGTGTATAAGATTCTCAGGCTGTTGCATAGTTGCTGGGTTACTGAATATCTGTTGTTTTCTTTCATATACTGTATTTTATTATTATAGAACCTACATGCATTTGTCATTAAAAACACAACATTTATTTTGACTGTTTCATAACAGCTTTGGTTTACAACAGAAAATGCAATCTGTCTAAGAGGATATATCAAGATTAGAGCCATCACAATTATTACATTAAAGTGTCACTGACATGATTTTACAAACTATACATACTTTGAAAGGTTGTCATGTCTAAAGTCAATTCACACATACATCACTAGAAATAGGAGAAGGAACAGGTCTTCAACTGAATCACCTGTTACTTTTCATATTTCTACTGAAAAATCGCTGCTGTTGTTGTTTACATCATCCACGTTTCCAAACGAGCAAAGCGGCACATTCTTCTTCCACTGATGTCACAGGTCAAGGCTCAAGCTACCCAGAAATAAGTAGGTAAATTTGAATTGCAATGTGGAATATATATCATTACATTTGCCGTGTTGCCGTTAGTGACGTATGTGTGAATTGACTTTAGACATGATAAGCTTTCAAAGTATGTAAAGTTGTAAAATGACGTCGGTGACAGTTTAAAGCAGATTAATCCATCATCATGATTAATCTGAATTGTGATGCTGTTAGCCCGTCTCCAATGCAGAATGACTATGAACATTTCTGCCAATGCATTTTGGACACTTTGTTCAAGTAGAGTTACCATTTCACATGTGCACATGGTGCATGCTTATTATTTTTTTTTATACTATATGTATATATATATATATATATATATATATATATATATTTTTTTTTTTTTTTTTTCCCTCTTTTTCTTTTTATTGATATACTATATGTTGAATGTTGCAGCGTTACACTGAGAAAAATTCCTAGTTGTATACTACATGTGTACTATACGAACAATGGCAATAAAACTTTCTGATTCTGATTCTGAGCAGACGATCAGGTAGTGAGAATCTGCAGAAAAAACCCATAGATAGAAAACAATACACAACATGTTGGCCTCTGAATGGAAATATGAGGACAAAAAAAACAAGATGTCTCAAGTTATTTTTTTGAAACAGATGAATTTTGCACTCTAGAAAGTACATATATATTCTGTCATTTTTTTTAGTTTGTTTGCTCATGCAAAATGAAACACATTGAATATAGATGCAAAATGAACTAGGCTTACGCCATCAGAAATTCCAGCTATGGGGATATCCCTGAATGCCAGCAATCCTTAATTATATCATGACATGCAGCATCCCCAGATCATGACCTGTCAGTCAGACAAATAGTTCCAGAGATATTAACAAAAGAGTGTTTAGTGATGATCCATTCTACAAACAATCAGTGGCATTTTTGCAAAGTGAAAATGAATTTGAATCTGCTCTGATGTGGTACATGCTGTTGATAAATGCACAGACCCACATATTGGGTGGCAGGGGGCATATGTCTCTATTATATAGATCTCAATCCGAAAGCCAGGGTTCTGTCCGAGGGGTCACTGATGGACCCTTCTCAGCTTTCTTGTTCCAAATGCCCCATGTCTTTCTTACATTTTTGCAAGAATACTAGCTTTGTGTTCAACTAAACAAACCGAGGTGTCCCACTGAGTAAATAAATTGAGACTAGATTTTTCATTATATTTCAGTAAATATGTTTTTTGTGACATTTTTGCTTGGTGGTGTGTGGTTTTTCCCACGTAAAATATGTGCCACAGTTAAAGAAACGTTGAGAAACACTAGTATAGCCTGTGTTTCCAGTGTGCTTTCCCTCCACCTTCATGTCACACCACGGCCCCTCAGCCTCCCCTCGCAGGCGGTACACTGTACATTACTTTGGGAGTTTCAGAGTAGTCACAGTGGTTTTGGTTTCTTTTAATTATCCATTAATGAAGACAGAGCAGGAATGGTTCCACTGATCAATTGTGCACATAATTAGATCAAGGATTTTATAGTGGGAAGCGGAAGGGAGGTGGAGAAGAGAGGGAAGAAGAGCACATTGAAACAGACAGGTGTTGAGGGCCTATTAGCAGTCATACTCTATGCTTCCCTCACAGCTCTTCAGCTGTGTCGGGCAGCAATCAGACATATGGCTAGAGTTTTCAGCACAAAATTACAACTAAAACAATTATATATCAGAGAGGTACAGGGTCCTACTTTCTGCTGTTGGCTTCACTCACCATACTCTAAATGTAATATCTCAGTAAGTCTGCAATCACTGGAAATCCAGATTTTCCCAGTCATATCTTGTTACATCATTGATGTGGAACTGGAGTTATAATGCAGTATTTTAGACAGTGCCAGGAGGTAACTGTCCTCAGCAGTCTGCCCATTGTTGCATGATTATGAGACAGCACAAAGCACAAAAAATAACAAAGAACAGTGAATAGACTAATGTTAGGATATTGAGGGTGGGTGGATAGATGGATGGATGCTGCCCCCTGCTGACCCTGAGGTTAATGCTTAGTTCACTTTGCAATGATGTGTTTTTAGCTGAAAGTAATAATATATAATATAGAAATGTACTATTTATGACAACCATGGGGAGAAAGAAAAACCAAATGTCACTTATATATCATCTGTATCTGGCAGTTATCAGTATTTTGCATTAACACAAATTTACGTTGTCCAATTGAATTGGAATACATATTATTTCATTTATTTCTTTGTATTTTATTTTATTTCATTTTATTTGTACATCATAAACAAGAAGGGAGAAAAAAAAATATTTTCAGTTAAATAATATCATTGTACAGGAGAGGATGGAAGCTAAAAAAGGCTTATGTGAATATCTCCCTGGAAATACACAATACACAGGAAGACAGAAAAAAACATATAACTAAAATCATAATCTAAAGTAAAAACAATAAAAATACAAATCAAAGTACTTTTCAAGATGCTTTTATAGAGCATTTTTTTATGTATTAATGTATTTCCTCTGTCGTTTGTTTCTTGTACACAAGAAGTGCTTAATTTTCTATTAGTCAAATCAAATAAATTAAATTAAATGATTAAAGTATAAGTTATAGATTGTTCCAAAGATAGAGTCCACTGTATTTGCACTTTGCCATGCTTCTGTCAGTCTACCCCAGGGCAGCTATGGCTACATATGTAGTTTACCACCACCAGAGTGACAATGTGAGAGCAAATGAATAATTGACCAACTGTAAGTACTTTGAGTATACATTCATAAAATGCCCCAATATAAATCTAATCAATAATAATAATAATTATTATTATTTTAATATTTTTAAAGTACATAAAAGTAAAAATGCAGGGTACATTCCAGGGTATTATTATTTAACATAAATTGTACCTTAAAATACCCTGAAATGAAACTAGATGAACCCACCTGGTATTCTGTGTTTTTACATTTTGGAACATATTTCCAGTTGTATGTTTATTTCATTTATTTTGTATGATTTGTTTGATAAATCATACAATTGTTTGTTTTTTGTAGTTCCCTGTTTTTTTTCCCTTTTTATTTTTAGTTCCTTAGTCACCAGGCTACAGTTTTAAATACAAATGTTGTTAAGTAAAGTTTATATAAAATACAAATTACTCCTCTACTTTGCAACAGCATACAGTTGAGCTGCTTAAAAATGATATTTATCAAAAGTTAACATTACTGTGCCAAGAAAGATGCAGCTCCACTTTTATTAGTGATGACAGGTATTAATTAGTTCATGCTGTAAAAACATACAATATCCATCATGTACAGTAGTTATAATAGCCATATACAGTGAGGCAGTCACTGTCATATAACTATTACACCACATGAGGTCACCATTTCCTTAGAAACCTTTTACCCTGTTTCACGGTCTATTATGCAGCATGTTACTCAGTGCACACATTAGATTGTTAGATTTGTAGAAATATATTGGGGCAAATAATGATTATGTTTTCTTTAGTAAAAGTGACTGATGTTGTTTTAAGGCTGCCTGCCTTATGTGTATGACTGTAGGGTAATGTTAACTAGTCAGAGGCAACAAAAAATTACAGTGATGAATATGTTAAAAAAAAAAAACAGCTGTTTATTAATTAATCTCCATTGCATTACTATCACCAAATTAAAGACAGCAATGGGAAATATTTCTTTGCTCACTGAGCTTCACAAAGCACAAATGTAATAAACTAAAAGTCTTAACGGATTGCAATTAAATACTCACAAAATTAACAATTGCCATGAGTCCTTAGTGTAAACAAATATACGGAGGCAGCACGAGAATAATAATGTCTCCTGTTCTGTTTGACAGTGTTGTATACGTGATGCAATAAGGTTGTGGATGAATCATTTGCATTTTCCAGCCTCATTAAACTGAATGTGTACTACCTGCTGCGCCTCAACTTTCCAGCCAGGAACCCCCCCCCCTGTTTTTCATAGACCTCCTATACCAGAAATGTTTTATTCAGTGTCATGTACAGCAGTAGTGAGATCTGCCTGCATGTCTGATGTGGAATTTGAATCCTTTTGACACCTCAGTGTGAATGACTTACGTTTAAATGAGATTAGGCTGAGGCTGTGTATTCCTCTGTTTTTCCTTTAATAGCTGTTTGTTTAACACACTGAAAACAGGCATTATTTCACAATTGATTTACATGCCAGGGAGCTGTGAGGATATATCATTTTGCTTCCGAGAGGGCTCACTTGCAATGCAAATATAGCCAGCCGGGTTTGTCTCAGGCTGTAGATGGTGAAATCTATGTTGTTGATACATTGTGCGTATATAACATTATAGCTAGAGATTAACATTTTGGGATTTTGGAAATTCCCTTATGCGCATTTTCTGGTCTGGCTTTATTTTCTTGGCTGCCAGAGAAGCCCACTTGCAGAGAATCACATTCCACAAACGGTGGAAACTGCAATGATATGAAGCTGCAGAGGGACCATCTGGTGTTCAGAGGCTTCCCCTAGATATTTTAAATTAGAGGGGTTTAGTTATACATTACCATGACACCACAATATACTCTTGTGGCCTCAGTCTGTGGTGTGTCCACACATCCATGTTTTATGCTTGGCTTACATTACCCCTTACTAACACACAGACACACGCATGGTACACAAACACAGGGAGAGGCTCAGCCATTGCCACAGGATGTAGTCTTTCCCGGTTAGTGATAATTTCCTGGAAACCTAAGTGACCGAGCAGCATCTGCGCTGTATAACAGGACGTTATGGGACGTTAGGGAGAGGGAGACAGGCATGCTTGGTTTATTCTTCCTGATGCTACTTTTGTCTCGGTTCAAATGCAATCACAACCACAATGAAATGGCACAGAAACACAAACGAGCAGCTCTTCGTGATTGGCTGGCAAGATGAGGTCGAAAGCACAATGCAGTATGCAGCTGCGGTCTTGCTTGTGTTGTATTGTGTTGTGTTGTGCACTATTTGGATAATGTTCAGAGGCAGAAGCAACAGTATATGCAGCCAAATGAGTGTTGGGTATGCTGAAAGGAGAGGTGAAGCATAAAAAACCAAAAGAGTTCTGTTTCCTCATTTACATAAAACAGTGTACATTTGTATTTCCAGTGTTTGGCTTCGGTTGTTAGTCATAGAATCACATCTTTTCTAAATATGATCATTATGGGTAGATATCAGAGGCATAAACCCTGCATAATAAGCCCTGTGTTGTTATGATAATCATGTATTTTGCATGTATTTCACTAACCTCTATTTGTAGTGTTTTGCAGACTATTGTACTACTCTACATCACACAGTCTCAGTGTCAGTGTCACACCGGAAACCACATTCATCACAGAATCAGGAAGTGGAAACTGCTTCCAGCATCCTTCTGTTTCTCACAGAGGAAGTGGTTCAGACATACAGTATAATATGACCAGATCCTCTTTGCGGCTTCTGCATGGACTAGACATGCTGCGAAACAATATCAGAGTAAAGGATAACGATCTTACATTTAGATGAAAATGTAGCTGGATAAAGACTATTATCTTCTCTGAAGCAAAATTATAAAATTGACTTAATCATCATATACCGCTACAGCTTTTGGTATATCTACTTGTATGTAAGAGAATACAAGGCAGATTATGTGACATTGCTAAGGGTACTTTTATATATTGTCAACTACTATATTTTTTCCTTAAATATATTGAAAGAATAGACCAAGACTGATAGAAAATGTCAGTTTCAAGTGAGATAATAAAATAACAATAATAATACAGCAGGTCCTATACAGTATATGTCTATATTCAATGACATTATACTAGTAGTATCTTTGTTATTCTATTCACAACTATTGCAAGAGCTTTATATTTGTGCTACAGCATTTACTTACACCAGTTTAAAATGAGAAATGGTTTAAAGTAGTTTTAGGGTCAAAACAATGTTGTGTAGCTCTAAAGAAAGGTTTTTCCCCATTCTTTAAACTCAAACAGTGTTGGCAAATGATACATTTTCATTGAAACTTGTATTCTAAAGAAGATCAGGCTACCCAGTTATAGATTATATTTTCAGCCAGTGCTGAATAGTAAAATTTCACCTGCTTTCGTCCCTTTTTGTGGAATTCAGTCACATGAGATTAAGTTGATTTAGCTGAATTGATCTTGTTATTTCTGCCCCCGGGGAGCTTTTTATAACCATTGCAGATCTACCAATCACCCCTTACAGGATATGTAAACCATACACCCTTTTTATTTTAATCTGGTCTGATGTATCTTATTCTGGGATTCCTGTTACTTTGTGTTCCATTCATTTGATTCTGTTCTACAATAGGGAACATTTTCCATTGCACAGTGTTGCATTTTTTTCTTCTCCACATCTCTGTCATGGAACAAAGAGAAATGAACAGCAGCAATTTGAGTTAAAAGGGGCCACAGCAAAGCAGAGCATATAGAGTCATCACGGTTCCAATGAATCTCTGTCCTCTGCTGGCCTTCACAAACACGGAGCAACAGAGTGGAAAGGACAGCTCTTTTCTCAGCCACTGGAATACACTGCTGTGCAGTGGGATGCATGGTCTCCCACAATCCACTACAGCTCCATTACTTAGCCAAGAGTTCTCTGGGACACATCCTCACAGAGCATGGAGACACTCTCATTCCAACCTTATAAACCATCGGAGAGGAGTCATCAGCACACCGAGAGATTTACAATGGCTTGGCCCAGGGACCCAGACAGTTATAGATCCCTTTACCTTTCAAGAGCAATTTCACCACAAATAGGATTAAAACTAATGGCGTTTGACACCACCAGGTCCAGCACATTGAATCCATTGGGTTTTATCGTGCTGACATTTCAAAAGGTTGGCCTGTGTGCAGCAGGCCGCTAAGAGATGCAGAGCTGGGTGACATATAGAGGGCCCTGGGGACCCAGGCTTTTACAGCCAGCTCTGGAGATAATGCCCTCCCCTTCCGTGTCCACCACCCATCCAGTTCCATTACAGCAACTTTTATAGACATTAAAACCCAAAGATTGCAAATCATAACACCCCAGTGCACGTTTTCCTGCAGTTTGAGGATGAGAGTTGTTTTTCCGTCTCTGTTTCATGGGTCGGGGCCCTTTGGCGTGACATGCAGCGAATATGTAAACAGTCCTGTCAGTGAAATAATGCTCATTATCTCAGTTGTGGGCAAAGCAATATTCTCCCTGTGTGATCTGTTTACTTCATGAAGGTAAATTAAACCAGGGAATGATTTTCTTCCTCTTTGCTGCTTAATTTCAATTTGTATAAACAAGACTCTTCAAGGTCAGTAAATGAAAGTGGCGTGTTTGGAATGTGAATAGAGCTTGTTGCCTTGGGGATCCTGCGCTATTAAAATGTGCTCATTCAGTACAGTACTTGACCTGAATTACAATTTTAGTATTGCCTTACTTCATGTTTTGACTGAGTTTACTCCCTGAACTTCCCTGTTATATTATGTGCTTTCTCTCAGTTGGCTAATAACAGTTTGAGAGGAATATTGCATGAGCCATTTAAATAACATATTATCCCAGCATAATATTAGACTCAGAATCATGCCCATACAGAATATACCTTCTTTGCTTTAATAAAATATGGGTTTTCTGTTTCCTTTGGCAAAAGAAACGCTTCTTTGAGCTGCCGTGCTGTGTGTATTATGTAGATACAGAACTTGCATAATATGCTGTTGTACCACTTGTCACAATACTGTACTTTCACCAAAACAGGATGCTTAGTATACAAATTATTTACTTAATTTGTTGAGTTCTCAGCTGCATAACATAAGTGACATGGCAGTCATATTTATTAGGATGTCCAGACTGAAAGGGGGGCACAAATCACTAGCTGAGATTGAAATCCTAATCAAATTTGCATACGGCTTCAAGGCCTCTTTCAGTCTGCGTTCAGTGCTCCCATTCATGCCTGTAAACACCACTTTTCAGAAATCATTACTTTGGCACACTAAACACTTTCCACCCCGAGAACAAAGCGAGTCAGAAAAACGGGAATACATTAGCAAACGAAATGAGATCATAAGCAGCATTTGCGAGGTGGCTGTGAAATCACAAAGCAAGGATGAAATATCTCTGCCTGTGGAGTGTTCAGAGCTGGCAGAGCTGGCAGTTAGCCGCTGTGAATGATTGAACTAATATTTGGAGTTATTAGTTCAGCTACATTTTCTTTGAGAATGAGCAGTGTGGCAAGTCCAGGATGACATAGTTTATGCCGCTGCTGGGATCTCTCAACCAGTGAGCACTTTAAAAAATATCAAAGTGATGAAAATCACTTCAGAACCACTCTTCTGTATTCAAGAGACAATTTTGCTTTTACATTTCACACAGAGCTCAGTCCAGGGCAATGTACTCAATGGATATAAAATGTTTCTGGCTACAGTGTTGCTGTAGGTTCAGTACTCCCAAAATGACTGCAGCCTTAATGCATATCATCATTTCAAGTGTCTTGGCAGATGTCCTTAATGCCCCTTGACTCTCCATCAACTAGAAAGTTGGCAATTAGATGTAATCACACTAGAGCCCACTGAAACATTAAGTGGTCACTTAACCTACATTACAAAAAACAACAAAAAAAAAGAAACATATGTTCTCAATTATCCCTACATGCAGATAGTGGTAGGTCATTTCTAATTATAGACCTTATCATTATTGATTACATCATTGTTTTTAAATTTAATATAAAGCCAGTAGAGACTCAGCAGGTTATTATGATCAGTCATTGTGATGCACAGGAACCTGGTGTGTAACCACTCATAGATAGATACTCTATTGTCATCATACAATTGTACAACGAAATTTGTCCCATCCTTCTAAGACGCATTGGGCAGTCATGGGTGGTGCCTGGGGACCCATCTCCAGACGTGGAGCCATGCTAATGGTCAATTACCTGGCTGGAGGATTTTTACCCTAACAAATATGTTTTTGGGTGATGGGGGAAACCAGAGCACCTGGAAAAAACTCATCCAGACACAAGGGAGAGAAACATGCAAACTCCACACAGAAAGGCCCGCACGGTCCGGGAATCAAACCACCCACTAATTACTCATGTAGTAATGGGTGTGTTATTGATCCCAAACACCTATCAGGGTTGTCTTGAAGACCTAAAAATCTCCACTGCAAAGACCAAAGGATAGTGTACCTGAGAGTGGGCTTCATTGTGCCTCTTTCAGTCAGACTGAGGTAGAAGCTGTAACTTTTGATCAATATTTTGCTATCAGTTTATAAGTGAATGTCCCCATACATGTACTCTCTATCTGGCCACAAACAAAGATGCTCAGTGTTAAAAAACATCAACACATGAGTCATCTCAACCCTAGACAAGGTCAGATCGCCCCCCTCATGAGTAAACACTGCGGGTTCTTCAGAGAGGCGTTGACTTGACAAAGGAGGTCTGATCCTCAAGTAATGACACGAGGCCTCTGCATCATTATCCGGCAGTTCTACAAATACCACACAGCTGTCTAATGGCATCTTGGCAACAGCAACACTTCACCCGGAGAGGGGATGTATGGGAGCAGGGTAAGCGCCATTTACTATGCTCTCATATGGAAAAGTATGGTCGCCATTGTGCCTCGTGTGTATGGGCACTTTACTGTTTCATCTAGCACAGAGAAATGGTGGTGTTGGTAATTCATGCAGCGCGTCTGGGAGAACAAATGGTCTCATTCAGCAGCACCCACAGGGAGCTTTGATTCAACACTGGCGGTTTCAGATTAGACTGTGAGGTAGTTGGCAATACAAACACCAGGTGGCAGTCCAAGTCTTCTCTCTCCAGCCCCCCCACCTACACCCGAAACGATGATGTAATCCTTTTCAGGCTATTATATCACATGGCATAAACAGGCTCTTTCCTCCTCTCCATGTGGATACCCTTTGATTTCCAGTGATTGCTCCAACCATTGTTGCGGTTATCTCCTGCTAGTATGTGGTTATCTCGTATTCATAAGAAACCTCACAGTGTGTCTTTAATGAAATCAAAGTCAGAGCTGATTCTGCAGCGCAGCACTGAGACGAGCTCTCCCATCTGGCCACATATCCACCGACGCTGCTCTCTCATGGATTTTAAATATGGCTGTGACCTTAACAGTAATAAAAAGCAATTCTCACAGCACTAATCCTCTCCTCTGGTCTCACTAGCTCTTAACCTTTTCTGCCACTGAATAAGTGAACTGAGCTGTGAAGATGTGAATATGCAACCCCCACTCCCAATGCACTCCCACTACACTAACCCCCCCCCCCACACACACACACACCCCTCCCGCCCCATCACCACCACCACCACCACTCCTGTAAAAAAAATCACCGCCTAATAATATTGGCTCAGCAGCAGACAGATTACAGCAGGAGGAGAGCATCTGCTGGAGGGAGAAACAATATGACGGCTTCCTCCCTGGGGAGCAGTGGCTGTAAAAGACAATCAGAAAGAGACAGAGGGATGGAAACAACCAGGCTTTCTTGAAGAAACATGTAAGCATCACAACCACAAGTCCCCGGGGAGAATGCGGAAAGTGAGAGGAGGGATTTGTTTCCACATCATTGTCAGTCTGTGTACTCATTTAATATGCATGGCACTTACTGTATACACCACCAACCAAACATTTTTTTTTTTTAGTTCATGTTAATCTGATATGAAAGCATTTAACTTCCCTTGGCTTTTTTCCCCCTTGTTTGTTTTTAACATCTGGTTAAATGTGAGATTTACTGTATTTGATAAAAGCAAGATTTACCTTGCAGGTACTGACATGTTGCATTGCTCCCCAGAAAACCCACTTAGATTTCAATTTATTTACAGCAAGTCGATCACACCTTCACTTCTGTGACTTCTGTTGAATGACTACCTTTCTTTTCATTTTAGTGCTGCTCGGCTTGAAAAACTGCAGTGGATGTACTATTTGTGTGTTGTTGAGTTGTTTTTTTTTTTTTTTTTTTTTTACTGAAGGGAGTAGGAAATAAGTTGTGTTCAGCTATTTTGTCAGAGGTCAAAGGTCGCGAGCAAAGTGAGGTTCCTATTTAATACATGGCTTGGACTGGTGGGAGGATGTTATGAAGCACTAAAACAGGGCACAATGCCAGCTGGTAATGGAGCGTGTGATGTCAGAGTGGCTGCTAATGCACTTTGCACGCTTTTCACTACTGTTGTGTGTGCACAGATATAATCTGTCTGCAGACTTGTCTATATAAATGTGTACTCAATGCATCTAACAGAGAATCATGCAGAGGAATGAGTATGCCTTCTGTCCATGGGAGTTTATACTCAACGTAAGGAGACTAATTAGTAGCCACTTTCACTTTTTATTTGGTCAAACATGAGATCACACCCTGTGGTGGACACCAGTACAACCTCAACTGCCCACTTCCTGCTTAAAGGAGATTTGAGGTTTTATTTGACAGGAAACAGGTCAGTACTGCAGAGGGCTTAGTATTTATGAGGCTGTGTTAAGCTTTTTGCTTATTTTACATTTTACATGTATCTCCACACTATATTACACAAAAAAAAACAACAATATTGTGTCGGTAGTATAAAACAAATGCTGTTTTAAGTATTAACAGTGATACATTATCACATTACTGATAAGGGTTTGATTAAGCCTTCATTGTGAAACATCTGCTGTATAAACAGTATTAAACACTTTTCTAATTAAAAGATTAAAAACAGATTGAAACTGTGAGAAGCGAAAAGTTTAGCAAAGCTGCATGAAAACATGGAAAGCTGTCTCTGCAATAACAAAAAAGGCATTTAATTAGAAGAACCTACTTGTGCCAAGTACAAATTAAGTTGTTTAACACTGTTTTATGTACATTATAAATGTTCCTAACAACATTTCAGGGCATTATTTAAACCATCAGATGCTTTAAACTGTCATTTTTAGAGTGGTAATATGTGTAAATCGTTTTGTGTGCGAAGTGTGAAAAAATGTCTCTCTATCTGTGTGTGTATCAATGGCTTTCCCTCTCAGTGGAACTCACCACCTACAAAGGTTAATGAGCTTAAACACAGCTCAGAGTGAGCTCATTAAACAGACCACAGAGACTGAAGAGGGGAGAGGAGAGGGAGGACAGGCGAGGGGGGAGGATAGGGAGGCATTATAGTGGATTGTTTGCTGTCACTGAAGATATTTAGGAAGATGTCACTGATTTAGTCTCAGTAATATTTGAATGAATGTTCTTATTAATTTTTATGATCACATAGATGGAACCTTTGGCACCTTTTGGTTTTACAGCAGAAGGGGAGAACCAAGAAATACAAGGCTCACCTCCTATTTTCACAAATGTTTTGAAAACACTGCTGTTGAAATTAATACACCCTGACAGGGTATATTAGAAATGATTAGGTTGGTAGTATAAGCATATATCATTTTTAAACACATGGTTTTTAATTAATTTCTCAGTCAAATGTTCCAAAATGCTAAAAAAAAATCATCATTAAAGCTTTGACATGTTTGAGGTCTCTCATTTTAATTTGTGACCGATCTATATGGATTTTTCAGGCCAATACCATTTTTTTTAATTTTTTTTTTGCATCCACCTTCGTCGATGACTGATACAGGCCAATATTTCTAAGCTGATATTTGAAGTCGATACTGATTTAGTTTTCTCTGTCAAATGATAACAAATATCAGAATATCCTCTTTACTTATATTTAGAAAACAAACATTGTACCAGTTAACCTAGTACATATTACTACACCAAAATATCTTTTGTTTCAGTGTGGACAGTAGCATGTCCAAGAACACAGAGGTGCTGAGAACAACACCAGTCAGTAAATCATGGCAGAGAAAAAAAGAGCATAAAGATGCAAAGACCAATACTGACATTAGCCGGCCCATATGTCAGGCCAGCAGTCATGTTAATGGCCTGTATTCAGATAATAGGTCGATCCCATTTTTGTTTATTACTTCACCTAAGACAGAAATTCTTTATTACATTTACACAAAAATAATATTTTCAACTGGTAGCATTGGCCTTTACTGTATATAATACTACAACTGTGAAACTTCCTTTTGATACAGTTGTGGCAAATATCCTATTAACAGGCATGGATTTTGAGCAATTAGCAGTGTAATAGTCCACACACACACACACACGCACACACACATACACAGTCACTGTAAATCCACTTTGAATGACTCGTGGTGATAGAAGCCAGAGAGGCTGGGTGTCGAATTATTGTAAAGGACAGGCTTTGTCCAATAATCAATGATTGCTGAGCTAATCAAGCCAAAAGAATAGGCATTTTTGTGAATGCCTGCTACTAATCTCAGCAGATATTGCTTTAGTTATGTGCTGTTACAATGTGTAACTTTATAATTCTTCTGTTTGATTGCAGCATAGTGCCTTCTGTTCGCACCCTTTCAGTACTTGGCTTTGTGTGTGGATTAATTAAATGGAGAATTTTACTTCAATATGTTTGTGAGGACTGAGCTTGAAATTAACAGTATTAGATTCTAGCATGTTGGAGAAAATCTATTCAAACAAATCAAAATCTGCAGTATTTATTCTGGCGGTTCAGTTTCCTGTTTATCTGACATATTTAGGACCCACAGGCGACTTCTGTAAGCCAAGGACTCAGAGCCAGGGGTTTCCAGCTGAACAGAACATGTATGATCAGCACATTTGCTTTGGATAAATGAAGGCTCCCAAAATGCCAGTTAACCCTGCGACCCCGTTAGGCATTAGTAAGGAATACTGCTTAATCCATGTCTTTGACTGAGCTGCATATACAATACAGCAGAGCAACTAATTGATTAATCAATATTCAATCAGCAGCTATTATTATAATGGATGTATTGTACATATATTATATGATATAATGATTATATTTTCTTCTCAGATGTGACAACAAGTAAAAACACGAAACACCAGAGTTTTCCAGGTTCTGTCTGGGATCTAACATCTATCTATAATGCAATAAATCTCTATCTGTACTGTGTCCTGTTTGTCTGTGGAATGCCTAACACCTGCACAACTCCACCAAATGATCAAAAAAATTTGGAGGGAGACTTTCCAGTACTATGGTGGATTGTAGTGCAAAGTTTCACACCATTACGACATACAACAACAAAGATATTGAACTAATTTCATTGCTCTTTCTAACTTTGTCACTCTGACCATTGCCGTGCACATTGCCTATGTCCCGCCCCCTTATTTGGCTACAGCTGTAAACTCATCTGATGGACTCTCATCTGTATCCCATTCCCGTGGAGCCGTAAGTTCACTGTTATCATTCATATCCTCACAGTTCCATTCTGCCTTATCATCAAAGCACAAACAAAGGCTTACTTTTGCGCTGCAGTGCGTTACTAATGCCGCCTAATTGCTGTTAAGGACTTTCACAAAGTCTCTATGACAACAACACAACTGTGCTACACACTGGTAACAACTTCAATCCCCCTATGAATTAGGCATTTGACATTTATGTCAAATGCCTGATGACCTTTTCCAAACAGTTGCAGTAAAAGTTGTGGTGGTTTTTATGCTTTTCTTGCAATTTGGAAGTGACAACTGTGATAAATACTTCCAATATCCCATTATGTTGCTGTTAACATATGGACCTATTCACACGTGATACGTGTTGTGGTAATTGCTGTGACTAAATAAATGCCCTCATTCTTGATGGCATATGCTGCTTCATTGTTTTAATCTTTGGAAGTCACGTTAAATATTTCTGTCCACATTGGTTGCAACACATTTATCCCTGCTTTTCTCAAAGCAGATCACGTCATGGTGGTCCATGGTCAGTGGTCTGGTTGCGACCGAGGCTATTATTACGGCACATTGGCATGAGTTAAGCAAGGTCCGTAATTGACTGAATTAACATGCAGAACATCAGATTCACCTTCAAATTAACATTGCACCAATCCTAACAACTGTAGGCAACATTACTATCTCACTTATCCATTTCAGCTTTATCACTTCACTTTTAGACCCTTTTTATTCATTTTTTGGTTTGTTGTTAGCTGTAGTTTAGTAGGTTGACACACATTGCCCAGTTTCCTGCTTTTCATGCATTCAAGTCTGAAAGTAGACAGTGATATTTGAGTGTCGGATGAGCGACTAGTGGCTCACTTCACGGCCACAATATATCTTGCTAGGTGTTGATTAGTGTTGCCTACATTAGCATGCCACAAACCACTACAGTGGTAGGCTGTCTGCCCCACCTAAAACTTTGTTTTACTAATTCCACCAGCAGTAACAACTTACACCATTAGCATTATCATACTCACAGATTCCAGTACACACTTCCAAAACAGCCCCAACTAAATATTATAGTCTTTCTTTCTGCTCCTTTCAACTCATTTCAGCCACTTCCACAACACATTAGAACCAAATAAGCTCACATTTTCTACGGGTTCTGCACTAGTATTTCCTAAATTTGCAAAAGACAAGGCAGGAAGTAACTACCCTTAACCATGTACAGTTAATATACAGTAAAATGTATATAAAAAAATAAATTAAAATGTAAAATTAAAAAATATATATAAAATATTATTCATGTGTCGTCAAAACGAGCATCAATTATAAATAAACATCCTGCAACTTTGAATATTAAACATTAATAATATTTAGTAATGATCATTGTATAATCATTGTATCCACAGAGAATGCACGATGGAATTCTGATGGGCTTTATAAATATGGTACTTCTTGAGTAAAAAAAATTGGGAATATATAATATGACATGCTAAATATTTAAATAGTATGAAATAAAAGTAAACACACACACACACACACATCTCAAGTGCAACTATTAGATCTGGGAACATCTCAATGCTCTCCACATTGATTTTCCATTTATTTTGCTTAGGTAATGCCCAAAACTGCCTCAACACCTACAGTAGTAAGAACACCCTCAACACAGAACTGAATCATCCTCTGGGTTTGGACTCTTGCGTAACAGACCTCTCTTGATTTCTCAAATATATCACCTGAGTTGTGGAAGGTAAATGTAAAAGCGCCTTTTATCACTTCACAAAAAATGTCATTCAAATTACAGATTAATTAACCAATCAATAAAACAATACAATGGCAAATATATGGAGGTATTCCTTTCTTGAAAGTACACAGATAACTATAGTGTATTTGTTGCTGAACTGTCATTTCCATTTATTTTCTATCCCTATATTCGGCTGACAAAAAAAGACTTACTCATTAGTAATATTCTTTTCAAGGTCATGCTGAGCTGCAAATGAGATATTCTCTCTCCCTGATATTTTGACAGGATGAAGTTAATTAATAGGATCATTCCTGCTGTAATTTTAATTCTTTGATAGTCGTCTTCAAATGAATTCCTCTAAAATTCTGCAAAAGCAGGCTGAACAGAGACACGCTAATGGAGCTTAGTATTTTAAGTGCTCAAATATACAAAATTCAATATTTTATTATTTTTATCTCAGCTTAATGTCACATGAAAAAGATTCTTTTATGCAAACGGGTTTCGTTTTAATAGACTTTTAGATGGTGTGTACAGGAAACAATAAATAAATGTATCATAACAATGGCCAATAAAGTAGATTATCATAATTAATAAAATTGAGTAGAAAAAGCTTCCATCTATGAAAAAGTTAAATTTCAATAGTTTTACGAGTTTTATTATCAATATTCATTATGATTATGTTCTTATTCAATACTAGTGGAGTATTCCAGTAATGGCCATTTTAAACATTACTTGTGGTCATGAGATTCAAGAGGTGTATTTGTCGCACAAAGTATTTACCTGAATGTACCTGAATGTGACATGAGGTCCTATTTCTTGTTCTTTGCATCTCAAACTCATACAGAAAGCAGCAGGACAGAACCAGGTCACCTACAACGTAACCAAAATGCAGCGCACACTCTCAGCATAGGTTTTTTTTTTCTTTTTCTTTTTTTTTTTTTTTTTTGCTACACGACTACTTTTGTATAATCATTTATCTGCCAGTGTGTCTGACAGCTTTCTGAGCTTTACTCTCAGAGCAGAAAATCTATCCCAGTGCTGCACTCGGTGGGTGTCACATTTATTTCTTCATTGTGATGGTCTGCTAGATCTGTCCTTATTGAATAAAAATGTCCACAGCTTATCGTTTTCATTCTGATCCCATTTTGATATTGTTTTATCACTGAGCCCTATATATACACCATATGGTGTTGGACTAATTCAGATAAGTGAACATTAATAAATAATCCTCCCACATGACTTCCTGTGCTGATGGAAACATATTTCAAGCACGCACACATATGCGTCGACAACGACAGGCAGTGTGACCTTCTAAATGAGAAGGAAATAGCAGTGCAGCAGGTGAAGAGTGTTGGAACAGGCAGGTGGCCGCCTGCCAAGGGTCAGAGAGTCCCAGTGTTTACTACTGTGTGCCAGAGATAACCTGTGATGTGATCACAAATGATGAGCCTCATTTCCACAGCAATAACAAAACACTATTGGCACGTTTCAAACACTTTCCACTCCTCTGAATATAGGAACTGTTTTTTTAAAATACTTTTTTTTTTACCTTTCAGACACAGATCACTACATGGTTGTTATGGTAGTACTTGTACTTTACAGTATGTGAGTATTTCCATTTTATGCAATATCATATATAGGGTGTCCCAAAAAAATTTAAATCATTTGAGATCTCAATACTTATGTGACTATATGATCAGCATGATATATAATATAATTCGTTCTGGGTATAAAATGTTTTCTTGTATAAATTTCAAATAAAATATGGTCATTCTATAATGTGCAGTGACACATTAAATGGATAGTGGAGTCTTTTTTTCTAACACAAACAGCCGTCCTCTTGAAATTTCTTATGCTATGTCTAAATCTGCTTTCCTGTTGGGGCTAGTTTATTAAATTTTCCAACAAATTCACATTGTGCTTTCATATTTTACTGCGTTTGTTCATACTTCAATACAAAGAATGCATTTTCTGTTCCAGTACATAACATGTCTATTCCTGAAAGCAGAACAATGAAAATAATGGATTTTAGGAGCTGAGTAGACAGACACATGGTTCTCATTGGACAGATAAATATATATTGAACTTACAGAACATGATGAGTTACTTCTAAAATGATCATTTTACAGTTTAAAAGCTGTTGAAATTAGTTCAACACAAGCATCTACAGCAGGAAAATATCACTGCAGCAGTAAAATAAATCTAAATTGTAGGACTTTTCATCTACATGGTTTCAATAATAAGTACTTGTCATAGTAGAAATACCATTTTCTGATAACATTTAGATGCAGAACAATTTCTTACATTCCCTACTATTTGCATAAACGTAGTGTGGCATTTTACTACAATACTGGCATTAAATTTAATCATTACTTTACTTTTTCATCATAAATACTGTACACAACATGTAGTACACCATGTAGTTCCCTCCTGTTTGGACATACAGTGGAGTGAAATAATGACATTAATGATAAAATGTATGGATATTTACCAAGATAAAAGCTGTCAGCATCTTTTCTACTTGACCGGTATTGGGTGTAACATGTTATAAAAGTAATTCATTTCTTTTTCAGATTACATTTGACTTTAACACAGTAGTTTAAGCAAAAAGTAGTTTTAATAGCATTACTAATAATTGTTCAGTAATATTTTACTTGGCATATGTTTAATAGTGTTTGCATTACAACACACTTTTCACTCATGATTTAATTACTTAAATGAAAAAAAAACACCAACAAAAACAGCAAGACCATGAGGTTCTACATCTACTGCACATATGGCAGTTATAATGAGAGTGTGTATGTAACTCACAAATAATACTGGAGTCATGTAATGCATTATGATTCTGAGACTAATATTCTAAGGTAAGGAATTACTTTTAACTAACAGTAACAAGTAACCTATAATGTATTATTATAGTGTGGAAAATATGTACATGTATTTGTCTTGTATATTTGTATTTATGAATAAATAAATAAACTTTATATATCTAGTATTTTATACATATATTTCCCATTCAGGTTTCACAAAAACAACATGAAGCCAATGGATCGTCTCGCTGAGGATACGTTTATTCGTCATATGTGATAAACAGTAACATGGCCAAGTGTTTGGTCTCTGAATTACAAGGTGTCATTTATGATAGTCATTCTTTATGCTAATTTCAGAACTGTTTACACAAATCTGTTTACATAAGTATTTGGATAAGGATAGAACAGTACAGACTGGCTGGCGCTTCAGTTCCCCAGAGACCTTGATGGAGATGTGATAAAGCTCTGTGACATTTTCTGTGACATTTTTGACTTGCTTTAAAATGCTGACACATAAGAATACGTTATAGATCCACAATTGTCCCTTATGATCACATACATCATCAGGTCACAGAGTATAACGTTCTCAAAAGGTGCAAACTCTACACTTTTCAGCAGTCTGCAAACACGTACTGTACAGGATATTCTTAAAACAAAAATAACATGGCATACAAGTCAACTAAAATAAATAACTTCGAGCCATTAATGGACACACCAAAATTATAATCAATTTGATAAATCAAGATTCTAAAGATGCATACAGGTTGAACTATGGTGTATACAGATCAGTAAACTGCATCATTTATACACTGTGTACAGGACATTTTCATCATAGTTAAAATGTCATTTTAACTATGACGAAAATGGAAAGTTGTGATCGTTTAGACACTCGATGGCGCAGGTCATAGCGCAGTCTTCCTAAGAAAATCTCCCTTGTTACCGTCTTGCTACTCATCCATCTTTTATGATCATCCTGTCTGCACAACAGTTCATGCAGGTACAACATCAAAGTGGGAACAGAAATGATGAACGGAAAGGGCCTGGTGGAAAACCTTAAGTTGGACGAAACTCTTGCAGAAAAAAACACAAGACCTTACACATGTATTAGTGATCATTCCAACATGAGCACAAAGAGCTTTTCATGACTTCATATTCCAGGCATGCTCCAGTGGGTGGAAAACAAGGAGGAATCCAACCAGGGTGCAATCAATACCAGAGATTTTATATGTTGGTGGGATTCTGTAGGGTAGTAATCTCTTTATAGATTCATCAGCTGTTGGTCTGGTGTCCACACTGTGACCATAAGGAGATGAACAAAATGAGAAGAGAAGCTGATACAGAACAGGAGCAAAAAAAGAAGCACATGGGAATGGGACTGTGCTCCACTACCCAGCTGCAATACAAACATCAGCACTTTTTCTGGGTTCACCTCCTAGGTGGTCCACGGAGAGCCATATTTCAAGTCTCCTCTGACAGACTTACAATGTCGACAGCAGAGATATTTCACTCACAGACTGAAGCTGGATGTTGACTTTGCAATAGACGGAGCCGTTAACAACCATCGACATAAGGACCACAGACTCAAGGAATCGCTCCCTGGAAAGCTGCACTTAGCTCCACGTGCCCATTTTTCAAGAGCAGACTGAATTCTGTTGTCTATAAATTTCCCCATAAAGGAGCTTTTGTGTATTTGTGTGTGTCCGTGTGTATGCTCTATAGCTTTTTCAGCCACTATGCAAAGCATGCCTTTAACATACTGGATAATATATTCATAGGTCTCCTTTACCCTCATGCATAACACAATGCAAATCCTCAGGGCTTCCATTAATTAAGACCTGCTGAACACACATTTACACACATGGTAGCATGTTCTGTAAACCACCAGAAGAGCTCTACCAACATTCATGCTTTACAGCGTAGCCCCAAGAAACTGTATCCTTCGTTACTGTTAACACTGTAAAAGCTGGAGGTAGAGGCGAGTTCAAAGTTCTCGGGTCTCTGTGGGGATGAAAGAGGCTGTCATGAAAGCACCAAGAGGGCCTCATCCATAATAAAGGCAAGGAGGAGGTGAATCACCAATGCAAGGAGATCCCATCTGCTAGCTAAACAATTTCAACCGTGGCCTTATTTTCACACTGTTTTCCAGGACACTGAATCAGTTTTGCTGTAATATTGTCAGTTGTCGCTATCGTCCTACTGTATGTGCCAGTTTGAATTAAATCAAAAACTACATGTTTATATACGGTATATTTAGTGATTTGCCCTTAACTTTAAAAAAGCATAAAGCAAATGTAGTTTTTTTTAATGAGGCTTCTCATTACACATAGACACTTCAAAATGAGAGAAGAGAAATGAACACTGTCAGAGCTCATTTCAGCACTCTTGGTTCAACACTACAAAGTATTGATGCACTGCATGTATCTGAATTAACAAATTAGATTCACAAATGTATCATCACAGTCTATATATACAGATTCAGTTAAAATGAGTATTATATAAGTATATAGTACAGGACAGATGCATTCAAAACTACAATATGTGTTCAGAAACATGGTAAAATAGGAACATTACATTGCTAAAAATAGCAAAAGTCAATGTCAGGACTTTGGACATTTGTCACTTTGTGGTAGCCCAAAGCAAAATACACTTTATGGGCCCCTAGTTTGTCAGTACATATTCGTTATTCATCATGAGCCCAAAGAAAGCAATTACCGGTGCGAATGAAAAGAAGAAGCGGGCTGTGTTATCAATAGAATTAAAATATATTCAATATATTCTGGCACTGCAGGCTTGAACCTCCCGAACCAAAACATCAGTCTCCTCCTGGGAGAAATTTGGGAGTCTGACTGTGCTGCTTCCCTTGTCCATGGCGAAATGACGAAACTTGCATTGCGCATTTAAGGGTGAGGAGAGGCGCTAATGTGATTGGTGGAGATCTGAATCAGCTGCGTTAAATCCATTACATGCCCTTTCTCC
This sequence comes from Siphamia tubifer, assembly GCA_020466265.1. Classification (NCBI taxonomy): domain Eukaryota; kingdom Metazoa; phylum Chordata; class Actinopteri; order Kurtiformes; family Apogonidae; genus Siphamia; species Siphamia tubifer. The sequence continues at coordinate 26,608,276 of CM035791.1, read as the reverse complement.
TCCCTCATTCCCAATTTTGCCAGTGGGAGGAAAGTAGATGCGCCAGTGTGTGCTGCGGGCGAAACTTGCAAACCTCGGTTGGTCTGTGCATCGCCTGCACCAGGTCTGCGAAACTAGAGCCCAGTAAACACCTGCTAAAAAGATTTAATATTTACAAAGGTATCTGATGAATATAAGGAGGTAGTATTGAAAGTTACCTCCTACATTATTATTTTCCACCCCACCTTAATTTCCTCCACAACAAATGACATTAAAACAGTTAACTAGCTATTTTACTGATTAGCAATTAGCAAACCACGTACATGATGAGTAATTTTAAAAAAGCCATATTACTGTAACGTTCTGCAACGGACAACCAATTTAGATTCTTTCTTTGTCTTTTTGCCCCCTCTTTTCTTTTTTTTTCTTCCCTGGGCACCAGACGGTTTTGATCGTTTTGATATCTTGTATTGATTTTTTGATGTCTCAAAAAGCAATTACGGAGGGCACATGATAATAGCCATATAGGCAATTGGAAAGGGGGGAGGGGGCCTTAAGTCATATAGTAACATAATTATGTCATTGCTATTTAGTGGGTTTTGCTTTGCATTTAAATTAGCATGGTATTTTTTTGTATTGAGAAACAATAGTAGAAACACACTGCTTATAAAAAAAAAATACTGAACTTTTTTTTTTGTCCCCATGCGCTGGCACCCCCTGGATGCCTGGGGCTGGCTCTGGTAAAGATTAATGTTAATACTTCAAAAAAATACTTAAGTAAAGTTTAAACAAGTACAGGAGGTCAGTGTGAAATTAATGGAGTTTTACTTTGAAATGGATTTTTTTGATTTTACTGATTTATTCTGAAGTTGAAGATATATGTGAACAAGTAAAACATGAATAATAATACAAAAAATAACAACACAATTTTTCATTGAAATTGAAACTGAAACTGAAAAGGGGTGGTAAGAAGTATAGTTTAATAGAATAAAAATGATAACACTGGTGATCAGATTAACAGCGCCAGAGTAAATTCACATCAAACTTCATTTGGATCTTTATCACACCAACTGTTTACTAACAGATTGAGATTAAACTGATCTCATCAGAATTACATTAACTCTGACCTGCTCAAACCCTCATTCAACACCAGAGTCAGTTTTGACCTAAAACCAGGTAAATGTACCAGCAAGGGCAGGATTCAAGTACTATATTTTTTTTGGTCTTACTCCCTGATGAAGGCCATTTGTGCTGAAACGCGTTGGGGTTTTTTATATGTTTATATGATTTTATAGGTTTTGTTAACCAAGCCAGTTTAATAAAGGCTTTTTATCTTTCACTTTTAAGAGAGTGCCTTGGAATTTTTCTTTGTTTTATGCTGTTCTCTCCCATCCAATAGAGCACCTCTAATTTTTATTACTTATTTTGAGTCCAGGTAGCGCTCCTTAAGCAAACTTTTTTTAAGGTATTATATTTTTTTTGTTCTGAAATGCTATTGTGGGCTATATAAAATTTAGTACTCCCCAAACTGTAAATAGTTCAAACACTGACCTCTTATGCTCTTTTTCAGTGAAATCCAATATTTTTCTCTGAATAATCATTCAGAATATCACATTTAAGGTCATTAATGGGATTCAAATGTAAGTGTCCACAACCATTTTTCTACTCTCTTGTTTCTATCTTTGAGCCTAAGTGTGCTCTTAGCGCAGTGAAAATACCACCTTTTCTGCTCAAAATGAATATGTTAATGCTGAAATATTTGACATTTATTAAGTGAGTGAAGATGAGGGGTTTGGTCTGCCTGCAGCTTTACAGTCTGCTTTCCACTTCAGTGTTTCAACATCAAGGCCACTGCCAAACATATTCCAAAGGTGTTGAGGTGCTTTTGTTGCTCTAATTATTTAGTCATAATCCCAACCAAAAGGTTATTAACAGCCTCAAGAAGGATGATTATGAAAATATGCTATTGTAGGGCAGAGAAGCCCTTAGGTCCTGTCAGTCAGTGGCAGACTTGATGCTGTGCTGGCTCTGGGATCACAGCTGCGTCTTGTCTGCTGGCATGATGTGAGTGTGTGTATGTGTGTGTATGTGTGTGTGTGTGTTTGAGGGTAAGTTTGTATGTAATTCTGGTGGCTTGTCAAGTACGCACATGTTTCTGGAGAATGTATTAATGTTACATAATAAGTGTGTCAATGATCTCTCATCGAGCCTACATACACTGTACTGTTTTGAATCATGTTGTACGTGAAGTGTAACATGCCTGGCTTTGATTGCCTCCATTTTGCTTGTGGAAAGTGTGTTGTAGAGTTTCTGAGTTCTAATTTGGGTTGGGAGTTATTTCAGAGTGAGGGATTGGCTCATTGGCTGCTGCTCTGATGACATCACCACAGGCTCTGAGGGGCAACAAGCTTGCCAGGATTTGTCCATGACTCACACTTAGTCTACAATCTGTAATGTGCCAGTTTACAGCACACAGTCAAGAAGGTTTATATTATATGGCACAATGAAGGAACACATGGAGGAGGCTACAAAGGGCCTGTGTGCCCATCTGCACTGTGGACTGAACTGAAGATTCCTCCTCACACAGTGGCCCTAGTGGTAAAAATCATTTGACTGGTTGAGTTTGACTCCATTGGTTGGTAACTGGAGGCAGTAGGTGATTCTGACTATGAAGTTCACCAAGTTTAGTCTATGAACTTACTAAGAATGAAAGGAATTCTTGCATGCTTGTGAACTTTCCTCCCTAGCTCTGCTATATTTCCAACATTGTTGGGAGTAATGCAGTGCAAAACTAATGCATTTGCAGTAAACGATCACTTTTTGCTGTTGTGCAGTGGTGTAAGCCATTACTATATTATATATATATATATATATATATATATATATATATATATATATATATATATATATATATATATATATATATATATATATATATATATATATATATATATATATATATATATATATATATATATATATATATTATATATATATAATTAATTTTCCAATAACATTACACTTGGTACATATCTAATAGCAGTTGCAATACATCACTACTTCAAACATATTCAAACTAAGAAAATAAACCAAAAAACCCAAAACAGCAAGACCATGAGACCTTAAGAAATCAAAAATGAAGGAAAAGTTGTATTTTATGTTGGTGTTCAGCCAATGGATGAGGGTAGCAAAAGAGAGTCCATTACCCATGTTCATTGCTAACCGTAACCCTGCTTTACAGAAGCTAGTTAGCATGATCCCTGTGATCAGAATGTTTATGAGTAGTTAGAATTATTTATCAGTTGATAAATGGTTATCATTAGTGCCTTGCCCCCTGTTTGTTGAAAAAATTTAAAGCACTCCTGCTGGGATTCAAACATTGCAGATGGTAGCATTACTAAGCTGTTCATCCACATGTACTTCAGGGGGAGGGGGGGGTCTAATTCACATGCATCATTTATGACAAGAGTATGTAACTGACAAGTAATACAGGAGTTATATAATGCTTTATAATTCTGAGACTGTAATATTGTAAGGTATGGAATTACTACTGTAAATAAATTAATTACTAGGGTAACTGTAGGTTAATATATTAGTGTTTGGAAGTATCTTGCACAGCATTGGTTTCCACTGTTAACTGCTTTATGTTGTTGTAAGAGGCCAGCTTTATCGTTACCAAAGTTATATAAGTTTTACTTTGACATTAACAACAGGGTTTTATGAGGGTAAAAGTGTAAGTATAACTGTGATTTTTAAAATGACTTAGTTGCTTTTCTTTGGTCTCTAGCAGCAAAACCATTGGCTAAATTCATATCAAATTGAGTTTCTAGATTACTAGTGACCTACAATAAATCATAAATCTGATTACATTTTGGGACCAGTAGGTCAAAGTTCATTTTTTTAAATGGATTTTTAAAATCTTATTTTTCCCCACTTACTTATAATGGGTGAACATTTAAATGTGTGTAGCAGCAACACTATTAGTTGAATTCATACCAAATTGGAATTGTAGAGTATCAGTTACCCAGAATAGATACCATTATATTTTGGGAAAAGTAGGTCAAACTTTCAATTTATAATGAATTTTTAAACTCTTTTTTCCCCTTCCATTTACTTATTAAGGGGCAAAATTTCACATCTATAAAACATCAATTTGGTTTCAGTTTACTATAAACTTGTTAAGGTAATTGGCATGCTGACAGATGGATGTCAAAATAAGCCACAATAGGTGTATAGGGTTTGTATGTAGTACCTGGAAACATTTCTTAAAATGTGAAATATAGTATATCATAACTCTCACTTCTGTTATATGCATTTCCAGTTATGTATGATCATTGTCCAATAAATAAATGTGAACTGAAATGTTTGATTTCCATCTAATTTTCAATAATTGGGCAGTTTGACTGTCTTGATCTTTGAGGATCGTCCTTCCCAAAGGGATTAGATCTACCTTCTGTGATATATTTGAGAACATGTTGTAATGCCAAATTATTTTTAGCTTTCCAGACGTCTGGATCTTGCTCAGAATATGTTCAGTTTGTGCTTGTGCAGTGTATTAACTGCACCATGTGTTTGCATCATGTAACACTTCCTGTTTATTTGCTGTGCATGTCTCTGCCTCGATGGATTCTCATGCTTTGTTTTATGTGGTGATACAGTAAATGTGTCAGTCTGTGCAAAGCCAAAATATGCATATTTTTTTATCCTATCACGTAAAAGATAAAAAAGACTCAAAGTAAACAATTCACATAGCTCTATCTTTGCATGCTTAAAATGTTAGACACAGAAAATGATTTGACTGATAAAAGCCATATGTCAACAGATTTAGCCAAAATAGCATTAAAACCCTCCAGTGCTCACTTAAACATCATTTGCACAGATGGGTTGGAAGTGTGTTTGCTGAATGTTATAGCTTCTTCTCCCAACTCTAATTTGCCACATAAGTAATCTGCTACTGTGCCTCGGTGCCAAGTGGGATGATTGAGTAGCTGTAATGATTTGTTCACATTCCACAGTAAGAAGTAAAAAGCTAAGAAGTAACTGCTGTAAACCATAGTCAGTGATGCAAAGAGCAGTTTTAGCTGTTCGTCATCTGAATACGTCCGACACATTAGTGTAATAAATTAATTTAATTACAATTTCTGACAACTCAAACCTATTTTCAAGACTGTTTGTCTTTAATTCTCGAATACACACAGAAACACATAACAGCAAAGATTTGCTTTTCATACTTCTTAATGGACTGGAGTGGTTGGAGATTGCTTCAAGCTTGTGTTGAGTGTGTTTTCAGCTGTTTGCAGCCTGTTGAAGCTGTATGACTGTTGTTGTCATGGCTGTTGCTGTGGTTGCTGTTAGATAATGAGCCTCTGGCACTGAGCTGCTGTCACTCTGGCAGACAGACAGGCCTTCACCCTGGTCACCACCGCCTCTCGCCATCTGGGTCCCGGCACCGAGAGGGGAGGATGGGGATGAGCCAATGGGAGGACAGAGGTTAAGGTCATACACACACTGGCCTACTGACTGGCTGACGCTTTGACTGACTGACTCTTTTTTCTGTCTCAAGAAAGACCTGAGTGGACAACTTTAGTCAGGTCTGATTTTTATTTAATTTTTTTTCTTTTTCAAAAGAGCCAAAATACATCAGTGAGCATAAAATCTGATACATAGGACTGAGGTGTTGCTCATGGGACAAATAACACAGAAACCATTCATGATGGTCCAGGTTGGACTTTTTTGTCAGGACAAGCTTGACTAAACAAAAAGCTTAAAATGATTGTTCTGCACAGCTCCTCTAAGTTAACCCAGAAAGACCTGATAAATTGATCTCACAGGGACTGCTAAATGTCAGCTTGGTGTTATCTCTGTACAGCTTAACTGTACAAGATAGAAACAGTGAGATCAGCGGAAACATTACAGTGTGGAGGACTATAGGGGGCAGGCCTCTCACCCAGCAGGACTGAGGGTTGGGGGGGCGTGGTTGGAGTTGAGTTGTTCCGGTGCACTTGTCCTTTGTTCATTCTGGTTTTGGCGGTTGAAGAATAAAGAGCATCTTAACCTTCAGCTCATGTCGTCTCCTCATTCCTGCCACATTGGTGACCCCGAATTGAACATGCTCGAGGCAGTAGAAGAATGCGATTCCACCGAGGCCACTTCGCTCCAGCTTCCGCGGCAGGCAGCGTGCGCCGCGGCCGTGAGGCTTCCCGAGTTCTGGCTGAATGACCCGGCTTCATGGTTCGAGCACGTGGAAGCGTTATTCCATCTACGAGGAATTACTGACAGTGACCACAGATACTACTTGGTTGTGACCGCGCTGGACCAGCACTCCACCCGCCGAGCCATGCAGCTCTTGCGCGCGCCCCCGCGAGTTGGAAAATACACGGCTCTCAAGACGCTGTTGCTCCGAAGGTTTAGCCTGTCTGCTGCTGAGAGGGCTGACAGACTCCTTTCCCTACCAGGTTTGGGTGACGGCACGGCTGTGGATCTGATGGACAATATGCTGGCGTTACTCGGCTCCGAGGAAGGTGGTTTCCTTTTCCCACACGTGTTTCTGCGCCAGCTCCCGCCGCACGTACGCGCGGCTTTGGCTAACTCCCCCTGTCTGGACTCAGGCTTGAGCAGGTAGTGGTGCAGGATGGCGGTCCTGCCCTTCTTTGCGACGTCTCTACTGGCCGTCCTCGCCCCATCATCCCTGGGGCTTGGCGGAGGCGTGTCTTCGATTCTGTGCATTCCCTTTCGCACCCTGGTGTTCGGGCATCAGTGAAGTTGGTGGGATCCAAGTTTGTTTGGCCTGGCCTTCGTAGAGATGTTAAGGGGTGGGCAGCTGCATGTGTGGCGTGTCAGCGTGCAAAAGTCCACCAACACACCAAGGCGCCGCTTGAGCCATTTCCAATTCCGGCTAGACGTTTTGACCACGTCCATGTGGACCTGGTGGGTCCCCTCCCTCTTTCACAAGGATATACACACCTTTTCACGATGGTAGATAGGACTACCAGGTGGCCAGAGGTGGTTCCTCTGTCTTCCACGACTTCTGCGGATGTAGCACGAGCGTTTCTCTCGGCCTGGGTTTCGCGTTTTGGCACTCCATCTGATATCACCTCTGACAGAGGCCCACAGTTTGTGTCGGAGTTGTGGTCAGGGATGGCGAGGGCTTTGGGGGTGCAGGTTCATCGTACTACCGCTTACCACCCTCAGGCCAACGGCCTATGTGAACGTTTCCACCGGTCCTTAAAGGCGTCCCTGCGCGCTGCACTCTCCGATGCTAATTGGGTCGATCGTTTGCCTTGGGTCATGCTTGGTTTGCGTTCAGCTCCTAAGGAGGATCTCAATGCGTCGTCTGCTGAGTTGGTACTGGGTCAGCCGCTCCGCGTTCCTGGGGAATTTTTGCCGGAAAGCACCGCACCGCGGTCAGGTGCCACAACCTTTCCTTTTTCACCTGGGGTTGCGATGGCCCCTGGCCCCGTTCACCACTGTTTTCCAAGGTCATTTGTGCCTGTGGAGCTCAGGTCGGCCCGGTTCGTTTTTTTACGGCATGACGCTCACCGCTCACCCCTTCAACCTCCGTACGATGGTCCCTTTCGGGTCCTGGAGAAGGGCCCCAAGGGTTTTGTGTTGGATTTGGGCGGGCGTAGGGAGTGTGTCACTGTAGATAGGCTTAAGCCGGCACATATGATGGCAGATGATTTGTTGACGGCCCAGGTTCCCCGTCGTGGGCGCCCTCCTTCTAGGGATCGAAGTGTGTCTTCTAGGGTTGGGGTTCCATTTCCTCGACCTGATTTGGACTGTGTTTCTTCCCCTCGTCAGGACTGCCCCTCTCAAAAGGATTCTACTGTTGTTGGGACTGAAGGACAGCGCAGTCGTTATGGTCGGCTGATTAGACCTCCACCAAGATACTGATTGATTATTCCTGGATGTCCCTTCTGGGTGTTCGGGGGGGGGTTGTGTGGAGGACTATAGGGGGCAGGCCTCTCACCCAGCAGGACTGAGGGTTGGGGGGGCGTGGTTGGAGTTGAGTTGTTCCGGTGCACTTGTCCTTTGTTCATTCTGGTTTTGGCGGTTGAAGAATAAAGAGCATCTTAACCTTCAGCTCATGTCGTCTCCTCATTCCTGCCACAACAGTAAGCTATGTCCTATTAAGTAATAAAGCTTTAACAAGTCCATTTATGATAACCTACTGGCTTCCATGAATATGAACCATATGGAGCCATAAATCCCTGCTGAGAGCCTTATTTAGAAGTGCATATTTGTTGACGACATACAACACTGACTATACACTCCAGAGTACAGCTCCTCCACAAACACACTTCTTATTATGCAGCTGGGCATGTAAACAGGAGAAGAGAAGAAACGCTGCATGTACTGATGAGCTGACCTCAGATCTGCCATTAAACGGGGTCCCCCCCCCCCCCCCCCCCCCCCCCCCCCCACAAAGCTGAACCCCCACCTCTGTTTAATTATGCATGTGGGCTGAGCAATCAGTCTCCCTGTATGGTACTGTACACTCTATCGTGCTGCTTCCTTGAGCTTGCAAGCTGATTATAGAGCTTTGGCAGTCCAAGCACTCTGAATTATTTAAATCTCTGTTAAGCTTGCCGTACATATATCAATGGAAGAAATGGATTAGGGGTTGACATGTTTTTCCTCTGGTGTTGCCCCCCACTTGCCTCTTCTTCAGAACCTGACAAACACGCCACGCGAATCATATCACAGTGCCTTTCAAGGAAATGGCTTTTTTTCCCCCTAATTCCCCATTGAACCATGATTCAGAGTGGATGTTGCTTTTAGCTGTATTGAGGTTGAGATTATGTAGCAGGATTAAGGATTGTTTTTTGTTTTTTTTAATACATAGTTTTCGGTCAGTAAAAAGGTCCAGCGATAGACTTGGAGGGGGCTTTTGTTCACCCAGAAGGGCCCACCTCGGAGTGCTAAGTTGCCCAAGGGAGGCCTTTTTGCGCGGGTGGGCTGCGGAGAGGTGATGGATCCCCTTTTCACACAAACCCTGAAAGAAAGAAAACAATCAATATCCTGCTGTCTGCCTCCAGCGCCTATAAATGAAAACACAGTGGTGTAAAGAGATGAATAAATAAAGGGGGGCGCTCTTTTTTACATTAGGGGTGGGATTGTAGACTGCATTTAGAAAGACTATAATAGTCTCTCCGTCTCTCAGTGGGGCGCTTGTTGCAAATTTATGTTTGCCGCTAACACATTTGTTCACGGGGCAGAAAACAAGCAGTATTTATTCACAGAAGTGTGAGCTGACTTGGATTTGTATAAATGTTTCAATTAAGCCTGGTGAAAATCGATGCTGTAACATTTCCTCACCATTCTCTCTCTGTGCTCAGGTTGACAGCTGCAGCTTAGATGTCAAGATCGAGTGTTAAATTTGTAAATAGGTCTTTTTCCTGTCAGCTGACATAAAATTACAGCTAGGTGTAATAGAACAGAGGAGCTGTCTATCAGGTAGGGAAGAGAGAGAGTGAGAGCGAGGCCAGAGGAGAGCGACATGCCCATCAGGGCAGATGAGTGACAGGGAATGAGAGAGGCACTTCAATCCCCTCTCAGACTGCCATAGAAATGAATTCTCTGCTCCTCAATTGGACCACTACTGGATAGACAGCAAACGGAACGCTATTTTGTGCTTTTTATGCAGTCAAGGGAAACCAAAAGTGGGGGTTGCAGTGTTTTACTTATCCCTAAGTGCTTCATAATGATGATAATACTATATGTCTTCTCAGTTGTATGACTATGCTAATCCTGTAAGTGAGATATCCCTCGTGGCAAAGGATCCCTGGCAGTCACTGAATTCACATACTTGCACTAAATGCCAACAAAGAGACTCTTCATTTTCCTCTACATTAGGACTCCAGCTTTACCTCGTTATGTCTGTGTGTCTGCTGATGTCAGATGTTTCGAAGAAGAGTTGGGAATTTCTGGCACTTTGATGTGAAGATATCTTGCATGAGAATATGACATTTGATATTGCCAGGGGTCTTTTGCAACACCCAGCTGCTTACATTCACAGAACAAACATGGAGCGAACATGTTGAAGTTATTTGCTTTCTGTCGCCTCCATTATAAGTCCCAATTCCAGCACATGAAATGAAGTCATTTCTCTGCCACTGTTGGCAGACTGCCCAAAACCTTTGACAGTTTTCTGTCCTTTTCTGCCACTGAGTTCTGACAAGTGACAGGTGATCTATGGCTGCCTCAAGTCCGGGATCTAAATCTAAAACGAGCTTAGCCGCAGCTTGCGAAATGAGAATTGATAATCGAATGATGCTGAATGAGGGGGCCTGTCAGTACATTGTAAAGGAGCTGACGGATTTAGTTAAGGGAGAAGGAAGGCATGGTGGATGAATTTTGGCAGGATAAAGAATTGCTCAGCGCAGAGAGAGAGGCTGATTCCCCTCCAGCTATTTCTGATTTTCTTTGAATGTTTACATGTTGGTAGTGTTCTAGACAGATAACTGAAGGGTTACTGAGCACGTTATGATCAGTTCTTTACAAAACACAACAGGAAAGGTTAATTCTGTGTTAACCTAACCTCAAGGCCTGTCTAGTTTATAACTTTATAAATAGTACCAGAGTGACAGGGATGGAACAAAGAGAGAGAAAAGCTTATGTGACAGAGGTTATAAGCAGTGGTCAGATCTGAGATTTGCAATGAATCTGAAACAACAGTTTTCTTTGTGTTCCTCTTCTGCTCAGTTCACCATTGTATGATGCATTTACTTGAAAGTACAGTCCATTATTACTAGACCTGGCTGCAAAACTGACTTTATAATGTGAACCTGTGTTGTAGACTGACTGAAAAACAATGAATAACAACAGTCATTTAGAGACACCTAAGCATGCAAACATTTAGCCAATAAGATAAAGCCCTAGTTCACCATTAACGAACCATTAGCCTCAAATTAACTGGTCAACCCTGATATCAGTTCATTTATTGCCAGTCATACCATCATTACTAGATTGAAATATGTTAATTCACTTTGCAGCTATTATTGCACACACCTAATTAATACTGAGAAGAAGATAATTTATAAACCTACATTAAAGATAAGTGGCTTAATATTTGAAGAATATATTATTATGGTGGACGGTAGGGGGCAGGCCTCTCACCCAGCAGGAATGTGGGTTAGGGGGTGGGGGGTTTGTGTCCAGTTGTTCCGGTGCAGTTTGATTTTGGCAGTTAAAGAATAAAAGAACAGTTTCACCTTCAGCTCCTGTTGTCTTTTTATCTTGCCACAGTAGATGTGTATTGCTAACTTGACAGTGATGGTTTAATCTAAAAGATCCAATTAAATACATCTGTTTTCATAGTTGGATCCAAAATGAATCATTTATTCATTAATTCGCTCACTCCTAGAGTCACTTATCCCAGCATATCAGGTCAAGAACAGATCACCATTGAAGAAGAATAGAATAGAATAGAATAGACAAGTACAATACAGCGCAGGCACATTGGAATTCTTGTGCATTTCTTCCCGTCAGGCAGGTAAATAATAAGAAATAGAGGTGCAAGCAGGTAAAAAAAAAAATAGAAAGAAAAAAGGTGCTTATATCAATATAGATAAAAAATAAAATCCTAAAAATGTACAATTCTAAGAGTTTTTGATAAAGGAACAGTGCAGGTGTGCATATAATTAACATGACTTTCTGTACATAGTATATATATGCATGTGTCCTATAGCAGGACCCTGGGGTATGGAGTGCAGTTACAGACAACATTTACAACTACAGCAAATATAAAACTGAATGCATTTACAGTTGTGCTCATAAGTTTACATACCCTGTTTGAATGTGCATGAGAAAATGTTGAATGTTCCAACATGACAATAACCAAAACCATAAGCCCAAGTCGACCTGTCATTGGCTACAGCAGAACACAACTGAAGGTGGAGGAGTGTCTAGCTCAGACTGACCTCAGTATCATTGAGATACTTTAGGGGAGGTGTCAAACATGCAGTTTATGCAAGAAAACCCAAAATCTGAAAAGAACTGAAGGTGTTTTCACATAAAAAAGGGCAGTTTTACCAACTGACAAAATAAAGTGGATCATCCACAACAACCACAAAAGATTTCCATCTGTCATTGATGTTAAAGGGGCCAATGCAGAGGATGAAGAACTAAGGTATGTAAGCTTATGATTAGGGTCATTTGGATAGTTTCTTTCAGCGTGATGCAAGAAGAGCAAACACATGTGTTTAATAATACATTGATTCACCAAAGCAATGGCCTCGAGTGAAAGAAATGTTTTAGTTTTATCTGAAAAATGGTCAAAGAATCACAAATTCTTCTACGGTATGTAAACTTATGAGCACAACTTTCCATCATTCCTCTGAAATCAGTGTTGTGCTTGTTGTCCTGCTACAGCATCTTGCATTTATTATCTACTAACTTAATGAGTCCAGTGACACCACTCCCAAATTGAATCAGTTTCAATTCACAAGGTCCCAATTTGATTCCATTTTTGATTTAGTTCCGTTCAGTTCAATACAGTCATTTAGGGGTATTACCATTATAATTACAATTTAGATGTAATAGTGATTCAGACAGAAATAATAAGGATGTAAATTACAATAAACATTTATATTATTAATGTTTTGAGGTACAGTAACTGTAATTTTTATTTAATGCTACATTATGTCAAGCATAATAAATGCTTTCTTTATGTTAATGAGATTAATGTAGCAGCTTTACCCATGCATGGGAAAGGGCACATGTTGCATTAAAAAAATCAATCTCAGGACTTTATTAATTGACCTTGGACCAGTCAGAAGAGGACTGATATGAGCCAGCTGTGGACTAAATCCATCTAGAGTTCCTAAAATTAATGAATTCATTAGACTTCATTAACTTTAGGTTAATTTTATCCCCTGTGTAATTTGCTTGTCTCAACTTTTAGCTCTTTAGGTGAATGGGTGATATGAAGAATGCTGTTTTTGTCTTTAATCTTATCTGTTATTTACAGCTTGTAATGATCATGAACACAGTCAATGACACTCAGCACTATCTCATGTTGCATTACAACACTCACAAGACACTCATGAGTCATGACACACTGTGGATATTATGACTTCCAAGGTGATGTGATATGACAGGCCTTAGTGCTGCAGATATTTTTGCTTTTCTTGGACCACATCTCACAGTACATTTTAGTGTCATACAAGCTGCAGTGTGAAAGCTTTTGTTGCAACGAGGGAATTAATTGGAAGCAGTCGGTGGAGCAGCTTTGTGAAATCACATTTGAACCCCGTAAAATTTCTCAAACTCTACTGAAAACTCTTGAAATATTATTCACGATAGTTCTGGGAGTCCCCCCGTCCTCCTAAAAAAAAAAAAAAAGCTGTCAGAGCTGAGAGCCGTCAATATCAGTTTACCAGTTCCCAATTTTATTTTTTTTTCTTGGCAGAGAACCCCACTTTGAGGTCAGAAAATTCCATGAAAACTGTTTATAGTGGTTTATCTTATAACACAATACATATAGTCTCAGAAGAGTAGAAATCTGAGTCAGTATTTTGATGCTTTCCTTTAACCCATTTGCTGCTGCTGCTGCAAAAAAAGGCAATGTCTAAAAAACAAGATAAAAATACCAAGTCTGAGGGGAAAAGGTCCTCAAAACAAGTGACATATCTGTCCATGCAGCAAGATAATTTCACCTGACAAGATTTCTTGAATTAACAATGTAAAATATGGAAATAAGCATGTCTATAGATGTGTTTGGAACAAGACAGTAACTCATAAAACAAGCTAAATTATCTAACACTTGTAAATCTTAAATTTTTTTAATCTAATTAGGAGTTTAAATAGCTAAACCTCCACTCATGACCAAAAAGATCTACTGATCTAACATGTTTAACACACATCTAGTCGTTCTCAACAATGGGGGGTGATAAATCCATAAATCTGTTAAAAAGAATTTAAAGATTGCTGGCGTTTTCTCACATTCTTTACTCTTCTTTGATAAAAGGACATTGCCACCCAGTCGGCAGCCATCTTTTGTCATGGTTCTTCTTTTTCTATGGTTGTTTCTGGTTGTTTTCTTTGTCTACTTGTCGGCCAGTTTCAGGGAAATCTAACAAATAGTTACATTGTGCATAACTAGACTACTATGGTATCAAATTACATTTGCTGCCACTAGGGGCATCTAGCATAGCTAGGTTACCTATACAGTAAATAACTAATTGTTGTAAAATGCAGTTTGTCATCTTTGTCTTCTACAACATTGATTCACCAGCAAAACCCATGGAGTTTGATTAATGACAGAGGATGGTGACACTTTATGTAATGATATATTTTACGAAAAAATTCCCTTTTTTCTGTTTTGATATAATAATATTTTAAGTAATTAAAATGTTTCCTTAATATTGATAATAAATGTATGGAATTAAATCTAGAAAATACATGATTTACAGTGAGAAATGCAAAACATAGAGGATAATATTACAAAAAAATTACTTAAGAAAAGTTAAATATGTGAAAAATTCTTCTGGGAACCACTACAAAAATAGCACAGGGTCTGTATGGCTTAATATAAACAACCGGAGCTGAGAAGAGCAGTGCAATCACTGCAACCCATAACCTCCTGCGAGTAGATTTAATTAAATTAATTGAGTCCACTTTGAGCTTTGAGATCTTTTTCAGCATTTAAAAAAAAACCACACACTTTAGTTTGTTCATTTGCTCCATAATTCATCACTGTGGGCACCCTTTAAATCTACATGTTCATGTCTTTAGTGATACCTGTGAAATGATTTGCTATGAATTCAATTTATAGATGTAATCTTCATATGAAGTGCTGTTCAAGATAGTCGTAACGTCTAACGCAGTGATGTTCTGCACCATTATTGTCCCCATCATTCTCCCACACTGAACCTGGCCTTATCATCTGCTGGATACAGTCCTGTCCTCCTCTGCAATGTCATTAACAGCACCCCTGCGAATGCCCGATCAATCCACCAGGGCTAAGAGGCTATCCCTGCTAATGGCTAATGAAAAGTGTAATTACAGCAGGTCAGCAGAGGCATTCAGACACAGGAGAGAGACAGCGACGAGTTCATTTAGATCATTAGAACTGAAATCTGTCTGCCTCGTTAAACCACAAGTCACCCACGTTGCCCAACGATCTTCCTTTGTTGCTATTAGAGCGAGTGGGTGGGATTTGATGGTGCAGTAGATTATAGCATTATCAGTGGAGAAAGGTGAGTAGATTTAATTAAACAGCGTCTATAGCAGAACAGAAATACATGGATGGCTCACATTTAAGAAGTCAGTTACCATTTTGTCATTTGCGATAATTCATTGTAAACATGCACTGTTACAGTATCTCCCTTAATATTTACCACTGATAACATACAGTATGACACTTACTGTATGTTTACTCCTATGTGTCATTTTGCAGTATCAGTAATAAGGGCTCCACTCTGCAGCGATTTCAAGCAGCGCTAATAGCAGGAACACCTTACCTCCGAGGGCCCCTGGAAATAGACCTGCAGCTATATTTTTAGATGGCTATTAATACCTCCAGCTAATTCATTTCAGCTCTCCAGGCACCTAGCATGGCCTCTCAATTATGGATGAGGGGAAAGTCATTGGATTCTCAACAGTGAGAGGAGCTGACGATGGCGACAGGACGATCGCTGCAGATGTGTGACAAACAGTGAGACAGCTGAAGGTCGGGCACGAGGACAAGGCTGCACACTTAAAGAGCCGGGGTTACAAATAAATAAGGTGACAAGTCTAGATTATGTTTTACCTGATTGGTTTGCCTTTTGAACTTGGAGAATACTCCTGTGATGAGACAGTTAACCCTTTATATGTAGGTGACTCACACAAATACTCTGACATTCAGAATTTTAACCTTAGTGTGTTATTGTAGGACACAACGTAACTATTGTGAATTTTTTTATAGTCATGGAGAAAATCAAGGTCAATAATGTGACAAATAATGTTAAAAAAAATATATAAAAACAAAATGCTCATACTGTAGAAAAAGAAACCAGAAATGTCGACTCGAGTCATGAATTTCATGGCTTTAGACTGAACTTGATAAAATGTAAAAAAAATAAAAAAAAAGATATTTACATATCGACTTAGACTTGTGACTTCACCTGGACTTTAGCCTTATGACTTGAAAAGGCTTGATACAGTACTCAAATGTTTAAGATTAAAAAGTATATCATGAAAAAAGTGGACTAATCCAGTTATTTCATACTTAGGGTTGGGTACCGAAAGTGTTTCATTTGATACCGACACCAAATCGATACTTTCAAAAACAGTATCTCTTTCTCAACAGTATCGAAATTGGTACCTTTATTTCACTGTAAAGCACATTTACATGCTCCTTTTGGAATCTGATGGGTCAACCTGAGTTACCAACACATGCTAGAAAACAACACAGAGAAAGGAGCGACTCAAAAAAAGCCAGTACAGGTCATGTGGATGTTGACGTCACCCAAGTGGGGTTAAGCCCATCTGATACGATGTCAAAGAACAATTAGACCCAAGTGCAGGACTCTGAGACAGGAATAGGTTATCACATAGTTAATTGGTATACAAGTGATAAATAGTGAGATGATTAGCTGCTGTTCTGATGTCAGCCCAGTGTGAAGAAACACACTGGGGAACAGCAACTGAGAAGTAGGAGGAGGAATCCAAAACCGGTTCTGATTTAGAATTGATTGCAGTTGAGCAGTTGCATCACAATTGTACGTACACGTCTAATTCTTCTTAATAATGGTGTCGTTTTGCAGTATAACTCCTTTTTTGTTTTCCCTCTATCCACTGTATGACTAAAAAGTAAAGTATTTTGAATTTGTCCTCCCTTCTTAAACGGAAAATTTATGCTGAAGAAGAACATTATACTTTTCTGAACAGTGTCTGAGAGGATGTGGTTGTTGCTGCGTAAAAAGTCAAGAAACTGACAGTTGGTGAATGGAAAGGTCACTACTGTTATGGAACACAAGGTTAGCTATGTTGATCAGAGAAGTTTTGTTTTTTGTGGGGGGGAGTTGTTTCTTCATTACTTTCACTTCAACAGATGAAAATGAAGAAGTAAGATATGGAACATATTTGTTTTTTCATTTAGTTGCATAATACTAATAATATTGTACACTGGTGTTGGACAAATAATTCTACAGACTGATATATTTTCTTAGAAAAGACAAAATGAATGGTCTTTTTAACAGTAATAATATATTTATACTATATATATTCTTTTAATATTCTATGAGATGCTGAATATATTCTCAGTGTCTTGGTTGGTTGACAGAGCTGTTGGCTCGTTAGTTTCAGCTGGTAATTAATTCTGGTTGAATTTCCTTTATGCTGCCAAACAAATTTGATCTGTCATCAGATGGGACGGAACAGTCAATATAGATAAATATTTATGTGCAGATTCAGGTCGTTAGGTTGAGTAGTGATTGTTAGGATTAGTTATTGCATGCTGCTCGTTGTTATTTTTTTTATTTTATTTATGCTTCTTTTAATCCTGCACTGAAGTTCTTAATTCTGCTGGAGTTTGGGTTTTCTTGGTTTTATATATTTTATTTACTTCATTAAGTATTAGGTTTTATTGTTATTTATTAAAGATCCTTGGATTATTTTCTATTTTAGATTATTATTATATATTAGGTCATACGCTGCTGGTCCTGATTACTAATTTTGTTTTCATGTATTCATGTAAATGACAATAAAATGAACTGAACTGAAATGTGTCTGACACTCTGGACACCTGCCTGTGAGAGTGTGCTAACGTGTGCACCATTCAACCAAACTACCACTAGATCAGCTGCGTTCGCCTCATGCCAGAAATAGACCTGGCTTCAGCTGGCGAGCTTTTGGCACACTGTCCACGTGGTCTAAGTCAACTGAACTGTCACTTTGCCAATCTGAATCAGTGGTCACCTCCCACGATTGTGCCGTCACACCCATCTTGGTGCACTGCTGTCTGCTAAACTACCAAACTGATCATGTGGCGTCCTGCGCTGCATGGTCCGCCTGCCTGCACCACCCTGTGCCACGCCAGGAAACTAAGCCCAAAGTGTTAACACACATACACACACACACACACACACACACACACAATGGAATGCATTTTTACTGCAGTCTCAAGTGTGTTTCATACATGACTACAGTCAAGTTGTAACTATAGAGGGAAGTTTCCTTTCAAACTAAAGGTCATTTGTCCGGTGTACTGTGACTCGCTGCTGAGTGTCATAACATACATCACGAGACCACATAAACTGTAGTAGACATTCACATTATACATGCTGATTCCTTTTCCTGGTATCGTGTAACAACAAAGCGTGCAGCTTGTTGCATTCTATCTGCTTTTGATGAATATTTAAGCCTCCAGACTTCACAGAGCAGTTTTATGTTTCTGTAACTTCAAACCAAATCAGAGGGGGGCTGTATTTACTCTGTATTCACTTTCATCATCTTTATGAGTTATACAAAGGCAAAAGAAAAGAGTATGGAAAGCAAACTGCAGAATATCACTGCCTCTCTCCTGGGAATGAGTCAGCCACAGATGAACCACATTACATTTTTCAGAAAGACTAAATCCCTCTGAACAGTTTCTCAGCTGGGCTCCTCCTGGTTCGCCACCAACATATTCATTACTCTTGTGAGCGACAAGGAGAGCGTGCGGGTAAATTGGGTTTAGCTCCTGACCTTTGGGTTTGATTAATGGGTCCTGTGTTCTGCAGCTCCAGCAGAGGTCCAGGGAGCCGCTGCTGGGCACTGAAGAGGTGAAGTGACAGACTAAGAAACCCAGCACAAACCCATACATCCTCAATCCTGTTATTCATCTCGAACTGAAAGGGCTGGACCTAGTCAAGGGCTACCGACCCTATCTGAAGGATTGTTTCTGCCTTTTGAATTCATCACACTGGCCAACAAGGCTTTGGGAGTATTTTTATACTTCCATCTCTGCTCTTAATCTATGAAGCCATGTTTCTGCACGATTATTTCTCTGCGTAGATATGGGGCTGTCACAATGTTGAAATTTGCATTGATGATTCATTGTTCTACAGGGCGGCTGTGGCTCAGTTGGTAGAGCAGGTCGTCCAATGATTGAGGGGTTAGTGGTTTGCATCCCACCTCTGGCTGTCCACATGCCCCAGTAGGGTTAGGCAGCGCCAGTGTATAGGCAGCAACCATCTACTGGTGTACGTATGGGTGAATGTGAGGAATTGTAAAGTGTTTTGGGCACCCACTGGTGTATAACATGCGCTACACTGTATAAGTACAGTCCATTTACAAGCAACTGTGATTTACCCTTAACCCTTTATCTAGCAAGTGTCTATTGCACACATTACAAGATAGTAGCATTGTACAGTGAGTTAACAGTCACAGATTGAATGTGGTCTACAGGGTCTGTAAGGTCCACCTCTGCTGGAACAGTGAGTGTACCTGCTTTATTAGGTACCAAGAAGTAATAGTACTTATGTAAGGACTGAAGTTGAATAGAATAATGTGGATGTGGATAGGACTTGTGTAGTTGTAATATTCTAAAAGTGATATTCTAATATTCTAAAACACACATTCCTTACACCTAGCAAATAAATAATACAATTATATAAATTCATTAAATAAGCCATCCCCCATGACCTAAACTTGTTAGAATAAAAGAAGTCATTTGGACATATATGATATGATTCCAGTATACATAGCCTGCTACTAAACTAGACAAAATTAGCCTAGTCACAGCTAGAGGTATATCCCCCAATCTTTAACCAGACAGCTACGATGCTTTTATTTGCACTTGATTTGAAATCAATCAAACAAATAGTTCCCGAGATATGAACACAAGAGTTTAGTGATTTTAAATGTTGGAGCCCCCACCCCCACCCCCCGTGAGCACTGTAGAACTGGTGAACCATCCAAAATTTAATCAGTTCTTACTCTTCTTGATATTAATTGATGTGGAAACATGGAATTACTAAACCTAATATTTTTCAAGTTACTGTGTTAACATGAAGGATATCTGGTGGCGGCAGTTCTGACAGTGGCATTCAGACCAAAAAGATAATATCCCTAAGACTCTGTTTGGGGATATAAATATTGGCTTTTTCTTCACTGAACTCACAAGCAAGAAGAATGGGACACAATGAGATGACATGATTAAAAGATCACCAGTCACACGAAGGAAAATGATCTGGAAATAATGATAAAATATATTATTTCTGAGTGAATAGAGACAGTTATCATGATTATGTCAAAATAATGGTTCTAATAGCGTCTGATTATCATGTAATAATTATGTCAGACACTGATGGACAGTGCCAAATTAAAAATCTGCTCTCAAAGACTGTTGTATTGTTTTGATGGACATCCAGATTATTTTTACAGTTCTCATTGTGAGCTTGATCTCCATACAGAATGTGTTGTTTATGGCGTTGTGTTATTTTTTTCTCCCTTTGGTGAACAGGAACACACACATATCAGTGTTTGACTGGCGTAAAAATGTGATTAGCGATGGTCCAATTTCCAAATCGAATCCACCTGACAGCATAAAACAGAAAAGGCAGTGAGCCTCCTTAAATAACCCTGCTTGGCTTCAAATTGTATCTGCCACACATGAGGAATCAGAGTCCAAGAGCCAGATAATCGGGTTTGCTTCCTCTGCCCTCCTATTATGACAAATTAAAGAGGTCTGGAAGCCATATTTTTCCGAGCAGCAGGTTCTTAGCTTGTTATTAGCTAACAGACTGACAAATTGATTAGTATTGATCGCAGCCAAAGCCTTGCAGCAGCCTGCCTTTTCAGTGGTATTCTACAAGGAACTGCAGGAAAGGTCATAACATATTCAGGGCAGACTAAAAGATTTCATGTGGCTTTAGGGCCAAGTAAAGAATCAGAGCAAAGATGTCATGGACTGTTAGCCAAAATAAGTCAGAAAATAGACTTTAAGCAGTAAATATACTAAATGTGCAAAAAAAAAAAAAACCTCCAGCTTTATTGAAGCATGTATTTCATCAACTTTTGTATGTAATAATGATTTTTTTATTTTGCAGATGTTAGTGTTTTTTTTTCAAGGTTATGATAAGGAACAAATAAATGAAACACAATAGTTATTTCAAGGTCTTGGCTTTATATGTCATCTGTTTCAGCATAATTATTGTAGGGTATATAGTGAGGTTCTACATAGTTACAGCTGAAATTGATCCACTGGGGTGTAACTACGAGGCAGATAACCCAGTAATTTTTTGCGTTGTACTATGTGGATGAGATAAATCTACAGTGGAATCGTAACTGATGGGTTGTATTACAGGAAGTCTATCATGCATGGCATAGAAACAAGAATGTATAATGAGAAACAACCATCTCATCAGGTATACTGCAAATAAGTATCAGAGGCTCGTAGGTGCACATTAACATTAATGTCATGTTCTGTTTTTAGGAGTCTGAGAGGTAACTCACAGTTCATTCTTTCCAAGGCAGTGCAAATAGAGACGGTGTCAAAACAGTGGTTTTAAAGTAGCATGTCTCAGTGGTGTTATTGATTGGTTTCATTTTGCTCACAAAGAAAAAAAAAAGCTTGTACGGAAATACTAAGAATGAAATGTTTTAGGTGTGTCTGAGGTAGGAAAGTTGATCTATGGATGAAAACAAAATGTTTGGACCTTTTCTTTGGCTTTAGGAAATAAATCATGTTGTGGAGTAAATGTGACTTAAATGTCAGTAGTGACAGATAGACTGATGATGCAGCAACTCTTTCAAATGCAAAGTGGAGATTTAGAGTTCAGAATTCTGCATTTGTTCTATCTGTTACTGCCACCATACTTTCTATGAGAGTGAAGTTTTAATGGGCAGGTTGAAGCCATATGGGTCACAGACACCCTGGTTCAAGCTGAACTTGCTGCATGTCATTTCCCATCTGCACTTGTTTGTTGTAGAACTGAAAGCCTATATTTATTTATTTATAAGGAAATAAGGAAGAAAAGTTCATTCATACTTTTCACAGATAAGGTGCTGGACAGAAAATAAATGAAAAAGGATAAATCCATCAACTGAAAGCTTTTCTAAACAAATAGTCCCAGGCACCCTCGTAAACATTTGACCTAATTTGCCCTGTATCTTATAATTACAAAAACACATTTTTGGTGACCTTGACCTGAATCTTTGACCTACATTCACCAAAATTTAATGGGGATCACCTTGCACCTTTCCTGAACGTTTCATTGAAATCGGTCACGTAGTTTTTGCGAAAAGTTGCTGAGTAAACAAACAAAGACAGACACACAAAAAACTAAACCAAAAACAAACGGTGTCAGACACAACAAAATCCAGCCTTCGCAAATGTTTCAGCTTCATTTGAGCTGTATTTGAGACTTAACTAAAAAGTTACAACAGCAAAACAGCAACTGTTCACTTATCCTTTCCTTGGATTTGATATGGTTGTTGTTTTTCCCAATGTAGGAGTGTATTTTCCCAGTGTCACTAATTGAGGTTATGCAAACAGCAAAGCTTTATTTCACGCTGGACACGGATATCACAACAACATATGGCATATTTGCAGAAGGTATCAGTGTTTATTGTTCCATGGCTCTCCATACTGAATATTCAATCAGTAAGTTCTTGGACAGTAGATGGTTTTACTAGATTTATGGAGCCACTGTCATCCCGGTTGAACAGGTTATTTATTGTGCTCTGGCAGATTCTCCAATTCATTCAGCGATATTCTCCAGCATCCAACAAAAATAGCAGTGCTGGCTTGTTGCAGGTGCAGCTTTCATCGAGCTGATGATGAGGTTCACTGCGCAGGCTAAAAAAAACAGGGAGGCATTTTGGACCAGGTTGGGCTTCGCTTCTCCTCCCAGGTTGTCATAGTAACAGCAGCAGCGGGGCATTTTAGGACGCTGTCTCTGGCCAAAAAAGCATCTCCAGGGCTGAGTGTAATACAAGAGCCCAGAATGGGAATATTGAGAAACATAAACACACAGAAGGAATTCAAGGGCCACAGAATGGCATGGGGCTAATCTAAATGCCTATTTGCTGCCAGCGTTACCATTTACAGCACAATGTGATTTTTATGAGCACCGTCATAAGCTGTGGGATGTTTGTGCACTTGGGTATGTGCTATGCTGTCGCCAAGAGTCAGACTAATACTTGTAATAGTCTAATACTTGTTAAAATGTAAAAGTGAAAATTATAACATCCCAAGTTATTGTCATTTTGCATACATAAAATGGGAATTTGGCACGTTTAATGCACTTGTTGCAATTATATTGCATTCACTCTGCTCTACCAACAATATATAAATAAGGTAAAATGATGTTTCCCCTTGGAAAGACACTCCTTTTACTGTAAATAGAAGGAAGGCTGCACTACGAACGGAGAGTCAGAAGTCCTTAAGTGTTGTGATTTTCATGTCAAGGATCTAAGGGTATTGGCCATGTCTCACCTGTCGGCATAAACCATGTCAAAAGTACCCAGCATTCAACACGAGTGTATTTTCTGTGATTTCCGTGACATGAATGGATTCAATTGAAAGCTAGAAAACCACCTTGTATGGCTGTAATGTTGGCCGATTTGACATAGCATAATCATACTCAGGACTGGGATGGATTGATTTTGACGCTGTGTGTTCTCTTGCGAAATACCATACATACTGAAAAGTCCACTGAGTTACTGAACCAACCTATGCTGACTTCCACATAACAGACCTTTTGGGGGAACATTCAAGCATATTTCATCTTAACATACTAGTAGCTTTGTAGGAACAAAACACTTTTAACGCGTGAAACTCTTGGTGTCTTTGGGCACTAAATATGTTATGTCAAGTTGTGTGATGAAAGCAAATTACAGCATTAGAAAGTGTGAAATGCTGTACTGTCCCATCATTTTTTGCGATGTGGTGTGAGGGCTGTTTCATAGACAATGCCACGGCATGCAGACACATCAAGCCACATTGACAACCATGGTTCATACTTGCACCTCAAAATGTGTATGTGATCCAGCAATATGTGTGATACTGTCACCAGTGAGGGCAATATGCAAGCAATATAGTTTAATTTAAAGATGTCATTGCAACGAATCTGAAGTAGCATTAGCATTAGCATCTACAAGAGAAGACAGCGCCACAGTAGCTGCTGCACAAACTGGAAAAAATGGCGGATCAAACTAGTTCATGTGCTCTCTGTGGAAATAAAGCCTCGTTTTTTTCATGCACATTTTCAGGACAAGCGACAGCACGAAACCTAGCTGGATGTTACTCTGGTAAAGGTAAACGCACACATAGAGTGAGAGGGGAGGGGGGAGTGTTCCTTCACGCATTCTGAGCCAATCAGAGACGCCTCATCACAGCGTCATGGACATGTATGAGGAAGTACCAGTAAACTCTGTTGTTCGATCTCAACTAATTTTTCTACCATGAAAAAACAGCTGGAAACAAAGCAATCAGGATGTTTTTTAAATAGAAGCAACACACAATGTATTCAATAACCATGGACTGACAGCTTTAACAAGTTACATTACAGAAGTTGACTCACTGGAGTCTCCAGTAGAAAGTGCCCTCAAGCCAGTAGGTTGATGACAGACATTCTGAAATATTACAAATGCCTGTCATGGTGAGATTGCATCAATCAAGAAGCTTTATTTGTCATTTTGCATATCCAAGGATCACAAAACGAAATTTCAGTTGTTGTTTTAGTTAAGTATCAGCCAACACAATGAAATCGTATATATATCATCTCAAACTATTATCATACCAACTTTGTCGCTCACGACAAACCAGATTTGCAGTATCCTGCCGTCATGTCAATCAAAGGCTAACTGTAACTAACAGTTTTCTTAAGTGTTTTTTTTTTCTTGCATATTATGTTCATGAATTGAGTAATAACGAGGATTAGAGGATGCTAACATGTGAGAAAACATCAGATTAGCAGCATAAAAAATGTTTCTATATCATAATTTACACAAAGTACATCACATTCTGATGATAGGCTTTACGTATGTTTCTTTGCATCAAAAATTAAATGCAAGTAGGTGGACGTTTTTGTTACTGAATTGTATGTTCATAAAAATGTTTGAATTGTATTTCTTTCTTCATGTTTCAATAAAATATAATAATGATGTTAAACCAATGATAATATAAGAAAAATATTATTCCTGCATGAAAGGTTAAGACAAAGTCCTTAAGCGTTGATTTTTTTTTTCCAAAAAAAGGGAGAAAAAGGATTTTTTTTTTCATTAATTTCATGTTGTGAAGTGTCAAATGATTTAATGACTGTTATTTTAGTTTTTTTCTCCGTGAACCAAAACAACCCTGTAACTAAAAGCAGTAGTTCTTCTTAAAAAGCATGAAAACATGATGACTGAAGCTCAGTCTCCCACATTTCCCCATAATACATCTCTTCTCGCTGCATGTGTGATCTCAGAATAGCAGAAAAACCACACCTCCACACACTTTGCTCTTGCTCTGCACCTCTGGAAATAAAAACATACTGTAGGTACACATAAAAAAATAACTTAATTCTAATTTTGAATCTGAGTAGCCACATCCTACAACATTTGCTTTTCAGTTAGAGTGCCATCTCAGGGATGATTATTAAGTTGTTAGTCACTACTCTAAAGTTCACTAAACTATCGATTATCAGCCTTAATGATGTTAGAATGGTGTAATTCCTCCTATAGGCTTTAATACGGTGGGATCAAGAGATAAGTCATTCTACAAATTGTTGTTAAATCCTTAGAGATTATCCTTGTAAATCTGTCACCCATAATACCATCAGTATTCTACACTTGTTCTCAGTCCACATCACAATAGCAAACAGAAATAATCCTAAAAGAGAAAGGAAGACTCTGTTAATCCTCATCATCACAATATTTACTGAGAAGTTGCAGCACTCTTAAAATGGAAATCACAAGTGCGCAGCGTTCTGTAGGCATTCAAAAGGAGTAATACTGTATATGTAAAGGCAAATGAGTTACGACCAAGCTGGAATAACTGATGTGGAATCATATCATATCAAATACACTGAAGGATGATGAAGATGAGGTTACTAGGCAGGAGGTAACAAGGAGATTTATGGATACAATGAACAGGGACATGCAGGTGAACGGGTCAGATGGAAGTATTAGTAGTAGAAAATATATTTTCACACTTACATGTATGATTTCTTTAATTATCATGTCGATAATATATTGAATTGAATTCTTTGTCTACTTTGAATATAACATTAAACCAAACAACAAAAAGATTAATACGAAAATAAAGGAAAACATACAAAAAGCCCCCTTTACTCCATCCTTCTACCTACTCTAAATTCGGGTCAGATGTCATAAGTACCTGAGAAATCCTGCACCTGACAGAGATGTGTCCCTGGGCACCCATGTGTGGTGCCCAGGGACCCATCTCCAGCTGTAGAACCAGACTAATGGTCAGAATCACCTGGCTGGAGGATTTTACCCTAACATACATGTGTTTGGTGATGGGGTAAACTGGAGCACCCAGAGGAAACCCATTCGGACACAGATAGAGAAACATGTAAAGTCCACAGAGAAAGGCCTGCACGGTCTGGGAATTGAACCTGTGTCTTCTTGCTGTGAGTCAAGAGCCACTGTGCCACCAGAATGTTTAATCTTTATATATGTATATATGTTTTTACTTTCTGTTGTGTTGATCATTTCTTTCCTATTACTTACTATTATCCTTGAATGGAGCAACTGTAATGCCCAATAATTCCCCCTGAGATTAATAAAGTATTCTGAATCACATCATTTTGACTTTCTAGAAGCTTTACAAAGTCATGTTTTAATACTTGTTAATACTTATTCCTTAAACCGCTCATTGATTTCAAAAAACATGAGGAAAAAAAGGTATAAACAACTATATATGCAACAAAACACATTTGTGTCCAAGTACTTAAATGACAGAGAGGTTTCGGCATCACAACATTCCATCATTAGGAAAGACATACTGCCCTTGAAAGATGCTGTGAGCTGAATGCTGTGACACCTTGCTTCCCTCCCCCTGAGGTTGCAGAGTTGTCATTCATGCAGAGTGATGTGGGGACATTGACTACATGCAGCTCACACAGCATTCTGCAACAGCCAGGGAGTCAATCACACCCACCTTTAGGTCTGTATATGCAGAGAAAACGGAAAAGACAGTATCTGGGGTTCATCATCAGTCATATTACAACAGATATAATGTAGATGACTAATCAATTATGAGCTAGTCATTTATGGAAAGTCCTTAATCTGAAGTAATTTTAATTGATCACTGTGTTAGAACACTCTGATATCCACAACACAATGTTTGGTCAATGAAGATCTTTACTGCAATGTCATAATGTGATAGCTCTGAAATATGTATTGGAAACACACTGCAGACAAAGTATGGCCTATGTAAAATGTTATCCAATGGGAGAGGAGCAGTTTCAGTGCAGATGGTTAAATAAGTGAACATCCCCAGAGACTTCCCAAGGTCACCCAGAATATACAGCTTTAAACTGAGACCAGCTGCTGCTAGTCTGGCCATATCTGGACCAAACACTGCCTACAGAACAAGCTGCCAAACAGGCACTCGTATGTGTGTCTGTGTGTGTGTGTGTGTGTATATGTGTTCTTACCAACCCAGCTATGTGTGTACCTGAATGTTGTCACACATTCATGAACAGGGGACTTGATTAACCAACAGGGGACATTTTAGGTCCCCACTTGGACATGGCTTAATCATGCTAGAATCCTGTCTAATATGCTCTGGTAAGGTTTTTAATTATTTTTCCAAAAAGTCCCCTGTTGGTGTGTGTGTGTGTGTTTAAGTACCTATTCATGAGCAAAGAGTTTCAAAGACCCATTACACACATTTTTTCTCCTGAAGCTCAGCTTTAATGGGTCTGCTTCATCTTAGATTTCAACATCACCATGGGTTCAACACCGAGAATTCTTCCTTTGCTTTATTAGAGATTGGATGCTATTGACTTACTACTCATATTTTTGTATAACCACCTGGATGCTTCTGAACCTGCATGCGACCAAGAAAAAAATGCTAGTGCACACAGCAAAAGTTTGGTCACACTTACCTTTATTTTCCATCCCTAAATTTTAGTTTTAAAATGCTTATTATGCATTATGGTTTGCAATTAATGTTAATACTCAAAAATGTTATCTGACTGTAAGGCTAATGCATTAGGTTATAGGTGGTTAACCAGCTACTTAGCTAATTCAGAACCTCAGCTAGCACAGGAATAGCACTGAGCCGCACTTGCTCATTAATATATATATATATATATATATATATATATATATATATATATATATATATATACATATAATTTCTTTTACCAAAAAAATTGAAGCAGAAACTGCTTGTGTAGCCAATAGCAGAGCAAACCATATTTGTCTAATAAGTGCCCAAAAAATATCCGAACATGAATTAACATGAACACTGCAAACGCAACCAACTGGTGAACTTCAGTCAAACAAAATGGCTGAAGTGGTTTAACATGAAGGCCACGAGCCACCAGAAGTAGAACTGGCATCTGACATCTGTAAATCAAAAGGATACACACCTAATTTAGCAGAATTTCAAGATTAAATAACATCAAAATGGATGAGAAAATCCACCCTGCTCACAGTTGTCATGAAGGTAAACTTGACCTATTAAACCTAAAATTATTTTTTGAACTGGGCTATAAACACATTCATTTATTCTGTAAAGTTGGCTTTTTTTTTATCATGGACTTCTATGGGGATTGACTCCTTTTTGGATCCAGCCCCTAGTGGAGGACCAGTGAACTACACTGTTGTCACTTCCAGGTTTGCTTCCCTTCTGTCTACCACAGTTTGCCACTTGGTCATTACTCAAAAAATGGGCTGAAGACAAACTTGTGGAGTTTGAATAATGAAGAATTCAGAACCAAGTATAGCATTTACAGTTCATATAGACCACAGGGAAGTATTATAAAATGCATAATTCTATTTAAAAACAGCAAAATATCATTCCTTTAAATAAATAGTAAAAAAAGGTAGCAATAAAATGCATTTCCATCAAGTGAAACAAGGGCTGTTTTGAGCTTGTGAAAAGTTGACCTTTACAGATGCATATTATCACTTGACTGCAACAGTATAAACATACTGTATGTATGTTGCATAGAATATAACACACCGCTGTACATCAAACCAACAACTTACACATTAATGCAATAGTAGCATTAAACAGTGTTTATCACACAATAATAGCAATCACTGGCAAAGAGCATTTTACTACATACTTAGTATTTATAGTGTTCCCACTTTATATTTACTCATGATTAAGTACATTATTGAATCATTTTCCTCATTTTAATAATATTGACTTCCAACTTTTAATTAAGATGGTAAAGTATTAACTGGAACAGTATGTGCATTATTTTAAGTAGTTGAGGACATACGTTTCACAGCAAGTTACTTAGTAATAGTTTTTCTTTACACATTCATCTTTGAAAAAGTAATTACAATGCGTTTTAAAAGGCGGTCAGCATGTAAGTTGTGAGGGGATTGACTCACAATCAGCAGTTAGCTTTACGTTAGTTCAACCTAGAATGCACACTGCAGCACTTCAGGAGTTTTCTTTGCAGTGACTAAACAAAGCTGTTCTGAGTTTAGAAACGGTAACATAATGAACTGAAATTCAGATTATATTGCCTATGTATTATTCCCTGAAAAGAGCAATTGTGTTACTGTAATGTGTTAGTAATGCATTAGTGGCCAACCCCGCATACATTGTATTAATAAACACTGAATCAACATTAATTCTTGTAAATGTTGAGTCAGCATTGATTTTTAATTACTGCCTGTGCCTCCTTAAGGCTGCCTCCATTGGTTTTCTTTGATCAGGTACAAAAGTAATAAACTGCTTCTTCTTCTTAAAACATCCATTCACTTCAGTTTCATTCCTTCATCATTAAAACAGTTTTAGACTGAAACAGAACAGTCAGAGGTAAAAGAACCATCACTGATGTGTTAATCCACACATGCTGATTTACAGCACCTGAAAAAATAAACACTACACTACATTTTTACTCAATTAACCTTTATTGTTCACTTCAGTCAAATTAGCCTTTTTGGGCATTTCTCCATAATTAGCCCTCATATCCTTATGGACCAGAGGCTCATTTCTCACCCAAAAAAACAGACACTTGGGGAAGGAATGTATCAAGGAGAGAGCTGTCACTGACTCAATTAGTGAGGACCCTTCTGCTGCTCGGGATGAGAAATGTTGTGACAGCCCTTGATGAGACATCACCACCACACAGGGAGATGTCCCTGCAGGCAAAAAAAAACACAAAGACAATCTACTAGGGGCTAATTTTCCTTATTTATCATCAACAAAACAGTAGTGGGTCTGAGAGTGAATCCTCAGGAGATCAGTGGTTACAACTGATGTCATATGAAAATATCAGTATCAATTAGTACCAACCTCCTCTGTGATCTGTATCTTCATCTCCAGCAGTGAAATGAAGCCAATGATCCAGTTCAATGTGTATTAGTGTGCATACTTACACATCCACCTGCTTCACAATGAGGCTTTCTCTCAGCAAGGCCATGCTGAGCAACACACGGACACACACATACTGTGTCTGGTTTAATCCAAAACGGCACATCGACCCAAATGGCCATGTTTTTGTTTCCCCGCGGCCCTCTTTGATGTTAATGTCCCTGTGAATTATTTATCTGTGTGTTCTCTTTGCCTTCTCCTCATGCTCTCTGAAGGAATAAATCAAAAGAGCGAGGCACACACAGAGAACAGACAGGAGGATTTATCATGGGGTGTATTGTTTACTGCGCTGACCTCCAGGCCCTGCTATATACACATATCTGTGCTTTGCAATCAAACAACTGCCTGTTCTCGCAGGGCAGAAAGAGATACACACATTGTGATCTTTTCAATGTGATTATAAAGGATTCTTATTGTTTTTGCCTAAGGCTATTATTTCTGCAAATATGATCATTCTGAGGACATAATACACCTATTTTGTGTGTATTGTGCATTTATATGAACATTGTCCACTTTTTTCTGCGTGTTTTATAATGTCTTTTGTTGTAGAATTGATGATACATTACTTATGGAGATAGGAAACAAAACACAGAAATACAAATGAGCAATATTTTGATTGCCATGCAAAAACATATGCACACTGTGTCCTAATTTTACCTTCTCCATCTATAGTGAATGAATGTACAGTATACTTTATTCACTTGTCTCATGCAATTATTCTCACACTGATTATAGTATAAACTCAAGTATGTTTTATCTACAGATTTATTCCATCCAGACTTTTAATGTTAAAAATAAAACAAGTTTGTTTTGTAATCCTCACATAGCCTGAAGACATATTTTTAATGACATACCAGTTGTTATATTCTATTACAGTGATAACTGACAATAGCACATTTTTCTACATCTGACAGGTCAGTGCTGTCATTTTAAGCTCCAACATTATTTCTGTTTTGTATTTCAGTTCACAATGGTTGTTAAAGGAAATCTGAAGGATGAAGTAGTGAAAGCAGGGTAAGGAACTTTTATTAATGGTAATGGTTATAGCTACAAGCATGCAGGTATACTATAATATGGCTACAACTCAAATAAACACTGTCAGGTTTAAGACTGAAATGAGAGATGAGCATCAGTGTCTTGCACTAAGGTCCAATGCTTTTTCAGCGTCTATATGCCATGTAATGATGCCACTATATCACCTGCCCCTCTTCTCACTGCTCAAGTAGTCATAATTGATCAAGTAGTTGATCATTTAAATAACAGATACAACTCCAGACTGAGGAAAACCTCCATTATTAGACTCCTAATCCATCCATGATTTGTAAAATCTGGATGTATATCATGTCTGTTTTACATGGCATGGATCCAGTCACTGAAATTACTCAAGACCTCCACAGTGTAATGACCAAGGCGACTCCTGTGGATTGTTAGCCACAACTCCTCCACTCAGCCTGCTTGGTCCTTGGAGTAAGAGGAATGAGATCTCCTTCATAATGACATGCTGAAGTATCAGTATCGTAGATAGTATAACAGTCATGGAGCCAAAGATGTGAAAATAAAGATGTGAGAAGAGTCTTTGGTTTGTTTCAATTTGTCAGACTCATATTGATTTGAGATAAAGCTAATAGATATCTCAAGGCCATGCATTCATATTTAAAACCAATGCAAAATGCTCAAAGTACTGTACAAATCTACAGATATAAGTGTAAGATATGTTAAGACTAGTAAAATAAGAATAGATATAAGATATACCAGGGTTTTTTTTCTGAGTGGGGTAAATGGACTGCACTTATATAGTGCTTTTTCCACCTTCATGGTGTTCAAAGCTTTAAATTAGCTTCACATTCACCCATACCAGTTGGTTCCTAAAGTTCTGCCAGACCTACTGGGAGCCTAACTTAGGGTTCAATGCCTTGCCCAAGGACACTTCAATATATGGACAGCCAGAGTCGGGACACGAACCGCAGACCCTTCAGTCATTCTACCAACTGAGCCACAGCCACCCATTAATAAGAGTAATAAAGGTGCTGCACCCTCAGGCAATTAGTGAGTGTCCTCTAGCCAATTAGCTGATTCAACATTATCACCATGGATGTTATGCTTAAACAACACACCATAGTACATGCCCAAGTATGAATGGATGTTCCAGGGCTGAAACAGTAGGTGGTGGTGTGGAGGGAACACAGAAGTCAGAAGGAGACAAACCCTTACCTATGTGTTAGCCTGTGTCAACCCCCTGTATGCTAAAACTTATTTAAAAAAATAATAAACAGATTATTTAAAAGAGCTTTAAAGTACTCAATGGACTGTGCACATATGGTATGATATGTTGGGGTAGAGTGTTGCATCACTCTAAATAGTGCACAACTAAAAACACTATTGCTGTAAAATGGAAGCTCATGGTCTATGGGTGTGATTTGTACCACATTATTATCTCATACAACAGCTCTGCAAATACTTAAGGGTTAGCCAATGTGGCATCCATTCAACTTAACTGAAGCAAATGATAGCAATCCAGCATAATGTGTTGTGTACTTATAGCATATTGTGGGTGAATATGAAGAAAGGTTCTTAAGCACTGCATATGGTAGTTGGAAAAAAGGTTTAATATTCCAGTGAAAGCATAATGACTTTCTCTCACAGAGATACCACTAAGCAGTATTGAACATAAAACTCTGCATGAAGAAAATGAGATTTAACCCTGTGAAGCAGTCTCAATCCATCCCTCCCACACACACACACACACACACACACGCACACACTTTTTTCTTCAGCAAAATATCTGCAATTTTAATAATATTCTCAACTTATCATTCATACATGTATGTTATGTATCATTTCTACAAAATCACTAAAAACCTGGTAACAAGCAGAAAATTGTTCAAATTGTTGCGTAATTTTCTTTCTTTTTTTCCAGGTTATTCACATTTTGCTGTTACATGATAGTTGGTGAATGTAAATATGTTGACAATTTTATTTTATTTTGTTTTCATTAAGATAAAAAAAAAAATAAGACAAAAAAAGACAAACATTTGCAGTTGTAAAAGGCATAATGAAATTGTTATTTTTTTTCACATCAACCTGAGAAGAAAAAATGCAATAATTGTTTTTTGTAGGTTATTAAGCTATTATTTTGCTGTAGATCATATTGTTCTGTATGTGGAACCTGAACTAAAATGAGTTCCACAGCCTTAAGTGTGGAATTGGTGCACTTTGCAAATTTATCCCACAAGCTGGACTGGAACCATTGGAAGGCCCCATTTGGTCCCTGGGCCACATGTTTGAAACCCCTGCTGTAAAAAATGTAACTATTAAATTATTGACAGAAATGTCAAGTAACTTCATTGTAACTGGAGACTGCAGCACAATAACAAAAAAAGTTTTCAAATATCATTAACATATTTCAATTTGGTATAATATTTGATACATCAGATCTAACTGATATTATTTTTGAGCAAACAAAAACAAAATAGAAAACAAAAATGTGTAACAAATTTGTAATTTCTTTTCAAAATTGCCAAAGTATTACCTTCTTCCTCATTAATGTAATCTTGTAGCATCACTGGAAACGCCTTTGGTGAACACATTCCTCCCCCCCCTGGTGGATGAGCCATATACTACATGTATCTAATTGTATACATTAGGCTTTTCAAGGAAAAACAAGAACACACTGAGCATTTAGAGGGCTTCAAAACCCATGCATTATATATGATATGTTTAGCATTATAGACTTAAAACAAAGATTAATAAAAGACTAAAAAAATCACTGGTATCGATCAGCTACTGCACTCCATATGCACACAAAGAACAAAATAAACCTACTAGGAACCTTTCATACATCACATATTATTTAATGACATATCTAGAACAGGACTCTGTGGGGTGGTGAAACGTCCAGGTCCGTGGTTCTGACGTTACATATGTGCCAGGCAGGCTTTGGCAGCACAGTGGAGGAGAATAGCTGCTCATCATCTCACGTCCTGGCCTCCTTTCCACATCCCCATCTCAGACTAGCCAATCCCCACAGTCTAATTGGCCTACTTTAACACTTACCTTCCTGTGGTAGCCACTGGGTTGCTGTGTGTGCAGCTTGGGTCCTGCAGGGAATTAGTCAATGATGGTATTTCCCAAAATGAGGCTTCTGGATGAGACGTGTCTTTAGATCAAAACAGTCTGTCTTCTGTTCTGTCCTTTATTAACACATGGGGATATTTATTTGTGATAGTGTATTATTACTATCCCTCCTATCGTGTGTTTCTTCCATGAATAATATCTGAGACTCAGTTTTTCCTCACCCCAAAACTGATCTCTATAAAGATGTACAGCTGTAGACGAGATGCAAAACAATATGCCCCAAAGCAACATGCAGTGTATCCATGTGTGTATGCATCTGCTGCCCTGCCAGCTGCTGTGAAACATCATAGATTGCAGATATCATTCTGGTCTTTTTTTAGTTGTGCTTCCAGTATTTTTGGTCAAGTAACTAAGCTCACAACTTTATAAAGTACAGCTTAAACCAACTCCTTAAAGTCTTCCTTCAGTTTTCTTCTTTTTCTACCAGAGCTTTTATACAAAATCCTTAAAGAAATTATATTTTGCTTTTTTAAAAATGGAATTATGCCTTTTAAATGATCTCCATGTGTTCTACCTAAAGTGTAAATGCTATGTTTCAGTGTGAATTCTTCATTAATTCAACTCCACAGGTTCATCCTCAACCTTGAGTAATGACAAAGGAAAGGTCATTTTGAGCACTGGCCCTTTAAATGCAAATGAGCCACTTCAGACCCCAAGTTACTGGCTGTGCTGCTCTGTCCCATTCAACCAAAAACTGAACATTTTAGGCAATTTACTCACAAGCAATAAGACAGTAAAAAGCAAAAGACAGGTTGAAAATTGGATGGTCCAATTGTGGTCACATAGACTGTAAACCCGAATAAATTACCAGAACAAAAAAAATTAAGGAAATCGATTGCCTCAATTATTTTAAGTTGATGAAAGTTAAAAAATACAAGTTTCCAGAACTTAAAATGTAGATGCTTATTAAAGTATACTGAAATGAAAACGTTACTTATTAACTTACTATTCTAAGGTTCTGTCAGTCCTACTGGGAGACTAAGTCAGTGTTCAGTGTCTTTGTCCAAGGACACTTGGACATGTGGACAGACAGAGCCAGGACGTGAACCTCTGGCCCTTCAGTCATTGGACGACCTGCTCTACCAACTGAAGCACAGCTGCTCCTGAATAAAATGACTGTTTTGTGATTGTAATTTTTTTGCTGTGATTGATAATGGTGGTTATTTGTAGTGCTCTGAAATTGTATTTCAGCATCTACAACATCAGTAGTAGTAGTAGTTTATTTTTTTCAATCATCCTTATTTGAAACAATAGAAATAACAGTACAATATCATTGTCAGCATTTAATTAATGACTTAATTCCACTCAGTTGTATTATTTTAAATTATTTAAATTCACTTATATCCACAATCGTTCCCCTTAATAAAAAAAATATAGTTGGAAGTACTTAAAAAGAAGAACATGTTACAGCAACTTAATACATTTGAGTTAGTAGTACTATTTCTGAAACTTTGAGTATTCACAACTGAATATATTTAATTATTCTGAACATTTGGGTTTAGACTGTAGAGAAAGCAGATGGGTTTCAGAGAGTTCCAGAATTATGCACAAATGTCATGATGTAAACTAATTATAGACATAATGAAATGAAGCAGGAATTTAAAAATGTTGTAGAAATCCACTCAGTTTTTGCCTAAATGTATACTGTATCAAAATAGTTTTGCAGCACCTGCAGGATTCAAATTTAAAGTTCATTATCTATTAGAGTCCAAATACACAAATAAAAGAAATAAAGGTTAATAAAAGTGAGTTTAGCAAAATATGACCCCTTTAAGTATGTAGAGTAAAAACCTACCAGATACTGTGTACAAATGGTTTAAATGTAGTGGATGTAGTTCATTAAATGCATTTTAATTTAATTTTCACCTAACACTCGTTAGGTACTGGCTCACCCTGACACCTTTTGTCCCCATATAATGGCACACTGGAGTTAGGTCAAAGACCAGGCCGATGCCTAGGGGCAAATAGAATTACTATGATTGCTTAGTCTTTTATAATTAATTTGCAAAGGGCTTAAGGGCCTTTAATAGCTGTGAGGAACACAGGCTTGAAGGACAAACACTAATTAAAAGTTGCCAAGGATCAGGAATATACCATGGTGCATGATGACTTTTCTGTTGGAAAGAGCTGATTATAATTCTGCACCGGCTCTGCTATTATGAAACTTCACACTTCCCTTTGCAGAAAACAGGATATGGTTTAAAAGTCACATTTTTTGTGTAAGCAGGTCTTAATTGAGCTGCAGGTTTGGACCCATAATGACCTTGCAAAAGGAGTTTCAAATTGGTGCTCACATGTGGCAGGATGCTGGGAATAGGACATTTAGCAACACACAAGGTTGTGTTGTACATGAGGCATTTTAGTGAATGCTTTTGAGCTGCTGCAATGAGCCCAGGGAGGGAATTAGCATAAATTCCTGGATCACATTGAAGCCAACTAAATGGGAGAAACCAGGATGACTTACTGGATTTAACTCATGTTTGCTAAATGATCAAGTGTGATAATGTGAAGTGAGTGATTCTAGTTATTGCAGAAAAAACACAGACTTAACTCTATTCAGCCTGTCTTAATGCTGGGTTGTGTTTTTCTTTAACGCATAAAAACCCAAACATCTACCAATGACCAAAAGCATTTACTGATATAAACAGTTTAATCCCTGTTGATCCACTAATCCTATCAATGCATGTAAATAATTAGTGTAAAATACAGTTTTCTATCTGTTCATGGTCATCGTATGTGACCCATTTGGATGTTCAGAAGCTCTGTAGTTACCATGGAAACACTGTCATCGTCTACAACATTGATTCACCACTAAAACCCATAGAGTTGCACCAATGACAGTGGATTCTTAGTTAATTATACATTTGCTGAAAAAAAAGTCATTTTCTCTTCAGTTTTCTCTACTTTGATATAATAACATTTGAATTTAATGTGAGTTTCATTAACCATACCACATTAAACATAGGAAATACATGATTTACTGTGAACTACAGGGATTACTGTTATACTACCTGGTGTTAAATCACTTAAGAAAATTTAAATTAAGGGAGAGGGAAACAAAAGTAGCACTGGGTAAAATTATTACACAGTAAATGATAATAAACAATAGTTATACACTGTGTAGTAGTACTTGGACGCTGATTTACATTTCTATAAAGTGGAGCTGTAGGTCCAATGAAGTGTGGCCATATTTATTCTCCATGTGACTCAGAGTATCGGAGCTATGTTATAAAATATAACTTAGCTAACATCTTCGCCACAGGAACAGATTGCCAAGCTAATGAAAAACTCCCACGACAGTCTGGATTAACTTCTTCCAGGGTTTTGTGGAAGATAAGTCCTCAATTGCTTTTCTGCCTCTAGCATTCCATCTCATTCTTTTCTTCCTACTCCTCTGTTTCCTTCGGTTTTCACCTGTAGAGTAGCGGCTGCTGTGTCAGAGGGTGGAGAAAAAAAAAGAAGCTTATTGAGTCAATCGAAGCAAAGAGGAAATTAACAACTACTGGCTGACTGGTTTTATTGTTTTGTTTGGAGACAAATGTGGCTATATCTTTGTTGGAGTACACTCCCTGGGCTCTCTGTGAATTGCTTTGTGATCTCATATGTACATTGCTTCCTTTGTTCATCTCATTCTTTTTTCAGTTGAAATCACTTTTTGATGCAAATGAAAGGTCAAACCACCTTCTCCAGTGTTCCCCAAATGTATTAGATTGCACAAAATGTTTACTCTGAATTTATATCTCATCTGTGTAGCCTGTACTGCATGTACAGGACTGTAAAAAAAAAAAAAAAAACCTCCAATTTCCTGTGATATCAGCCTGTCTTCATGTATGACAGTCATTCCCGTCCTGTGTCTGTTGAATTCCAACTCAAGCACTTTTTATTCTACTGAATAAACACCTGATCCATGTCATATTTAAAAATGAGAAGCAAAAACTACTATTGTGGCTATTACTATCTTCTTACAACAGGCAAAAACAGACCTATTAGTACCATAAAAGTAACTGCAATCAAAATATAACTATTGAAAACAGATGAAGGTGTGTGTGACATGTCACCATGAAGACCCTGTCATAGCCAGAGGTGTAAAGTAACTAAGGAAAAGTACTTTGTTACTGTACTTAAGTAGATTTTTTTTAGGTATCTGTACTTTACTTGAGTATTTATTTTTCAGGAAACTTTTTACTTTTACTCCCTACATTTTTTCATAAATATCTGTACTTTATACTCCTTACATTCTCAGAATAGACGTGTTACTTTTTCAAACTAAATGGATATGACAGTACGAAAAATAAGTCACCAGAGGAAAAATCAGTGGAGGAGAGGAACTGTGACTCTATATATTATAATGATATGACTATTGTCTCACAATTTTGTATTTTTATCTGATAATTTTGACTTTTTATTTCACAATTTTAACATTTTATCTCACAAATTTGATATTTTCTCTTAAAATTATGCATTTTTCACCTTATTTGTAATTTTTTTAAAATCTCATGATGACTTTTTTATCTCAATTGTGATTTTTTCTCCCCATTTTTCCTCTAAATTTCCTGCCCACACCCACAAAACTGATATAATTTTTTTCTTTTTTAATTATCCTGTAGCTTTTTGTGGATCCCTACACTTTTAGTATTTTGTGATATGTTCATATAGTTTCATATAGCGTTTTTTGGTAAACAGGACAGAGCTAACAAACTGATTTGAATCATTGCTGTGACTGAAAATAAAGATCAATTCTATTCTATTCTATTCTATTCTATTCTATTCTATTCTATTCTATTCTATTCTGTTCTATTCTATTCTATTCTATTCTATTCTATTCTATTCTATTCTATTCTATTCTATTCAATGAAAGTGCATCTAGGGAAGCACAAATATGTTTGTTCTCCTCACTGTGGGATTCAGTGACTGTTGTCACAGGAAATGGAGTCACAGGTTGTTGTGGCTTTTACAGTAAATTAGTGAAGAGATCACAGTGAGTTGTATTTTAGTCAGTCACCAAATGCTGCAGAGAGTTTAAGCCATTGAATGATTATTTCAACAAATCCTGCTGATGTCTGCTTGAAGTTTTTCCAGCAGTCATTATACTGTAGGTGTAATGCACTGTTAACTATGATGGTGGAAAACAAATGTTCTCATGAAATAATTGTCACAACATGTTTTATTGTTGACAAGTAATGTGTAACTGGGACTCAGTATGTATTGATTATCATTACTCCTGTTTAACCCTTTATAGATAACTTAAAGAAATACTTTAGTGTTTCTTTAGAGGACATAACAACAACTAAACATTTTATTATGTAGAATGTCAAGGTCAGTGAAGTTACCATATTTGTTTCCTTACCTATGAGTGGCACCCAAACCATAAAAAACAAGTGGTGCTAAGTACATCAAATCCCACCCCTCGCAAACATTTTAGCACTTAAGGTACATGTTCCTCTCAAAACGTGAGTCTATCAGTTTGATCTTTCAAGGTTGCTCAAGCTCAAAGGTCATGATGCTGTTTGGGAGGCTACATGTAGTTCCCCATCTGTCAACAATAGTAACTGAGTACTTATCACCACTCTTTTTACAGTTCCAACCATTTAAAAGCATGTGACCTTGATTTTGTCCTTTTAAGGTCACTCAGGGTCAAAGGTTATGATGGCATTTTTAAGCCAATGCCAGGTTTCCTATCTGTCAATAATTGTAAATAAACCTTTATCTCTACTTGTTTTTCCATCATAGTCCATTTACATTTTTTAGGTAATGACCAAATAATCCCCAACTCCTTGGGTCAACAATAGGTCAAAATCTAAGACGAGCATTTTGGTGCATTAGGGCTTTGACTTAGAATTTTGATATTTTAATCTGATTTGAATGTTATATTAAAAAAAGAGACGTTCGAATGAATATTAGGCGGCTCTTAATATTTGACCCTGTATATAGTATCATTAGATCTATTTCTTTTATTACCTCCGCCAAGGAGTTTATATATATATATATATATATATATATATATATATATATATATATATATATATATATATACATGCATGTATTAGAACATCACTTATTGAATATTACATCAACATAAGCAATAATCCAGACATTATCCAATTAACTGTCATTGGTACCATTACTTGCTGGTACCTAACAAAGCAGGTACACTCACTGTTCATACAGAGGTGGACCAGAGATTGTTGACTCACTGTCCTATTGGAAGTCTGTCAGATGAACACAGTAACTGTTATTGTATGTATATTTGTAATGCATGTGGAAATGACCAAATATAGTCACTTGCCAAAACAGTAAAAGCTGATTACTGATTAGTATAAATAGGAATAAAAAAGAGGAATGTGTCTGAAAAGTCAAATATTTAGACTTTATGAGCCCCAGTGTCCACGTGATGGTGTCCACTTTGGAAATGATGGCTACATTTATAAGACTTCAGAGTTGTAATGTTTACCCTGTGGGTGTTGATTGACAGGTGTTGATTGACAGATCAGCTCCTGGATTCCAAATGAATCCTTTGCTGCTGTTTATTGAGTAAACAGTTTGAGGTTTTTTTTTCCACTGAAAGTTCCATGTTTGTGATTAAGGACTTTGAGTAACACTAACAGTCTCTGAGCATGGAGGTTTGGTTAAAGTGTTGTTTCAGTCTAATGCAGAAGCCATACTTTTACAAAGCGTATCATGTTGTAGTACAGTTTTGTTGTTTTAGTGAGTTTTTGGATGCATTTGTTTCAATAGGATGTATTTATAATCAGAAACAGAATGAATACTTGCAGTGTCAGTGGAAAATCAAATCTTGAGGAAAATTAAATCTGTGTTATTACCACG
Organism: Siphamia tubifer; assembly: GCA_020466265.1. Taxonomy (NCBI): domain Eukaryota; kingdom Metazoa; phylum Chordata; class Actinopteri; order Kurtiformes; family Apogonidae; genus Siphamia; species Siphamia tubifer. Next base: position 26,566,851 of record CM035791.1, on the reverse strand, counting down.
TGTGGCAGAGCCTGCTGCGCTGAAATCAAATCAAAATCTGGCGCTTTGGTGTTTTTTTTCCCTCACAATAGACCCCAACGGACCGTCATCAACACAGACAAATTTATCATTCACCAGCCTCCTGTTGACATATTAATCAACATGTTTTTCCATCAATATCCCTTCTTCAGAGTCCCCTGTCATCATTGTCATCTTAACAAGAAGAGGCGTCAGCCACAGGAAGGCTTATTCGCAGCTTAATTGACTGAAGCCAGTTGAGATCATTTGAGGCTAACCACACTTTCTCACAATGAGTTTTTGATGAGCTCAAATCAATGTTGTGCAGGGGTTGGGGGTGTTACATGTAGTTCTCATTAATTCAATCTTCATACATTCCAGATGCTTGAGTTAGAATAAGAGGAGCAAGGAGTTTATTGATCTCTTTTTGGCGTTCTGCCAGACTATACAGCAAGTATATATATATATATATATGTATATATATATATATATATATATATATATATATATATATATATATATATATATATATATATATATATATATATATATATATATATATATATATATATATATATATATATATATATATATATATATATATATATATATGTATATAAATCCTCTAAAACACATCATAATGACCCTCTCTAAATAATCCATTTAAACAGAATAATACATATTTATTATCTACAGGCTCAGTTGGTTTTAACTACTGGCTGCAAACTCTAGAATGCTGCAATGATTTACATAACTCAAGGGAAAAGAAGTATTTGCAATGAGTTTTAAAATTTAGAAAGCCTATAATTTTATTTGTACTCTCAAAATAGCATGCAGATGACTACGCAAGTACAGAGGATTGGATTAGGGTTAGTTAGTCTATAAAACAAGTACTTTTTTTGTTGACAGTGCATACAGAGACTTGATTTTAAATGGACTACATTTTTGCTTTGAGGGTAAAAAAAAAAAAAAAAAAACCTTACTTGGAGTTAATTATTCATTATCTTGGAAATATAGTGTGTCTACTCAGTAACAGCATTGGGGATGTGTCATCCAATTACAACAATGAAGTAAAATGTTTCTTTCTGTCCATGCTGTGTGCATCATTCTGTTACACAATAATAGCTCCTGAAAGCTTTTCTTCCAGGCTCTTCACACATCTGCACGGGGCTACGATAGCAAGTGGAACTGTTTAATTTACAGAGGGCCTTGAGATAATATTTACATAAGCAGTGTTGAAAAGAAACCTTGCAAGCCCTAAGGTTATTAACGGTAATTATGTTTCATAAATCCATGCCTGTCCTTTGCCAAACACACTTACGGGCCTGGCGGCTTTATTTGAAGTTTGATCACAGAGAGGGAACCGTGTAGATACACAGATTAAGAGTCGGCAACATCCACCCACTTACCGGCTTAAAACAGGACAGTGTTACTCTGAGCATTCACACACATCAAAGCCTGGTCGTGCTATGAATGGAATGATACATTGTCTGAGCGATGGGATGTGACAGCGCAGATACAGACTGTCACTGACATGTCTTCCATCCTGGATTACCAGTGAGTCAAGACGCTGAGGTGTTTGCATCTTGGCTGTGACTTTGGAAGAAAGCCAAGTTGAAATAAGTTGTCCACCTCTCCATTACACACACACTCACTACTCATACACTATATTTCACTGTACTGTATGTTTATTTGCATTAGGAGTCATGATTTACAGGGGACTTCATTACCTGACAGCGAAGGCTTTTCTACGCACAGAGGTTTCCATGGAAAAGGATGATGTGACAGTTACTTAAGCCTTTATCGGAAAAGTGACTGTTCTTGGCCAGTTCTGCATACATTACAAAACAGTGACATAATGTTAAAAAAAAAAAGGCAGCTGTAGTTGCCTGAACAATGCTGTAAAAAACACATCAAACTTTCAATGTATTTACAGAGTAGCAAGTCCATTCAACATTTTAAATGTGTAGATTTAACATTGAATGTAAACAGTCAATGGACATGACCTTACATAGATGTAGAACAACATTGTGATTTTGCAGATTAAACAGCATCATATGGTATTTATATATTCTACCTGTAAAACCTCCAGCTACATTTGATTTCATCGTTAACACAAATTTGATCTCAAATAAACAACTTTGCAGTTTATTTTCACTTAATTTTTTTGCTCTTAATTCTACAGTAAGTACAGTGCAGTAAGAACAGCAAGGTTTTGTTTTTGGTTTTTTTTGTTTGGTTTTTTACAGTGTATCAACAATGAGGACAGTCATTATCTTTACATGCACATCTGAGCCAAGCTATTGACAATAACAAGCTAAGGATTTAACTCAATTTTCTGAGAAATCTGTGTACAGTACATGACTGGCAAGAGAATTGAATTATTGAGTGACAGACATTTGACTCTGAGACACTTGGCAGCGGTACACACCCTTTTGCATTTGCATTTCTCTGGTAGGTGTCATGGATATGACTTAAGATTTAAGCAAAAAAGTAAAAAATAAAAAAAATCTGCCAATGGAACAAGTGAAAATTATCTTGGTAACATTTCTTGAAATAAGATTTTCATGATCCATTGTCTTACAATTAACTTATTTGAATTTCAAGTTACTCTTTTGGCAATTATTAAGGTGTTTTGACTAGGAATGAGAAAAATACACTTGGAAAATTTTTGATTTATCCAGTGTTGTCATCTTTTTCTTCCCAGTGATGCAAAAAGATAACCTGACTTACGTCGTCTGGCTGCGTTACACTACACTCACACAACTATCTGAGTAGCACAGGTATCAAATCTACTTCAAAATATAGGAGCCACTTAGTATCGCAGGAAGCGTTGTGGCTGGTGTGACGTTAAGCAGAAGCGACGGCAGTGAACCATGCTTTTCTACGACATTTACCAGAAGAACTTGGTGGGCAGACGGACATATTTTTAATCTAATCACATGCAAGGATTTTAGATAAGGCCCCTGCTTTGAAAACAGAGCAGTCGCGGAAGAGTCCCAGATGGTATTAGGTTAGCAAAAAGAAGCAGCAGATTAAAATTATACAGATATCAGAATTTGGTCAAAAATATAACTTTATGCCAAAAGGCTAATGATATATAAACTTGAAAATAAAAGATATATGACAGGTTTTTTTTTTTTGGCATGGATTTCCCAAATTGAGTTACAAGAAGAATGAAAGGAAGAATTACTGCTGTTAGTGCACCTACATCCAGACAGCTGGTATTTATTGTTACCCTGTTAAAAAGAACAGTACATGTGGAGGTAGCCTTTTCCTAGATAGCACACCATGAGTCACTAACTCTGCTACTGTAGATCTTTCTATGCTGCAAGTGTAAAGGCTTGAATTGAGAGCTGATGAATAGGCAGGGAAGGCTCTTATCAGGGGCAGCTGCGAGAGTCATTTATCAGTGGGGAATAATGGGAGCGAAAAGAGATGAGTGGAGCAGTCGGCCTATTGCTCTACAGTATAATAGGCCTACATACTCTCAGTGTCCTGGAATAACTCTGTCTCTCCATCTTTGTCACTGCCGGCATTGTGCACTACTTGCGGAACAGGTATCAAGAGCCAAGAATCTGCCATGAGAAAAAAAAAAAAAAAAAAAAACAGAAAAAAGAAAAAACGTTTTACAACTCTAGGGAACAAGGGTAATTATGCAGTTCACATTGTGGTTGTTGACAGGATAATGAAGATTTGGTAAATTCTTGACAAGTTGGAGACACTATCAGAACCACAGTCAGAGCATTTTAATTGTTAACTAAAATAAATATACAGGGATTTACCTTGGGAGACATTTAGAAAATAGTTTCATTGTCCATAGTGACAGAAGCTGTGCAAATATAATCCCTGTATTGAAGTAGATGAACTGCAAAGTGGCATGTAATAAAACATAACTCAGTTGAATGAATAACAGCAAAACACATGCACTAATATTAACAGCCCATTATTTGGATTATATTACCAGAGACATTTTTGACTATTAATGAGACCTTGATTCTTTCAAGGATTAAATGATTTGGAAAATGAATAGATGAATGAATAAGACCTTGTGAAAATAGTCTTAAATGGAGTGTTAAGAATAGTCATTTAGCATCGGCCTTGTAGATATGACAAGTAGAATTTTCCTCTGGTTTCCATCAGGCTGTTTCTAGTTGTTAAAATAAATGTTTGGGCCACTTTGGTGATTGTGTCTGCAGTCGCTGAGTGTTCCAACTACATACACTGGAGCTCATTCATGTTACAAACACATTTGTGTGTAAATCATTTGGAGAGGAAAATTTAACATCTTAGGTTTCAAGGAGCTCTAGGAAAGTTTGACTTTCCTAATGGTGCTCCCAGGCTCTGACAAGTGTTGGTCCTTAAGCCAGGCAGTCAGTGCAGTTTCAGTTACAGGTACAATGGGTTTGGGGTCTTTCTAGAACCATGTGTACTGTAATTAAGCATCAATGTTCCAGTTCAGCACATATACGAATATGAGCATAGGCATGCACAGATAGATGCTAGATGGTGCGAGAAAACTTGCTTTTTTGCCCTTTATCAGTGATTGTACCCTTTTGAAATTTCGGGGAGGTGATGATGACTATTATTATTAAAACCTTAGTGGGGCCAATGTTGCAATGATCTTTTAGAAAAACTGCACATTTAAAGACTACAGAAAAAAAATCCCCGAAAATGGGACAGAACTAGTACGCTGTTGAGCCACATTTTGTAATAACGATGCATTTTGTAATAAACGTCCAAAATTTTATAACATTTTCATTTCATTTTGTAAAAAAAAAAAAAAAAGCATTTTGTAATAGACTGATCCACATTTATTTTGTAATACATTTTGCCGCATTATGTAATACATTTTTACATTTTGCAGCAGCAGGGCACTTTGATGGTGTAGCATTAAAACTCAAGGAGCTCTTTGGGAAACATCCCTAGTGGTTTATGGCTTGGCTGGTAATTAGACATATTAGATAAGGACAATTTAAAATTACAAATATATTTTGGAAATAGACATGCAGCAAAATGTATTACAAAATGTGTTGGGGCAGTTTATTATAAAATGTGGGAGTATATTGATGCACTACAGCAGCAGCAGCTGAGTGGCTGGAAGCTGTCGTTAGCTACTAGGAACAGCCATGGACAGGTTTCTCCTCATGTGCCATATATACCAAAAAGCCAAACACAACACAGCAAGCAACTGTAGTGACCGTATTTTCTGACGGTCCAACTATTTTCCGCTAGTCAATGCTAGATTGGAACGGATGGATAGACGGGGGTGGGTCTAAGGTCCGCAGTTGCAGATTTCATTGCTATGGCCTGAAATATGACACTCAGATGCAGCGCAGTCAAAAAACTGAATGGGGTGCATTTCATTGGACATATTTCTTCATGGTGTTCTTTTATTTATTTTTTTCTTTCATGTGGAGTGTTTTGGCAAATCTAAGCACCACAAGGATGGAATGTAGTTTTATTTATTTACTGTATTCATTATTTTCAGCTCAACCTGATTACAATACTGACTCATTTTTGTACACAAATGTTCCTGTGCACCACCAAAACTAGACAGAGAGGAAGGTCATGGTGATGTAAAGTGACATTAAAACAATAAAATGACAGTGAAATGAGGCTTCAATGACTTGCAGCAGGTTAATTTATAACAAGTCAGATATGTTTGACAATGTTCAGTCAGTAATATTTAAGAACCTCTGTTGAATTATATTATACAGTCATTTATAGACTAATATATGAATGGTAAATGCTTTTGATTCCATGAGCATTGGACTTTGCAAATCTATCTGTTAAGCTGAATGTGTTATTTGTGTAGGTTTGTAGGCAGGCAACATAAATTAACACATGAACAAGAAACATTTTATCTCCAAATAATTCCCATTTCCTGAGAAAATATCCCCATATAGGACATGACACCAAAGAGGATGCTGCTTTAGAGTATAGTCCACTTTACTACAGTGTGTTATTAACAAGGTCTGCAGTGGAGGGTAAACAAACACTTATCTACTTTGAAAAGATACCATTTACACACCTCTGTCCAGAGTTTATCCAAACATTTGAAAATGACTGTTTATAGATAATATAGGATATAGACTTTATCAGACTTTTTAACAATTGAAAACAGGTTGAAAACTCACTTTATAGAATGTTACAAATAAAAGTAAAATTGCATTCAACATGTGCGTGTAATGTTTTTTTCTTTTAATCTCACACTATAAGCAGCCCCCTGAGCACTTGCCCCCAAAAATGTCTGTGCACGCCACTGAATATGAGTGAAGACCTGGTTGTACCCAGAAGGACCTAGTGCTACTTCTGTGGCAGCTCCTAAAACTATTTCTCTCTCAATTTAACCTATTTTAAGCAATTTATCTCCCATTTATTATGGTATTATCTTCTGTAACTTATCTTTTTTTGGCTGTGAAAATCATGTTTTTTCATATATTTAATTAACTAATTCAGTAGATAGCCATTAACCCTTTCCACCTGGACTTTTTTTTTCAGTTTTGATTATCTAAAAGTTTAGAAAATATGCTGTGAGGGAATGTTTACCCATTTATTCAGAGTACTTTTTTTCTGATGTTTCCAAATCCAGCAATCATTTACAATTTTCTGCATGTTGTAATACTGGTAATCATTCTACTCCAGATTCTAGTACAAATATGAGTGAAATGGCCATATTGACCCAATAAAATATAATCTCAGGTTTCAGAAACAGTTGGAATTTTTCCAATTGCACAAACAGCCATGCAAACTGCATGTGCACAAGGTTTGTAAACAATGACACATCAGGTGTTCTAAAACATCCAAAGGTTACTTTAGAAAAACTAAGAAAACTGAACAAAAAGGTACCTTTTCCAGTAAAAATATGAGTAAGTGAACATGATCACGGTAACTACTGAGCCTCTGAAAGTCCAAATGGGTCATATGTGATGACCATGAAAAGATAGCAACCTGTATTTGTAGGTGTTTTATAGCTCGTATTGATATAAGTATTAAACAGTTTATATCAGTAAATGCTTTTAGTCACTGGTAGATGTTTGGGTCTGTATGGGTTCAAACTGCATTTTACGTGAAAACTGCAACATTTTTAGTGCTTAAGTATTAATATTATTATATTGATCATTTTAGATCAGTAGGTGATTTTGGTCACCAGTAGGTGTTAGGTCTTATGGGTTAAAGTCAGATAATCTGTGCAGTACATTAGGTACTGGGCTGCACACAACAAATATTTTCTCCTATGAACTCTTAAATGTATTACTACTAGCCTTCTTATCTGTGAACCTACTGCCTTTCATAAGTTATTGCCTTACCAGTTACTAATGCTGCCAAAACAACAGCCAGTCTAGTTCATATTTGATGGATTATAGTTTGAGACTTTTGACATTTATCTGTAGAAAAAGATGAAACATTGACTTGTGCTTCAAAGTGTATTCTTCACAACTCGAGATTCACTGAAATGAGCCTAGTGGAGGAATGAGGAGAAAAAATGCCAAAGGCTTGTGTGTTTGCTTTGTCTCACTTTGATTTGTCCATCATAGCTTGTATAGCTGCACTAAGCAATTTTTCACACGAGTCTGCAAAAGGCAGTAAAAAAAAATATTGTCTGAATTTTGAGGATTTCTGTGAAGAGAAATCCTTTAAGAGTACCAGCCCAGCTGCTCTGTGATGCTTCAAGGTTACTAAAAAGATCAGTGCACATTTCCAGAAAATCTAAAAGAGATGTTTTTCTTTGACTCAAAGCTTTGTGTCCCTTCTTTAATTTTTAAAGGTGGATATTAAAGCTGTGTTTTCAGGTTTTGCACTGGTTTAAAGCTAATGAACCTACTGTTGTGTACATGAACCATTGATGAGATGTATATTTTCCTTTAGTTTGCTTAATAAACCCTCCTCTGTTGTGATTTAATGGAGTGAACCCACCAAGACAGTCTATCTAAACACTATTAATCACATTCCCGTGCACTTGTAAGACAGCTAGAAGTGCTCTCTTAGGCCTTTTCTATAGAAGGCAAAGAGGGGCTGGGAGCTGCTCTATTGTAATAAGACACAAGCTGTAGGTGGGGAGAGAACACACACTTCTCAATGTATACAGGCCATGCACATATATACAAACACAACTTTAGAAGCATATTCTTACTAAGGCAAACATATACCACTAAATTGCACACACACCATGACATGATGACACAATGTATTGAGATAATGGTGGGTGACGACTTAATTGTTGCAACCTCAGCAGCTGGTTTTCCAGGGCCCATTGGAGAACAGAACATCTTAAAGTGATTGGGAGTGAGAGTGAGAGTAGGAGTGGGAGTGGGGGTGGGTATTTTCAGCCACATGCCCCCACTTTGTGCTCAAGCAGTGAAGTGTTTGTATAGCAGCAGCTCTATCCCTGCTGTAACTGTGTCCTCTGAGCCTGCGTGTTACAGAAACACAGTGATGCTTTGCAATGAATGTTAATGGAGTATTAACTAGTTAATCAATCGACTAATTACGCAAACAACTGTCAACACAGGATCATGAGCAGAAGGCTGTCTCAGCTGGTGGTTTATTGGTGAGGCAATATTGAATTAACAGAAGGTGACATCACTGTTTCATGAGTCACGTTTAAAGAGATTTTCACCTGGAAAAACCAGGTCAGCAGTGATCCAGTTTGATTTCATAGTTAGGACTATAATTGAGCCATGTTCACAGTATGATAACTGGTTAAAGCCTCATATTAAACCAAAAAATAAATACATAAAATACAAGAATATGCCCATATTTAAAGTCTAGCATGTGCATTCTGGTGTCTAATGTTGACACTAACCTCCAGTCCAGCCGAAGTTCATGCTAAGGTCTCATAAAAAGAGTTGCTTTTAAAACGTCCAATTATCATATATCTAATATTGACACATATACAGCATGTTTTACAGGACTGTTCTGTTTGACCAACCTGTTGGATGACGGTGTTTTAAGTAACCATACTTAAAGGTGGCAGTGCTTCTATAAGAATTCAGGGTGTATGGTTGGGTCTGTTCTTGGACTCCCTTTACAAACAGCTCACAGACCATTGTTGGTTGTAGCATTCAGTTATGTGTCTGTTTACGACACTACATGCACTGTATCCTGTAGGTGTAGACAGTGTCATGAGCACTTGCATATGGGAACTTAAGGATCTTGATCAAGACAATGAGATTGAGTATCGTTTATTTGGATATTTAGTGTAGTGGCTCTTTTTGTAGGCTCTGTCTAATGTTACTGCACCCAAATCTTATGACAAGTGGCAATGGCAACTGCTGGTATTTTCACAATAGTGTTGTTACTGTCAAAGATGATGGGACCAAATGTTAATTTCAGGTTGGATCAGTTGCTGTTATTTGCACTAAAACAGCCAGTGTGTTGATAGTTCAAAATAAAGAAATACAATCTATAGTACTGCACATACACATTTTTTTTTATACATGCTGCAGGCAAATAGAAGTAAATTAGCACATTCAATTAATAATTAGCCAAAATAGCATTATATGCACATCCTCCTTATTTCCTAGTAGAGCTAACATGCATCATAATGCATGAGGCAGTTTACATCAACGTAACCAACCTAAATGTTCATTTTCCTCTGTGTTTTGACCAAGTTCCAGTCTTTTTTTCTCCAAAGAAAACAAAGTTTATCTTAGATGACAAAATCATTAACACGTGATCACAAGTAGAGAGCGTGTTATCTCTAGATAACAATGTAATTAAGTTGTGATGGTGAGATAAACACCAGGGCTGAAAAAAGGCGTGCAACAGTGACAGTTTTCAGCCTTTGTTGTCTGAACATGTCCTCATGCATTTGTAAAAAGAGGAGAAAATGAACACTAAAGCAAAAGGGGAACTTGATAAAATGAGATCAAATCCCAAAGGTAAACATCATACCTTATATGGGCTTGTGGGATTTGTGCATGTGTATTTTTTTGCAAATAGATGTTGAAAAAGCTAAACAGTGGTGCCAGTTTGTTGGTGAATAATGTCTGCAGTGCTGAGGTTAAATATTCTTCTGTAGCCTGTTGTCTTTGAAGAGGTCAGGGCAGAGTATTTGTGTTTACTTTGTTTTCCACAATTGTACACTTCAAAGAGGCAGGTCAGCCATTACGTTTTATTTGCTGTTTAACTGAGGGAAAAATAGCTTTTTTCAGACACACCTTCATTCACATAATGATATCTTTGCACACATTGATTCCTGCGAGCTGTGTTGATCTAAAGGAGCTGTGCTGTAGAATAAGTTTTACATTCTGCTTTTGAGATAAAGTGGACAAATTAAATCAGTTACATTTAGTTTGGAAATTACATAATAAAGCCATGGGTATGTAAGTTGACAAATGCGTTCAATAGTGCTCTGACATTGTTTCTTTCAGGTTTTTCTTTAATCAAAAACCAGACAGTATTGATCGCATTGGGTTTACTCAACCTCGAATCAGTAAAACAAATCAGAAGAGGCAAACATGCCTTTGTCCACTTACAAGACAGTTCAATAAATGTTCACATTTTCAAGTCTTGAACAAATGTGGAGCAGCATTTTAATGTCTGACTTTAGCCATAAATCATTAGTCATGTTACTTATTAAAACAAGTATATTTTCCCTGCTGCACAGTCGGAAACAATGAACAAACTACTTTTTTGTCATAATAAACTGTCACCTTTCTTAAGTGCCTCAGAAGAAGGGATTTGGAAACACAAATGAAAAAAATAGAAAATAGTGCAAATACATATAACATGGTATAAAACTAAATAAAAAGGTAGATAATAGGGTTGTGCCGATAGACAATATCATCGTCCATCATCACTATGACCCACCATTGCAATGGACAGTAACCATCGTGATGCCACGCCCCTTTCTTGTCAGACACATGCTCTGATTTTATTTATGCCTCACTGATTTGCAGGAATTGCACTGGAAATGATGAAATCACCAAAATACTTAATATGCAGTAGTAGACAGACATTAAATTGCCCTTATTAACTATTTATAATAGTTTATAATAATAATAATAATAATAATAATAATAATAATAATAATAATAATAATAATAATAATAATAATAATTTGTTATTTTTTATTTGCAACATAATGGAGTAAGCAAGATGGTCCAACAGGGCAGGGGCTTCTCGGCTACCGGCAGTTGCACTAAATAGTTACGTTTATTTTTTTGGACTTGATTAAACTTAAGGATCGTTAGCGTGGTGTTAGGATCAGAGCTTAAGGCAATGCTGACCAAACTGTGGCTCTTAAGAACAGGGGGCTGGAGAAAAAGTGTACAGCAGCTGAGAGGAAGGAGGAAGCGGTTTGCTCTGACGCACAAACGGGACAAGAGAGCCGTTCTGTTAGCCCGGCTAAAAGCTACTAAAGACCTGCTTTTCCTACAATATTTTTAGCAAACGTCTGCACGTTGGATAATAAAATGGACTCACTCAGACTTCGAATGAGGAGCTACAAGAAGATGAGGAGTTGCTGTGCACTTCTGCTAATGGAACAGAAGTGGAGCATGCTTACCAGATGCTGACCGCAATGGGTTGTCGGAGAAAACTCATGGAATAGGAATCGGCGTATAGAGGTAATGCATTAACGTCATGTGATCCCAGGACTCCGTAGTTGTACTGTCACATTGGACAGCAAGAAAACATCATCTCACATTGCTGCCATTTTATCACAATTACATAAAAATCAAGATGTTCCTGGTTCCACTTTGGGATCATGTTGTGCCGTCACTTGTACGAATCACCAGGAGACAACAGATGGAGTTTCCTTCTATAGAATCCCTCGAGACTCCGAGAGACTGTCGAAATGGATGGCCACTATAAGACATGGAAACCGAATGATAGTACAAGACTTTGCTTAGCTGTTTATTAGATTGATTGCACAACAACCCTTATTTCATTCCAGACCCATTTGAATTGATTTGCATATTATTTTTGACACAAGAGGGAAGGGGAGACATACACAATAACACAGACACAGAACACAGTCACACAGTAAAAGTCCCTGGTGAACTTTTTAAAGGCATTGATGAGTCAAAACAAACCAGCTGGCTAACATAAGGGTCTGGACATGTGGTCCCTACATTGTCACGTCAAAATATTAAGTGGAAATATGCTTTAGATGTGTTCAAATGACAACCATAAATTAGCATGTAATAGCATTAGAATGAATGAATCGGCTAATTCTCTCGTCAGTCAAAGTCCCTGGCAAACTCTTTAAAGGCACTAGCATGTCAAACAAATGAGCTGGCTAACATTATAAGGGTCTGTACATGTGGTCCCTACATTGCCATGTCAAAATATTAAGTGTAAATATGATCAGCACTTAGTTGTTTGTTTTGTTTTGTTTTTAGTTTTGCCATGAACAGAATCTTCCACTTGTTGTTTTTCCACGCTCCTATAGGTAGATGACCATTTACGTTTCAGCTTTTTGCTTCGTCAGTGAGCGTTAATTCTCTGGCTTCCCTTTTTGCTAAAAGGCGACATAAAGACACCTTTTTTTTTGGGTCACTGCCGTGGCACGTTTCTCCAGTATATCCTTCCCTGCTATGTGAAAGCTCTGATGTGGCACTTGAGGGTATAAAATTCAGTCATGAATTTCGCCCCCAGCCATCATCATCCAATTAAGGAGACATTACCCAACCCTAGTAGATAAACAATATCAGAAGTATTGTAGTGTATTATGGTGATATAAATTAATCTGGTTTATTGATGAAGGGAACTGCAGAGAGCATCAAATATTGATCTTAAATAATGTGTATTAGCTCTAAGACACATTTATATGATGTTGTTATATATCACCATTATATTGGCCTGAGTGTAAAAGAGCAAGACATCATGAATATAGATTAATCCATCTGCACTCTGTGGATAAAAAGACAAATCCATGGAAACAGTTAGTGTTACTCACTGCATGTGCTCATTAGTATAATTATATGCATACAGGTGTTACCACTATTATAGTGCACTAGAATTGGTATCACTGCCCTCTGTACTCTTATTTACATTATTGATTGTGAATGAATGTCAGTGATTCTTTTCCTGTTCTGTTTTTAACACATTTCTACAGTAATGAAACTATTGAAAGAAAAGGAAGATCAAGATAAAGAAAGATAAAGACCCAGTGCTACTTTTAGGAAAGTAATATTATCATCCTCTTTATTGTGTTAGTTTTTTTGGTGAACATCATGAATTGTCCCATATGTAATTGTCTTATCATGTAGATCAGGGGTCTCAAACTCTTTTTTTTTTCAGGCGCCACATTCTGTCTGATTTAATCTCAGGTGGGCTGGATCAGTAAAATAATAGTATATGCTATAAATAATGACAACTCCAAATTTTTGTCTCTGTTGTAATGCAAACCCCCCATTAAATTATGAAAATACTTACTGTTATAAACTATCCAAACAAAAAAAGATGTAACTAAGTTGAAAAAAAAATGGAATTGGAATGGGAAATAAGTGCAATTTTAACAATATTATACTTCAACTTAACATTTCTACATGTGCATTATGGTTCAGATCTACTAAGACACAAAATACTTACAGTAACAGGCAGAAATGTGTTTGAATTGCGCTTAATTTTTGTAAAGACATTTCAGGTTGTTCATATTTGCTCAGGTTCTTCACATTATTTCGTTACCAGATTGTTTGTAAATGTCAGTATTTTTTATAAATTAATGTTATTTTCACTAAAATAAAGAAAAGATTTTAAGTTTTCATTATTTTAGGCATAATGTAATATTTTTTTCATATCAAACCAAGAAGAAAATATGGAGTCATTATTTTTCTAGTCATTCCGTTATTATTTGACTGTAGATCATATTGGTCTGTATGTGGAATATGAATGGATGAATGAATGAATGAATGAATGAATGAATGAGTTTTTGCACTTTGCAAATTCATCCCACAGGTTAAATTGGACCATTAGCGGGCCACATTTGTGCCTTGGACCACATGTTTGAAACGTCTTCATTAGATGATTTTGGTCATCAACGACTGTTTGAGTCTTCCATACAGTAGGTTCAAAAACACATTCTTAGCCCTACCTCTGACATTGAGAAGGAAGAAGAAGAAATTAAAATTGCAAGCAGTCTCAAAGGCCTTCGCCATCCCTCATGACCGCCTCCACACGTGACCACCGAGTCTAATTTCAGTATGTATGCCCGATCTATAGCCATTTTAGTAATGGCGATTTTGTAGGGGGCGCTATACAGCAAAATTGCAATTTCTATTGATAAACAGGTGTAGGACCAAGAGATAGAGATTTAGCCAAATCTGTGTTTGTATGTTCGAACTATTGCCATTTTACTCACAGTGTATTTGCCGAATCTTTAGGGGGCGCTATAGTGCGAAATAACAATTTTGTATTACAAACAGGTGGTGACAGATATTTTAGTCAAATTTCAGCCAAATCGGTGTTCGTACATCCGAACTACAGCCTTTTTAATAAAAGTACCCTTCACACCCTCATCTCATTATCATACTGTAGAAAGATATATTGTTTATATTTTGTTTTAAACTGAGAGAGTTTGACACTGTTTAAGCTCCTCCCTCGAATGTTTACAACAATTGAGTTGATTTCTACTGTACAACTCATTTTAATTCTTGCTTCATTCGTTAAATCTAAAACTAGTTGCGTCACATTTGCACATAAAAGGTCAAGACTTCGGAAGAACATTTCTCTGATGACAACTCGATTTCCTAAAAATGTTCAGTTGTTGGTTGTAGCAGCACCAACAACAAACTGGAGGGTGTGGTGGTGTGAAGTAGCTCATTTGCATTTAAAGGGCCAACTCTCAAAACCACCTTTCTGGTGTCATTACTCAGAAATAGGACTGAAAATGGACCTGTGGAGTTGAATTAATGAAGAATTCAGACCCAAGTATAGCCTTTACAGTGTATGTAGACCACAAGGAAATGTTTTAAAATGTATAATTCATCCTTTCATCTTTAAAGATAAATGTCACTCATTTAAGGCAGTATTTGTTCATTACAATTATTTAAAATCAGCATAAAAAGAATTAAATCAGTACTACTATCAAATGTAAAAAAAAAAATAATAATAAAATCGGTATAACCATGTGTGAGTTACTGTTTTCACTCACATTGTACATCAAAGGCACAATTTTCAAACGACCTTCTTAACAGCAGACATGTTGATTTGTTATGGCAGGAAATGAACAGGTGTAATGGCTTTAATTCACAGTAGCTGCATTCCATGAGGGTTCACCAGATCCAGGGCTTTGATATAGTCAAGCTGGCTCAGTGGCATAGCTTTAAAGGACAACTAAATGGAACAGATCAGTCATTAACATTCGACTTTGTTTGACTATTAAGAGAAGCCAAAATGTCTGCCGTTTGTAACCAGTGAGTCCTAAGCAGCAGTAATGTTAGTGTGAAACTGAAAAGAATAGATGTGACTGGTGCAATGTTGATAGGCTGCGTGCTTGCAGAAAAAATATAATGTTAAATTAACTGTCAATTTACTGTGAAGATTCTGAAAATAGGTGATCTGTCACTAAAATGCTTAAAATTCCTAAACAGTTAATTCAATATTTTACTTAATGCCTTGAATTAAACACTATTCACTGTTGAATTTCAGATTCATTATGGTGGTACAGTATACGAAAGTAACATTACGTTTGTGTTGCAATACAAATACAAAGGAACATGAATGTATCTGTATACAACAGGATATGCAGTGACTCACCTGCTCCCTGTGCTGACCTGTGACCCCAGACCCCCCTCTTCCCACTTGGTTTTGGATTGTTTTCTCTAATCAACTGTGTAAAGAGATGACGTTGTGATTTGGGGCTCTATAAATAAAATTGAATTGAATTGAATGCATCTCCACATTGTGATTGTATATCCTGTATCCTACAGATCAGCACTAAGGGCAAGAAATGTAAGATTAAAACTAAAACTTTCTTCATTATCCCCTTCGTGAAATGCATTTTCACATTCGCAATGTCGTATTTCTAAAATACAGGTGTTGGAATGAACTGAGGTGAGACTAACTTTAGTGAATTTATTTAACAATTGAGGCACTTTAAAAAATATTTAACAGATAGACAATAGGTAGGCAGTTTAGTAAAATGTAGATACAAAGACACACAAATAAATGTTTCCAAAGAAACACAGAACACTGCAAACCAAAAAGAAATTATTTCAAAATATCACAATTATTCACTACACTATATCACAAAATTAGTTTTGGCAAAATCATCTGAAAATCAGGTGCCAAGGATTTTCAAATGCTAAAAATGGCCCATGTATATTTTTTAATGAAATTTAAAAAAAAAAAAAAAGTGCACCCACATACAGTACCACCTTTCATAAAGACTGATGCATCTATTTGTAGCTTATTGACAAACACAGTGAGGTGGTTATGAGTAAAAACAATACCCTGTTCATTTCTGGCCCACAGGGTTAATACACTCAGACCAATGAAGTCACCACATTGATTAAAATTCCAACGGGTGACCTCTGCAGTTCCTTCCCCTCCTGCCTCACAAGTGGCGTCTCAAAGTGACCCATTTCTCTCTGCAGGCTTTGCTGTCTGTGAAGAGCTGGAAATATACAGCAGCGTATGAATAAAGCAGTGCAAGATAAGGAAGAGGTCTTTCTCATACACTGCCGGGGCTTATCTTGCAACTACAAAATGTTCAAACTCTGGCCCAGTCTCACTCAATTTTTCTGACTGCCATTAACACACTTGAGGACTAATATTCTTTGACTGTTCATACATTTTAGGCCGGAACGAAGCCTTTATTGTCCATAAAATCTCATAAAATATTGAAGAATGATTTGCATGTCACAATTTAGTTTGACTTTTTTTTTTATCAGCTTGCTCTCTGGAAGTACTTTGCTCCTGTTAAAATGTCTTGGTTGCATTTTAAACAGTGGTTAGAGAGACAATAGGTCATATATTAAAGGGGAATTAAATATCAGCCATCCTTGCTTGACAATTTAGTTTTTGCAAATAGACATAATAATAAAATAGTTGTGAATGAATATTTTGTTCTTAAATGTAGCTCAGGAGGTGGTAGGTCCACTGTAAAAAAAAAAAAAAAAAAAAAAAAGACCATAGAATTAACACAAAAAATGTATGTGAAAATACAATACAAGGTTGTTTGTTTGAAAAGATTGTTATGTTAACAATTGCTTCAAATACAGCTGTAGTTTTTGTATAATATGTTACCAAAAAGCAGATGTATGTAGAAATGATGTATTTCTATTGTTTTGGCAAACAATACATTGAAAAACTAAGTAGTGATATTTAAATTACAAAACCACAATGTTAAAATAACGGCCTGTTCACTGAAAAAAAAGTAATTAAAAAAAGTAAATAGTTAACAATTTAACATTTTAAACATGTGTAACAGGCAGATATGGCTCACTTGGTAGAGCACGTCATCCAATGACTGAAGGGTTGGAGGCAGAGTCCTGCATGGGCCTAATTTTTAAGATCTGCCCCACCCTGACCCGGGGCTGTACTAACCCGTACCCAAACCACAAACCCGCGCATCATGCCAATTAGTACCCTGACCCGACCTGCTGACACATGATCTGCAGTCCGACCCATGACCTGGATTTAAAGTAATTATTTGGTCATATTGACATATTGAACAGTATATTATAGAGCTGCACAATATATTGTTTGAGCATCAACATCGCAATATACGTGTGTGCAATAGTCCTGCAATGTAGGAGACAAATGAGCTTGATATTTTCTCATCTAATTTCAAGGAAACCTGACACACACTGAGCACATCACAATCATTCTGAACCGATTTGGAGTGAGTCACTGGTAACAAGACTGAAAAATGAGCAACGAAGAAGAGAAAAATCACTGAAGACAAGGCAATCGGAGACAGCAGACCTCCGCCAAGGCTTGATATGGCATCACATGACGTCAAAACGTAACATGATGGAGCCATAGGTGTTGACCCGTCAAATGTCTGAAGGTGAGATGATGTGATTCCAAAAAAAAGCCAGACCCTATCTTGTCTGAATCCTGAGATATTACCACTGATGTGTTTTAGATGTTGACCTTTAGTGTGACCTTGACCTTTGACCTTCATTGCTCAATATCTAATGGGTCTTTCCTTGACCGGTCTCACACTTAGTGGTAACTCACTGTAGAAGTTTTGAACGCTCTGTCACCGCTAAGCTTCCGCCTTGTTTTAGGAACCAACTGGTCAGCTGATGTTAGATATCAGATTGGGAAGTGAGGCTGATAAATATGGTGCAGCAAGATTATTTAAACATTCAAAAACAAACAATAAAAACCTACAATTGATTATGTAATGCACAGGTAGACAGTGTAGAGAGGCTAGGATAGAGCTAATGTGCTCACACTGTTTTTACATGTTTAAAATGTTAAGTCTACATATTACTGTATAAGTAGGTTTATCATTTTTATCTTTATTTTTATTAAGTATTAATCTGGTAACCACGGCTGCAAGTTTTTTGGGGGGATTTTTCCATAAAAACAACAAGGTACTTTTTTTCTTTTTTCTTTTCTTTTTTTTTCAGTGTTGCTTCACCCATACCATATGTTTCTATGGATTAGACTTGTTTATCTTGATGTTGATCTTTTGTACTGATGATTTAGCTGCTAGAGGTTCAAGGCTATACAGGTCATGGAAGTGCTCTAAACATCTCATGTAACATTTTCTATGAAATATGACTAGGTATTTCACTATCACAACAACTCCTACCTCTTTGCACCTCTACTATAAGAGCATAACAAGCAGCAGTAAATGCTTCCACACTCTCCTGCACCCATTTAATACTCTTTTATGCAATCCAGAACATGTTTCTACAGGAGAACACATGAACCAGGAGAAAGCACACGCACGCAGACACGCACACGCACACACGCACACACACACACACACACACACACACACACACGCACACACACACACACACTGGTCATTCATGTATGAGTTAAAATATGTGTTGCGTAAGATTTCTTTCTCCTTAAATGCCTTCAAATAAATGGGAAGGCAAACGCTGACTTTACCATCAGCATTCCAGATGCATCACATGTGCATTCAGCCATTTGGTTGAGATGGGATGCATTAAATTTGCAAACAGCTGAAAAATAATTCATTAGGATGTTAAAGAGATATACCACCTTCCCCTGCTTAACCCCTCAACCTCACACTGAATATCATTACCAGCAACCGACCTCCCTGCTGTCAGATAAACCCCATGTGTTTTGTTAAAGTCATCATTTACTCTGATTAGCACAGCTAACAGCAGGAGCACAGCACTGTGTTTGTACCTAATAATTCTCTTGCTTTCCATTCTAGCAGTTTCACTTCCTTAGAGCAGCCACGAGTCATTGTGGTTTTTAATACAGAAATCCTAACTAAATAATACACACATTTCTCTCTTTTTTTTTTCCTTGTCCAACATCATAACAGCAGAATGGTAGTCTGGATCCTTGTTGTGCTGAACAAATTAGCTTTGCCAAGGGGAACTTCATAAAGTATATAAGGCTGCCCTTGATATTGCACTGTTTTTATTTTGTGTTATGTTGAACCACAGTTTGATGTCAGACCTGACAAGAAAAAAATAAGGGGAAATAGAGGAAAGCGAGAAGAATAAAGAAGAGACAAAGGAGGAAGATGAAGAGGAAGAGAGAGAGAGAGAGAAATATATAGGTGGCAGAGAGCCTCACATGAGACAGTAATAATGCCAATAATGACAAAATGAATGATACAATATAAAGATAATAACTGACAATAATCTGCAACACCCACGGGAACTGAGTATACATTGAAAAAACAAACAAACCTAAAACAAAGCAGCATAAATAACAAAAGCATCACCCTCCCACAATAATAATGTGACTGCACCGGTGTCGAACAAAAATAATACATACATTTCTCAAAATACCAATTATATCAATCAGTGGTATAGATAATATACAGCACTTGATAATCATCAGCAGGTGTTTTCTCTTTACATAAATTCTAATGACTCCATTCAAGGTGAGAAACCATGAGAAAGGCAGTTTTAACACAGTATATCTGAACACATGTTTCCCTTCTGCAGCGAATTAAGAGCAGGTTGGTCAGCTGGCTGGGCTGCATTTTAATGGATCTCAGGCCGATGTTTCATACAGCTCATACACAATGGGTCCACTGTGGCAGAAATACACCCACAGGGTACTATTTTTCAGTGCCAGTGGTGCTCAGTACTGTGTAAATTGGTATAGTGTGTATTACAAGATTATAATATGAATATTTTGGTTTGTGGTTGTTCCTTCTGCATTCATATAGATTATGCTATTTTCCCTTTGTGGTATAAAAAAAAAAAAATACCCACACTGGGATGTTTCTTAACTGCAGCACCAGACTGCGGAATGTGAGAGTTGGATTGCATACAGTGAATACCTCACAAGGGTACTTTCACAGGGCATTATTTATGAAATTAAATTAAATCTTTTTATATTACAAAGTCACTATTGTTGTTAGATTAGATTTCACACTGTGCAGGGAGTTGCACCGAGCCAATGAATAGTGTTTCTCATCTCCCCAGAGAATCTTGCATTTGCTTATTCACATCTTTGTTTATAAGAGGAAAGAACAGGAGGGGAACTGATTATCTGATTGTCACATTTTTCGTTGAGTTGTCAGTACAATAAAACTGCAGCAGGGAGCACTTTTGTTACAACTAGTTGAATTCGTTCTGCCTCTCTCTTCAGTGTGAATGCAGCATTAGGCGCTGATGAAACAGGACTGCTTTTTGAACACAGCTGTAGCCACTTTTGCCAACTTGGAGAGTTGGATGCTTGATTTAATGACTTTGCAGACTCTAATAAATCGAGTAACTCTTTTATGAGATGCTGTATTATCAATGTGTGGATTCCAAAAGCATTAGAACTGTGCAACAATTAACTTCTCATTTAGCAAGTTGTAAAGCTGCCCAGATGTCTTCACCATAGACTGTGGGGTTCACTAAACTGAGAATTACATGAGGAAGATAGAAATAAATGAGGGAAGGTGTTAAAGCCTCAGTGCTTGATAGCGTGTCAGTGTCACTGGGCCAAAATGTCACTATTACTTGTCAGCATATTGTCATTCAAAAGAACATGAGACTTCTACATGTCTTTGTCTTCAGGATCTAGAAAGTCTACCTCAAAACACTCTGATTTTGGGTTCGAGTACAAATACTTGACTGACAGCTGTAGTTACCAATTGCTGATCAGATCCTGTCAGAAGCTCACAGGGGATTACAAAAGTACTGTAGCTTATCTTCTTCATTAAGACATAAACAACACCACAATGCCTTTGTTTATTTAGTCTTTTGACTTAGACTGAGGGGAAAGAAATGGAATTACTTGCAATTTTCCCATCCATACCCTGCAACTTTAAGGTAAGACCATCTTTTCAGTGAACTAATCTGTACAGAGCTTTCAAAGTTAATTGTCATACAAATAGTGGTAACGAAGTATTTTAATTAAAATGTTTCATTTATTGTATGCCTCCACCAAGTGCAATCCTTGAAACGATAAACCTTAAATAATCCACATATGTCCTATGGAGATGAGTTATGTATTGGATTTTTGTTTGTCATTATTCACACCCTCAGCTCCACTAGACTAACCATCTTCTGTCACAATATAATATCATAGTCAGATTGGCAGCCTTATGTGCTACACATTGAATACTATACATCATACATTAAATATTACATTTCCAATTGCACAGGATATATATGAGTACAGTGGTACAGTGGTACCCCTAACCCTAACCCTAATAATCCAAGTAACGAAAAACTTTTATTTTCATCTCTGAATACGAAAGAAAATTCTATTTTCAAAAGGAAACCGAAACCCCCGAGACATAAATACTATGTACGTAACATAAATATGTCATGTACGTACTGTACGTAGCCTACCATTGGCTATGAGGGAGCTACCCATGATGCTTTTCGTTACCCTTTGACCCTCATTCATCGATCCGTACCTGTGCCGTCCCAGCATCAGAAGCATAAAAGACAGAGCCACCGCTGCTACATGCGTCCGTCCGAGTACACCCACCCAAACCCTACCACAGCCCACATTCGTTATTCATCATGAGCCCAAAGACAGTGATTCCTGGTGCGAATGAAAAGAAGAAGTGGACTGCACCACCAACAAAAGTGAAACAAGAGATGATTAAGAAAAAAAAGGAGGAGGCAGCCATCACTACAACAGCACGAACAAAAGGGATGCTCGTGAATCCTCATCAACCCTCCGAATTTGTGGAAAAAAACACCCCGAAAAAATGTCCACGAAAAATGCCATTGCCCACCCCGATGATGTATATGCCCTGCACACCCGAAGAAGACCACAAAAAAAAGTTTGTGAACGACTGCACTGTGTACTACGGCTAAAATAAACCAAACATTTGTCATCCACAATAACTGCTGTGTTAGTCTCATCCAGATGTTTTAATACAGGTTAATGGAAATAATTACACAACATGATCCTGGTCTGTTTAAATAATCATCATCATAATAATTGTGACAAACTTACTTTCTTCTCTGCACATCCAGTATATTCAATACATATCTCATTTAATATTAATTAGGTCATTACATAGTACCAGCGTCTGTAGGTTTGGTTTTTTTTTTCTCTCTCTTTGTTGCCACTGATGTTCACAGCTAAGGTAACACCTGAAAACAATTCATCTCATGCGATCATGGCAGTTCTCTGAAACCACCCACTACACTGTTTCTGTGAAATGTGAAACAACAGGCCAGGGTGTAATGTGTGCCCTGAGAATGGCCCGAGGTTTCATACTCGTTTCTGGCATCGGTGGCCTCAGTACAGCTGCCAAGGCCTCTGCGTTGGCCTCATTGTAAATATTAAGACTTAATTCCCTCAGTAAAAGGCAGCTGTAAACCATCTGCACTGCTGTTAATCAGAGAGAAATCGCCCTGCCAAGAATCTCCACTTGCCCTATTCAGATTGTAGCGCGCAGCCCACAAATATTCACAGGCTGCGAGTGCATATGTACACACACACAAGTTTACATTCACCACTTAATGTCTTTGGCAGCCAACAGTAGGCATCTCCCCAACTTAGCAGGGGGCATTTAAGAGATATATGCACACACAGAAGTCAGGAGTAGAGTATTTATGATGTGTGATTTAATTAGCCAGCTCTTTAAGCAAGTAGATAATACACAGAGTTGGACTTTGACAGAAAGAGAGAGAGGCAAAGAGAAAGAGAGAGACACTCAAGGGGGGGGTTGTGGAAGTCCATTGTGTCAGCATTTTATCACAGCTGAGTAGCTGGAGGATCAAAGGTCAATCCCATTCTGCTTTCAGCCTCAGTCACCTTGCCATACTGACAGAGCTATCTAAAGCAACATTGACTCAATCAGCCATCAGCCAACACTGCAGAAGCTCTTAAATGGCTAATGGAGCTGCCACAACAGATGGGAATACAAACCAATGGATTTATTGAACAGTTAGCAAACAGCCATACAGCAATACAATTGTTAGACATGCAGTGTGTTTTTATAAATCTGTTTGTTAAACACTTGAAACACATGGATATACCATTGAATCTAAGAGCCTATTTCCAAAGTATTTCAAATCCACTACTGTTAACTCTGGCTATTTTTGAAACCATATACTACATATTACATACTTCCATACGCATACTATTCATACTCCAAACTATCTACTCAGCGATCGGACAGTATGCAAAGTGTTTACACTGTAGTGGGTGACATTGTGTAACCCACAATGCATTGCGCTCCAATCCGAGCAAAAATCGACAGTGTGAAGCTGATTTCAGTTGAGCTCTAAACTCTTTAAATACATCATTTTGTTGATTTTTTTAAATTAATATTATTAATCAGCCGAATGTAGCATCCATTTGTCTAAATACCACCAATTTACCAATGGAGAAATTCCGTGAAGCGCTAGTTAGCCATAGTGAGCAATGCACTTCCGGTTATTTCCACAAAATAAAACAGCCCTTACCCTTTCTCATATGAAAAACCACACTGATAAATCTGGGCTTTTACTTTTTAACCATAAGGGAATCTACATTCAAACTACTAACTTGACACCACTGTTTATTGATCATGTCCCATTTACAGAATTTGGCCACTCATGATCAGATCATGATGCCTTACCAGTGGAGAGTCATGCCGACTAGGAGACGGAGAGTGGCATGAGATGTACCGCAGAATATAATAAATCATGCTTTGATGATGTCATTTTTTTAATTCACATAATTCCATGTGTGTTCATTCATAGTTTTAATGCCTTCAGTGAAAATCTACAAAGTAGTCATGAAAATAAAGAAAAATCATGTGAGTCCAAACCTTTGACTGGTAGTATAAGTCTAATTATATTGTTATGGAGTGTTGCACAGGATACAGACAGAAAAAAATTAAATGTGTAAGCATGTTGTAAAAAATAAAATGTGTAAGCATTCCCTCTCAATAAATAGAATACGTTCACAAAGGAAATCATTGTGTATTTCATTTTGTGGGGTAAAACTGTGGAACAGTTTGGGGGAGGAGGTTAAACAATGTCATAGTCTCCATCAGTTTAAAACAAAATATAAACAATATATCTGTCTCCAATATGACAATGAGATGGAGGTGTGAAGGTTTTCCTTAATCTATGTTTGATAATTCTGTATTTATTTTGTTCACAGTGGCTCATTTTGGATCCATATTGAGTTATTAGTGTCAGCTTATTTTCATTTCTTAAAATTTTTGGGTTTATTTTTGTGTGTGTCTTTTTCCACAAATGCATTATTATTATTATTATTATTATTATTATTATTATTATTATTATTATTATTATTATTATTATTATTATTATTATTATTATTATTATTATTATTATTATTATTGAGTGTTGCTGTTGGTTCTGTATTTATTCTTGTGTATGGTTTTCATTTTATGTTATATGTATGTATATATGTATGTATGTATCGGAAATAGTTAACAAATCTAGTGTTCTTTCCTCTTGGAGGAAGGGGATTTTGTTAGAAATGTTGATACAGTAAGAAGGGCTTCCATCCACTCCTTTTGAACATGCTTGGTTGTTTTTTAATGTGTGTTTTCTTTTTCATTAGTATTATTGGGTTTTTTTATGTTCAAATAAATGGAATAAATCAAAATCAAATCAAATGTGCAAACGAATATACATAAAAAATAGATGAAAGTCCCATCATAGAGAAAGTTAGTGAGTAATAATAGGTGTCTAGATCTGTGAATGGTTTCAGAAGGATGGAGCCATATTGGCAAAAGCACAGTAACCATTGGATTTACAGGGTATAAATAACCATGATGTGGCAAAGAGATGTTAAAGTTTGGAAATGTATGAAGGGGTGGCTCACAGATTGGTTTTGTTTGTGGTAAGCAACACTTCTTTGACATTAATTCCATGCTTTATATGGAACCAATGAAAAAAGTAAGGGTTGGTGTGATGTCAGGTTGGTTTTAGATACAGGCTGCAGAATTTTTCATGAGCTGTAAATGGAACAGGGCTGTTGCCTGAGACAGAAGAGGAGAAATGTATTGGTCAAAAGGTGAAAAACAGAGAAGTAATTCTAAATCTATGGCTAACCTGGTTGTTTTGATTTTGTCAATGAAAATTTGGACTAAATATTGTCACATCACACAACCAGCCAGGATCCCAACAAAACTCTTTAAAGAGATTCTGCCCCTAATTATTAGCACTGTCCTAAATATAATTAACACTTCATTAACTACTGGATATGTGCCGCAGTCATTTAAATATGCTGTTATTAAACCAATTCTGAAAAAGCCTACCCTAGATCCTGACATTTTAGCCAATTATAGGCCTATATCCAATTTGCCCTTCCTGTCAAAGGTTTTAGAACGAGTAATAGTTAAACAGCTGTGCCAATTCCTGCAGGATAATAGTTTATTTGAACAGTTTCAGTCTGGCTTTCGTGCCCATCATAGCACTGAAACGGCATTAGTTAAAGTTACTAATGACTTATTATTAGCCGCTGACATCGGATTAATATCGGTCCTGGTGTTATTAGACCTTAGTGCAGCCTTTGACACCATTGACCACAGTATCTTAGTGCACAGATTAGAATGTGATATAGGTATTAGAGGAGCAGCCCTCTGCTGGTTTAAATCATATTTATCTAATCGCTACCAATTTGTTCACATTAACCAACAGTCCTCCAGAGTTAATTATGGCGTTCCTCAAGGGTCAGTCCTTGGGCCTATTTTGTTTACACTATATATGCTCCCTTTAGGTAACATCATTAGAAATCATGGCATTAATTTTCATTGTTATGCGGATGACACACAGCTATATTTATCGATTAAACCTGATCAGACCAGACAAATAGATAAACTAAGTACTTGTGTACAAGACATAAAAATTTGGATGAGTGCCAATTATCTTTTATTGAACCCTCGTTATAATTGGTCCTAAAAGTGCGAGAGACTCCCTACCTGACCAGAAAGTTACTCTGGACAACTTAAGTGTAACACCCAGTGCCACAGTTAAAAATTTAGGAGTTTTATTTGATCCAGATCTTTCATTCAAAATGCATATTAACCAAACTTGCAGAACAGCCTTCTTTCACCTGCGCAACATAGCCAAAATTAGGAATATTCTGTCTAAAACGACTGCAGAAAAATTAATTCATGCATTTGTTACATCACGATCAGATTATTGTAACTCCTTACTTGTAGCGTGTCCTAAATATTCCCTAAAAAGCTTGCAACTGGTTCAAAATGCAGCAGCAAGATTATTAACAACATTATTAACTGGCTACCAGTTGAGTTTAGAATTAAATTTAAAATCCTCCTCCTTACATATAAAACCATTAATGGTATGGGCCCCTCTTATCTTAAAGATGATCTGGTTCCGTACCACCCAATAGAACCCTTCGTTCTCAGAATGCAGGTTTATTGAAAGTTCCTAGGGTTTCTAAAAGTACAGTAGGAGCTAGAGCCTTTAGTTATCAGGCCCCTGTCTTATGGAATCAGCTTCCCTTTAATATTAAAGATGCCGACACAGTCTCTACATTTAAAATTAGGTTGAAAACATTCCTGTTTGAGAAAGCCTATGGTCAGGTTAGTTAAAAATTATGTGACTCATATATCATGTATACATGATGTATGAGTCACAGTTCAGTCTAGGCTGCCCTAGGAGTTAGAATGCTGGGGGAAGTACAGACACTGAGTTCTTTCTTCTCTTTCTCTCCCTCACACCTGTTTCTGTAATTTTTACAACCTATCTTTCATACCAAGTCTGTTCATGACTAGTCACCTTGTGTCCCCTTCCCCCCTCCCCCCCCTGGGGGGAGTGGTGGCTCTCCTGACAGTGTCTGCACGGGAGCCATGGACGACAGGATCTGCAGTATCTCGCCTGTGCCAACCTGTGACCCCGGACCACCACCCCTGCCTGTCTGGACCAGCCCCCCTTCCTGCATTTATACATGGACGTTCATCTATAGCCTGTCCGTCCATGGGAGTGGATCTCTCCTTCAATGTGGTTCTCCTCAAGATTTCTTCTTTTTCCCACTGGGTTTTGAAGTTTTTTCTTGCCGAGAAGGAGGGTCTAAGGACAGGGGATGCCTGGGACTTTTCATGTATTTCTGTAGTTGATTGTGTTTTTGTAAAGCCCTCTGGGACGACTTTGTTGTGATTTAGGGCTTTATAAATAAAATTGAATTTAATTTAATTGAATACTGAACCTGATGTGATAGATAGGCTATTATATTGTAAGTGGAGTGTATAGTCTAGTGTATTAGTGTAATTAATGTATAATTGTTGATTGTATGTCAAAATGTATAATATGTGTTTTCTCTGGAGGCTTTCATAGAACAACCATGGGACTTTTACACTTCATTTTTCGAATATGTTTTTCTTTCTCTGATGTTTATAGTTTTAAATGTTGATATTCCAAATAAAATAAGCCAAACCAAACTGTGATGAATTAAAAAAAAAAACACTTGTAGAAATGATTAGAACTGTGCTTTTCCCTGTAAATGGATCAATGTAGTCTTTAATAGCAGCTATGCAGTAATTGTTATGGCAGTAGGCTCTAACAGTAATGAAGGGTAACAGTATCACCAACATCATTTGGCTTAAGTAAATAATATCATCTACACAGCAGTAATAAATTGTTAAACTAAACCAGTTAACCTAGAGTTTACATATAATATGACAAAAGCATGAACCACTGTGATTTCCTGAATTGAAGTTCAGCAAATCAGACAGACTATACTGTATATACTATGAGTATGGGTTTAGAGTGCAGGTAATTTAATATCAGGCCGAATTTGTACTGAAAAATATAGGTGACTGTGTGAAAATGATAAGGTACAGAATGTATTGCAAGAAATGCTTGATAAATCTAAAAGGAAGACAGTACTATAAGCCAGAATATACATTATATGTATCGGTGTGAAACATCAATCCGCTCTGCACTGAACTTCACACTGACTGAACGCAACAGAAAATCAACACATCACACACTGCACACGTCAGTGAAAAGGTAACTGCACGTATGTCATAATGGCCTTCGTGCCTGATGCATGAATAGGCTTTTCCACTGGTTCACATGTTTTTTATAGCACAGGACGTGTTCCCTTCAGTCCCACGATCCTGAGTGAGGAGAAAACCCAGGAGTTGTCATGGCAGCGGAACTGAGGCAAAAGGCAAGAATTACCATATGAGAGAGAGAGGGGGAACAAGTGTGAAATGTATTCGAATTATATCATTTTGCTGCAACCAGCACTTACTTGTGATTTCATTGGCTTTGAATTAATAGAAATTGGGAATTTATGGAGAACGTGAGGGAAAGATACGACATAGCGGGAAAAATGGGCTCAGACTAAATGTTGAATTAATGTTGTAAACTGTGTTTGGTAATTTTCTTTAATGTAATACTTTGAAACTTGCAGTGTTTTAAGAGTTTGTGGAAGAGTGGAAACGGGGAGAAAGATAGTGAGGGGGGAGAGAGTGGTGAGTACACTGAGAAGTCTGTTATGCTGAGGGCTTGTGCAGGGGAGGGCCCAGGCTGTGAATGCAGGAGAATGACAGGCAGGGATTAGAGGGGAGGTGGTGCCATTGAAAAGCAAGCTGATCCAGGGAGCTGAGCTGACACTTGGACACAGCCAGCTGACAAGAGCAGCCAGCCCTGCTGCAGTCCTGCAGAGGCTTCTTTCCACCACCCTCCCCCAGGGGCTGGAAGGGTGTGTGTGTGTGTGTGTGTGTGTGTGTTGGGGGGGGGGTTCATTAGACGTAGCTGTAGAGACAGATGATGCAATGTAACACGATTAATGTTCCATGTACAATTTATCTGTTAAAGGTTATGATTCAGAGTCCAAATTAGAAAAATGTAAATTTTGGTGCATTAGTTTAACAACTCAGCAGAGACGTTTTTCATTTTAACAGCATATCATGGGCTGATGACATCTGTGGAATCAAGGCATGGACTGCTTGTAAGTGCTCAGCAGAATCCAAAAATGTCCTCCTTTTCTTCTTTCTGAACTGTGTCTTATTTAGTACAATATACAATATTCAGTAATTAAGAATTTGAGATAATGTAATCCAAATAATATGCAGTTTTCTGTGTCTAACAACATCTTTATGTGTTTCCTGCTGAAATAGAGCACAGTGACGCTTACTCAAGTGACACTACAGTGCTCTATTTGCTTTGTTCTGTTTTTTTCTTCTCTTTGCTGTGTAAACATGAAATAGTTTTTTTCCTTGATAGAAAAGAGGTGTGAAAATTCTTTTTTTTTTATTGTGTGTCAACTGTCAAAAGGAGCGATTGGTACAGTAAGTTAAAGGGAAAAACATTAAGCTACAAGCAGAATGGAGAATTTGACACTTTATACCCTATAAACTGCAGAGAAAATCCAAATGTGTAGACAGAACAGCTTATTTAAAACTCAAACTACATCAGTATAAGAACTAGAATAACCTTGTATGAGGAGGCAACCCACTCACCAAACAGCATGTTGACAAAAACCACAGCCTAAGGCGAACATTTTAAATGCACCAACCCAACCTTCATAGCCTTCCTTTTTGCAGCACTACAGTTTATAAAGATCACTCTGTTGCCTGAATTACTATGAAATGTTGTTGGATGCAGACAATGTTTCTATTTTAAGAATTATTTTCTTATTTTAACTCCAAAGGTTGATGAGTTTATATAAATAACATCATGGAGCTTTTCCATGATGATGCTGAGTTTGTGTTTTTCACACTGCTTTTTGTCATAAATTTGTGACTGTAATAACTGTATTGTTTTAACTGTATGTCCTCATTTAATGTCTGCAGTGTAACCAGCTGTACATCTGCACGGTTAAGGCTATGTCTGCTCATTAATTGACTCCAGCTGAAGTCAGTGTTGTTTCATTAGATGTTGCTGCACTGTTCTTTATTGTATCCATTTATTTTCAGGAAGGGAGTTTTCTTTTGCTTCTCTGATATATATGATCTATGAGGTCAAGGGCTTTCTGCTGCTTCCTGTCACACCAAGTGACAGAAAAATTGGATCATTTACTAGTGTCTTTGTAACTTCTCAGCTTTCTTGTGCTTGTAATTGCTCACCTATTTGAAAGTAGCGGGGGTACGGTCATACAAGGCACACAATATTTTAATCAGATATGTATTTCTTGAATGCCTCCTCACAAGACTCACAGAAGCCTTTGCTTTATGGGTGTTCCTTTGATTAATAATCCTGACAAGTCAGCCTATTATTATAAATTAAACTGGCACAACTGCATGTGTCACATTATCTCCAGAGGCAGAAGGGACATGAGACAAAGCCAAAGGCTTTTTGCGCAGGAGGCTGATTAGGAAGCACAAACACCTCTCGCCTCCTGCTGCGCTTGCACTGGGGATTGGTTTGACACTTTGATCCAAGAGCTTTCTCAAACACAGACATAAAAACACACACACACACACACACACACACGCTCACATATACACATGTTGCTGTGGATTTCTTTGTGATGACTGAGGTTTCATGAGAATCAAAGTGGTGCTTGATTTAAAACAAGCCACAGATGTGACATCCTTTGTAAGCACCATGTTCACAAAACTTTGTTGCTGTACTATTAGTACCATTGAACACATCTACACATGCACAACATTTAAGGTTGAAGCTCAAGGGCATATATCCAGTCCATCCATTTAGAATGTTTTGCCTGTTTGTATGTATCCTATATTTCACAGCTTCCCACACAACACACTCACCACATACAAGATTATCGAATGAAACAAGTGCATCATACAGGAAGAAAAGAGCACCTCCAATGATCCATCAATTCCCATTGGTTTGGTGAAGGGGGATTTATTGACTGGCAGAGTAAATTCAAGGCTTACTCACTGTCAACACAACCCAAGAGGCAGTCTGCTGGAAAATCTAGTGCTGTGGTGCCAGGTTGCTCCACATAATTCCCCTGTAGGGCTGCTGTCTGTGATGAGCCATGCTCAGTGTGGTTGTATGGCTGCTGAAAGGCCTGTCATTACAGCTGCACTCTGTGGCAAGGCAGCCAGATCCAATCCAAATAAGATCCTTTCTGACAACTCACTGCCCCACCTAAACCCACTTATCAGGCAGAAGGATTTGGTTAATATCACTGACTAGCTTTGCTAAGTGTCAGAAATATGTAAGTGGGCATTAAATTAGCCCACAAATAACTACTGAAAATCAACCTATGCCAATACTGCTTTTAAGATTTTTCTGGAATGCTGACATTTACCAACAGCACTGACCGTATTTAATATAGTATGATGGATATTAGAGCTGCTCCAATCGATCTAATCATTCTTAGTTGAAGAAAACATATTTTATAGCACCAACGATTAAGTGGTTCCTCAGTCAAGAAAATAACCAACAGAGGGTTTGAAGTGTGAATGGATTTAATGAATTTCAACATCTGCTTCTACACGAATAATGAAACTTCATTTCTAGAGTTTTTAAAACCAAAAGACTATAAGAAAATATTTCAATCCAATCATGAAGAACAGTCACAAAAAGCCTGAGATAAACTGACAAATGTGTCCGTTTAAAATGTAGTGAACAGACATGATTACCTCATACAAAAGAAGTTTAATTGGTAAAATTGTGTTTGAAGTAGATGTTTAAAAAAAAAAACAAAAAAAAACAAGATAAACACTCAGCAGGCGTCATCTCTTTAGTCATGTTGTTTCAGACACTAACAGAACTGCATAATAAACAGGACAGGTGCATCTGTGCACACACTCACCCAGTATATAAGCAGCTGAATGTGGCACTGCATGCACAATTACTGTTCTACATACATGTATTTATTTTTAATAGAATATTATATATTATTGCTATCTACATGAATTTTCAAAAAGTGCATGCACATGTTGTGAATGCTATTTGTGTCAGATGATTGCACCAGCGTGTCTTGCCTGTGTGTGACTGATGGTCAACAGGTTTGTTGTAACCATATGATTGCTGTAGGATGGAAATATGCCTGTTTAATGACTGGAGCTGCATCCCATCTGTTAGTAAATTGCAGATTCAAACATGGTGTGTTTGCATGCAACATTACATTACCCTGATGTTCACATAGCACCTCATGGGCCTTTGCCCAGTATTCATCTCATTTTGTAGCTTCTGTGTTTTTATTTGTGGAGGTTTCAGCACACTACACTACTCCTGCCAGAGATCTACGCTCAGCCACCACAAACCAACTAGCGGTCCCAGAATCGACAAGACGAACATCATCTCTGTCAACCTTCAAGAAACATGTGAAGTCTCTCCTCTTTCATGAATATTAACCGCACATGAATATCTAGGGGCGGGGGCAAAACACCTTCCTAATTGCAAATAGCATCTGCACTTATTGATCTGTATATTTCCTGTCAACCTTGTAACTGCTAGTGCTACAGGTTATATACTATGTCCTCTATTGTACACTAAGTCGCTTTGGACAAAAGCATCTGCCAAATGCAGTGTAATGTAATGTAATGTAATATAATGTAATTTAACCAATATTGGTTAGTATTTGTTTGTTTCTTTGTTTGTTAAAAGCATTGGTTGAAGTAATACCAAATTGGTAAATTTATAAATCTTGTTTCTTTCATTTACTTATAATGTGCCCCTTTTAAAATGCCTATAAAAGCATATTTTTTTTCAGTTTGCGTCAAACTTGGCTCATATAGAGATATACTGACATCAATGCATGCATAGATATGATGACATCAGCTAGATCAATGCCAAATTAAGCTGCAATAACTATGAGGGGACGAGTTTGTTGTCCCTGAAACCATTTGTGTGCCTTTATTTAACCAGGAAGTTCCATTGACATGATACATCTCATCAGTCTTAGAAATTTGGCAAGGAACAGTTCACCAAGGTAGTAGTAGGCAAAACATAAATATAATATCCAATGAATAATAAAACAGGACAAGTGGTGCCAGCCACAACAAAACCCACCTTCACATATTGTACTGTAGCTCATTTTGGCATTGATCCAGCTGTCTATGTGTGTTCTGATGTAAGCATAACAGTAGCCTCTATGTATGTGCCATGTTTGAAGTAAATTGAAACAAAATTAATGTTTTTTATAGATATTAGATATTTTGTCCATTATAAGTAAATGGGAGAGGTACAAAAAGAAATGTAATGCATAAAAAGATTGGAACTTTGACCTATTTTTCTCAATATGTAATGCCATCTATTCTGGGTCACTGGCAATCTACAAACCAAATTTAGTATAAATTCAACCAAGAGTTTTGCTGATAAAGTAGTAACACATACAGAAAAAAACAATCAACAATTATTCCACAACAATGGCCTCAAGAAAAACAGTGACATTCCTCCTTCCCAGCATCCTCCATGATACTTTTAAAATCAGAAACAGGGATGAATGTTTGTAGTTTAAGGCTTTTCTGTAGATTATCCCATGGTCATGGTGCATGGTAGGAAAATGCAAATTTTCCAAAGTATGTCACAAACTCTGGAAGCAAAAACAACTACTTGGAGACACGTAGATGGTAACAACTAGAGTGAACAGAAAGAAAGGGGCTGATGTATAGACAATAGAAAAGAATAGAATAGAGAAGAATAGAATAGAATAGAATAGAATAGAATAGAATAGAATAGAATAGAATAGAATAGAATAGAATAAAATAGAATAAAATAGAATAGAATAGAATAGAATAGAATAGAATAGAATAGAATAGAATAGAAAGAATAGAATAGAATAGAATAGAATAGAATAGAATAGAATAGAATAGAATAGAATAGAATAGAATAGAATAGAAAGATAAATAAAAAAAAATCACACATGCAATATGTCACTACGTCAACTTTGGTTTTGATAAGAGGAGACTTACAATAGATTCAGATCCTTCCGTGGATAAGTACTGCAGTGGTTAATAATGTTTCAGTTGTAAGATTCACTAAATGTTGTGTCATGGCTTTAATGTCTCAAAGATTTGACACCGACACGATTGATCAGGGTCGTCAGGCTTAATAATTCAGGGAGCATAAGGCATTATTTTCACACATGAATTAGCCTCCATAAAGTCTAGACTCCAATTTGGGATGATGATTTGGGATCAATAATCAAAAATGAATGCAACTATGGATGAAAAAAATAGGATGAACCTTATTGTAGCACCGTATTACAATACATGAGGTGGCACAGTAAATCAAAATCAAAGGAGGTATAGTGAAATATTACATATGCGACTATTTTTTGGCTGGCATTTAACAAGCTAGGAAAGCACACAGAGAACACATGTAACCTCCCCACAACCACCACCAAAATGTAATCATTTGGTCCTTGTACCAGCATCACATTTTCCTAAAAAACTAATTCAAATCCATCCGTACGTTTTTTAGTTATCTTTCTAAAAGACAGACAAACAGACAAACTCAATAAAAACATAACCTTCGCCGTACCTTAGTGAAGGTACAGTAATAAATAAGTATTCTGGGAGTAAACCAGTGTTTTTGTCTATGAATATATAGTTAATAATGTCCAACCCATTAAATCATAAAGAATGTAGTGATGAGTGAGAGGTTTTGCATTTGAAACAGAAAGAAATAGGGGAAAACAGTGATGAAATACCTCCACTAAAGGTTGAGATTTTTAGGGCAGACTATTGAGAGTATTTTTTTTTTTTACACACACGCATTAGATTTGGTACATGGTGCCCCCTTTGGTCCACTTTTTTTTTTCCTCCTCTGTCTCCTTCTCTCTCACTTCCTCTCTTTGAAATCAATCAGTGATGGTCCCTCCACCCCTACTGATGGATCTATTATTAATGAGGACCCTTAGCACTAAACTAAATTTAGTGCATAAACTCCACTTGCAGAGCTAGAGTAGAAGATCAATAGGATGGCAGGGGCCACAGCAAGACTCTCATTTAGCTCTCTGGAAATGCAGGATGGGGAAAAGCTGACCCTGAGAGCAAATGTGCCTCCTGACTGAAAAGGAGCTCAAGAGAGGAAGCAATAAAGAGAGCAAGAGGTTCTGACAATACAAGACAAATTTCAGTGGGTCATTACTCTCCAATTGTTACCTCATAGCTAATCTATACATGCAATAGGGGATCATTGATGGGGTGATGGTAGGTGTAATTAGGTTTATACAAGCCTCGGGTTATTGCCTATTCAGCATGTTACTTGTGTTGCATGAATCACATCTGATTTTTCACCCCGCATGACATTGATGCCACTTGTCTCCTGTCAGGATCATCAAAGCTTTGATTATACTCTTTCAATATCACTGCACAGTTCAATATTTCATCATAGGCCTATTTGTATGGAAACAACCGATTACTCTTACAGAGCTACTACCTCAGAAGCTATGTATGTGTTGCTCTCACTGAGTCAATATATCACTCCTAGATGTTTGTTTATTTGCTTAGCTAAGCATTTATGGACTTTTGTAAGAGGGAAAAAAATTACAAGTGAAAATTATTTTAAGCATTAAATCATGTTTGCCTCAGATTTACATAAGTATAAATGAATTCAGTACAAATGGCTTCATGCATATCATTTGCTCCCTCCCTCCGCCACAACAGTACAGTTATAGTGTTGAGTGCAGTTAAACAAAATTGCACAAGTGCACCTACCAGCACCATAAGGGGATCTGAGGTTACTCTGTTTGTATTGGACAGCCCCCCAGTGTGTAAGTCTGTGAATATGAAGCAGAGCAATGCTGATAAAGATGTATGCACAAAATATATCCATGCCTGCTCAGCATGTCTGAAATCCCTGGGTAAATAAAGCCTTAAAATATGTGTATAAAAAACACTTTGTAAAGCACATAGATGCAGTCTTATAGAGCAGCCTTTGAGGACATGTATATATAAGATTCTGATAGGGAAAAAATCCACTTTCAGGCTCCCTGTCAATTGGAAAGTATGATTTATATTACCATAAGAACAACAACATTAAAAAAAAACGAGGACCGAAAAAATTTATTTAATCGCATAAAACTATTAGTGACACATCTGTAAAAACAGGAAAGTAGTAATATAATCATATAAGTTGATCACATACCATGTAAAAAGCAAAGAAAAATAGATAAAAGTCCAAGATAAGTAGAAACATGCAGACAGATGGTAGAAATATTATGCAAACTACAAGATGTCCATAAGGCAGCGAGCGAAGCAACTCCAAAAAATCTGTTTCAAGACAAGTTGTAAAATGTTGCCAACATCCTGAAATGAAAGACTGCTCCACATCCAAGATGCCAGTGTAGCAAAAGCTCAATCAATGGCTGATTTTAACCTGGACCCAGGCCTGTCCTTTGGAGCAGTTAAAAGCTCAGTGATGTAATCCTGCACCTGGCCATGCAAAGACTTACATGTAATTAGTAAGAAGGGTTACAGTGGAGTCGAAAAGTGATTTGCAACCTACACAGAAGACCAAGATCAAAAGGGATTTTTTTTTTTTATTATAAGTTACAGGGTTTCACAGTGGCTGTGAATGTCTGTACACGGTTTCACTGCAAGTTTTCCAATATTTTTTAAGATATTCCAGTCTAGGTATAAAAAAAACGGGCAAGTAGTGAACTAACCGGCACACAAGCCAAGCCTGAATTACTACAACTGTTTTAAATACAAGTAAAAGTTCTCAGAAGGATGAAAAGAGTGGAACAAATGGCTGAATACATGTGGAAAGACACATTTGACAGCACTCTAAATCCATCCAAAACCCATTTAAACACCGTAACTACCTGATAAATACTTTTCAGTCAAAGCCAATATGTATTTTAACCAGTTAATCCTAGATTGTACTTGTGGGTGTCATTAAGATAATAATTATACACTGAAATAATTTAATTTCACATTAAATTTCTAAATTCCAACACTGCACTACCCTCAATCCAATGAAAATATGAGCTCTCTACCAGAACAAACATGGAGCTTGGACAAATGCCTGCACTCATTTTTTTCTTTTCAGCAGAACTCGAGTCCAGCTGCCTGCTGCCAGGGTCTGTTCATTTTGGTTCTGTTAATCATCTTATGCTAAAATATATTCAATGCCTTGAGATTGATGTTATCCTAATGAGCAAGTGAATTGAAAAGAGCAAATGTGACTTTGACTGTCAACAGATTCAGAACTTTGTACAGTTCAGTTTTTGTTTTTTTTACAGTATGTGCCCATGTTCAGTATTTTAGCCAGAGCTGACAGCAGTTGGCAGGTTCCCAGTTTAGATCTACGCTAAGCTATGTACTGCTGTAGACAGGGGCAGCAGTGAAACATAGTGTATTAACCTCAAAACGCTCAAATTGCAATCCTTTTAAAGAACTGAAACTATAATTATATTATCCTCTTCAGCATCTCTATCCTTTGGCAAAAACAAAAATTAAGCCCAGCAGGAAATAGGAATCACTGGTCGACCACTTAATTTAAAAACGGAACTAAGAAATAAGCAGTAGGCAACAGCAACCCCAGTGATCTACATTATACAATTACTTTTTGGTCAAAGGAGTCTATTGTCAAAAAGCAGAGCAGTGTGTAGACTTTTCCACTGTCTGTCATTTTCATGGACTTTTCATTGTGATCTTTTTTTTTTTGTCTTTTTAATGCACATATAAAACTATTAATATGAAAAAGATAACATAGAAAAAAGGTGAATATTCACTCTTCATATCTGCACTAAAACTTTGTATTCACAGTAATTATACAGATAATTAACCTCAACTAAGAAAGATGATATCTTGTAACTGGACCCAGTCTTACTTTTGTAGCAGTTCCTTAATGAATCTATCTCTATTTTTAATCTTTCTTGTGTAATTTATTACCATTTATTTTAATATGATTCTCTGTATTGTGGATTCATCATCAATGTCCCTTTATTTAATTCAGTGATCATGTAGATGTTCGTAAAATCTCAGATTAAAGTTGAATAATAATAGTAATGGATTGGATTTATAAAGCACTCTTTCAAAGCACTTCATATTAGTGACCCATTATTCATTCACTCTCACATGCTCCCTCTGATGGTGGTAAACTACATATGTAGCCATAGCTGCTCTGGGGCAGGTAGCCATTTTGCGCCTATGGCCTCTGACCACCACCAAACATTCACACGCATTTATACACCAGTGTGAGTGGCACTGGCGTCAAGGAGGGTGAAGTGACACAACGGATAAAACAGGACAGAACGGGTTTCAAACCACCAGCCCTTCAGTTACTGGATGACCTCCTCTACCAACTGAGCCATGGCCGTCTCTAAGTTGAGGGTTATTATATTTGAAACAGACAAAACTGAAGAAAAAGTCCTCCATGGGTTTTACTGGTGAACACGGTGATCATGTTGTAGAAGATGACGGTGATTCCACTGAAAGTCAAAATGGATCATATCTGATGACCATGAAAAGATGACAACCTGCTTTTTACACCACTTATTTACATGTATTGGTAGGATGAAAGGATCAACAGATATTAAACAGTTTAAATTAGTAGATGGTTTTAGTTCTCAGTGGATGTTGGGGTCTTTATGGGTTACACTTTTTGCCACTTGGGAGAAAACAACCTTCACCAGAGTTTTGAAAGTGGAACATATGTCTTCAAGTGAGGTGATCAGAAGAAAGAAAGCTTTTCTGAATGTGGCTTTTCACAATCATCCAAACATTCCCACAGGATGTGCTCCTTTTACACCAGTGGAACTCCACTTGTCTGTGACCTGCAGTGGTCACAGATTTGCTTCAAGGCCTTCAATCTGTGTCTCATCAATCTACACCTGGATCAGAGATGTGATAGACAGTGCTGTGTCCCGAATTACTCACAGTAGATTGGCCTCGGTGTTCTGATTTGTCAAAAGTGGCAGGTATCCACCAGAATTTTCTGCCTTTACTTATGAAAATCTGTCAGTGATGGAAACTACTGAGTTATTATGTCTTCAGTTTATTCAGATAGTGGTAGGGTACAACAGCAGAAAATACTGTAAATATAGCATACAGTCACATTGATTTCTAAGTGTTTGTTGTGGTGGGGGAAAAAAAAAACTCGCCCCCATTACTACTTCTTTAATTATGAGCCTCTGCTTCATGCTTAGTCCACACTATGCTTTATTTTGTCCTCTATATTTGGGTGCCACATGTGTATAAATCCATACATGACTTGCAGTAGATGGTCAAACCTACATAATGTAAATAATACACTTAAATACCTCAAGCCACACTTGGGGCATTTAAGTGGGCATGGCTTCAGTGCAAAGATCTGCTTCTGCAAGCATGTCCCTCATATGACTCCATTGAAAAACATGAGGAACCTCCCCCTTTCATCTGATTATGATGATATCTGATCAAAAGTCATTTAGCATCTTCAGCTCTGGGCAATGAAAATGAAATGAATGTATAATGAAATGAATGTGTATCACAGTGAGTCTGGTCTAATGGGAAAGAGACCAGGAAGGAGAGAGTGGGTTCAATGACATGTCTCCACTTCCTCCCATTCAGACAGGCACAATTGAAGTGACAGGGAAACCAGCCTGCCCATGAGGCTGGGAGTAATTACAAGGGCAAATGCCTGACTCACCTTTAGATAGGACTAAAGAAAGGATCAAGGTCCAGTCCCAATTCTGATTTTCCCCCCTAACGCTTGGCCCTTGCACTTGGTGCTACCCCTTGAAATGGAGTTATAAGCGCTAGCTGCTGAAATATTCCCCTATGAAATGAGACGATCCTTGGAGACCTGTTACATCATCAGTAGTCATTGAGGTACCGAGAAACAGATGTGGTAACTTTGTGGAAGAATTTACCATGCCATCAGCAACTGCAACATGGGCTTTGGGAATATTTTTACTTTTAGGAAACAGCATAAATGTGGTCTATAGAAAAGAGAATAGTTACATTTGTGTGTTTCTTTCATTACAGTAATGTATTTGTAGCTCTGTATGCCTCCACCTTGCCAATGATTTAAACAGAATTATGAGAAATTTCTCATACTCCTCCCTTTGTAGTACGGTCATGAAAAAAATCACAATTTTCAGGCCCAAACCGCCCTCCCCCTTAAGTCCCCCACAACGTCAGGGAT
This sequence comes from Siphamia tubifer, assembly GCA_020466265.1. Taxonomy (NCBI): domain Eukaryota; kingdom Metazoa; phylum Chordata; class Actinopteri; order Kurtiformes; family Apogonidae; genus Siphamia; species Siphamia tubifer. The sequence goes on along the minus strand of CM035791.1, from coordinate 26,526,328 downwards.
ACTTGACTCCATGGACATCCACACATACTCAAGGTAGGCTCAAGACCCAAAGCAGATGCCCACCAGAAGTTCAATGTTTATGACCACATGGCACAATGTGGAATGATGTAAATGTAGGAAATTACACTTAACTATGAAACCTCAAACATCCATGGACAGTGTGTTCAGAGGCCGCACCATGCACAGTACACTGACTCATGCAGAATCGAGACACCCCAACCCCTTCATATGAATGCACAATATAAAGGGGTAGGGCTAAGGGAGAGGCTCGAGAGGTGAAATGGAATAGGATCCAAGATTAACAAAAAAAAAAAAGGGAAAAAAATCCAGCCTTAGCAAAGGGAAAATCAGGACAAATGGAAGAAAGACACAGGGACTGACTGCTGGATGTAGATGAGTGGCTGAGGGATGGAGATTGAGGAGGGAGGGGAGTGAAAGAAGAGAAATGACAGCGCCAAGAGAGAGGACCAAAGAAAAAGATTCATTTATCCGGGAGTGTATAAAACAGACACAACACAGGGACTGATAGTGACTGAAATATCAAAGCCAGTAGTCTGCTGGGTAGGCTGGGAAGTGGCTGCGGCTGCTTTTTGATCCATCATACTGCCGCTTGTTTTTTTACTAAAAGCTTTGGAGAAGCCTCTGGGTGCCAGGGAGAAGTGAAGCAAGGGAAAGAATACCTTCTCTATCCTCTTCTCTATCAGTTTGCCCCCCACACCCCCCTCTACTTTCTCTCCCATTCTGCTTCTCATCTTGTACAAATTGTGAGAACTCCTTTAGGCACAGCGGGATGAGAAACTATACATCTCTGGGACAAGGTGTGTGAGAAAGAAATTTGTTCTGTCTATGAATGTGTGGCATCTACCTGTTTTTGCTTACATTCAGATGAAAGTTTGATCTCGCTCAGTGTATCACAGACACACAGGAGCTTCCTTTGAGCAGGAGAAAAGGCAGAAAAAGTGGAGAAAACGGTTTCTTCGTCTTCCTCGCCGTGGCAGATCTTGTAGGCTTGGAGCTGAAGTGGATCTCAGGAGGGAACAGATCAGTGAGTAGAGCCTGAAGCAGAACAGCCCAGCTCTGTCAGCCTGGTTGCCACCTGGAAGCCCACCAAGATGAAGCATCTCCAAAAACAGAGCAGTGTTCTCGATATTTTCTTTTTTTTTACTCTACTTGTTGACTTGCTTGAAAAATTTCCTTGTTTGATGGACTGTCACTGGAGAAAGTGTAATTCTTTTTCTGTATCTGAACAACTAAAATAGTACTCTCTCAGTATTGATTTGCCAGTTTCAGTCTATTTAACCCACAAAGAGCTGAATTCTACAACAGGCTGCAACTGTTTTGTTTGAAACCCACTGGTCTGTGGTTAACCGGCTAGATATTGAGACTTAAATGTCAGAAATGTCTGTGTATATTTCAATAAATAAACACTGAATCCAGGCCCATAAACAAACACTATAATCATGTGAGTCGGTGAAGCCTTGCAAGGGTTTTGGACATATGAGCACTCTCTGGGGAGCCTTAACTGAGGGAAGCTCATCTGGCTGCAGCGGAGTAACTCTCTTTCTCTGTCTTACTCTCCTTTCTCTTCCTCCCTTCATCATTTCCTCCCACCAGAGACCTCTAAGAGATTAACTACAGATCAGTTGGGAGACAGCACTGCAGAGACAATGACTCACAAAACAGCAACACAGCGAGGCACACCACTGCTACTGCTGTGGATGTGTGTGTTACATACTACAGTAGGTATCACATGTACTACAAATGACATTTAGAACCATTTCTGTTATTTGCATGGAAATGGCACACATAGATTGAATTTGTGAATATGATTAAATATTTGAGAAGGGAATCTTCAGGAAAACACTACAAATGATAGATTATCCCATTCGTTTCCAACCTTTTTTTTTTTAGCTTGTGGCCTCATTTTAACATCACACATTTTGAAATGGAGACTTTTCTTGGGCTAAAATTAATTTGCTTTTGATCATGCAATAGTTTGCTATACTACGTTGCAAATAATTGTTAATTTTTGACATTTTGTCAATATAATGTATGTTATTATGGACAGAGGCAGAAAAGCCAGGTGTAGATTACTACACAAAGTGAGAATTTTATTTTCTTTGGTCAGGATATGTACAGTCAGTCTAGCTTGTGTTTACAAGTCTGCCAGTTAATACTGAAAAAAAAAATAACTATAATGCAGTCTATGAATTATGAAAGAAATGCAGCTTCTAAAACTGACCACAGTGAACATTTGACAGATAAACAGTACCACAGTTGTATCATGACAGACAAACTTATGAACCCAAATGCAGGACTCGGAAACTTGGACTCAGTTATACAATATGTATTTATAAATACAATAAATAATGTTCGTTCTCCTGATGAGTGGATCATCTGGTCTAATATGACGTCACCAGGCGCCCAAACTGGAGGAGAATCAGAGTTGGAGGTCAGACAGGAAAAGTTCATACATGGAGAGATCAAATCAGGGCAAAAGGGAAATAGACAAAAATTTACCGGTGTGCAGAAACAGGTCAGGCCAAGGATCAGAGTAAGATGCGGGTTCTGTCTAGGGTCAGGCAGGCTCGTAGTCAGGGACAGGCAAAAAATCCATACAGAAAAATACCAGAAAGCAGACATAAGTAGACAAGGGCAAGACAAAGACTGGAAACCAAAACACTTTCATAACCAGACAGATCGAGACAAGGAAATCGATACTCATTTGTAGCAACCAGGAAGACAAACTCACACTGAGGAAGTGGAGGCAAACAGCTTATAAAGAGTTACTAGAAATTCCAGGTGACCCCACAGGTTTAAAAATACTGGATTAAAAAGACCCAGTGATTCTTTTGTGTCACTTCCCAAATGAATATTTCTCTCTATTTAACCTTTTAAAGAATTGATTTATCACCATTTATTATTATATTATCCTCTGTAGTTTTTTTTATTACACTTTTCACAGTGATTTGTGTATTTGCCTATATTTAATCTGATATATTCAATTTATAAACTCATGAAAGAAGAAAGAAGGTCCCTGGTTCGATTCCAAAACCCGACCCTTCTGTGTGGAGTTTGCATGTTCTCCCCATGTCTGCGTAGGTTTTCTCCCACCATCCAAAAACATGCACTGATAGGTTAATTAAATTGTCCATAGGTGTGAATGTGAGAGTGATTGTTTGTCTATATATGTTCAGCCCTGAGATGAACTGGTGACTCATACAGGGTGTACCCTGCCTTCACCCATTGTAGCTGGATTAGGCCCCAGTGACACCTGCGACCCTAGTGAGGATAGAGCGGGTTCAGATGATGAGACGAAAACTCAGAGTAAATTAAAAAACAGAAAAGTGAAGAAAAAGCTACTTTTTCAGTCAAATCCATCATTAAATGAATATAAACCTAGTGTCTCCATCCACTGTCATCGATCCAACTCTCTGGGTTTTACAAGTGACTTAATATTGGAGAAGATGACCATGAAAATAAGAAAAACCTTACTTTGCACCAATTATTTACATGGATCAACAGGATTAGGGGGTCAACATGTATAAATGGTTTAGGTGAAAAGTGGATGTTTATGGGTTAATCCAACCTGCACACTAATGACTAATGACATACTAATTTTGTACACTTTTTGACTGGTCTTCTGTGTGTAAATGGTGTTTTTGAAGGCAAAAACTGAGACTTAAAAACTCTAGTTTGTGTGAAGTCACGTAGACCAAAAAAAAAATTATGGCGTCACACTCCATTTTGCTCATGTCTATTATTATGGGGTGCCGTTTGTAAAGCAGCTTATGCTGAAAATATCAGCAACATTTTGTCATATTTAGCTGTAAACAGTGTTTAAGAAATGGGTGTGAATTTTTGGGGCTCACTTTTTTGCACATTTATAACAATATTTGTCGTCTTAGAGATATTTTAAATAGTTAAATCCAAATATTAAATGTTACACCTAAATGTTAAATATTAAGCCTAAATGCTAAAAGTAAATGTTACATTTAAATCTAAATATACATGTTAAATATAAATATAAAATCTAAATGTAAATGTTAAATCTAAATCTAAATGTTAAATCTAAATATTAAATCTAAATGTTAAATCTAAATGTTATATCTAAATATAAATATAAATGTTAAATCTAAATGTTATATCTAAATATAAATGTTAAATCTAAATATTAAATCTAAATGTTAAATCTAAATGTTATATCTAAATCTAAATCTCAATGTTAAATCTAAATCTAAATGTTAAATCTAAATAGAAATGTTAAATCTAAATAGAAATGTTTCAGGTGAAACTAAATATATTTAATTCCGGTATGGCCACAACAACCAGCCACTAGGGGGCACACTTTCACTAACTTTGACACTAGCATTGGATTCGTGTCAAGGCTAATTTAACTAAACTAGCTACGGCAGCTGGTGGAGATGTGCACTAGGGTCACGGCTAACGGAGGCTACTCATGACTCCAAATTAATGGTGTAATAATTATCTTATTGGAGACAAAGGTTCACAAGGATGTCGTTTCATAACGGTGTCTTGGCAGCATCACCCACATAGTCTTCTCGTGTTAAATAAAACATTAGCGACCACCTGGCCTAATTCTAAAGTTCGAGTGCTTCTAAAGACCTTAATGGTCTGTTTGCCCGGCAAACTTCTCGTGACATGTTAATATCACCTTTATGATTAAACGACATAGACGACACATAGACACTTAGCGAGCTGGCCTGTGGTGGTAGCCCTGTGAAGGTTACTGTCGCTGCCATCGTCCCAGTGGAAAAATGTTGTATCGCCGCTAGAACGGCTCTTCCGATGTTGCTGAGCAACCATAAAGAGAAGGCGCTTACTGAGCAAATGATGTCCAAGTTAGTGAAAGTGTGCCCCCTAGTGGCTGGTTGTTGTGGCCATAGCGGAATTAGCATATTAGTTAAATAGACTTCCTTTATTGTCATTGTTACAATAAACATGTTTACAGAACAACGAAATTGTATTTCCGGTTCTTCCTTAAGGTGCACTTCAGATTTAAATATTAAAAAATAAAGAGTAAACTTTGTAGAATACAAATGTACAGAGTGTAAAGTGTAAACGTTGAGGTAGACTTATTCAGTGCGGTATACATAGTATACAAGTAGTCACCTTTGCTGGGGTGCAGGTGTGTTCAGGGCAGTTATTGCTCTGGGGTAGAAACTGTCTCTGAGTCTGTTGGTGCTGCTGCTCATGGCTCTGTACCGTCTGCCTGAGCGCATGAGTCTAAAGTGGCAGTGTCCTGGGTGGGAGGGGTCTTGTAGGATGCTGTGGGCCTTCTTCAGGCAGCGGGTGTTATAGAGTTCAGTCAGGGGGGGGAGGGGGCATCCGATAATCTTCTGGGCGGTGTTGATGACCCTCTGGAGAGCCTTCCTCTCTGCAGCCGTGCAGCTCCAGAACCACACGCAGATGCAGTAGGTGAGGATGCTCTCGATGGAGCACCGGTAAAAGGACACAAGCAGCTCCTGTGCCAGGTTGTTATTCACCCGAAACATTTATATTTAGATTTAACATTTAGATTTAGATTTAACATTTATATTTAGATGTAACATTTATATTTAGATTTAACATTTATATTTAAATTTAACATTTAGATTTAACATTTAGATTTAGATTTAATATTTAGATTCAACATTTATATTTAGATTCAAATGTAACATTTACATTTAGCATTTAGGCTTAATATTTAAAATTTAGGTGTAACATTTAATATTTGGATTTAACTATTTAAAATATCTCTAAGACGACAAATATTGTTATAAATGTGCAAAAAAGTGAGCCCCAAAATTTCACACCCATTTCTTAAACACTGTTTACAGCTAAATATGACAAAATGTTGCTGATATTTTCAGCATGAGCTGCTTTACAAACGGCACCCCATATACTATTGCCTTGTGTAATGAACCTTCACCTGAAACATCAAATCCCAGTGTATAAATCAGTGTATGACCTACTGTAGATTGGGGTCAGCAGGGATACCTTTGGTAGATGGACCAGACTGCTGTTACAGCCAAATCTAAGCCACGTTAACAATCCAAACCAACACTTAAGGTAAATAAGCTAAGTTAAATGTGCTCTGGGCTATTTGTTTCAAGTTGGAATCATTTCAACAGAATACAGCAATGATTAGCTGATAGCAGAAGCTTTATTCATGTAAAACACAGTTATAAAAAAAAACAGCCAAGGCAAAACCATATTCACAACCATTGCCTCATAACTGACCATTTATTTTTGCTCTCCTTTGGCTTCTTCAGTGAATTTTACAAGAAGAGGAATGATACTTGTACTGCCCGATATGCTCAGCGTTTTGTTTTCTGAAATAATTCATGACATACGATAGTCTTGGACTGTGAGTTTATTTTAAATATTTACCCTTTTGCATTCTGTTGTCTGAGAGTTGTTTTTATTGAGCTGACGTTCTTCAGGTTACCTGGACATATAGCATGTGTATATTGCTCTAAACATTGTGTAGCATGACCATGGTAACACAGATGTAATCACAGCTGCTGCCGGTACCAGAGGGAACTGGGTTTAAGAGACTACCTTGTTGTTACCGCTCATGTTCATGGCAGATTAAAGGCTCCACATCTGCTTCTTCCACTATAATCCACTATATCTACTATTTTACATCCACCAGAAACAATGTTTTGTCTGTATTTTTTGCTGTACTTTGTGTGTTGTTGTGTGGATGGAAATTCTTTGTCAAATGAAGGTCATGTGGACATATTTGGACACTTGTGGATTATATACACAGTATGGTTTGGATCCAGGTAACTTGACTCCAGCTGTTGGACCTGTTGGATTTAGGAATTGCACAGGTAACATAAATAGTGGCTGAAGTACTTAAATATGAGGAACAAACCAATTTAAAGAGTTTTTGATACTATATTATACAGTACATACAGAGTTGTTTCTCATAGTTCTCCAAAAAACTGAGGAAACACTGGTAATACAACAGTGAATTAAGACAATTCTGTTTTTAAGGGTGATTACAGTAACAATCGTTTTTTAGCAAGGAAACCTGAATAATCACTTGACATCACCAATGTATTCAAGTGTGAAATGAGCTTTTAAAACACAAATAGCTGTTGAACTCAGTATCAAGTCAAAGTAATAAATACTTAAATCAATAAAATGAAATCATTCAACATCAAGCTCTAAGTAATTAACCAGGACATGTGGAATTGAATAGCAAACTAACCACATAATATATTATCTGAGCTATTATTCTACCAGTGTTTCTAGTTTACAAGCCTATTAGCAGCTTCTATCTGCAACAGTTTCTACAGACCTGCAGTTTGTAAAACATCCTAAAGGGACTTCATTAAGAGTCTACCTTGAAAGTCTTGTTCAAATACACATTTTCACTTAGAATTTACATTATACACATGTACTGCTCCGTTAAAAGAAAAGTCACACGTGCACCACCTTTGGTTCTTCTGATTACAGGAGACATTCACTGTCACATCTTTTTTGCTACATTATGCTTATGTAGTGTCACAATAAAGTTCATAGTATTGTTTCCATTCATTGTTGCATTCATTTTTGATGATTGATTTTAGAGTACTGGACTGCTGTATCAAGTCTGTACAGAGTCTGGAATTTAGCAAGGATTAATGTATTTCCCAATGGGGCGGAACAACACCCCGAAGGCAGAGGGGTGTTGTTCCACCCCGAAGGGAAATATTTTTTTATTTCTAATTTCAAGGGAACCTGACACACACTGCACACATCACAATCAAGATAATTCTGTTACAGTCTCATTTCAACTTCGAAACACCTGGGATGAGCTAAAATAAATAATATAATATAATCCGAGACACACAAGTGACATGATCTATTAAAAAAACTAACATGTATGAGTAGAACAATTCAAATTAAATCATAATTAAGGCCCCAATTCCACAAAAAAACCCGATGTTGTTCTTTAACTCTAACTGCAGTCAGTGTCCTCTTATGACTATGACACCATAAAGATTGGATGATGAAAAGATTAATCAGAATCATCAAGCTTGTGACAGACGTTATTTTTACTCATGGATTAGCCTCCATAAAATCCAGACTCTAATGTGGGATGTGGTAAAGACTTGATGCAAAGAAAACATTTATGCAATTGTGGATGAAAAAAGTATTATGAATGTTATTGTGAAACTCCATAAACATTATGTGACACAAACGATATGATAGTGAATGTCACCTGTAATCTGAACCACAGGTGATACAGTCAAATATTGCATGTGTGACACGGAAACATTTACATACACGCATTGGTAAAGAAAGAGAACATGTGTTAGGCCTTGTGAGATTTAAAAGACACATAAAAAACAGTCAGACTTTGGAAACACAAGCCTGATTCCTGTTTAGGATTCTGAATGACACCAGTTACTGCATATAAAACTGAATGGTGACAGACAAAGTTTACATGTTATGTTTGTTTGTGTATCTTGTAGATGTAGCATAAGGCTTATTTCTGGAAGAAGCTCCAACATGTCACTCCACATTTTCACACAACTCCAAAATCCACTTTCTTCTGGGTAACCACTTCCAAATCAGGCTCATGGATGTTGACTGTTCTGCTTTCCAGGCCTGTGATACTGTGCAAGTATTTTGTACATCCTGATTTTTGGTTTTTACCTCCATAATTCAGAACATGTAGCAAAATATCACTCCAGGTGTTTTTTTTTTTTTTTTCTTTTTGTAATTCTTCAGTACGTTAGGATTCACTGCAGGATCTATCATTCATTCAGTCACTCGATTCAACTGGAGCTGAGGTACAGTGCCACTTCAGCAGGTTGCCCACTGCTCAGCCGATATATATTTAACAAGCTGTCTGCACCAGTCTTGAGGTAAGGCTCCTCAAAATTCGTGTGGAGAATGGATTTTGTGTGGTGTGTAGGAAAAGTTAAACAAGCATGAAAAATGGATGAAAGGTTCTGACCATATCCTTCCCTGTATTTGGTATCATTACTGAGTGACTCGACTTGGCTCCAGGGCTGTAAAATAAGACCTATTCTGAAATGAGATTCAATCATTTGTAAAGAACTGGCATTTACTCTTTAAAATATGAGAGTAGAACAAAATCAGCTTAGCTTCTACAGGCGGGATCCTCTATATTCGAGGAAGATTAACCCATATAGACCCAGTGCTACTTTTGTGACAGCTCCCAAAGGGATTCGTCTATTTTACCTTTCTTGAGGAATTTATCACATTTTTTCGAATAAAATTGTCCTTTGTATGTGGCATTTTTTCCAGTAAAAATCTGATATTTTTCTATATTCAATTTAACGATCATGTAAATGTCCATTAAAGCTCAGATTAAAATTGAGGGTTATTATATCAAAACAGAGAAAATGTAATAAAAGTGACTTTTTCAGTAAAATGTATTATTAACTGAACATAAACCAAGCATCTTTATCCACTGTCCTGAATGCAACTCCATGGGTTTTACTGATAAATCAATGTTGTACAAGATGACAGTGTTTCCATGGTAACTATGGAGTCTTTGAGCATCCAAATGGATCATATATGATAATCATAAAAAGACAAAAATATCACTTATTTACATGGATCAATAGGAGGATCAATAAGTATTAAATAATTGCACCAGTAGATGATTTAGGGTTAATATGGGTTAATACAAATTACACACTAATGAGAATAGTTTGCAACATATTTGACCCTTTAATTAACTGGTCTTCTGCATTTAAATGGTATTTATTAAGAGAAAAACAAAAAAAAAATTTTGTAAAACTCCAGTTTGTGTGTATCCATGTTGGCAAAAGAGATGACAAACTGTATTTTATACCAATTATTTACATGTATTGACAGGAGCAGTGGATCAATAGATATTAAACATTTCAGATAAGTAGAAATAGACCAGTGGATGTTTGATTAAAACATGACCTTAAAGCAGTTCTTTTTAATGTATGCATAAATTACATTGAAAGAAATGCTTTTCAGTAGTATACCATCAAGTAAGAGAATAAAGACTTTCCCACATTTGCCCAAATGTGTCTGTATCAATTTACAAAAGAAAGCTGCTTAGCATAAACCCGCTGTTAGAAACACCCTCCATCTGTAACGATGAAAATCTACCGTCACACATAATCAGAGATATTACATTTCAGGCTTACATAATTAATCAGTGAGAGTGTGAATAACTTATGATTCAAGTCATAAATTATATTTAACCAAGTGATTACTAGGGGTGAACTCAAGAAGCGACTGCTTTTTTCACTTCAAAGTAATGTGCTGGGTTGCCTCAGCATATCTTCATTTATAAACCTTATTATCTGTGTATTTCCTCTGAGTGTCTGACAGTTCTTGTACTTTTTCTCAAGGTATTTCTTAATGATCTCTGATGTTTTATCATAAACATCTTGTCCGAGTATGTAAAGCTTTTAAGTGTGTAACAAAGAGTGTGGTGTAATGTGATCTGTGCTTCTGCAGATCTGTACATCCTGTAGTGTCTATTTACATTGTATGTGATGGCCTAGTGCTCCAGTTCACATCAGACCTGTGAATGTACTTAACCTTGCACGTAAACCTTTGACTGTGGCATTTAAAATATGCATGAAAGCATGTGCATGTATTCATTTACAAGCCTGCAAAATGTATTCAGAGAGTGCTTTTATTTTCTTAGAAACACATATCAATAGCTTAATCAGAACTGGCCAAAAGATGTGAGACTAAATAAGCTTCTGCGTTTTATCATGAACATGAAAAGACTCATTTAAGTACAAAGCAAATCTGGATGTTCACAAGAAAAATAAAACATATTGCAGTGCTTTGCTAAACCACAGACTTGTTAGAACTGGCTAAAAATAAAAATCTGCTTGGAATAGAAGTTGACTGGAGTAGATACATGCCTGAAAAGCTCCAAGTCTCTTTACATGCAAATCCAGTCTGTGTCTATGAGTGTGTTTTATCTTGGGGGCTGCTGTTTGCTAATCAAGAGCCTTGTGAAAGCCAGGGGAGTGTTATAAGAACCACAGTATAATACACCCGCTCACAGCTTCTCTCTCTCTCTCTCTCTATTTGAACACACGCTCATTTTACAGTCTTTTAACTTTCAATCTGCACGTCGTTGATTTCTATTCTTCCCACTCATTTGTTATTCTGCAAGCTTCTCAGTAGCTGTGTGAATGCATGCTGAATTAACACTTAAGATAATACATATCAGCTCAGCTCAAAGGGACAGAACTCTGTAGCATTTTGGGGTGGATTATATTTTTAGTGAAAATGCTGAGTGACTGTTGTTGCTCACTGTGCACAGCATTGGTGATTTGTATGAAAGAATAATGATCTACAATCTATTGCAAGATTCATGTACTAACTAAAAATGCATCCACCAGATTTACAAGGACCTGGTTGACATCAAGAAGAAAAAAAACAGCAAATAAATATGAATGAGCTGAAATTTGCATCCCTCAACAAGTGTTTTGACATAATATTAGATACATGTTTTGTAGCATAGCTTCATATATGTCAATGTTCATTAGTTGTGACATGAGACTTTATTAAATGCACCACAAAAGTAAATTATATTTGACAATGATATGAATGTAATATGAACAAATTAGTTGTAGTAGTAGTAGTAGTAGTTGTGGTAGTTATAATTAGTTACTAAACAACAAACAAAAACAGTATATCTATTGTTCCATATATAATACAGCAGGAAGGGTTTAGGCTGAAGTAAAGACTCACATTGTCTAACCCTGTTTACAATTAACACAATGTTTTCCCAAGAAAACAAACAAAAAACTCACTATTTTTTCAATCCAAGTATTCCTAAATATACAGCAAAAGAGAATACAAATTTAGTTTTAATTCAGGTAAATCATGCCCTCATCTCAACTATCAATATTGATCCTAGTCTTTTAAACAGCTATATTCTTTAGTCAACCCTGAGCTCTATATTTTTGAGCAATAGTTACTTTGTACATCTTTTTAAAGCTTTTGTATATATGTTTATATAAATATATATAGTTTGTTCTTGCCTTAGATTTTGTACAAATCCTGGCTCCTCTGAGGTTATACTGACTTTTCCTTCATTCAGACATCTCATTTCAAACTGCAACAAATAACCTGCAATATGTGCAATAAACAGTGTATTAATCCCATGTGCAATCGTGTAAATAGTGTGCATATAATTTTTTTTAAATATCATTTATGTTGCTTTGCTGCTCTTGTGTGCTCTTCTGTTCTGTGCTGCTGTAAACCTGGAATTTCCCCTAGTGGGACTAATAAGGGAATATCTTATCTTATCTTATCTTATCTTATCTTATCTTATCTTATCTTATCTTATCTTATCTTATCTTATCTTATCTTATCTTATCTTATCTTATCTTATCTTATCTTATCTTATCTTATCTTATCTTATCTTATCATATCTTATCTTATCTTATCTTATCTTATCTTATCTTATCTTATCTTATCTTATCTTATCTTATCTTATCTTATCTTATCTTATCTTATCTTATCTTATCTTATCTTATCTTATCTTATCTTATCTCATCTCATCTCATCTCATCTCATCTCATCTCATCTCATCTCATCTCATCTCCATCTTGCATCGATATGGGAATGTAAAGTAAGTATCTATATCATAATTCTGGATGGATTCAGTCTCATCACCACATTAAATATCTTGGCAAGTTGATTGGACCGATATTTTGGAATAGAGTAACCTTATAAATACACTGCTTGGCTAACTGGAAGTGCAGTACTACATTATATGATGGGAATATTAAGTTAAAAACAGGAATAATGCATTTACAAACTTCAGTCCGTAGATGTTGTATCAATATGAATTGTGGTTCCCCACGAGTCATCGCACTAGTGTCATATATTACTCATCAGAGAGAGAAATCAATCATGAACGACCAACCAAGGTATTCAACATCTGTCTAGCCAGTGCTTAGTGGTCAGAGTGAAAATGAATCTGTGAATCAGAATGATAGGCAAAATCTCTGTCATTAAAAATAATGAAATAAAATATAAAGTGGTAGTAATTTCAGGTACTGTAAAATCCTGTACTAAATGACCATAGCGTTCCATCCATACTTCGACCAGACTCTGATGATGGATGCTCACTCTTCTGCTCACTCATTACACAGAACAACACAGACAGCCCTCACTGCTGCCTGCCATCAGCCTGTTTATGCTGCCTTCTATGTTTACCCTCTCTGTTAACATTGTGCTCATTATACGGTGTAGCAGCAGATATGCGTGGAAAACAAGCTGAGAGAGCTCTCTTTTTCTCTCTCTGTTACTCTTTCAGTGTCACTCGCTCACTTATTCACGCGTTCTAACAAGCGAGGTCCTCGGTGGGAAAGCCCTCCCCTGTGACAGTTTGTCACATTGTGTCAGCCTGTTGACTGCCATTGAGAAAACATCACCTCTGTTAATGTGGCATTGTGTGACATGGCCTTGGAGGTTGAAAAATCTGCCACTTGCCACTAACAACAGTTACAGGGTACATTACCACATGGTTGCATATGGGAGAAGCTTTGAGTGAGACTCCAGTAAAAGCCAAAGGAGGGAGAAGGAGGGCTTTGTATGTACACACACACACACACACACACACACACACATATATATATATATATATATATATATATATATATATATATATATATATATATACATGCAAAGCCCGTTCTGTGTGTATGTGTGTGTGTGTGTGTGTGTGTGTGTGTGTGTACATACAAAGCCCATTCTCCCTCCTTTGGCTTTTACTGGAGTCTCACTCAAACACACACACGCACACACACACACACGCACACACACACACACACACACACACACACACACACATATATATATATATATATATATATATATGCAAAGCCCGTTCTGTGTGTATGTGTGTGTGTGTGTGTGGTTTGGGGAGGTGACTGTTTGGGGACTTGGCACTAGTGATAGCTGCTTGGCTGCTAATTGCAGCGTGACCAGTGGGAATACAGTTCTGTCTCTCTCAAAGCACTGGAGAAAAGAGACGTTGCATAGTGAGGGAAACCTTTCACACTCTGTTAATCTTTGCTCATCTGCATGCTTTTGACATTAAAAGGAGCCTGTGAATGTTACACAGCATGTCTTTAACTGTCTCTTTTGACCAGCTGTTAGTGATGGAAATACAATACTATCACATAGCTCAATATATTATTCTGTAATATTCAATGCACCATGACACTGCATACACAGGGGATCTGGGCTCAGTAATATAGCACATGAATTATTCAGTATGTACCTTTTTTAAATTGGCTAAATCATGAATTTACAGTAGTACTTCTTCTGGTGACCTTTCTTTCTCAACAGAAATACAAAATGCAACCAGTTTGTTGTAATCTATTTATTGTTCCAGATGTCCTTTATTACCCATACTGAGGAAGTTATGTTTTTACAGGTACAAATACATTCAGGAAATCATTACATTTTTGGGTGTGACTTTGCATTTTGTCATAATAGTGACTTCTTGATTCAGTTTTGGCTTTTCTTGGGCAAAGGTTAAGTTCATGAACATTAAGCAACATTTAAAAAAAAAATCTTATGTTAAAGCAGTGATATTTCGCTTTATATTATACATTTTAAAACATTGCCCTCTGGTCTATATAAACTGTAAATGCTATGTTTGGGTCTGAATTCTTCATTAATTCAACTCCGCAGGTACATCTTCAACCCTATTTCTGATGGTGATGATAATGAGTGACACCAGAAAGGTGCTTCTGAGTGTTGACCGTTTAAATGCACAAATCATTTCACTCCTCACCCCTTCCAGGTTCTTGGCTGTGCTGCTCTGTCCCATTCAGCCACTTGTGTTTAATACAACCAACAATTGAACATTTTAGGTACAGTAATTGAAGTTTGGACATATTTAAATTTTTTACTTCAAGAGCTGCTGCTGATAAACAATTATGTCTTCATTGAAAGTCTTGACTTTATATGTGCAAATAACTAGTTAAAGACAGGAATTAAAACAGGTTGTAGAAATTGACTTGATGTTTTCCCCCAAAATTAATATAAAGATATTGTTGCAGTACCTAGAGGGTTCAAATTCAAAGTTTATGAACAGTTAACTTCCAAATACACAAATAAATGAACTAAAGATTAATAAAAGTAGGTTGAGGAAAATTTAAAGCTGCTTGATTTTTTTTTCCTCAAGTTCATACTCCCTATTTAGTGTATTATGATTCAAATGATCCAAAAGGACATGAGACCCCTGTTGCCTGTGTTTTCAGATCATAGAAAATCTACATTATAACACCCACATTATGGCTAATCATAGTTGTTTTAGACAGTTAGGGGGTGAATATGTGAGTGACAGCTGTAATTAAAGCACAAACACTAATCAGATTCCATCACAGGCAATGTGGACATGACAACTGCTCTGTTTCATGAAGCTTGGAAAAGTAGTTTCATTTTCCTTGAACATAATGAAACAACATCAGGTCATCTGTTATGTTATATGTTATAATTAGGACTGAGAGGAAAGAGCTGCAGAGGGAAGTTGTGTATTTCCAACCTGATTTTAGCCCCTGTCACATGTGGGACATTATCAAATATGCTGTCAGATTACATTCTATGTTAACATATTAACACATAGTATGAAGATCTACCATAAAAAGTGTTACAGTAAAAGGATAATTTAGATCTTTTAGTCAATATGACCTCTGAGAAGTCAATATGATTTCTGGGGATCATAATGATGCTGTAGGGAATATAGCCACCAAAGTGTAGGGTTGTACTTTTTTGTGCTTTCTAGTTTGATGTAATTTATATATATATATATATATATATATATATATATATATATATATATATATATATATATATATATATATATATATATATATATATATATATATATATATATATATATCTTTGAAAAAAACGTATTGGTGATAACACTAACACTATAGATAATGTTGTTTTTATAATTGTCAACTACTTTTGAGTCATAAACCATGATCAAAATTAAATGTGAACACCCTTAATGCAGAAAAAACATTTGATGTTTCTGGCCATATCATCCGATATTAACAAAATGGTGCATAGAACTTTATCCTTGCACCTCTTTAACACACACTAAAGTTGTATTTCCATTTGTGTTAGCTCTACCCCAGTCTACTCATTTTGGGGTGTTTCCACTATGAAAAAGGCCCCAGTTCCATTGTAGCCAGTCTAAGCGGTCCCAAGCGATACTATAATGCGAGTTGTTTACATCATTGCGTTATCAATGTGCAACTAGAAACTAGATTGTTAGTTACAGTAAATAGAATACTGTATTGTAAATTCAGCCTGCATCACAATGATGATATTCTGCAAAACTACACAGTGGTTGGTTGTGGAAGTTGACACATTTCTGTCTTTGGTGGATGATGAAAAAAAATTTAACTTAAGGTTGATGGTGCCTTGTGATGATACAAATGCTCTGTTCCCCGAGTAGAAACAATCCAGTAGAGGCGATACCATGTATTAGAAATGCGGCTTGACACACACGCACACATAAAATGTAACATCTATGTTGATTAGCACAGTCATTCTAGAATTAGTGAGTCTAATTCATGGGATTGGCTTCTAGAACACCTTTATGTTGTGATTAAAAAGAAACAAAAGAGAAAAAAAAATAGTAGTAT
This sequence comes from Siphamia tubifer, assembly GCA_020466265.1. Classification (NCBI taxonomy): domain Eukaryota; kingdom Metazoa; phylum Chordata; class Actinopteri; order Kurtiformes; family Apogonidae; genus Siphamia; species Siphamia tubifer. The sequence goes on along the minus strand of CM035791.1, from coordinate 26,509,670 downwards.
TTGGTGCTAGTACTATGGTACACAGTAGATTGCATTATAGGATATCTAATGTTTTGTCCCATCAGAGATAATTATACTAAACTAATCCTTGATCAACTCAATTTCATATTTTTCCTCCTATAAAGTACAAGTCAGACCACAGTGTAATCAGTGGTGCGCTATGTCATGCAAATCATGCAAAATATATTACAAAGTACTTACATAATCCACCCCATTAAGCTTAAAGGAATGCAGTGACCTTTTGGAAAATAAGCTTTTTAATTAACTACTCTTTTTGGGTGAAAGGTCCTGCAGTTTCCCATCTGTGTCTTCAATATTTGGTGCAATAGTGCTTTTCATATTCAGTCAAATCTACAAAACTGTGTCAGTAATCCACAGGTGAAGACTTTTTTTTCACCCCAAGGCATGTTATCAGAGCTATCTTTGATTTTCTCACAGCCCAAAGACAATTTTGAAAAGTTCATTCTAGTGGAATGCATGCGGTAGGTAGGTAGTACTGTATGTGGTTGTCACTGTGATAAACACAAATGATGCCCTCGCGTCATCCTTCCGCCAAATGACAGCAATCGAAGCGTGGTTCCTGGGAAATATCGACCCTTTAGGGATCTTTTAAGAAAACCTCTGCTGTCACAACATCTGTAGGTGTGATTTGAAGAGCAGGGGAGCTTTGTTACTTCAGCATCCAAGAGGGCACCAGACATCAAGGATCAATAAAAGTCATTATAGCATTCCGCTCAAAATGTTGAGCAATGCCTGGAACCAAAGCAAGAAAAGTGGGAATTGGTGAAAGAGGCATCATTAGAGTGAAAACGGATAGAGAAAAAGAAGTAGAACAGCACATACCCTTTGTGGCTTACAATAATTCAAAGAAACATTGTTTCTTTTATGATGACATTTAACATGACATTTATCCACATCAATCTCTTAACTCAATTTATTTCACTAAAATAGCAGGTCACATTGCTAATTTCGCCCTGAATGATGCCTATAATAAAAACCCTACTGCCTGTTCAAGAGCTGCCAATAAATTTTGCTCTCTCTCACCCACACAGCTCTGGGGCCAATCTTTCTGTTTGATTAAACTTTGCTCCCGAGTGGTATGAAATATCCAAAGGCACTTAGATTTAAAACCTGCTCTGTTAAATTATTGACACCTCACTGCCCTTGCTATCAGTTTTGTCACTAAACCCCTGTTGTTCCTTCACTTATTTAAGTTGGTGACTTCCATCTGACTTTCAGTGATAAACTACTCAAGATGATTCATTACTTCTTGATGGGAGTGACTATGGATGCTTTTACATCCCATATGCAACACACAACAGCCAGCTCACGCTACGTCTGCTGGTCTATAAATAATTGTTGTGTTCGACATGAAACAAACAGCTGTTGTGTTTGAAGTGTACATACAGAGTGCTGGCACTGCAATACATCTAAATAACAGAGTTGGGGCAGATAGCATACAGCAGGAAAACACGACAGAAGAAAAGGAGGAGGAAAGACAAATAAAAGGGCAAGAGATGAAGGGAGCATGTGAGGAGGATGTCCAAGCTCTGTCTGTGGACTTAGCAGGTTAATTTTTCATGCGGTGGTTTGCAAGGCCTGGCTCAGGCAATCCTATAGCTGCCCATGGTTTCCCAAGAGAGGGCTTGTTGCGCGAGGCCCCCAGGCAGGTTTCTTGTTGAGTCTGTCTGTAAATTGCCACCAAACTAGTGAATTACTCCATGATGTGTCACAGAAGCAGGAGAGAGCCCTATAGGCATAAAGCCATGGACTTATGTTTTCCCTCAGAGTAATTCCTCACTGACAGCTAGGGCAGCAAATTGAGATGTCTCAGTTTGAATTCAACAACTCTGTACTCAAAACAGCTGGTTACTATTGTTGCTGGAGTTTTTGATGGATTAAATGCATGAGTGTGCTGCCACTGCTTTAGCAAACAATAGTAAATGGCAAATTGTCACAATTTATCTGTCAGGAAATGTAGAAATTCTCAACTAGTGTTGTGGAGGTTGTGTAATAAAATGAATATAGAAGGAGCACTTGTCTTTCTAGAAGTTTACTTCAACACACATCTTTTTTTTTGTGTACGGCCTCAATGTCTAAATCAGACAAAGCTCACAAACACAATCAAACATGTGCAATAATGCCCGTCACACAATGCTTTGGCACATTCTGTGACTTGTCAGTTTCTATCTGGATCCTTTTCTTATCACATTCATTCTTTAACAATCAAAAGATGGAGTTCCTTTTATCACAGAACATTTGAGTACAGCACATCTTGAGATGTGAAAGCACACAATGATTGCTGAAGTTAAAATTATCCATGACTTCTAGGCACGACCACACATGAATCAGAAAATGCAGTACTTTATAAAGTACTGCATTTATGATACTTTACTACCAAAAGAAATAGCAAGCACAGCAATTTCAGCAAATATCAGTGATGGCAGGCTATCTATCTATCTATCTATCTATCTATCTATCTATCTATCTATCTATCTATCTATCTATCTATCTATCTATCTATCTATCTATCTATCTATCTATCTATCTATCTATCTATCTATCTATCTATCTATCTATCTATCTATCTATCTATCTATCTATCTATCTATCTATCTATCTATCTATCTATCTATCTATCTATCTATCTATCTATCTATCTATATATATATATAGACAGATTAATATTTGCTGTTTGTTTGCTTGTTGTACAAATATATTTGTTTCACTCACACAATCGCTTTATCTTTTTTTCTTAGCCTCAATGTGACACAATCATCATGATCATAGTGGGGTCAGATCACCAAAGTGTTTCCATTTTTTTTTTTTTTTTACAGATTTAAAAGCCTCAAGCAGTGTACTTTGAGTTGATCAGTTGCATCCAATTATATAAAGACCAATTCAGACCAATCTCACTGAGGTCTGTGTCACATGACAGTGTTGCACTGTAGGTGGTGGTGGTCAGAATGGTGGAAAGGACTCTACTATTATTACAGTCCTGCACAGTTTTTTTTCCCACTTTTTAATCCACCACCAACTAAAGAAAACCAGAAAATATTGGCTTTTGAAGACAATGGGTTCTTGCAGAATTGTCCAGCTCATGGACAAAAGGGGGTTGCAGATCCAGCAAGTAGGACAACACCTGCATTTTTTAGGATCATTAAGACAAGCCATGAAAAATAAAGGTATCACTAATATAACTGACAAAAGCTAACCTGCAATGTTTATCTTTTTTATAAAACAAAAAACACTGTTCTACTATGAAATGTTGCTTACTGATTTATGCAGGGCTATATTTTTGACAAAAGATACAGTACCAGGTGCACTTGAGAATTAATAATAATACTGATAATATATATATATATATATATATATATATATATATATATATATATATATATATATATATATATATATATATCCCTTACCTCTCTGTCCCGTGTCTATGCCACACTCCCAGCTATCTCAGTGGAAAAATAACCCTTCAAACAAGTGGCACCTTGACCCTGGTGACATCAAATGGGTCCTTATCATAGCAGTGAAGAAAAACAATTCTGCCGCTTAGACATCTTAAACGCATGACAGGCTCCCTCCCCTTAGCTTTCCACCACAGCCGGGTCTAAGCGTTTCAAAGAGTTAGTGTTTAAATGACTGCAATGTGGGAGCTCAGAGTCTGTAGCTATGGATTAAGCTCACGGCAAATAGTAGCATGGAAGAAACAGAGGTAATCTCTTCCCTCTTCTCCACGGCCCTCTCACCATACCTGTTCCCCCTTTTTTTAATCTCCTTACTGAATTAGTTCTTGCAAAGCTGCTCAAACAGAGAGGGTTTTATTCACAATGGTTACAGAGGTTAAAGTAACATGAAAATGATACAATCTCAGGTTCCTGAAAGGTCCATTTGATCAAAGATTGATGTGTCATTCACCAGGTGAGGCAAAAAAAACCATCCTTCTTTTTATAGATATATTGACAGTATAAGATACAAGTACCGATAAAGTCCAACATTTTACTATTTCCACTACAGATTCCAGGTATAACACAGCATAGTCTGATAGAAACTTCTGGCAAAAGTGTAGTCTCTGGTTTAATCACCTACATCTCTCTGGATAATTTACCTTCCAGCACACCACATTTGCATAAAAGTTTCATTTTGCATTTTGATGTGTTTCTTTGCACTGTGCTTGACTAGTCTAGCTGCAAAAATGAAAATTCCCACACCTGAGCCATTGCACTAAGAGCTTAAATATTTCAGTCTGACTCTTGAAGCTTCACTTTCACTACTTGCTGTACAGTGAAGATCAAATAAGTGACAAGATTCATCATTTTCTACTCTGACAGAATATCAGAATTCATCATCAGCCTGCACACACCTTCTCTCTGATATTAAGTGATCATTATTAGTATTTCTTCACATCCTTTGCCATCCTGCTCCACAGTCCCTGGGGTCTCTTCTGTCATAAAACTCCATAGGTTAAAGAGTTTATTATGTATATGAGTCTACTGTATGTCATGCTTTGTAATCTGTCATGTCTATTATGTATCTGTGACATTTAAAGTGCATATTACTGACCGAGGTGAAAACATGCAGCATTGATAAATGAGTGATGAATTGAAAATAATCCTAATGGAAGATGACAGGTTCAAAGACTATAGAATAGTTCTTTTATTCAAGCTTGGAGTGAGAGCACAGGCTTCTACAGCATTATGCAAATATTAACCAGGCATTTACAAATGAGGTGAGCTAAATTCAGTTACTTTGCTGTGCCTTGTCAAGTTGCTTTTTTAGAATTATATCAACCTGCAGGCAACCGAGACATCGTTATATATTATGATCAATGACAAGGTTATAATGTACGCTTATACTTGCATGCGGGGCGACATTATAATGAATATGCTCGTAGTATTTATCGTATTATCTGTATAGATGAGACAGACTGTTTCATTTGAGGGTTGTATTTTTACATAATCTTTCAATTACTTATGACATTGCATTTCTGTCTTTTTAAAAACTCAATATGGGAAATACTGTACTAAACAATTTACAGCAGTCAACACTTTCACAAATGAATGACTGCGGAGACAATGGAATGGAATTTCCTCATTGAAATCTTTTTTTTTTTTTTTTTTTTTACTTTTAATCCATAAAGACCCAGCATTACTTGTGTAGTTCCCTAATGACTTTTTCACTTTCTTTCTTAAGTGTTCAATAACCATTTATTATAACAGTTTACCTTTTAAAAAATGAACATCTGGTAATTTCCAGATTAAAATTCAGGGTTATTATATCAGAAATAGAAATGTGTTTTACTGGTAAATCACTGTTGTAGAAGATGACGTGTTTCCATATTTACTATGGAGCTTCTAAATGTGTAAATGGGTCATATGTTGTGACCATGAAAGGATGACAAACTGTATTTTACACTAATTACTTACAGCTATTGACAAGGTCAGTGGATCAATAGGTATGAAACATTTTAGATTGGTAACTGATTTTGGTTTTCGGTAGATATTGGGATCTTTATAAGTTATTGTAAGTTAGGCAAAGGTGAAAAAAATGTTTTTGTCAGTACAAGTGGAGTGGTAATGGATGCCTGGATGTAAAACAATTGACTAAAGTAACTGTTACACAATGCAGCGACTAAACACTGTTTGTTGGAATAAGATATTTGTTTACCTTCCAATGAAATGATTGAGATAATGGAATTAATTTTGATAGATGCAGTGTATGTAATTATTACACGTGGTCAAAGGTGATTAATGATATGCATAAATAGGAATAGATAGAGGAAAACAAAATTACTCCAACTTTACAAGCAACAGTGTATAATTATCATTGTGATTAAAGGGATTGAAACCACTAAGAAATGAAACCATGTTATACTTGGCAGTGAATTACCCAGAATTCCCATGATGACCCCAGGAAACACCCCATCCCCTTGGTGTTACAGGCTGGGAATGTTGGGACACAGGTTAGGGAAGTGTTGTGACTAATATAGACTAAAACATGACGCTAATCTGTCAGCAAAATCTGACTTTCGTGGTGAGAAACGTGGTCAAGAAAGGTCAAGTTGTCAAAAAACTGATGGAGTACTTGTGTGTATGTGTGTGTGTGTGTGTGTGTGTGTGTGTGTGCTCACTGGATTTTTAACAGTGATAGCACACAAGTCAGTGGGAAACACATGATGTGGCATCAGCTTTGGCAGAAAGACATACAGACAAAAATAGTGCCTTGTGTGACAAAGTGTGCCCAACAGTGGCACAGACCCCCCCCCCCCAAATACACACACACACACATTTTTTTTTGCACCAGCTTCCTTCCTATGGTAAATTGTAGGCCAGAAGTGGCGGAAATACGTCAGTTATGTGGGTTCTCTGAAGCTTGACTGTCTCTTAATTTCGGATGAAGGGAATGAAGGGGGGGGTGGGGGGAGGAGGAGGAGGAGGAGGAGGGGATTTTAATCACTCCTGTCGCTTTAAGGACACTTATCAAAGCCTTATTATGTGAATAGAAAATACCATGAGCCACTGAGCAACTGAGCAACCAGGGGACGGACTGGAGTGGATTTAGAGGAAACTCCACATTATCTCAACTGGAATAGACCGCTTCATCGCCCATGTGGAGTTTGAGCACTCACTGGATGGTTTGTCTTATTCGGACGGTTCGGATCATTTAGGAAATATTGCGCATAAGTAGCTCCTCAGACTTGGGATCCTTTAAAGCGCAGAGAGGAATATGGCTTAAAAAGTCAACGCGTACCGGATTATTCACACGTCCGAAGAGCTACGATCAATACGTACTTGTTCGCCTGGCGTTCCGTTTCGGACGGATACTATCCGAGCTCTTTTATCTGACAGCCCTGGATCATGGATTGGGGTGGTGTAAAACAACAACGGGCAGCGACATGGTTTCTCTGCGCTGTCTGCGGTATGCAGCGAGCTTAGGCTTTATCGGCTCTTATTATTCCGATGCAACAAAAGTTACAAAGCGTGTGTAATGCGTGGATTTGAACTATTTCACTGTTTTGCACCTGCTTTGACGGATACCGTGTCGACATAGTGCAGATTCGTGACAAAAAAAAAAAAAAATAACGTGTGGATCCGCGTCGCTTGCTTTCTGTGTCTATCGCCCGTATGGGATACTTGAACATTTGCTTATCGTAATGGAGATTGGGGAGGTTTGTACTCAAGGTCACTGAGTGTTATAAGGCTGTATTTGCGGTGTTATTTACACACGCACAAACGCGCACACGCTGCCCTATCTTGGCGTTCTAGCGCAGCCTACAATTCACAGTCCAGTGTGTGTTATTTGTCATTACGCGCCGCAGCGACCATTTAGCCGAGCGCGTACCGTGGAGTTGGATCTGTATTTATTTTGACACCGCGAGCTGTGTTTGACAACATGGATGGCAAATTGAAGCAGGGTCGGAGATGCCCGAGGTCCAAGCGGGAGAGGGTGCGGAGGTTGCGGGAGGCAGGGAGCAGAGAAGCCCGCAGCCCCGACCTCAACTCCTCCTGCTCCGACAGGGAGGGACACAGTCCGGGGAGGGACACCGCCTCCCTCGCCGGTAAAAAGGCGCCGCACCCCGCAGCCTCCGCCAGAGCCTCACGTCCCCCCCGGAGGAAGAGAAGAGAGTCCAGTTCACAGGAGGAGGATATCATTGAT